>CM060930.1:116765956-118015956 GCA_030765085.1 Allium cepa | reverse complement strand
GTCAAGCTGTTGTCCTTATTGGAACGACATCCCACCTCATATCAAGAACTCTATATCGGCTGATGTACTCGTAAGTATAAGTTTGAATTTTAGTTGAAAATTAATATAATATACATAATTCAAACTGACTTCAATATGTAGGCAGCCATGCGTGTAGATCCAGAGGATATACATACTTTTACCAATCACTGAAATAAGAGGATGAGAAAAAACTATAAGACACTTTGTCTAAGGCTAAAAATGCAGGAAAAAAAAACCCAATTGGATGGGCATTGATGTGTTGGCTGAGTATCTCTGGTTCTAAGAAACTCCAAAGGTGAAAGTAAGTTATCTACTTTTGCATTGTTGTTATATTTTTAAATTCTGTGTGTTAGTTGTAGTAATTTAGTTAATCGTGCATCTAAATTTGTAGGAATTATCTATCTGAAACCGTGCAAATAGGAATAAAAATCCCCCTTTGCACCGTGTTGGCTCCAAATACTTCTAAGAACACATGAGAGAGTTGGTAAATTTATAAATTGTGTTTATAAATATCTAAAATATTTTTAATCATATTTGTAACATTGTTTATTCATATGTATATATCTTTGGCGACGAGGTACAATCGCGAGCCTACTATGGCTGAAGTGTTCACAGCTACGCATGCTGTTGAGCGGACAGGTGAAAGAGGTAACGTTTCATATGAGTGGACGGACGAAAAATCTAAATCCATAATGGTAAACATGTTTATCCGTAATGACAATGTTTCATATTCCTTTATTTCACATTTCATAAACTTTAAATTGAATATTTATCTTGTCAATCTATTGTTCATAATCGTAGAAGAGATATGAAGCGGAGCAGGCACGAGTAGCGCTGTCCACCGACCAGACAAAGTTAATGTTTGAGGAGTCAAACCGTATTTGTAATGCTATAATTGATTCGCCTTCATGAAATAGGCGGTAAAATTATGAAAATCAGGAGGTAAACTTTTTCATTTACTAATATATAAATTTACACATGCAAATGAATTTAAGCTTAAGTGAACAATTTATAAATTGAATAAGGAACCAAAATAATTGAAATAAATAAATTGCAACCAATGTATAACGGTTAATTACAAATATTAGCCGCATAATCAATCAACATTTTTGTTCATACTGTTTATAATGTTCATAAATTATAACTAGATATCAACTATTTCACAGGCGTTATTGCCCCAAGGGCTTCTATGAGATCTCAAGCCGAGGAGGAGATTGTTCAAATGAAAAAAAAAAAACTAGAGGAGATAAACTATAGGAGGAAGAGAGCATTGGTGCACCAGCTAGACGAGCATATTACAGCCTACTTGGCACAACATGGGACGATGCCTGGAGAGGATGGGTTCGGCGACGACGTTAAGCAGGTATGCTTGTGTTACTGGCGGATTTTCATCATCTTGTTTTGCAGTTATGTGACATTTGTGTATATATTTGATACTTGTTCGTTGGTTGTGGTGTTTGATGTGTTAGTGGACATTTGTGTATACATGTGATTGATGGATAGTATTTGTATGTATAGTTATATTGCTTGATGGATTTGGAATATTCTGCTTGATTGGTGTGATATATCTATATGGGTGTGATGAAATGTTTTTGTAAATTTATATGTTGCGTTTTATATATAATTATTTGTGATATGTGTGCGATTATATGATGGATGCAGTGATATTAGTTGTGATATTGAATGTATATGTGTTGGAAAGAGATATGAAATTGATTGTGCGGTTGGATGGATTAAATAGCAGAATTGATTTTGAAAATTTGGTTTAGATTAGCGACGGTAGATCTGCTAATGGATACTCGAAAAATCTGAAATCTGTCCGCCTCCGTATCCGAAAAGTGGATAATATTCGATATCCGGAAAAACGGATGCAGATACGGATACGAAGACATCTCAATCAAAAATTATCTGTCCGGTCTTTGTCAAGATTGTAGTATAAATTATGTGTATTTTAGTATAATGAAAGATATTTATTGTTATATTAAGTTAGTAGTTTATATTATTTGCACTTAATGCTTTTTAACTGCTCAAAATTATTTATTATCGCCATATTTGTTTATATTTGACACTTTTATAATCAATTGGATTGAAAAAATATATATGTTAAACTTAAAATTTATATTTATGTTTCTTGATTTATCATTCGTTAGTGGATAAGATAATTATCTGATATCTGTCTATATCCGCGGATGCGGATATCCGATATCCGAAAATTGTTTCGGATGCGGATGCGGATATGACACTATCCGCATCCGAAAGTATCCGTTGACAGACCTAAGCGACAGCTTGCAACGGCCATTTGGGCTAGATTAACGACGGTCATTTGGCCCAATTTAGCGACGGCTAGCGTCGACTACCCTTTGTTAACTAATTTGCCACGCGTACAGACAAGGCGTCGTCAAACATCGCTATTTTGGTGACGAAGCCGTCGCTTTACTATGTTGCGGCGGGCTATTTAGCGACGACCGATGACGTCTTTTTACCGTCCCTAAAGTCATCTTGTTATGTGGTGATTGCTTACTTTTTCTGAAATTGAGTTGTAATTAGTTTTCAAACCATTCAATACATATTCTCTAGATAGTTTGTAATTTGTATTCACTTAAAAACTGTCTTCCCCTCCGCTGTGTGTAATAAATTTTACGCAAAAACTTGGTTCAGAATTTCTGTTTGTTGATAAGATTAACTCCATTTCATATGATGCTTATCTTCTTTTACTGTGACTTCCTAAAATTTTTTTAAGTTATTGAATGAGAATTAACATTCCAAAGCAGTTAAATAAAAAAATGTTTGATATTTTAAGTTATATAACTTGCGGCTAAAATAGATATTTGTTCCATGTACTGAGATACTTGATTATTCTGTTCAGAGTTCAAAAAAGGAAGGTCAATGAATATGATTTTTGGCAAAACTTCCATAATAATTTTAAATCTTCAGTCTATTATGTCCTCTGTTAAATTCATAGATAATGACAAATTCAAATTGCTTCTGCATGAGCAGAGTAATTTTCCACATGGTATTACACGCAAAAGCATGTTCTTACCAATTACCAACGTATCGGTTATGTCAATCTACAGCAATAAATTTGAAGCTACACTGTCATCAAGCGAAGAAAAGAATTGATGTCACCATCTCACGTGCCTCGTACGTTCAATGAAAAACGATCACGTTTGTAATTGGTATCACGCTGAAAAGATACAAGATTTAAAAAAGTATTCAGTGGAAATTCCTTTCATGGGTATCGATTTTTATTTTCTTAGCACATTGAAAGTATGATAGTTATTTTGACTTCAGTGAGTATTGCCAAACTTTTTTAACTCATTCATTGCTTAATGACAATTAATGTGGTTGATATTGGAATATAGGACGCTGGCAGTAGGGAATAACTTCTATATATAAATTTCAAGATTTGGGATATCACTGCATATACGGTGTCACTTCAGGTGCTTTGCTTAAACAAATTAAAAATGCATTTAACTATGTAATTTTTTCACATAGTAAAATAATAATATT
The DNA here is from genome assembly GCA_030765085.1 of Allium cepa. NCBI lineage: Eukaryota > Viridiplantae > Streptophyta > Magnoliopsida > Asparagales > Amaryllidaceae > Allium > Allium cepa. Next base: position 118,012,425 of record CM060930.1, on the reverse strand, counting down.
AAACTGTGTTTTCAGAATAACTTAAACTAAGATCCAATTAGTTTGGTTAACCTTTATACACTGGAGTCCTTATGGTTCCTTATTTGGTAAGTTGTAGTAAGTTAATTTCGTACTAATATTGATATTATGATAAATTAATTTAAATTTTACGTACTCTAGGTGCTGCTTATTCAAGGACCGTTGTCTAAATATTATATTGTACTTATATTTATACACCACCTCTTTGTTTACCTATTGTGCATAGCGTATAGACAAACTTGATGTGTGTAGTTTATCCCTCCCATTTCAGACGTATACATTTCAGTTTCTATTTGCATCGACTGCAGCTGCTATACCATTGGCATACTCATCTCCTGCTCTCAACAAGGATGCAGACAAGAAAGCATCTTTTGGTCTTCATGGCACTACGCACAGCAAATCTGTTGGTGAACTTCGGATGAAGTTCAACTTGCGCTGGAACTGCTTTGTTGCAAGCTGCTGTACGTAGCTTCCCCAATTTTTGTATCTGTGCACTTGGCTATTGATATGTTTGTCGCTGATGATCAGGATAATGTTGTCCTCCTTGCTTGCTTATTTACCATGCCACTGTTGCACTGTAGCTTCACTGGATTGATGCTGGGGTTCTGACATGCTTTGCTTCATATTGTAGCATTAAAGGATTCTCTGAATTAATGCAGCAACACTGACATGATTTACTTATTCAAGGTCCAAGTTAGTGTTCCTCAAATATCAAATCGTCTACTGCAATATTTGGAGCTGTTGTACGCGGTGTTGCCGGGTTGAAAAATGTGTGTCAGTGAGTGAATTGGATTGTTCTGTTACATACTGCATAACGACCTCGTAATGTATCCTCTTATTTGTTGCAATAGTCTGTATAAAATCATTTCTGTAATCCAAACCGTGCATGTACATGTATATGCGGTGCACTTTTTATATTTTTTTACCACACGCATCTATGTAATCTGTATTCATGACATACGCGGAGTGTTCAGGGACTTGCCTATGAATTTCTGAAAATGCGAGTATCAAATTTCTAAGCTAAAAAAACAGAGTATTTACTATGATATTGATTTTCAAAAATTCCATGGTTTCATGGATACCAAACATTAGCTTTTGATTAGTATTGTCAAACCTTCGTCAGCACAACTTGCAAATGATATGAAAGTGTTAGCGAAATTTTAGTGTTAACTGTTTTGTTTTTAGATAAGAAGAAGAGAATGAGAAGACGAATGCCGTCTTCGAATATAAAACGCTATATTAGTTTAAATGTAGGTTTCTCAAGAGAATGTTGTATTTTTTGAGCATTCAATGATTGTTTTTTTTATGAAGATGGAGGCCATGCATAACCATCACATGTGCATGCCATCGTCCGTTCGACCGGACTTGGGTCTGAAGTATAATTTTGGATAGAAAACGTTTCAATACGAAAAGGCTTGCTCTTTGAAAATAGAAATGCTTGGAAAGCGTTCTAGATTCTTTTCCTTGATTTCAAATCTCATTCTCTTCTTTTCTTCTATTTCTTTCAAATCATTTCGGGTTTGTGATATTGCAGATCACAAATTCGGTATTTTTGTCACTGCAGACAATTTAAAAAGTAGTTTGAATCGATTTTGACAGTGCTTTCGCAAGATAATCATCTTATCTTCATTGTATCTTGAAACACGATTTGTCTTAATTCACAACACACATTTGTTTGTTTAAATGAGTGATGAGGGCAAATAACATCTCAAGGAAAGCGTCATCCACATTTTTGGAGCGATCTCCAAAGATTTGATTTTACCACTGTTGTGCCACTTCATTAGAAATCCAGAAAAGTACAACAATAGAAAGTTTATAGTTCATAGTCTACAGTGAAATTACTTTTTGTTCTTCTTTTTAGCACTTTCATGTTAACTAACCTTTTCTTTTTATTTGTATCAATAAGATTTGGTGCTTTGGTCTATGTAAAAGAAAGATATGATGCTTGCATAATTTCTGAATACTTGAAAATTACAGAGAATGTTGTATACTGTATTTATATAAGCAAATATATGAAAATGGGCTTGCGGGTAGGCCCAGAGCAAAATGAATACAACCCGCATACTGAAGATAAATATACAGCCTTTATGTACCGACCCTATTTCACTTTATTCACTAATACGCCCTCTCAAATCCGATACTTAGGGTTAGCGTTTATAGACAAAATTCTTAAATTCGAGCGTCGCCAGCGAAAATTGGCTCCTTCAATGCAATTTCCTTTCTCCTTTGAGCTCTAATTGAGTCAATGAACTCAGACAATACAAGAGGCGATTCACGATTTGTGAGAAGGGATTTCAATCTGAGTTTGAGTTGTCATATAAGGCTTCAATGATTCTTTTTTTCGTCTTCAAAGACTTCAGGAATGTAGATTGAAGCTTTAGATCTAAACTTCATCCACGTTAAGTTCTCGCCTAAATCTGATGAAGTTATGTCGAGAGAGCGGTTTGATCAGAATGTCGGCCTTCTGGTAAGTTGAAGGTATTTATCGAACTTCCAAGTTTTTGTTTATTACTTGCTCTCTCACAAAGTACAAGTCGAGTTCGATGTGTTTTGTGTGAGAGTGAAGTACCGAGCTTGCCGTGATTGAAAGTGAGCTTTGATTGTCACACCAGATGGTTGGTTTGCCACTTAGTTTGATCTGTAGTTCATTCAGTAGTGACATTAACCACATGATTTCTACAGTAGCACTAGCAATACTTCAATACTCTGCCTCTATGTTTGATCTAGATACGGTTGATTGCTTTTTTGCACTCCATGATATATGATTTTTGCCTAAATGGACACAGTACCCTGTAGTAGATCTTCTATCATCCTGATCAGTAATCCAGTCGAGTCAGTAAAGCCATTATACACAAAGTAGTACTTGCTTGCATAATTAATCCTTGGTTGATTGTACCCTTCAAATATCTTAAGATTTTTTTCCACTGCTTTCCAATTTTCATTAAGAGGCTTTTGCATAAACTGGCTCACTTTATTTACACCAAATGAAATGTCAGGTCTGGTTATAATGACATATTGTGCTCCTACAATACTTTAGTATTGCTTGTCATTTAGAATTTGTTCACCTCTGTTTTTTGAAAGGTGGTTGTTGCTTATCATTAGAGTAGGCAAAGGATTTTCTTTGTCCATTTTAGCTTTAACCAGTATTTCATTGATGTACTTTCTCTGATTTAAATGAATTTTCGAAGGATAATATTTTGACCTCTATACCAAGAAAGTAGTTTAGCTCCCCCAAGTCTTTGATTGAAAATTCTTCCTTCGGATATTGAGTGATATTCATGATTTATGATTTGCCTCGAACATATTCCGTTCCTCCCTTGGTTGGGAACTTCATTGTTAGACGTTGGTAAGCTACCATCACATCCATATCCACCAAGGCTAGCCTTTCAATTAGAATATTTATGAAGACGGTCAATCTACCATATCAAACTGAATTTAGATCTTTTCCACTAGCAGCTCCTCGTTGAAAGTGACAAAGTAAGGAGTAATCCCTACAGTTACAATGCTAACATCCCCAAACCCATAAATGGGTAAAGCACAGGGAGAAAATCTAGAGGTAGGAAGCTTCATTCTATTGAAAACATTTTTTAACATTACATTTACGGAGCTGCTCCCATCGATGGAGACCCGATAGAGTTCATATTACCCATGCTGACTAAAATGACCACGGGGTCATGGTGGGGGAAACTAACCCCTCTCTCGTCCTCCATGGCGGACACAATATAAATGGAGTCTCTTCGCCCTAGGGGACCTTTGAGGCTCGGAGGTCTACCAGATAAACGTGATTTGATAGCTCCCTTCTATAGAAGGCATAAGCCATCAACTGTTACCTAACATATGCATACCACCACATATTGATAAGATCTCCGTATTGATAGTGGCTACACTACTACTGTCTTCTAAGTGAGGTGGGGTAAGTGGGTTTTGCTGGGTGTTACGTTGTTCCACTTATTTCCTAACGTACTGAACCAACACTCTATCATGGATTCTTCTCTCTATCTAATCTTTGAGGCACCAACACTCATTGGTCGAGTAACCATTGAATTGTTAAAATTCAATGTATTTACCATTACCCTTGGGCTTCGCCCTGACCGAAAAGGATAGGGCCATTGAAATGTGATATGGTCGCATGTGGCGAGATAGAAAGTTTCAATATCACCGTTTAGGGTTGCATAATTAGTGTACCTAGGCTTGAGCCATGTTCCATCGTCGGAGCGCTTTTTGTTATTTTCCTATTGACCATTCATTTGATGCTATCATCTTTTTGGCGAGTGTTGTTTCTTTGTCTATCATCATCATCGCTGTTGGAGATGTTTGCATCCTCCACTCTTATAATTCCATATACGGGAAATTCTTCCAAATATGGGCCATATTTTGATTAGGGATGAAGTAGGCAATTTATGCAATTCTTCCACATATAGGGACAATAGTTCACCCGTAAGTTGAGGATTACTACCAAGTTTGTAACCGTCGGGATTTTCGACTCTCGAAAATCGACAATAATACGTCCATTGTATTGCGTGCCAAGCAATCGAACGTTGAAAAACCCGATTATTAGGGAAAAAAAGAAAGAAGGAAGAAGATAAGAAGAAAACTAAATAACACAAAATCTCACAGCGGAACTAATAACCTATAATATACATCAAATCTTTACACAAAACAAACTGTAATATATGTATATACAGACATCAATCAGAGTATACTAACATATTTCAGCTTGGACAGTTATAACAGCATGTCCTTACAATTGCTGATAAATACAACAATGAATACAGTAGAAAAATAACCAACTATGTAAATATATCTCTAGGCCTCCGGCTCTTCTCCTGAAACTCCAAAGCATCCAAACTAACCTGTAATACGCTCGGTCCGACCCCAGCATTATAATAAAATAACACCCAAGTCGGTCTAAAAAACCAGCATAAGAAAACACACCCAATTGGATTTTAAAGTTACAAAAAAATCTTGAAATCAAAAGTATCTGTAAGACCATACCGTACATAAACATGAATAGAGTTTACCTTACGATAACCAAAACATTTTCTATAGAAAATCCTTTGATATTATAATAATGTCTAAGGGAAAATAGTAATAATCAAGTAGCTGTGATGTTTGTGAGTGTACATCACAACAATACTAGGTATATAATCAAAAAACGATAAGGCACGTTCGCTAATTGTGTAGGATTCCACAGAGGTTCCCTCGGTACTTCGAGAAACGGTCCTCCTGCACAAGGATCGGAGATATCCTTCCGAAGCAGCATACATCCCTACTGATGTACTATAGGAAAAACATAATTAGTCTCGCTAAGACTGAGTGAATCACCCAATGCATGCAAGACAACTATAAGTAATGTCTAGGTGGAGCCGACTACACCCTATGGGTTTGTCAACCCTACTGGCCATGTCTCATATTTGTAGTTGTAGTTATTACCGCTGATGAGGTTACGTCCAGCGTTTAGGCTCATACATTGCCACCAAAATAGACCATGGAATCCCACATGGATTCCCATACCCCAACGGGTCTTGGAACCACATATGAATTCCAACATTTTAATATATGTCACGAAAATCCTCCATAGAACCGTATATGATTTTAGAGTGTTACAGGTTTCGAGTCATCTTTTATCAATATACTCTTTCGCTTCCATGACGCTTCAAAAACCAATCATCGACTTTTAGGAATGCTCAATACCGGTTCTTTAGGAAATAATTAGACAATACAAAAGAGCGGGGATCGCCCTTTAACTGTTTAAGTGGACAGATCTCCTCATCATTTGTCCTAGAAGAGAAAAACAAGTTTATATGTACAGTATAACACCATCGATGGTCACTATACCATATAATTCGCATGTTTCTCCTAGATATTTCTTGAGTTAAAAGCCTTCGGTGTTAAGTAGGGAAGCACCACCAAAATTAAGAAGGATTACATATTTGGGTTAGGGTTTGAAAGTCGGTCATTTAACTATCAATAAACATACATTCAAACAAAGATTTTTTTTGTAGGAAAAAACCAATATTGGTTAAGCATACAAGCAACCACTAGCCTCCTTTAATAAATCTTTCAGTCATTAAAATCACTTTGTAAATTACTTGTATAAAAATACTTTTACAAAGGTATATCCGCAAATAGCTATATTTCAATATTTAGAAAATATTCATATACTTATCTCAACGGTATAATTATATTCACACACATCACACCTCGCACTTAGAAAATGCCCTCATATTCTTTTCTCAATGGTATAAGTGTATTTACAGAATCAAGAAAGAATTTTTGGTTAATACCCAAGGTATTGATTTTGATGACAACAACCATATAAATATTACTACTAACGTATCTTCGAGTTATGCAGTCATATCAGATATATTATGAAGACATTTACAGAGATAATCAAGAATACAGTGGAAGCAAATGAATTATAGAAGAAGATTGATCGGAGAAATTGAAGAAAAAAACCCAATTAGAGAAGAATGCTGAAGCATAAAGGTGTTTGAAGTGATGAGGAGTTGGTTGAACCTTAGAATATCTTGTTAAAGATCTCATGGAAATTATACTTGAAGATCATCAACCATTGACCTCAACCGAATCATAAAAATCCACAAATATAAGGTAATTTGAAATGCTGAAAATTTACAACACTTATTAGTGTTGCTGTTCACTTTGCAACACACTCATGTCGACATGGGGTGCTTGGGCATGTCGACATACTAGCAGTTTTCAGAATTTAAAATTTTAAATGAAGAGACGTTTCCCTCCACCTCTTCACCAAAAGACACGTCTCTTCAACCACTATATAAATGCCTCTGAAAACGAATTTTAACATCAAGAATTCTCATTTTCTCTTACTCCTTCTCCAAACATTTGACAAGAAATCCATTGCATACTCTTCAAATCTCCTTGCAAATCGATACTATTTCACTCTAATTCTTCACTGATTTGCAAGCCACACATTATCAGAGAGTTGTACTCTAATTCACATCATTCTCTCTCTGATTTCATCCTATTCCTCAAAGAATTCAAAGATATATTGCCTTTGGAGGTCTATAGGATCATTGTATCGAATATGCAAGAATCTGTATTGAAGATACAACCACTTGCCGTAGTTTGTTATTGGTGATAAGGAGAAGGTGTTCTTGTAGCCTGTAAAATCAAGAGCGTGTGTATTGTAGCCCGTGAAACCAAGATTGTAAAGGTGTTCTTGCCACCCATGGAAAACAAGCGATTATAGTGGAATTCTGCACGATAGATTGCAGGACTGGATGTAGGATTGGTTAATCCGAACCAGTATAAAAATCCGGGTGTTATTTACATTACTGCATTTTACTTTATTACTTACTTATTCTCTGATTACTTCTTTCTATTTGCAATTTGAGTAAATACAGTTTTATATTCATAAGTAAGTAGTTAATACACAGTTCATCACTTTTAATGTCTGAATAGCCTTAAGATCTAACATTGTGTTATAGCCACCCCAGTTTTCTAACATCTCTTTTACTCGATTCTCAAAATCATTTATAAATTCCTTACAATTCTCCAAAACCTTTTGTAAACCGTTTTATAAATCTTCGAAAAACCATTTCTAATCCCTTTATAAAATTCAATCACTTATAAACTCTTTTTGTAGGTTTTCTAAAATCATTTATAAATCCTTTATAAATCCATAAACCCGTTTATTTTCCCAAAACACATTTTAGTAAAATAAGTCCATCAACTAAACACTTGTCACATAACAAGTTACCACTTAAAACATCCTCTTACAATCTATGTACCGATTTCTTAAACTCGTTTTATAAATATCTAACCATTTATAAAACTCTTTCGTCTTGAAATAATCATCCCTTAAGTTTCAAACCATTTAATATACTCCCATTATAAGATGGAAGTCTTACAACTCTATTTATGGGTCTAAAAATACTTACAAATAATTAGAAATATTTTACTTCAAAAATACCATTATATAATAATAATTATTTAAATTAAACATTATGAATAAGTAAACAATAATAATTAATCTATACCCTTATTATAAATATTAATAATAATTTATTTTCAAAATTTATTAAAAATCCTTGTTATTAGTTTCAAACCATAATTATTCTTAAAATAATTAACATTTCAAAATATTAGCATTTTGATAAATACTTTTAAACGATATTCACTATAAGAAAATAATTTTAGAATAATGCAAATATAATTATATAACTTTAAAACAATACTAATATAATTAAATAATTTTAAAATAATATTAATATAATTAAATAACTTTAAAACAATATTAAATATAAAAAAATAACTTAAAAAATATATTAAATATAATTAAATAATTTTAAAACAAAATATGTTCGAAACCTAATTTTTGGATTTAATATCATTTGCTGTCTCAAAAATCCAATTCCAACTCAATTGACGATCTATTGTTTTTCAAAATGCTAATTTAAGGTCATTAGCCACCAAATGCTCAACCAATATTGATATTGATTTTCTATCACTAGTGAGTTTTAGTTTCCAAACGTATAACAATGTTATAACCATAGTGTCCACAATCAGGTTCAATATTCAATAACCCGTACAAAAGGAATATTATTGAAACAATTCAACAATAATGAGAAATCACGTTGGATCCCTCCAACTTGTTTCCCTCGCATCACAACTCATATATATCAGCACATATATGTGTAGATAAAATCAATAGTGGTGAGGAATCATGTTGGATCCCTCCAACCTGTTTCTTCTGCATCATATACAGTATATAATCAACCAATATAAATCAACCGCTTCGAGGCGGGATTCATATAAAAAGGGCCATCCTCACTTACACGGGAACGTACTAGGGTCTCATCTGCGGGAATATATTCAAACCAACTAATAATAAAATAAATCATCCGAACAATCATTCTACAATTTTTATCAACTATATATCATTCTTGTTAACCAAAAATGTGAGTTTAACTCACTGAAATGTCTGTTTTTGCCGAGGCGTTCTGGTTTAGATTAAAATCGAACATGCATTCAATTTTAACTCAAATTCCTACTAGCTCAAATCTCCACCAGACTAATTCCATATCGTCGTACGCTGCTACGATCGCAACACAAATCGTCACGTTCAATTTGGACCTAAAATGAATTAGATATTTAATAACTAATATTTTATCAATATTTTATACTTCACCAAATGCATCGATACTTTACATTAATATGTTCTATTTGTTAATATTAATCTAACGTCGAAGACCGCGTGTTAAACGGACTTCATATGGGAAAGTTAAACATTTTTAAAATTACACTTTCTAATTTACAAATTAAATTGACTATTTTATAAAAAATTAAATAAACTCCCACCCATCCTAACTTACATGCCCAAAATAAAACGCACCGCAGGTTCCAATATCCATCTATATGCAAACCCGCACTTCCTCCATTCCATTTCCATGTAAACCACATGCATCCCCTCTGTACACCATTATGCTCTACCCATGCGTGCAAATTCACTCATAAAGCTACACAACTCAGCCAGGCCCGACCCTAGGGTAAGACTGCCAAGACAGCCACCTAGGGCTACCGATCTGGCAGGGGCATCCATTGGTGGTGATGGTGACTTACTTCTTTATTTGGATAAAAATATAGTTTATGTTATTAATTTTAAGTGAGTGTTTGTCGGAGTTGTAAAAGACAGCTGCTTAGGCCCGCCCTGAACTCAGCACATACACGACACACATAAACTATCCCAATATCTCCACATATATTTAAACCAATATTTCACACGCGGGATAATGCCCAAGAAGGTCTAAATATCATGCAATCTGAGCCTACATTAGCCTCTCCCCTTTACTCAAAATGCACTCCTCTATTCATACTCTCTCTCACCTTATATATATATAAATATATATAGCTCTTTATTTCCTAACACCTATAGTCATGCACCCATAAATATATATATATATATATATATATATATATATATATATCTCCATTCTTTGTGAAAAGAGAGTTACATGAAAAATGATACGGAGATTGAGAGGTGCTGATGTGTGAATTCATATTCGTGCAGTGAAGAAGAAAATGAAATATTTTCTAGTTTTTCATGCGTGCTCTCTTTATTCATGCACGTGGATGAATATGCACACACGAAGAGAAGGCGAACTATGTGTACTAGTTTTTTGTGTGTACACATATTTTTATTTTCCTCTGTTTATTCAAGTGTTGCCCCTATGTATCAAAAAAAATGTATAGGAATGTGCGTTTATGTTATCCTATGCTTAAGCTAAACACTTAATGGCAAAGAAATAATGCAGGTACTAAGAAAAGATGTGTACATGCATGAATATGTATACAATGTTGTCTCTATTGCCTTCCTCTCTGCCAATGTGTTTCCTTGTGTGCTTATACACACACATAGATATATATTTCCTAAAGCAAAGTACAATGGAAAAGTAGACAAAATCATATGCAAGTACCAGCAAAGATATGGGCAACAAGTATAGTGTGCGTGTGCTTCTTTGATTAATGAAAATAAAGTTTTACGTACCCCATTACACAATAACACGTTCACATACGAGCCACGAAGGACAGAAATAAAAATACAATCGCGCTCAACAATGTGAAAAAAATCATAGAACAATAATAAAATAGACAAGTTAACTTATTCTATTAAATTTCTAAAATGCCGACGTTTGCCGCAAATGCATCAATAGAAAATTTAAATATTTTCCAAATTAAAAATTATGGAAATTTTCAATAAATTAAATTAAAAATACGTCATCAAAAATTAAGTCTAAATTTCAAACATAGACTTTATTATATTTTAATTCAAATTTGAATATTTAAATAAATTAAATATTCAAATTTGAGACCAAAAATTATGCTTTGTTACATTCTTCCACCTTAAAAGAATTTCGTCCTTGAAATTAGCAACTAAGAAAAATGCCCAAACCCATTAACTGATCAAAAGTAACTAGTTGAAATAGATTACCAATTCTTTTAAGCCTTTAAATTCACTCATGGTTACTGACTAATTCCATTCCAGGTTATAACATAAACATCAAATTTTAGTTATCAATTTTTCTTTTCAAAAATTTTCGAAATTTCCTAAAGCCTAATTTTGAAAAATTTCGCCAGCATCTCCTTTGCGCGGTTCGATTGAAAAAAATACAACTCATCACTATGGACCAAAACAAAAGCTAAGTGGCTCAATCACCAAACAACAATATAACACTTACCTATTTGTCGGGCAACCAAACTCTACTCGTGAAACATCAAACTAGCTTTTGCTTCTATACACCTGCATCTTACTTACACATAAAATCCATCCATAGAATCTCTAACCATATTAAGCATTTTCCAAATGAAAATATTTAGTTATGATAATCCCATAAGATGTATATATACCATCCGTAATATCAAGATGATTGCTCGCTCGATCACACAAATTCACTTCCAAACTAGTATCATTTACATGGCCACTCTAGTGCGGACTCCGATTTGGTTCCTTGATTAGAAAGCACCATTCTCCTTGCATAGTCATATATTATGAAAGAGAATTCCAGAATCAACCAAAAATTCATATCCAGTATTCACCGTCGAGAATCGAGTGAAAAATCCTTGTTCGGACTGATGAAAATCATCTCGAAATATTTGTACTCGAATCTGAATTAAACGGTTATGCGAATAAAATATATACGTATAACTTACGTATTTATTTCAATTGATTTCTTAGCTATGGCGATTTTTTTTATTCATGTTCATTTCATTCTCATTTATTTTATCCTCATTCACTTTATTTACATTCAATTATTCACATTGCTTTATTCAAATCCATTTATTTTTTAGTATATTTCTTTTAATGTTAATGTCACTTAAGAACTATTACATCAAATTTTATGTTTAACAACATTTCACTCCATACTAAATTTGTTAGGAAATCAAATCTACAGTTTCGATGATAACAACTATACAATGGAAATCGAATATGCATATATATATATATACACACACACACACACACACAGGTGCTTGCTAGAACAACATCACTAGAAAGACAAGAACAAGGCTCAAAGAACACTACAAGAGACTACAAGTCGATAGAATCAAAGACGCATAAGAAAAAGAGCACAAAAATCGATATGCACAACATCAGACGTTTGGGTGCACAAGCCAGACGTCTGAAAAAGTTCTCTGGAATACCAAACAGAATGAACTAGACGTCTGACAACTGCACTCAGACATCTGATCTACTGCTATATTCAAAAATATATATAGTATCAGACGTCTGAAACATATTCCATACGTCTGATTTCAAACTCGGATTTAGAATATAAACTTCAATTGCCACATTCGAATAGACATCTCCGCTTCTCTTTGCTGCAACCCTTCATCGTCAACAGAAGCAACTATAGAGCACTAGTTAATAGATGCAACTACTCAAGATACCTATCTACAACTATATATAGCATCAAGAATCAAAAGAACAAATTACCTTACTCACTTACGCTCTCTAATTACAAACTTTATCATATATTCTTGATCTCTAACAATCTATATTTGTATTTCACTCTTCCATATTTCAGTTCCTCACAGGCTCTCTAGATATATATTGGAAGCATTTCTACTAATTAGTCAATATCCGTGTTATATAACACACATCTGATAAGAACAACTTGTTGTAACCAAGCTTATTGCTCCAAGTGAAGCGAGGGTGTATGATAGTCGAATTCCAAAGGGGAGCTTTGGGACTGGACGTAGGACAGCAGGTCCGAACCAGTATAAAATATTGGTATGCTTATTCTAAATTTACTTACATTAATATTGTTTTAGTTGCATCATATATTTTGTCATATATACTTACATATACACTACACGATCCACCCCGTAGACTTTCAATTGGTATCAGAGCAAGGTTTGATCAAAGTACAGTAACATGTTTTTGAATCACTTTAATATGGCAAGTATTTTTCAAGAAGGTCAATCCACATCACGACCCACACATTTTAATGGTTCTAACTATGCATATTGGTCAACACATATAAGAATTTTTATGGAAGCTAATGGATTAGAAATTTGGTCAGCCACATAAAATAAATATGAAGCACCTGACACTGCTATGAACACATGGAATGATGCACAAAAAGCCACATCTTCTTATAATGCCAAAGCTATGAATGTTTTATTTTGTTCATTAGATAAGAATGAATTTTCACGTGTCATATTATGTAACACCACATATGATATTTGGCGTACCTTACAAGTTACACACGAAGGCACAAACAAAGTTAAACAAACTAAAATTTCAATTTTACAAAATCTATTTTCATCATTTAAAATTAAACAAAATGAATCTATTGTAGACATGTACTCTAGATTCCAAACCATTCAACACGATTTAATGGCATTTGGAGTCAAATTCACAAATTTTGACTTAGTATCTAGAATAATCAATTCTTTAACTCCAGAGTGTGAAAGAAAAGTATTAGCTATCGAAGAAGCTGATGATCATTCAGCATTCTTAGTTGAAGAATTGATAGGAAATTTCATGTCCTATGAAGCTAATTTGCAAGCAAGAAAAGAACAAAATTCGAAAAAGAAAAACATAGCATTCCCAGCAACAAATGAAGACTCGGACTTAGACGAAGAAGAAATTGTATTTATTGCCAAAAACTACAACAAATTCAAGAAGTTTAGGGAAATGACTAGATTTTAGAAAGGAGGAAAATCAAGATCAACAAATCAAACGTCAATCAAATGCTATGAATGTGATCAATTTGGACATATGAAGAAAGATTGTCCCAAGCTCAATAATGATTAAAAAAAGAACATATTTGAAAATTTCAAAAAGAAGAAAGTTTTCAAAGTAACATGGGATGACTCGGATTCTTCATCATCATCAGATAGTGACAGCGATAGTGACGGAGAACAAGCTAATTACGATTTATGGCACAAACTAATGAGTTATGTTCCGAACTTATCTATGATGAACTATTAGAATTTAGCATGGATTTAGACGATAAATTTAGACAGACGAAAAAACTGAATAAAGAACACATAGCGAAAATAAATAGACTAGAACTTGAAACAGGGATGTTAAAAGATGAAAAAATTATTTTAGAGGAGCAACTTGAATTATCTCAAGAAAAAATTAAAAATAGTTTAGTTGAAAATCAGACTATATTTAATGATTTTGGAAAAGTTAAACTAGAAAAAGATAAATTGTTAAAAGAAAATGTCAACTTGAAAAGTAAAATAGAAACATTGAAAATTGAAAATTTAGAATTAAAAGAAAAATTAGATAAAATTAAAAATAATGTTTCAAAATTTAACAAAGAAAAACAAGATTTGAATAATCTTATCAATACTTCAAAACCATCAAGTAATAGAAATGGAATATGATTTAAAAATACTCCTAAAGAAAAAGGGAATAATATCACGAAATATAGTTTTATCTACCAAAAGACTAAAAAACCACTTAAGTCTAATACAAATACCAAAGATATAAAAATTTGGATTCGTAAGATAAATAATAATTTGATTAGACAAAAAAATATTAATAATTTTTTAGATAATGTACTTTATAATAAAAGTATGTTCATAAAGGTACCAAACCTTCTTGGGTATGCCTACCTGCTCCTCCTAACATCTAGGATCGTAACAAAGTATATGGGTACCAATTAAATCATCTTTTACAGGTACCCAAAATAAAAAATAAGGAGAAATGGATACTTGATAGTGGATGCTCTAAGCATATGACCGAAAACCCAAAATTGTTATCAAATATAACATACATCGATGGTGGAATGGTAACTTTTGGAGATAACTCAAAAAAATACGTCGTTGGCATCGGAGTAGTCATTAACTCTCGTATTTCTAACTCTCCTATCATTACAAATGTTTTGTTCGTAGAAAATTTAAAACACAACCTACTTAGCATTAGTCAATTATGCCATAAATGTTTTCATATCAACTTTGAAAAAGATAGATGTAATATTTTCGACAATAACAAACAACTTTTCTTTGAGGGATTTAGAAACAAAAATATTTATGTCTTAAATATGAATATAAATCAAAATTCAAATTTATGTTTAACTGCCAAACATAACGATCCATGGTTGTGGCATAAACGATTTTGTCATATTAACTTTAAATATATTAATAAATTAGCAAAATATGAGCTAGTTAGAGGTTTATCTAAAATAAATTATAAAGTAGAAAATTTATGTGATGATTGTCAAATTGGAAAACTAAAGAAAAGCTCTTTTAAATCTAAAAATAGTATTTCTACAAAACTACTATTATAGTTATTACATTTAGATTTATTTGATCCAATTCAAGTACGATCTATAAATTATAACAAATATGTTTTCGTAATAGTTGATGATTTTTCAAGATATACATGGACTTTATTTTTAAAACATGTAAGCGACACCTTTGGTATGTTTAAATTTTTGATAAAAGAATTAAAACTCAAATGGATTTGAAAATTAAGAATATTCGAAGTGATCATGGTGAAGAAATCGAAAATGATCTTTTTACTCATTTTTGTAATAAATAGTGTATAAGTCATAATTTTTCTTTTTCCCGCACACCTCAAAAAAATGGTGTAGTAGAAAGAAAAAATCGTACATTACAAGAATGTGCATGAACGCTATTAATAGTAGTGGTTTACCTAAACATTTTGGGCCGAAGCTATTGCTACGGCTTGTTATGTTTTGAATCGAGTAACCATATGACCTATGACTAAACATACTTGTTTTGAAATATTTTTTGGAAGAAAACTTAAAGTATCATACTTTCGGATAAAAATGTTTTATATTAAATACAAAAGATAATTTAGGAAAATTTGACCCGAAGGCCGATGAAGGAATCTTTATTGGATATTCGAAACGTAGCAAGGCATATAGAATTTTTAATAAACAAAATAACACAATTGAAGAAAGTTTACATGTTTCGTTTGATGAAAGTTTTCTTAACCATCATAGTAATGATGACGAAGAAATAATTCCAATAACAAATACAACAAATTCTTTTAATAATGAGACAAATGCACAAAATAATACTTTATTATCATCTCCTAGAATTCTAAAAGATCATCCAAAAGATAATATCTTCGAAGATCTCAATTACAAAGTAACTAGAAATCAACTTAACCAAATAAGTCATATTACATTTGTGTCAAATTTTGAACCAAAAAATTATAAAGAAACTTCAAACGATAATTTTTGGATAATAGCCATATAAGAAGAATTAAATCAATTTGAACGTGATAATGTTTGAGAATTAGTATCAAGACTAGAAAATCAATCAGTTATTGGAACAAAATGGGTATTTAAAAACAAAGCAGATGAAAACGGAAATATAGTTAGAAATGAAACACATCTAGCTGCTCAAGATTACAATCAAGAAGAAAATATCGACTTCGACGAAACTTTTGCTCCAGTAGCAAGACTCGAGGCCATACGTACATTTCTTGCTTTTGCAAATCATTACAATTTTAAATTATTTCAAATGGATGTCAAAAGTGCTTTTTTAAATTGTTTTGTTAAAGAAAACGTATATGTTGAACATCCTCCATTGTTTGTTCATGAAAAATATCCTGGCCATGTTTTTAAATTACAAAAGGCCTTACATGGTTTAAAGCAAGCCCCCTTGCCTTATAAGAACGTCTTAAAAATCATTTAATTACATCTGGTTTCCAAATAGGTAAAATCGATACGACTTTATCTATAAAACGACAAAATAATGACATTTTAGTTGTACAAATTTACGTAGACGATATTATTTTTGGTTCAACTAATGAAAAACTTTGTAATCAATTTTTAAATATTATGAAAAATGAATTTAAAATGTCTCACATGGGAGAATTTAATTTCTTTTTAGGTTTACAAATAAATCAACTTGAAAATGGTATCTTTATTTATCAAGAAAAATATTGTAATGATCTATTATGTCGTTTTGAAATGGATAAAACTTCAAGCAAGCCAACACCGATGAGTACTAGTGTTCACTTGGAAAAAGATAATAGAGGAAAGATTTTGATGAAAAATTATATCATAGTATGATTGGCTCTATACTTTATTTGACGGCTAGTCGACCCGACATTGTGATGGGTGTATGTCTTTGTGCCCGATTTCAAGAAAAACTAAAAGAATCTCACCAAAGAGCTGTTAAACGTATCTTACGATATCTATCTAGCACTAGAGATTACGGTTTTTTTACCCTAAGGGATCATCATTTGAACTAGTTTCATATAGTGACACAGATTTCGGTGGATGTAAAACAGATCATAAGAGTACTAGCGGAACGTGTCACTTTATCGGACAATCATTAGTTTCATGGTTTAGCAAAAAGAAAAATTGTGTCTCCTTATGTACTTGTGAAACTGACTATATTTCAACAGCTCTAACATGTGCACAAGTGATATACATGCAACAAACACTTACGGATTTCGGCAAAGTTATCAATAAATCACCAATATATTGCGATAACACGAGTGCAATAAATCTATCAAAAAACCATGTAAATCACTCGCGTACTAAACATATAGATATACAACATCATTTTTTACGTGACATGTAGAAAAAGGAATTATTACATTAGAATACATAAATACCGAGAATCAAATAGCAGATATTTTCACAAAACCACTAAATGATCAAACATTTGTAAAACTGCGACACGATTTAGGAATATGTTCTCTTAGTGATCTTCTCAACTAATAATACATTTTTATTCATTCTATTTTTGGCTCAAAATTTTTTATCCACAAAACAACATTGTTAACTTGTAACGATCCCAATTTTAAAACAAATCTAAATTGGTAAGTAATTTAATTTTTGAAATTAAATTGTGAATTTATAGAAATGTCTTAAAATAGATTTCTAGTTGAAAATTCAGAAATAAATATTTTGAATAATATATTAATTATAAATCTAATTGTGAATTAAATTGAAAATTTCCTAAACAAATAAAAATGTATTTTGTATATATGAATAGATGTAAATGAATGTGATATTTCAAAGTTAAATAGGGTATGTATTTTAAATAGAAATTTTAATTTGGAAATTTAATAATTATATTGGAAAGTTATATTTTTAAATTAATATAGTAAGAGTTGTTTAAAACTAAATTTCATATTATTTAAAATACATATCTCTTTAAAATCAACAAGGATTAAATTAAGAAGTTTACATACCTTCTTTTAAATTTGTTTGAACTAAATTGTACATATAATATGATGTTAAACAAGGTTATGTAAAAGATTAAAATGCTTTTGTTTTATATACTTGAAAATGAATATAGTTGATAAATAAATACAAAGCTTTGACAAGAATGTATATTTTGAAGGTATAAAATGTTGATATATTGAAATTTAATTGGACTTAAAGAAATTTTGATATTTGAAACAAAAGTATAATAAGTATGATTACTTAAGTTTAAAATGAAAATTTTAAAATAAGTATTTGTTAATAGGTTTAATATCTTAAGTTTAAAAATATAAAAGTATTGAAAATAAAAAATTGTATTTACTAACTTATAAATATTTATTAGTAATGTATAATTTGATTTCAAACCATTTTTCTTTAATTTGTATAAGTATAAATAATACATAAGAAAGTATTAAATAATTTTTTTTAACATTTAAAACATAATAAGTATAATTTGAGAACATACATAAGTGAATATAAAGCAATTTATAAAATGATAGGGTTAAAACAAAATTTATAATTAAATTTAACAAAAGGATTTAAACATAAAAAGTTTATATTTTAACAAGTGTAAGAATATGAATATAAGAAACTAACAAGTGTAAACAAAATGATACAAGTGCGAGGCAAATTTCTTTTCTTTTAATCTAAAAGTTATAAAATATGATCAAGAAATGGCTAGGCTGTTCACAGTTTAGTAATTCAAACCTGAAACCAAATTGCAGAGCAAAATAAAATCAAAAAGATTCTCAAATCAAAAATCAAACTTCTCTATCATTTCTAAAAAAAATTTGAAAACTTCATATTCATACTGCATCTAACCTGAGAACAAAGAAAAGCAAATGCAAACTACAACCTGATTTGGGATAAAACAAAGGCAAAGATTCATACTGTAAGTGATTAAAATTGTTTGTATTTGATAAGTTAAGTACAACAAAGAATGAATAGGAATCTGTATTTACAATTTCCAGATAAAAGCTTCAAAAGATTTAAAGAAGAAACAAAAGAAAAAAAATAAAAGTTTCCAGGCTTGAGTTCTCTGCAAATCTTTCTTCCAGGCCTCCGTTTTAAAATCCCATCAATGTGAGCAAACTTCATTTTTTTCCCATTTCTTTGATTTTGATACCCGTGATGATGATGTATGGGAAAATAATGAATGAATGCGTGTATATATCAGCCGTATACATGTATTCATATATATGTATGCTGGTGCTCATGAATGTTTGCTCTGTCTCAAGTAACAGATTTTAAAACTTGATTAAAATTTCAAATCATTTCACCTAACAACGATTTTAAACATGGATCTCTGAAAGAAAGTTGTTTGTTCGTGTGTAACATAATTTCTAAAAATAAAATCGACAGAAAAGATTAAGTAAATGCCTTGGAAATTATAAATAACTGTGAATTGGGAAGAACAGGTGAAAATTCAAACTTAACGATCTGTAAATTCATGTATATATTCTGAATTCTCTAGGTAAAATATGATTTTTAAAACAATAACTATAATTTTTAGTTTATTATTTCGGTTGTAGTTCGTAGTTGAACGGAAAACATAGTTTCGTCAATTGTCGATCGTGGGTGAAGCAATCTGGGTCGTGTTTGATATCGATGATAGCTGAGTGGTTGTAGATCTTAGGAAAAATGTTTGTTAGTGTTTCAGGGCACCGTGGAGGCAAAGCGATGGTGAAATATGGTTTAGTGAATAGTTTTGGACATTGTTGAAGACGAGGTCTTTTCGTGGTCGTGGGTGAACAGGAAGCTATCGCACTCAGGGAGATAAGAGGAGGAGATCATGGCGAAGCTTCGGTCTTGATTTTGAGTCCTCTGGTGAAGGTGGGGCGTGGAAAAATGTTTTTCTGGTGATCATTCAATTCCAGTAGGATGCCATCATGCCCAAATTTAAACCACAACGAACTGAGGAGTTCTGGGGGGTCGTGATGGTCGTAGAGATGTCTAGTGATGTGTAGATGCTCTCGGCAATGATTGGAGAAGCTCCGATCATCTATGCACGTGTACGTGCATTTTGGAGTCTGGAAGAAAACAAAGGAGAAGAAGAAGTAGGGGACTCGTGATAGTCTTGGGAAAAATGGAGGATTGACTCGAAGCATGTTGGTTCGCGTAATTGCTCGAGAGTGTCTCGGGGTCTTGGTGATCTTTCCCGGGTTTGTCTCAGTTGCGAAGTGTCTAAAACAAATCAGTTTTGAAATTTAAATAAAATAAGTTCTAAAAAAATCTTATTCTTAAACAAATTTCTTTTATTTAATAAAAGTAGTTCAAATTTAAATTTTTGGGTCAATAAAAGTTGTATAGTTTATTTAACTAAAAATTTATTATGATTTGTTTTTCTTAAGTTTATTTTGAAAATGAAATTTAATCGTTTAATTGAGAAAACGGGGTTAAGAGATAATGGTTTATCTTAAATAATGTTGTTGATTCGTAATTAACTTAAAGATATTAAGTTTATTTATATGTTAATGATAATCTATTCTTAAGATTATTTAAATAAGATTTTAAAGATGAAATGACTTTTGTTAAATTGTTTCAAAGGTTATTTAAAATAAGATTTAAAAAAATGATTATGAAATAAATTAGGATAATTGGATTTTCTTTTGATTTATTAAAGTCTTAAGTGATTTTTGCTTAATAAAAGACGATTTATCAATTTCCTAATTGATGATTAAAGGTAATTTATTACTTATAGATGATTACGTAATGAAAGGATAATTAAGTAATGTAATTAAATAAGGTAATTGATTACTTAAAGAATAATACTTAATTAAAAATAACTAAAGTGGATTAATCATGTAATTAAAATATAATTACTCAATGTGACTTATTTATGATTTATTTAAAAAGGATAGGTGATTAGAGATAATCACTTATTATAATTAATTAAAGGTAATTACTTAAGTTAATATTAATAACTAATTAAGGATTAATTAATTAGTGTAATTAATTAAGGATAATTAATTAAAGGTTATTTAATTAATTAATGAAATGATTAAGGATAATCACTTAGTTTAATTTTAATTAATTTAATGATAATTGATTAAGGGTTAATTAACCAATATAATTAAGGATAAATTAATTAAGATAATTAATTGAGAAATGATTTAATGTATGATGGTGATTAAGACTTAATCAATAGTAATTAGTGATAACTAATTTATTGATTAAAGATAATTAATAAAGGTTAATTAATTTATGAAAGTGATTAGGGATAATTATTTATTTAATTAAGGATAATTAATTAAGAATTAATTTATTAATTATTGGAATTAATTAGGAATAATTAATCAAAGGATTATTTATTAATTAAAGGTTAATTAATGATCAAAGAGTAATTAATCAAATTGACTTATAGTTAATTAATATTAATTAACCAATATTTAATTTTTTTTATTCATAAGTAATAAATCTGATTTAATTTAAATCAGATAATTTAACTTGTTTTACTTATGGGTGTTTGGATTCTATTGGATAATATGTGATGGATTGATATATTTGATATCTGATGTGATGCTTTGTAATGCTTTGTGTTGAGCTGTTATATTTGTGATGTTTATACCGTTGACCCGAAAAACGATATTTGAATTTCGATGCGACAGGGAGTCGGATTCCAGTTGGTAATCCGAAACCCACATCGAATCATAATGAGAAATCTTTGTGATTGATGATTTACTTTATCTATGAATCTACGAATGAAGATAAGCGCTATGAGTTATACCGCTTATCGATATTGATATGATTGATGATGTGGCACTTTTATTGGGTAAAACCCTTGGACTACACCGTACACACACAAATATGGATTTCACGAGAAAATCGGTTAAGTCACAGATTTTTAAAATAGTTTGATTTGAATTTGAATTTGAATTCAAGATTTGAAATTTAATTATATGTTTAGAATTTATGGTTTAAAAAGGTTATACAAGCTATAAATCTGTTTATATGGGTTTTTAAACCATTTTAAAAGTATGGTTTTGAGAATTTGAATTTAACCCAAATTTATATTTGAAAGGCCTTACCCGTGCAAATATAATAGGGTTTTCCGAATCGGAAACAAGTGACTTCAAATAATAATAACTTTTATATAAGGAAAGAATTTCCAAATTATGATGAAAAGATTTCAAGTTTGAAATAGAATGGCTTTGAAAGTTATGAATGAATCTTTGGAAATGATTTTTGAAAGCTATAAATTGAATCTTTGATTTAAAGACCGGATGAGTTAATCCAATTTGAAATGGAATTGTTTTGAAAGGCTATGAATGAATCTTTGTTTAAAAGATTGGTGAACCTTGTTTTAAATTGAAAGGGGTTTTAAAAGTGAATCTTTTGTTTAAAATATTTAAGTGTGGAAATTGTTTAAAACCATTTAAGGTTTTTGAAATGAATATTTTTGTTTAAAAGATTGGAAATGGTAATTTGTTTAAACCATTCAAAAGAAAAGTTTTGGGTTTTAAAGTTGTGACTTAACTGAAATTCCATTATCCATATGTTTTCAAATATTGTGCTCATTATTCGGTTTAGCCGGGAGAGGACCTTTGTGTCATATAACCCATTTCGAATAATGATACGACGATATAGATAGCATTTGAAGACCGGTGGTGAAGACCGGATATTTTCGAAAACAAAAGGATAACCCGTCGAATGTCTCTGCACCGACTAGTCCCCAGTATAGAGATTTGATCACCCTTTGTGATGGGGAGTCTAGACGTGATTAGGGATTATCCGGATTTGCAAGGGCTTCTTTTGAAGTGCCTTTGGTTCCGTTCGAACCCGGAACAGACTTGTATGGATGTGTGTCTGACGTTACACTTTGATATGTAAAACCGGTTTCTATCAAGTACATTTCTGTTTGGTGGCGAAAATTTATTCTCTTAGCTTAACAACCTTCTCTAAGACATACGAGCTCAGAGGTTATGTAATTGATGGTTACTAGTGATACATTCCCAATTTGGTAATGTGGCATATGAAGTGCTGCTGATCATTTGTTGATCAAAGGATGGCTTTCGTGTAAAGCGTAGCTTTGTGGACGAAACTTCGTCGAACTTCACAACCCGGAATGGATGAAACAGGAAGAATGCAGCAAGGTTATTTGGGGGTAGCGCCCCCTAAGGGTATGTTCATTTCCTTCTGGATAGAGGTGGTATCATGGTATGGATCCCAGATACTTAACCTATGTGGTAGCTGCAAACTTATTACTTTGTGGTTGTTGGTGAATCCCGGGATAAAGGTTGGTTACGACCGGGGGATGGCATACTTGTGTAGTAGTTACCTAGTTACAGAGGTAACCCGGCCTTGTGTTGGCAGAGATCCGGTTAGGTTCTCGGAGCGTCCCTCCAGAGACGTATCCATGCGGCCCAGGAAGTTCCTTAGCCTGACCATTTTTTGGAAATCCAATTACCAATACGCGCCTTGTACGGTTTTAGTTGTAGAACCTGCCATCTAACATGATAGCTATAGTAAACATACTATAATGGTACGTATGCTGTCTATGGTTAGTATTATACTTTCGAAATGTTTTCCACTATGCACTAATAATAATATCAAATGGTTTTTCGCGTATCAAGTATGTTTGGCTATCATAAGGAGAAATCTCCCCCAAGTGTGCGATTGCATGGCGTGTGTGCCGGGAGGCCTTATGGTAGTTTCGTTTTCTGAAAAGCATTGCGGATTTCAAATTTAAATTCTTTTGTTTGTTTTTAAAGAAAACTATTTTTTTTTGCTCATACCAGTCTTATGACTGACCCGTAGTTCATTGTTCCCTTTCTAAACTCTGGGTGCCCATTATTTCCACACGGGCAGTCTAGAGTTGGGTTTTCCAGATAGTAGATATGGATATCGATTCTGTAGCTTTTGGCTTTCTCTTTGGTATTCTTTGAAGACTTTGGATATTGAAGTATCTGGTTAGGACGACGGACCAGACTTGCTTAGCTTGGTGCAATGTGATGGTGGTTCGAGCTTGTGGTTTGGAGTTTTGGCTTTGAGCATTGGATTGGAGTTGCAGTTTGATCATTGGAGTTATCTCTTTTGCCATTCATTTTCCGCTGTTGTTTATTGTCTCTGTTATTGATATCATTGTTGTATCATTGGATATTGTATTCATTGGAGTTGTATATGATATTCATTTCTTTTCTTCCGCTGTGTTGTTATACTTAATGTGTTATAAGCTCCAGCGAGCCAGATTCGGCGTTTGAATCTGCGGCATTCGAGTACAAGTGAAGTACGGGTGCCGATTTTCGAAGGCTGAGTCAGGATTGTTACATAACTCCTCACCTTAAAATTTTAAGAAATATATTTTCTGAATTTACCTATGAATAACCTTTAAAATCAGGTATAAATAGTTTTTTCTAACAAAACAAAAAGCAAAAGAAAATATATATTTCATATTTTTTACAACATAAAATAAAAGCATGTCTTCCGACAACTCTCATTTCTCCTTCTCGACACCAAAAACAGATAGTTCAGTGGATACACCCCGTCGCCTTCCTACTCCTACACCAGATCAGGAACCAACCTATAAGGGGTCTTCCTACCATACGGGATTCACTCCCAATAAAAAGAAGTCCAAACGATTTCTATTTGTCTCTCCTAACACAAGGGGAAAATCGATGAGATACATCACTATCAAAAGCAACAAATAGATTTACAACGAGAATTATACTTTGAGCAAAAAGTCACTGCACGCCGACTAAGTTTTCTGGAGCAAGTAGCGATAAAATTTTGTAATTCACGAAAGAAGGATGTACATGAACCACTTTCGATTCCTTGCAATCCTTTGGGTCCCTTTATCTCTTATCGTACACCTTTAGATCCTTTACCTAGGCGATTCTCTGGTTCCCCGAGAACCCACGAACGTGGAAATATATGGTCTCCACTCAATCCATGGAGGGATGACAAGTCTGAAGATCGCAATGCTCCATCTTCGTCTAAATAAATTTACTTATTCTTATTGTATTTATATCTACGTATATTTGTATTCTGTTTCACAAATAATAATACTATATTTTATTAAAATCGAACTCTCGAAATATGAGCAACACCCTTCAGAATTAGGCTATTTTAAGACAAGCTGGTCATTTTAGACATCTGAACTTTGCCACAGACGTCTAACACTCTTGTATCACATAAATTTTTAACCATCGTGCATATATCAGACGTATGACATAAATTTCCAGACGTCTGAAAATTTTCTTTGCTTAATAAAAAATATAAACTAGTGTACTTTAGACGTCTGAACTATTGACCAGACGTCTGAACAAAGTTTCTACCTCCATAAAATAAAAACTAAGACCATTTTCAGACGTCTATTATTATATCAAGATGTCTGAGAAAACTATCTATCCTACAAACATACCATTTCGACCTATTCCAGACGTTTGGTTCTACAACCAGACGCTTGATAATTCTCTTTGCCTTCTAAAATTTACAAGTCGATCAATTCCAAACGTTTGCCATCAACAACCAGACGTCTTATTCTACTTATTGTCTTCAAACTAGGTTAAATCAGACGTCTGATTCACCTTCCAGATGTCTGAAATTCAATCGACACTCTTTAAGTACCCAAATAACGTCTATTTTTTTACTTTTCTCACTTACGTTTCATTTCTTTTCTACTATAAAGTCGATTCCTTATTTATCATAATTACTTTCTTTTCCAAACTCGCTCAAATCGATGGCTCCTAAAACAAAAAACCCTAAGATCTCTAAGCGAAAGCAAGAGCAAGCAACTTCATCCAACCCTCAAGTTTGCTCTGACGATCAAATTGAGCGATGGATGAATCTTGTACCACATATACGAGGATATTCAAAAGAAGAAACTCCATACAGGTCCATTTTATAATTTGCTAAAGTTCTCAATGTATGATTTAAACGAAATGTGCGAAAGTGCTGGATTAGAAACACTGTTATCCTTTAATCCCAATAACATCCAAATCGACCAGCTAGCCATATTTCTTTTCTATGCTAATTTAGATAGCACACCAGTTTGGAACACTGACAACGATGATAATTGGCTATGGTCAAGTATTTATGGCAACATAATTAGACTTACACTAGGAATCATACGCCGAACTCTCGGATGTTCCGGTATCGGAGAAGATTTATATAATATTACGGATATGCATCTCAAACCGAGCGATAATATCACACATCAAATACGGGAAGATGAAATGCCTAGATTTGCATCTAAATACCTAAGACCTAAGGCGAGACTTCTCACTAGAATGATTATCAACACTATCATTCCTCGCCTTGGTAGTCATGAGCAAACCATGGAATTAGAGCACAAGGCCCTATATGCTATATTCAGTGGAACAAGGGTTAATTGGCAAATGTTATATTTAACGAGCTCAAACATTTTTGGGCTCGATCATGCCCATCCATCATCTATCCTACATACATCATGAGACTTCTATGAGCTCACAACATCCCCTCATATTTATCTACTTTTGAAGAGATTTCTCCGAAATATGCATCCAATTTTTTTTCCTCTCTAATGCACTTATCCAAAAATCCTTCGGATTTTATATCATTTGAAGAGTGGACGCAATGTCGTCAAGCCAGACAAGCTGGGCCTCCACCTTAAACACAACCTGAACCATCAAAAGAGGTGGAGCAACATCACGAAAATACTCCTCCTCCTCCTGCACCCTTTGATTATACATCATAGGATGACATTTTGGGGACTCGCACTGAGACGAATCCAAATGAGAGATTCGCGACTTAACTCTTCAAAATCAGCTTATTTTATCTCGAAATCAAAAATTATTGGCTAAGCGTATTGATAGTTTTGAAACATCTTTTGCTTCTCGCCTAGCCACAGTTAAAACGTCACTTTCAACTACATTAACAGTTTTAAAGGAAGTTCTTCAACGGATTCGTGGTCCTATACCACCTTCAGAAGATTGGCCAACTCCGATGCCTTCCCCTCCTCCTTTGAAACATTCTAAACTTTTTGATGAGGAGAAAGAAACTTTAGAACAAACTCCGACATCTCCTAAAAAACAAGATAACTCTTCCAAAAATGAAGATGAAGGAGATGACCAAGATAAAGCTTCCCCAAAAGATCCTTAGATTTTTAGGATTCCAATTTTTGTATAAAAATGATAAAAATCTATGTAAACGATTAAAATGATTAATGAAATTTCCTTTTTGGTGCGTTATTTCTATTTATATTTACGTAATCTCACAATGATTGGTAAATACTTAATGGAATGAACATGATGTCTACAATAAAAATATATTACTCCTTTTTGATAATGCCAAAATGGGAGAAATAATAAAGATCACAATAAATAATGAAAAGCACATATTCAGGGGAAGATTTATAAAATTATATATAAATACATTGTATAGTTGTCATCATAAAAAATGTGGAGATTGTTAGGAAATCAAATCTACAGTTTCGATGACAACAACTATACAATGGAAATCAAATATGCATATATATATATATGTATGTATGTATGCATATATATATAGGTACTTGCTAGAACAACATCACTAGAAAGACAAGAACAAGGCTCAAAGAACACTACAAGAGACTACAAGTCGATAGGATCAAAGAAGCACAAGAAAAAGAGCACAAGAACTGATATGCACAATATCAGACGTCTGGGTGCACAAGCCAGACGTTCTGAAACAGTTCTCTAGAATAACAGACTGACTAAACCATACGTCTGGCAGCTACACTCAGACGTCTGATCTACTGCTATATTCAAAAATATATATAGTATCAGACGTTTGAAACATATTCCAGACGTCTGATTTCAAACTCAGATTTTAAATATAAACTTCAACTGCCACATACGAATAGACATCACTGCTTCTCTTCGTTGCAACCCTTCATCATCAACAGAAGCAACTGTAGAGCACCAGTTAATGGATGCAACTACTCAAGATACCCATCTACAGCTATATATAGCATCAAGAATCAAGAGAACAAATTACCTTACTCACTTACGCTTTCTAATTACATACTTTATCATATATTGTTGATCTCTAGCAATTATACTTGTATTCCACTCTTCTATATATTCAATTCCTCACAGACAATACTCCCTAGATATATATTGGAGGAATTTGTACTAATTAGTCAATTTCGTGTTATAGAATACACATTTCACAAGAACTACTTATCGTAACCAAGCCTATTCCTCCGGACGAAGCGAGGGCGTTTGATAGTCGAATTCTGAAGGGGAACTTCGAGACTGGACGTAGGACAGAAGGTCCAAACCAGTAAATAATTCTACTATGCTTATTCTATATTTACTTAGATTAATATTATTTTAGTTGCATTATATATTTTGTCATGTATACTTGCACAACTACACGTTCCACCCTGTAGACTTTCAAAATTCATTTATGAATCATCTCATAAATTTTTACTTCAGCTTATGTTATACAGCACTCCTCAGGTTCATCATTACTTCACAACTTAAGTCATATTCGTTTTAAATCAAATTAAATTTCATTTAACTCCATCTATTTTCTATTTTCAACATTCAATTCTATCAACCAACATTCCAAAACCTTATTCAATTCACTAATTTATTTAATTAGTTCATTCACTAATTTATTTCAAATAATAATCCATTCCATTTCCAAAAAATTATTGCATTCGACTTAACTTAGGTTAAGTTTTTATTAAAAATTCATTTTATTTAAGTTAAATTTCATTCCATAGTTTAATTTCAAAATTTACTTATCTTATTCGTATTCAACAAATTTAAAATTTTGCTTTGACTTACTAATTGTCAAAATTTATAAGTTATAAGACATGTTTCCTCATATTTTCATAAAACATGCAAATGAAAATTTCAGAGTTTAAACATCCTATTCTTATTTTATTTCAAATCATTTTGAAATTATATATATACATAATCCCCTGGGTAAAACACATCATTCTTTTTAATTAAAAAATCAAAACTAATTTTGCCAAAACAAAACTCCAGTGGTAGCAATTCCTTTTTTGGAAACCCGAAATTGAATAGCGATGATGCTGCAGTCATCATAGAAATTATTTCCAGCGACCAGATTGGGTTCAGCGCTTTCAATCTCTTCAAAACCCTTTTTAAACATTTCTATTCAAAAATATTTTTCAAATAATACTATTATTTTACAAATCTTTAAAAAACAGTTTCCAAAATTAACGGGACTTAAATTCTCAAATTTCTAGCTTTTAAATCCTTTTTACAAATCATGTTTATCAATTTTTCTTATATATAATTTCACTATGGTTATATAATACTTAATTGTTTATCCTTCTTTACATTACAATAACAACAACAACTTTTAGAATAACAAATGATAATAATCAAATATTACCATTCACTAAAATCTAAATGCACCATATACACTATAATAGTTTCTAAAAAATTACTCATTTATATATATATAATACAATCAAGGTAAAATTATTTCAGTTACCCAATTCCAAAACAATACCATGTCGAATTGCTCTTTTCAAGTATTTAGAATTCCCTATCAATAACATTAATTACTCGTATTGACCAGAATCCATAAGCCACTCAACAGATTAACCAACACAATATAAAACATTTTTATATTACTAACAAATACGTGCTCATATATACATACACTCAAATTCATTCCACGGTGCTACTGACCCTATCACTAATGAGTACTCCACTAATCCAAGTTTCTCGCTTAATCTTCAGCTCTGATATCAAATATAATAGCCACGATTTTCGATCCTCTAAAATCGACACTAATACGTTCACTGTATTGCGTGCCGAGCAATCGAATGCCGGAAAACCCGATTGTTAGAGAAAAATGAAAGAAGGAAGAAGACAAGAAGAAAACTAAACAACACAGAATCTCACAACGAAACGAAGAATGTATAGTGTACATCAAATCTTTACACAAAACAAACTGTAATATATGTATATACAGACATCATTCAGAGTATACTAACATATTTCATCCCAGACAGTTATAATAGCCCGTCCTTACAATCGCTGATAAAGAAAACAATGAATACAGTGGAAAAATAGCCATTTACGTAGATACGTCTCTGGGCCTCCGGCTCTTCTTCTGAAGCTCCAAAGCATCCAAACTAATATGTAATATGCTCGGTCAGACCCGAGCATTATAATAAAACATAACCCGAGCCAATCTGCAATACCAGCGTGAGAAAAAACAACCAAATGGATTTTAAAGTTATTTAAAAAATCTTGAAATCAAAAGTATCACATAAGACCATACCACACATAAACATGGATATGGTTTACCTTATGATAACCAAAACCTTTTCTATTGAAGAACCATGGATATTATTATAATGTCTAAGGATGAAAATAATAGTAATCAAGCATCTGTGATGCTTATGAGTATGCATCACAACAATACTAGGTATATAATCAAAAACTGATAAGGCATGTTTTCTAATTATGCAGGATTCCACGGAGGTTCCTCAGTACTTCGAGAAACAGTCCTCCTGCACAAGGTTCAGAGATATCCTTCTGAAGCAGCATACATCATTAGTGATGTACCATAGGAAAACATTAATGGTCTTGCTAAGAACGAGTGCATCGCCCCATGCATGCATAATAATTGTAAGTAATGTCGAGGTGGAGCCGAATGCACTCTATGGGTTTGCCAACCCTATTGGCCATGCCTCCTATCTGTGGTTTTAGTCATTACCGCTGATGAGGCTACATCCGACGTTCTAGCTCATGCATCGCCACTAAAACCGTTCATGGAATCCCACATGGATTCCCATTACCCCAACAGGTCTCGGAACCACATGTGAATTCCAACATTTCACTATATGTCACGGAACTCCTCCAGAGAACCGTATATGGTTTTGAAGTGCTTACGGGTTTCGAGTCATCTCTTACGAGTACAGTCTTCCGCTTCCCTGGCGCTCTAAAAACCAATCTTTGAATTTCTAGAATGCTCAATACCGGTTCTTAGGAAATAATTAAAAAATACACAAGAGCGGGGATCACCTCCAAACCATTTAAGTGGATAGATCTCCTCATCATTTGTCCTAGAAGAACAAAACGAATTTATATATACCGTATAGCACCATCGATGGTAATTGTATCATATAATTCCAGTGTTTCTTTTAGATATTTCTCGAGTTAAAATCCTCTGGTGTTAAGTAGGAAAGTACCACCAACATTAAAAAGGACTACATATTTAGGCCAAGATTTTATAGTCGGTTATTTTACTATCATATTCAAACAAAGATTTATTCCATTGGGGAAAAACCATAGGGAAAACCAAGCACCTCACAATTCGCACTTAGAAATGCCCTCATATTCTTATCTCAATGGTATAGGTGTGTTTACAAAATTGAGAAAGATTTTCTTTTTATTCGATTCTCAAATAATTTATAAATTCCATACAATTCTCCAAAACCATTTATAAACCATTTTAAAAATCCCCGAAAAAATAATTACAATCCCTTTATAAAATTCAATCACTTATAAACTCTTTTTGTACATTTCCTAAAATCATTTATAAAACCTTCATATATCCATAAACCCGTTTATTTTCCCAAAACATCTTTTAATAAAACAAGTCTATCAAGTAAACACTTGCCACATAGCAAGTTACCATTTAAAACACCTTCTTGCAAACCTATGAACCCATTTCTTAAACTCATTTTATAAATATCTAACCATTTATAAAACTCTTTCACCTTGAAATATTCATCCCCTAAGTCTTCAAACCATTTAATAAAAGAGATCCACGTCTTATAGCTCTATTAATGGATCTCAAAAACACTTACAAATAATTAAAAATCTTTTACTTTAAAAACACCATTATATAATAATAATTATATAAATTATATGATATAAAAAACAATAGTAATTAGTCTTTACCCTTATTATAAATACTAATAATAATTTTTTACAATTAATAAATCCTTATTATTTATTTCAAACCATAATTATTCTTAAAATAATTAACATTTCAAAATATTAGCATTTTGATAAATACTTTTAAACAATATTAACTAGAAACAAATAACTTTAAAACAATACTAATATAACTAAATAGTTATAAAACTATATTAATATAATTAAATAACTTTAAAAAATATTAAATATACATAAATAACTTTAAAACAATATTAAATATCAATAAATAACTTTAGAAACAATATTAAATATAATTAAATAATTTTAAAACAAAATATTTCTGAAACCCATTTTTTGAATTTTAAATCATTTCCTATCTCAAATTCCAACACCAATTCAATTGGCGATCTATAGTATTTCAAAATGCTAATTTAAGGTTAGTAGCCACCAAACGCTCAACCGATATTGATATTGATTTTCTATCGCTACCGGGTTTTAGTTTTCAAAATATAACAATGTTATAACCATAGTATCCACAATCAGGTTCATTATTCAATAATCCGTATAAAAGGAATATTAATTAAATAATTCAACGATAGTAAGGAATCTCATTGGATCCCCCTAACATGTTTCCTCTGCATCACAACTAATATATATCAATGCATATATATTTAAATAAAATCAACAGTGATGAGGAAACCAGTTGGTTCCCTCCAACCTGTTTCTCGTGTATCACATACGATATACATTCAAATAATATAAATCAACCACTTCGAGGCAGATTCGTATAAAATGGTCATCTACACTTACACGGAAACGTAATAGGGTCTTATATGCTCCAGGGATGGGAATATATTCAAACCAATTAATAATATAGTAATTCATCCAAACAATCTCCTAAAAAATTTATCAACATATATCGTTTTTGTTACAAAAATGTGAGTTTAACTCATCGAAATTTCAATTATCACCAAGGCGTTCTGGTTTGGATTAAAATCGAACATGCATTCAATTTTAACTCAAATTCCTACTAGCTCAAATCTACACCAAACCATATCGTAGTATTCGCTGACATGATCGCAACACAAATCGACATGTTCAATTTTGAGCTAAAACAAATTAGATATTTAATAATTAATATTTTATCAATATTTTATACTTCACCAAATGCGTCAATACTTTACATTAGTATGTTCTATTTGTTAATACCGATCTAACGTCGATGACGCATGTTAAGCGGACTTCATATAGGGAAGTTAAACATTTTTAAAGTTAACACTTTTTAATTTACAAATCAAATTAAATATTTTATGAAAAACTAAATAAACTCTCACCAATCCTAACTTACAAGCCCAAAAGAAAATGCACCGCAAGTTCCAACATCCATCTCTATGCAAACCCGCACTTCCTCCATTCTATCTCCATGTATGCAACAGCAAGACTTCGCCTTCACCTCATGCATCCCCTCTATACACTATTATACTCCACTCATGCATGCAAATTCACTCATAAAGCTACACAACTTAACACATACATGACACATATAAACTACCCCAATATCTCTACATATATTTAAATCAATATTTCACACGCATGATAATGCCTAAGAAGGCCTAAATATCATGCAATCCGAGCCTACAGCATCCTCTCCCCTTTACTCAAAATGCATGCCTCTATTCATAATCTTTCTCACCTTATATATAAATATATACAGCTCTTTATTTCCTAACACCTATAGCGGTGCGCCCATAAATATATGTATATCCTTTATTTGTGCAAAGAGAGTTACATGAAAAATGATATGGAGATCGAGAGATACTGATATGTGAATTCATATCCATGCAGTGAAGAAGAAAATGAAATATTTTCTAGTTTTTCATATGTGCCCTCTTTATTCATGCACGTGGATGAATATACACACACGAGAGAAGGCGAACTATATGTACCAATTTTTTATGTGTAAATATATTTTTATTATCCTCTTTTTATTCAAATGTTGTCCCTGTGTATCAAAAAAAAGTAAAGGAATGTGTGTTTGTGTTGTCCTATGCTTAAGCTAAACACTTAATGGCAAAGAAACAATGCAAGTACTAAGAAAAAATGTGTACATGCATGAATATGTATACAATGTTTTCTCTATACATGTAAGTACCTGACGACCATTTACTAAAAACCAAATAAAAATCCAATCAAAATCCAATCCGAAATCCAGATTAAATTAGAAAACCAAAAATCCATACCAGAATTCCAAATCAATATCCAAATCAGAAAACAAGAATCCAAATCAAAGTCGAAACTGAAAACCAACAAAAACCAAGAGCTCTAACCGAACTCCAAAACCAAACCGAAAAGGAAAAGTAAATGTCCAAACTAGAAAGAAAAAGTAGATTTCTCAAACTAGAGCATCATGGTTTATTATCATCTCAGAGCATGCCTAGGGCTATCTCCGTCCCTGCACCTGAGTACGTGACTTAGCCGTTTGCCCAAAGTTCGTTACTTATTTCAAACCATCCTGACTAGTCGATGACCAATCATCCTTCATTCCTAGGCCCAATGCCATCGCCGTTTGAGGTGGATGGTGGCTGCTCCTGTTTCACCGCTACATTCCGAGTTCCAACATATTGATGCAACTGAACATTCCTTATATGTTCCTCGATTATATCCTTTAGATGCCTACAGTTATTGGTATCATGCCAGTCCAGGTCATGAAAGGGACAATGCCTTCCCGATGCCCTCTCGTGTTTCGAGGGTTCTCTCTTTGCCGGCCTTCGATAACGAAGGCGATTCCGAGTTTCCAGGTATATCCATTCCAATGTATCATTCATTCCTGTGTTTGTAGAGAATTTTGGTTCTCCCCAGCGTTTCCTTGTCCTACTAGAGTTGTCATCCAACTTCCTTTTTCCTTTATCCTTATCCTTATCCAATCTTCCGCCGGATGGTTCTCCATCCTCAACCGCGTTTACTTCATTTAACTTCTTATCCAAACATGCATTTTCCTATCGAAAATTTTTTTCTGCCTCGTGAAAGAACTCCCTGAGTCCATTGGTGGATCTCATATCAATGGTACCTTGAAATCCAAGTTATCTCCGACTCCTGACACTGCCGCCATTAAAACCATTGATGGATCCGGCTGATCAACCGAAGCAACCACTGTGTTGAACCGAGTTAAGAAAGCCCTGAGCGATTTTTCTATCCTCTGCTTTACCGAAGTTAATGTCATCACATTCTTTGGCCATTTGATATGAACCCAAAACTGCTTAAAAACCTGTCCGCCAATTCCATCCATGTCCTAATAGATCCATCTTCCAACTGCCTGAACCACATAGCAGCTATATCTATCAAGTACAAAGGGAAACACCAGGCCATAACTTCCTTCGATCCCCCAGCACTTCCATGTGTCTCATGTTCCTCATCAAATGATCGGTAGGATCATCACTGCCGTTATGTACCTCCAGAGTAGGTAGCTTGAATTCTGATGGATTCCGAGCCATTCTGATGTCACGGGTAAACGGACTCCTATTTACTCGTTTCAGATCTCTGTTTGATAATCCTCCACGCATAGTTCGCTTGATAATCTCAACTAATCCAGTGTTGTCCACCAAGGGTTGCCCCCCAAGTCCCCGAGGGAATTTTGGTACATACTCTTCATCATATACTTCTATGCTTCTACGGCATCCCCTTGTGTGGTTTCACATGCAATCCCTCGATGAATTGGTCTATCATTACATGGTGGTGTACCCCCAAGTCTGGATCCATCCATATTGGTAGTTGTGTGCTGATTGGGGGCTGCACCCCATTGAGTTGATCCATCCGATTGGCTGTTAGGTCCTTCTGTTGCAGCTCCGTGGATCTGAACTCTTGAAGCTCCAACTATTCCTGCCTATCCAGACTGTCTGAGAAAGTTTTGCATCATGTCCTCATGCCTTTTCAACAATTCTTCCTGCATAGCTCCCATCATCATCTCCATCTTATCTCTGGTGATGAAAACTGAGGCCTGATTCACTTTTGAGGAAGGCTCTTGACTCCCCTCTTGATGGCTGTTGTCTGGTAATATCCTTCTAGTTGATTGCCTAATCATGGTCCCTACCAGATCCGATCCTTTAGCTTTTCAAATTTGAACTCCAAATCTGATGTAGCGGGTGCTAGTCTTTCTCAGTGAAAGCACCAAAGCGTTTGCATCAAAATTACTGACAATGCCCAGATGTAGTGAAACACCAGTGTTTATACACAAATCCTCAATATCTTAACACAAATCTGAGATCCGGATAATGTAGAGAATAAAAATTGTAACAACCTGGATATTTTAACAGTTTTTTTTTGAACCGGTACTTTATATACAACAAATCACTGGGACAACACATCCCATGTCAAATAAACGTTCGAAAGAAAGTTTCGAACTTGTGACATCCTGCACCAAAGCCGAATCAATTAGCAACTTGGACAAAGGTGCTTGTCTATTTTTCATTAAAGCAATTAACTGAATTTTTCATGAAAATTAAGCAATTAAAATTAGCAATGAAATATTGATATTTGGTATGCGTCTATTTAAACATGGCGAATGTCAAAGTTTCATCAGAGAATAAGAAAGTTAGTTTTGTTGTGTAATTTTCAATTTCAATTTAAATTTGTTAAATTAGATGATAATAAAATATTTTTGAAATCTAAATATGTTTATTTAACAAAATAGTAAATCATTTTTTGAGTGTGACGTTATATTTTGTTTCGCCATATTCGGATTGTTATAGCTCCGTTCATCTTATTTTAGGCATTATAGTAGCATTTTTGGCAGCAAATATCGAGTTTTGATCGGATAATCATATCGTTGATATCGGTGTATCATTTAGTTTGTCTCATCATGCTGAACTCCAAGGTATATTCATTTGTATATTTCGACATCCAGTACGCGGCGGAATCGATAAGACGATTCGCCATATTTATTTCGTATTTGGGCCTTTTAAATTTCCAATGTCCTTTCAATTTTACAGCCATCTACGGTTAATATTTTAAAAATTTTGACTTGTTATTCCCTGTCCATTGCCATTCCACCGTTTCAATATAAT
Source organism: Allium cepa (assembly GCA_030765085.1). Lineage (NCBI taxonomy): Eukaryota > Viridiplantae > Streptophyta > Magnoliopsida > Asparagales > Amaryllidaceae > Allium > Allium cepa. The sequence continues at coordinate 117,975,315 of CM060930.1, read as the reverse complement.
AATGTAAGTTTTATATGTCTGCTTATTTTCTGAACCCTGCTCTTCTTTCTGTTGCAATCATTCCTTCTCTCCTCTTCAAAAAAAATATATAAAAATAAGTTTCAAAAGAAAAGTGACAACACACGTAAGCTTGCATTTTTTATAGGATTAATTTTGTATTTAGGCCACTTTTGCAAACAAATTACAAGAATAGCCCACTTTGCAAACTTATAACGGAAATAGACCAGTTTTGGCCACGTAGGACGACACGTGTACTGGCGGCATCTCAAATGCCGCCAGTACACATCTTTGTGGCATAATAACACTGGCGGCATTTGAGATGCCACCAGTCAGCGGCATTTGAGATGCCGCCAGTTAGCGGCATCCCAGATGCCGCTAATTCTGCTGCCCTCTGTTTAGTTTCCAGCCCTCCCTCCTTTCATCCTCACTCCCCCTTCTCTCATCCCCTCTTCAAAAAAGAAACGAACCCACTCCCCCAAATCACCAAAAATCAAAATTTGAAGCTTCCAACTACCAAAATCTACTTAGGATTTGAACTATGGCTTCATCATCGTCTCAAGCTCATCCTATAGGTATGAAATCTATCGATTTTGTCTCTAATTGTCATTTTTTCAATTTAGGGTTTAGAGCTAAAATTGTTCTATGGTTGCAAATCTATGATTGTATAGTACAATGAAGTTGAGTACTCACCTAGAGCACATGTTTAATTGTTTTTCCATCGTATACAATGAAGTTGTATAGTTGCAAATCTATGGTTCTATACCCATTGAAGTTGAGTTTGATTATGCAATGTTATTGTGGTAGAATACGATGAAATGGCTCCCAGACCGATCGATCCTAGCGTGCTTTACCTTCAAGCTCAACACCGCACAAACAACATCGATATGATGGAGGTACAAGGTCAAATAATTTGTTATTACTTCTGCAAATTGGTGGTAATTACCATAATTTCTTTGCTCTGTTACTATGTATCGACAGGCGGTTGAGCCGGACGGCTTCATTGACCATTCATCAACTTTAAAGCTCGTCACGTCAGCGCATCCAGGCGTGTTGGAACTGTTAGACAGAGCTGGATTTGGTGTTGTTAATAAGTTGGGATATACACAGCTCGACAGGAATATTTTGACGGCTTTGATCGATAGATGGCGACCAGAGACGTCTACATTTCATCTTAGAGTAGGTGAGATGACAATCACTTTGAAAGATGTAGCTGTATTGCTTGGATTGCCGATTAATGGGGATCCCATCCTGAAACCGGATTATCCAAGAAATTACATGGATTTGTGCGAGCCCTTGCTTGGATTGGCTCCTCCAGAAGACGTGAGGTGGGGAAATGATTCGATAGTGACCACGTGGTTTAGGGAGCAGTTGGCCGGTGATATTCCACGTCGTGCCTCTCCTTTGCAGATTGCCCAGAGGGCCCGCTGTATTATGTTGCACATCATCACGCAACGTCTTTTTTGTGATCGATCGAAGACAAGAGTAGCCCTTCAATGGCTTCCATTGTTAGAAGACTTCGATTCATGTCGGCAATACTCCTGGGGTAGTGCGGTGCTTGCTTTCACCTATACGGAGCTTACGAGAGTTGCTTTGGTCCAACAACGGTCCGCCGGAGGTTGTATGACTCTACTTCAGGTACGGACATAGGCATTCGTCGTTTCATAGTTGAATATTTCGTAAAACCGTAACGAAAATTAAGTTTCCCACTTGCAGCTTTGGTCATGGACCTACCTTCCGGTTGGTCGTATATCTATGAAGACGCAAATAATTGACAATTCAAAGCCTTATGGAGCGAGGTAAAACAGTGTTGTTAGTGTTGTTATATCGACACAGTAAATTTGAATTTCGTATAACATGTTGCTGTTACAGGTGGATTGGCCCGAAGAATACAAAAATGACCCCCAGACGCAATTTAACCTTCTACCGGAACGAGTTTGATGTCCTAGATTACAATGCAGTATCATGGAATCTGTATTCCGAAGCAGACCTTCATGCACTTCCGGCTATTTGTACAATAGACAGGACGTTATGGCGGGCACGACTTATGGTTTTTTGTTTCGGAGATTTAGCATACCATCTTCCAGACAGAGTCATGAGACAGTTTGGTCTTCGTCAGCACCTACCGTATCCTGCCCATATTACACGCTTCCATACGGCGAAGATGAGTTCGAACAGATGATTGAGTTATGGAACAACCGTTTCATAGCTACGGAAGACGAGCACGATGTCACTCTGACCGATGAGGAGTATCTTAGCTGGTACTGGAATATCACTCGTCGTTATGTGCTTCGAAGACGAGCGGAGGAACCCGAGCAAGAGGTGGCACCTTACACTCCACGCGCTCCGCTAGAACGGAATGTGGTACGTATTACTATTGACACCTTTTGTAGTACTTACAAAACTCATACGGGTTTATGTTGTACGCAGGCGGATGGTATGTATCATGTGTTGGAGATTATCGACGAGCTTGCGGAGGAGGTTCCTGAAAAGAGCAAGGCAAAATGCTTCTCTATCAAACAAATTTTGCTATCATGTTTGTCTAAGAACAAGATGTCAAGGCCCATCCCACCTCCGCCTCCTCCTCCTCCTGGAGTGCTACCACTTATCGAGGATATTGCCCCTCCCGCGTCGTATGAGGACATAACTGCAGTCCCACCGGCCCCCTCACCGAAGAGAAAGTATGGAAGAAGAAGAAAAAAGAGGGCGGGAGTTCCGGAGCGATATCTTCGCAGCATACACAACCCGTCGGGCCATCGCAACCCCCAACGGAAGAGACGCAAGAGGAGGGTAGTGAAGAGCTGTCACTGGAAGAGGAGGAATTCATGCTCAAGCCTAGAAGACCGAAGAAGAAAACTCCTAGGGAATTAAAAAATTTGAGATGAAATTTTAGGCTAACCGTAGTGGACTGTTGTTTTCATTTGATGACTGTACTATTTATTGATCGTTTGTGTGGTATGTTGACTGTAGTAATGACTGCTCATGGTCTGTATTTGTTCGTTTGGGTTGTTTGGTTGTTAACTAATGTAGACTAGTGTTTGTCGTTGTGATTGTAGAATTGACTCTAGTGTTTCGATGATGGTGTGAATGTTACCGGTTTTGAAGTTGTATTTGATGGTGTGAAAGTTGCAATGGACATTTGAAATGCCATTGTATTTTAAATGCCGCTCTGGTACTTGCTCACTGGAAAATACAATGTCGCCTCTAGCGCCATTTGTAATGCCGCAAAATGCGACATTGTATTTTCCAGTGAGCAATTTACAGAGCGTTATTTCAAATGCCGCTTGAGGCGGCATTTGAAATAACGCTCTGTAAATTGCTCACTGGAAAATACAATGTCGCATTTTGCATTCCATACTTCGAACGATGCAGAACATACTTTACACAAGTCACGACGTACTTCAATTATCGATTGCAAGGCTGATGGTATTCCTTTCATTCGATCCGAAATGAAGGTAATTCGTCGATTGTTTACACTGTGAATGAACCGCCACATGCAAGCAAAAAACCACCCCCAGTTATCACCGGATTCAGACTCGACAATTGCGTACGCTAAAGGGTATAGATGGTCATCCGCATCAACAGCAGTGACCACAAGTAGCGTCCCTTTATATTTCCCGTACAAATGTGTCCCGTCAATACATAACAACGGACGACAATGAACAAATCCTTCAATACAAGGTCCAAATGCCCAAAAAGCTCGATCGAAGACTCCATATTCATCGGTCGTAACGTGTCCAACACTTTCCGGGTTTGGTCTAGTTATTTCAGCAAAATATTGCCTTAGACTACTATATGACTCAGCCCAATCACCATAAATTCTTTCCACCGCCTTACCCAAAGCTCTCCAAGCCTTCATATAACTAATTTTCACAAGCAGCTGTTCTTCCATCAAAACTTGTACCGTTCCGGCTGTAATGTTTTGATCGGCTTTCATAAAAGGTAATATTTTTGCCACTATAAAGTTAGACGTCGCCTGCTTGTGGGTGGAGTTCACCGTTGGATTAACACAATTGTGTTCGCTAGGATATTTCCTTACAATCCACCAATTCTGCTCCGATTTTTTTGAAACAATAGCATGAAGTCTCCATGGACAATTTCCATCTATATTACAAATGACGGTGTATTTGGTTTTATTTGATTTTATTGCTTTAAAAGATATGGCATGCAAAATCGACCATTCGCTCAACTGTTGTAACAACTTGGATTTCGTCTCGAAAATCATACCAACTTTAAATCCATTCTCAACGCTTACGGTTGAAAACATCTCATTGTTGAAGCCAAGATTTGCAACGATTGACCTTGCCATAATTTGTGCATTGCACAAATCATCATCCAAAGGAACTTCCATTTCCACCTCATCGCTGTCTTCGGAAATATTGTCTTCAACCGGAAAATCATAGTTCAAAGGTTCATTGTTCACTTGCATACTACCTATCCACGACATGTCGTTCTCCACCACGTTCACTACATCCATACTATGTATGTGGGGTTCATCATTGCCATCTTCACCTTCTTCCCCGTCCATCTCAGTATCAACATCTTCTTTGTTCACGTTTACGTTTACATTCTCCAAATCAGCATTAGATTGCATAGCAGTATCGTTCGCGATGAATCTGCTATTCAAACATACGTAATACTTTAAAATCATTACCGTAATTACTACCTACACAAATTTGATTTTTCATGAGACATACCTCTGACTAAGATCATATAATTCGGACGGAGTTGGATACATAAATTGAGACATATGGCATTGTGATGGTCCAGCGGGACTAGGCGGTGTTGGTCGACAAGGAAGATAACTGCATATAAGACGAAAAAAATTGTTAAGTTGCGCCCAACTATCATATTAATAGGACCAAATTTTCATAAACAAATGTTTCACCTTCTGAGCAAATGCGTAAAGGTGCATTGACTTGGATAGGGGTACGTATACTGAATGCCCTGTGGATATGTCATACACGAAGGATATCCATACAGACCTTGTTGTTGACTGTACATCGCTGGCATAGTCGGGTTAATGAAACTCGATGATGCGTGTCCACGGCTGATACTTACCGCCTCAACCGTTCTTCGGTGCTCCTCAATAACACTGTTAACTTCTTGTTCTCGTACGGGTTCTTCTACTTGCAAGCGCCTAATTTTCCCAACAAACAGCTCAATTGATTTCGATGTCGCTGAAAACATTAGCTCGACATCGTCATCATCGGCTATTTTTATGTCTTTCGATCCTGAGTCCGTCGGCCAATTATACACTACCTCTATGTCAAATTCTTCAGATTTTATATATCTTCGTCGCTTTATAGATCGATTCTTTCAGCTGCATCAAATTACAATATCTCAACACTTTAGCTGGCTTACACGACCCCCTCCACATATTTTCCACAATTAACTTCATCAACAACCAATTCGCCGTCGAAATAACATATGGTCGGTACGCACTTGGGAGCCATTCTACAATTTATTCAATCAACTTGTAAACTATTATCACTTGATACCAAACAGCAAATAAAATTAAAAAAATGGAACTAGGGTTTCCACAAATAACCTACCTGTTATATCTAATAACCTGTCAAAGAGGAAGAATTAGATGTTATTCCTTCCTTCCCTAAGTAGATTTTGGTAGTTGGAAGCTTCAAATTTTGATTTTTGGTGATTTTGGGGGGGGGGGGGGGTGGGTTCGTTTCTTTTTTGAAGAGGGGATGAGAGAAGGGGGAGTGAGGATGAAAGGATGGAGGGCTGGAAACTAAACAGAGGGCAGCAGAATTAGCGGCATCTGGGATGCCGCTGACTGGCGGCATCTCAAATGCCGCTGACTGACGGCATCTCAAATGCCGCCAGTGTTATTATGCCATAAAGACGTGTACTGGCGGCATTTGAGATGCCGCCAGTACACGTGTCGTCCTACGTCGTCAAAACTGGTCTATTTCCGTTATAAGTTTGTAAAGTGGGCTATTCTTGTAATTTGTTTGCAAAAGTGGCCTAAATACAAAATTAATCCTTTTTTATATCGAACGAGGCTTGCTCCACTTCCATTCGAAACTCCTCCACCCAAACACGACCACCGTAACATTGCTTCGCCCCATCACAACAGCCTCCCCTCTGGCCATCTCACCACCTTGCCTGGCCACAACCACCCAAACTGCCACCAAAGAACCCAAACCCGCATCACCCACAGCCCGTCACACACTCCTCCTCTCTCTGCCCGCCTAAAGCAACATATGCCATCACTGAGACAACCCTCTCCTCCCACATGCAACTGTCAGCCGCGGCTTCTTCTCACCAAGACCAGATCCGCCATCAACTCGACAGCCGCCTCCCACTCTCTCCACCGTCTAGGCTAACCTCTACCATAGTCAAAGTCAAACCCACGCATCAACACCCCTCTGGCCATCCTCTTCCCTTAGCCCATTGTCTCCTTCCCCTCCATGAGCAACTTTCCCCATCTCCATGTCGGCCTGCCTCCACCATTTCCTCTCCACTGCTCTAACAACCGTTCTCCTCCAGTTTGCAGCCTCCACTTAGTATAGTCGCGGATATTCTACACGCTATTGTTGAAATATATGTATATATTTTATATAAAGGATGTTATGTTTGTTAATATTTTGAGAAGTACATGTGTGGGGTATCCTATAAAATATATTACAGAGTTTATTGTGTACTGCTCTATGGAAAATACATATATACATACAATATGTTTTAACCTGTTTGGTTCCATTAGTTTTATATTTTACTGTTTTTCATATATATGTGAGTATTCGATTTTGGCTACACATATTGGTTTTAAGTATTGATATTCAAAAAATATAACATTCGTGTATATATTAGTTTATATATATATATATATATATGTATGATTCGTTGGGTTTTGATGTATAAGTCTATAATAGTCTATATATATAATCTGCTGTATATATGTAAGTTATATCTAGTTATATATATTGTATATCATAGTAGTCTTTCTTTTGCTGTGAGAAGAAAAGAAAAGAAGGAAATAAATAGTAATATATATATACACACACACACACACACACACGCACACACAAAATTATATTTTGCACAAAGTCTTTATTTTTCATTTCTGTTATGTTTTACAATCAAACATTTATTTTATATAATATATTAGTTTATATGGTTGATCTGTTGGTAAAACGTGTAACTTTATATTTGTGTATATATATACATACACATATAAATGGTATGTTGGTTTGTAATGTGTAAGTTTACATCAGTTATATACAATCTGTTTACATATATAAGTTATATATGATCTGTTAGTGTATATATATATAAGTACATACCTGAGTTTTGGGTTTTAATACAAGGTAAGGATTTTATTTTAACTATGGGTTTAAGTAGCAATGATCTGGAATATATATATATATATATATATATAAAGATTTATTCCATTTGTATTTAAATTAAATAATAGTTTCGAGACATATGTATCTATATATATATATATATGTATATGTATATGTACAGATATAGATTTTGATTTTAACATCTATATGTTTTAAATTTTATATTGATTTTGGAGAAAAATATACAAAAATATAATATACATTTTGTTTTAGTTTTATATCAAGCTGATTTTAATTTGTTTCATCGATTCCTATTATTAACTTTGTTCGTTGAATCCGTGTTCATCTTACTTTACTTTGAGATTTGTTGTTTGGATTGGTTGATTTTTGGGTTCATGATTCAATTCATAGCTTGTCATGTTCCTTATCTTCTCTATCCTCGAAAGGTGAGCAATCACTCACGATTAACATTCTTATATTTAATAAATTTAATCCACCTTGAAATAAAAATTGAAATATGTTGTTAAATTTGAACCTTAATTATATAACTGCTATACATGATATGCCACTATTTGTAACTGTTCACCTGTGACATATGACACCATAACCTGCTATTTATATTATGATTAAATTTGTTATTGATGATATATCCTATTGTTGATATGTTATATTATTGTCATATCTGTTCTCACTCTGCAAGTTCCATGTTAGTTTAGAAATCCCTATGGGTTGAAATGATACATACCCGAACGATATTATAGATTAAGGGAAAAATCGTTATGGGTTGAAATGATAAACCCAAACAATTTTCATTGATTTTGAAATTTTAGGATTTGCGGGTTGAAATATATCCGTAAATATTTAATTTTCAGATTGAAATGATAAACATCTGTATCACTTGACCGTAGGGTAGAAAATTTAACGCGGACACCGTTGGTCTATTTAGAAAATTGATTGCCAAAGTTTGAAAGGAAAGATATCAATTTTATTAAATATTGATTTTTAAATTATAATATAAAGAATTTACTTTAATATATGTGTAAAATTTAGATTTCAAAATTTTATGTTTTGGAAATCTTAAATTTATAAGTTAGTTTTGAAAATATAAATTTTAAGATTTTTCATATAACTTTATTATTTTAACATACATATATAATAAGATTTAATTTAATAAAATTTGATTTAATTAACATATACATTTTTCAAAGTATTTATATAAGAATTTTATATAAAAAAAATAAGAATTGAAACTTATTGAATTTGAGATTTTAAAGATAGGATTTTATAACTTGATTTTTCATAAAAGGTGACGAAATGAATATTTTCAGATTTAAATAATTTAAAATTTGAATATTTAGTTTGATTTAAAGGTGTAATTGGAGATTTATTTAATTGTTATTAAAATGATTAAGTGAATATTTTCCAATTTGAATAAAATTAAAGTTAAACGTTGAAATATAAATGAAACTTATATTGACTATGTTTGAATATTTAACTTTGAATCTTATTGGACTTGAAATGATAGTTCAAACATGGATTTGAAATCGATAAAAATTGAAATGGTTTATTTAGAATTTGAATTATATCTTTAACCTTTTAAATTGAAAGCGTTGAATAGAGATTGATTTAGATTGAATTTTGGAATTTAAGTTGATTTGAATCGATTTGTGGAATTGGATGAAACAATTCGAATTGGGAAACTATTTCAGTATAATCTCTTTAAATAATAAAAACTATTTTAATTTACAACTATTTTGATATAAAAATTATTTTAATACATAAACTATTTTAATTTATAAGTATTTTAATATATATATATATATATATATATATATATATACTATTTCAATATCTAACCTATTTAAGTTGGAATTGTTATGATTCCAAAAGTGTTATGATCTTGAAAGTGTTATGATTTCGAAAGTGTTATGATTTTGACAGTGTTACGATCCTGGAAATGAATATTATTTAAAGTAAATAATGATATAGAATTGATATGGTTTTGAAATGAATATGATATTTTGATATGAAGTATGAACTATTTGAAATGAAATGACCACGGTGTGAAATAAGCGTTTGGTTGTTAAAGAGACTGGGATCGGATATTGTCATACTCTCTACCAATACCAAAAACCACTATAACAACTGTGTACGTGGTGAAGATTCCAGAACGAAGTAGGATGGTTTGGCGATGACTCTATATGAGTTTTTAGCACAGCGTTGACTCCCGTGAGTCGGCTTAATGTGGCAAAAACAGGAGCCATGCCGAGCCAAGTGAGGTCATTTTTCGATCGAGCACATTTCTTCGATGCCATTCTATTACTTTGTGATTTGATTTGGATGCACCTTTGATTTGGGAGTGTGTCTCGAGGTGAGCGGTAGTAGCTGCTATGCATTATCACTAGTCCGGATCTGCAAAACGGTCGTATCCTACCCTAGGCATTAGCTCGCATGCCTTATCACATGCCTTATCGAGCTTTCTACGAGTTTGGTTTGTACCGTACCTATGGAGTGCTCTCTGATAGCCCTCCAGTTTAAGGAGGAATTATGGTACTATATAAACTATGCGAATACATAAAAAAATATATGTTAATGGGGATATGGATAACGCCTTAACGCTATTTTTATAGTTTACTTTACTACAGACATTATTTTTGTAGCATATTGTACTATGTATGTTGATAGTTTAACGGATCCTTAGAGAATGGGAATCCTAGCATCCTTTTAGTTATTTTGTATTTCAGTTAACATTTCACTTGAGTTGAATTTACTGGTATAAGAATGTTAATCCTGACTTGAGTGTTTTGTATTTTGCTTTACGCTCGGGTCAGACTGAGTGTCTCAGTATTTGAGGCTCACCTTTGGAGTTTGGAGCTTTGCTTGAAGAACTATCTCTTATCTATTTAGCTTTGTAGCTATCTCGGTAATTTTCAGTTGTTTATGTTCAGTGTTGCCTGTTACTTTTGTATTTGAGACTACTCTGTATTTGGGATACTTGTTGTACTTTGTTTTGATTCTGTTGTTTGTATAGTAGCTTCATGAACTACTATTTATCTATTCCGCTGCTTATTGTTGTAATACTCTGTATCCGTGATTCTGTGATTGATTTATTTATGGTATATGCTGAGTTTTGCAAAATATAAATTAACAGTCTGTTATTTTGAGCAATTCAAGTCCGACATGAGTGGATGATTATCGGTTTGAACAGTTCGAAATAGAAAAATTAAAATGAAAGAAAATAAGAGAAGACACAAGGTTTATAGTAGTTCAGCTATCTTTGGCCTACGTCCATTTTGAATCAGTCCTTTTATCCCTTTTTGTATTGAGATTATAGTTACAAGCCTTTGAACATCAATGAACAAAATAACAGAGTTTTTGGCATAAATATCCAAAGAAGATCCTCTTTTAGTTGTCATAGGACCGCTATTTATAGGTATAGATCCAAAAATATCTGCCTCAAAACCAGGAATACCTTTTCCCTGGTGTAGATGGGCCTGCCAGATCGATCCAGAGTGATTTCGGATCGATCCAAGTCTAATTCGTATCGATACAAAAATGGTCCAAACAAGCCAAGATCGATCATGTACGTCCCCGAGTGAACAAGAAAGCTCCTATGGAAATTTCATAGCATTTGGACTTGTAAAATGAGAATTATGGTCGATCCAAGTTTTCATTATCCAATACCGACTGTCATCTTCGTATACAACGATCCTCTTCGTATCGATAATTCTATGATCAATGACGTGGAGCGATAATCGTGTGTAGATCCATTTTTCATGCTCGTCGACAGCTTCGTCTGCCTTGACCTTCTGTATCTATCGGTTTCTAAGCCTTTTGCATCGATCCCCGCCTTGTTCTATATCGATGCCAAAACCTTCCACATGTATTGATACTTAGCTATGCGCTCCGTATCCATGCCGTTCGTATCCATCGATCCATTCCCTACTTCGTATCCATACTCCTCATATCGATCCGAGCCTCGTTCCTTCGTATCGATCGCTTATTGATCGATACGAAATGCTTCTCCTTGTAACTATTTTCTCTTCGTATCGATCCAAATTCCATTTCTTAGTATCGATCCTAATGGATAAGAACACCATCCACCTTGATCGATACGAACCAGTTTCCAGGAACCTTGATCCATCCATAACTTGAGCATACGAAATTCGATTGACCTGAAATTTGAATCGTAGCCTTTCCTAGCCTTGTTAGTCATTCCCAATCAACCCCGTCTTGATTGGAGCTCGGTCAAATTTTGACGGTACCGATCATAGCTTTGTTTCCAATCGATCTCCAATCCTGATATCCATCCTTTCCAACAATTTATTGATATCATGGCCTTGACCAAATGGTGGGGTATCAATCACTACCAGGTTTTAGCTTTCAAATATATAACAACGTTATAACCATAGTGTCCACAATCAGGTTCACTATTCGATAATCCATATAAAAGGAATATTATTGAAACAAACAATAGCAAGGAATCCCGTTGGATCTCTCCAATCTGTTTCCTCCTGCATCACAACTCATATATATGTAAATAAAATCAGCAGTGGTGAGGAAACCCGTTGGATCCCTCCAACTTGTTTCTCCTGCATCACATACAATATATTATCAAATAATATGAATCAACCGCTTCGAGGCGAGATTCATATAAAAAGGGTCATCCGCACTTACACAGGGACGTAATAGGGTCTCATCTGCTCCAAGGGCAGGATATATTCAAGCCAACTAATAATATAGTAATTCATCCAAACAATCATTCAAAAAATTTTATCAACTATATATCGTTCATGTTAACCAAAAATTTGAGTTTAACTCACCGAAATTTCTGTTATCGCCGAGGCGTTCTAGTTTGGATTAAAATCAAACATGCATTCAATTTTAACTCAAATTCCTACTACTCAAATCTCCACCAAACTATTTCCATATCGTAGTATTCATTGATACGATCGCAACACAAATCATCACGTTCAATTTGGACCTAAAACGAATTAGATATTTAATAACTAACGTTTTAACAATATTTTATACTTCACCAAATGCTTCAATACTTTACGTTAGTATGTTCTGTTTGTTAATATTGATCGAACATCAAAGACCGCGTGTTAAACGGACTTCCTATGGGAAAATTAAAGATTTTTATAGTTAACACCTTTGACTATTTTATAAAAAATTAAACAAACTCTCACCCATCCTAACTTACAAGCCCAAAAGAAAACACGCCGTAAGTTCCAATATCCATCTCTATGCAAACCCACACTTCCTCCATTCCATCTCCATGTATGCAACAGCAAGACTTCGCCTTCATCTCATGCATCCCTCTGTACACTATTATACTCCACCCATGCATGCAAATTCACTCATAAAACTACACAACTCAACACATATATGACACACATAAACTACCCCAATATCTCCACATATATTTAAACCAATATTTCACACGCATGACAGCGCCCAAGAATGCCTAAATATCATGCAATCCGAGCCTACAGCAGCCTCTCCCCTTTACTCAAAAGTCGCTTTCTCACCTTATATATATGAATACATACAACTCTTTATTTCCTAATACCTATAGCCATGCACCCATAAATATATGTATAATATTTTTTTGTGCAAAGAGAGTTATATGAAAAATGATATAGAGATGAAGATGTGCTAATGTGTGAATTCCTATCCACGTAGTGAAGAAGAAAAATGAAATATTTTCAAGTTTTTCATGCGTGCTCTCTTTATTCATGCGTGTGGATGAATATATATACATGAAGAGAAGGGCTTCTGCCCAATTGGCATTCTCTTCGGAACTTCGAATTGGAAACTCGTATCTCCGCCAAATGGCGAGGGTCAAATGGGTTGTTGAAGGTGATACGAATTCCAAATTTTTCCATTCATCCATTCGTAAGAAAGCCAATATGCTTTCTATTCGTGAAATTTTAAGACCGGATCTCTCTGTGGCTTCAACTCCTTCTGAAGTCAGAGAGGTCATTGTGTCTCACTTCCAGTCCTTCTTGGGTTCTCATTCTGTGCCAGACCCGGATTTGGACCTCCTGTCATTCATTCCTCGGCTGGTCCCTTCGGAGGAAAGTGACGCTTTAGCTAATCCGCCTTCTTCGGATGAGATTCATGATTGCGTCTTTGCTCTTAGCAAGGATAGTGCCAGTGGGCCGGATGGCTTCAACGGATCTTTCTATCGGAGTGCTTGGCCTATCATTCAAACAGACTTCTGTCTGGCTATTCAACAATTCTTTTCCGGTTGCATTCTTCCCGTTAGTTGGTCCTCCACTAACTTGGTCCTCATTCCCAAATCTGATAATCCTCGGGTTTGCGTGGATTATCGTCCAATCAGCCTATGTAATTTCTCTAACAAAGTGATTTTTAAGGTGTTGGCCAAGCGTTTGGCTCCGTACCTGGATCGCATTATCTCCTCGTCTCGGGCGGGTTTTGTAAAAGGACGTTTGATCACTGATAACGTCCTTTTAGTCCAGGAACCGATTTCCCAGATTGACAGGAAGGTCAAAGGTTCTAACATTGTTTTCAAATTTGATATGGAAAAGGCCTACGATCGTATGTCGTGGTTTTTCGTCATCAAGGTTCTTCGTGCCTTCGGGTTTCCTGAAACCCTGATCGATTTGGTGTGGAGGCTCATATCCAACTGCTGGTTCTCTATTCTCATTAACGGATCGGTTAATGGTTTTTTCAAGGCGGGTAGAGGTCTTCGTCAAGGAGATCCTCTATCGCCATCTCTTTTCGTGATTGCGGCAGAGGCTTTCATCCGGGGGATCCACATCTTAACGATGTTTGGCCAAATTCACCGGTTTGGTCTCCCCAGTGGGTGTCTGCTCGTCTCTTCCCTATCCTTTACAGACGACATTGTCATTTTCTCCAACGGAAATCGAACTTCTGTTCGCCAGCTTATTCAGTTCATCCATCTGTACGAGAGGTGTTCGGGCCAACTGGTCAACTCTTTGAAGAGTTGTTTCGTCCATGCGAAGGACATGGACATTTCGAGGGTCTCTTGGGTCGAATCGTTTACCGGTTTCAGGGAAGCATCCCTTCCCCTTCCTTATTTGGGTATTGCTCTCTAAAGAGGTAGGAAACTTAACGCCCTTTTCGATCCTCTGACGGACAAAGTTAGGGGTAAGATTATCCGTTGGAATGCGTCTTTTCTATCTCTTGCTGGTAGATTGGTTCTCCTCAAATCAGTATTAGAATCTATGGGCACTCATGTTTTCGCCGCAATGACTCCTACTTCTTCTTTCTTTCGGTCGTTCCAATCTCTGGCTTCCTCTTTCTTCTAGGGATCGAAGGTTGACAAACACCGCCATCACTGGGTCTCTTGGGATGTTATATGTCGTCCAAAGATTGAGGGTGGGCTTGGTTTGCGAAATCCAAAGGACATTTGTTCGGCGTTCGCTTGCAAGTTGTGGTACAGGTTTGGAACTAACGATTCCTTATCGACGATGTTCTTACATGCCAAATACCAGAGACTGGATATTGGTGGCTATTCCGGATCTCCATCATTCGCCAGTGAGACTTGGAAACATATGCAATTGGTCAAATTGTTTTCTGATTCTCATGGAGGCCAATCCAGTTGGGATGGTGGTCCGTTTACTATTCTTAAGGCCTGGAACTCTGCTCGTACTCCCGCCCCCGCTCTCCCCATTTTCTCTTTCATTTGGGACGCTAGAATCCCCACTAAAGTGACTCTATTCATGTGGCGAACCCTTCATAAAGGGTTGCCAGTTGATGAGAACCTTCAGCGGATTGGCATTTCTTTTGTTTCCCGTTGTAGATGCTGCGGCAATAGGGAAACAGAATCGGTGGATCATCTGCATTTTTCTGGTTCCTCCGCCAGAGCCTGCTGGAATTACTTCAGAAATTTATTGGGTATCCGCGGTAGCATTTCCTCGCCTAATGATTTTCTGAGAACCTGGTGGAAAGGTAGCACTGGTAAATCTCTTCGATCTATCATCTCTCGTTTGATTCCATGTCTGATTTGCTGGCACATCTGGTGTGCGCGGAATAAGGCAATTTTTGAGGAGACTCCTATGGATCCTTTCTCCATTATTCGACGGGTTAGAAATGATGTATTCTTGGCTTTTCGTGGCAGACCTTTCAAGCGGTCGGTCAACTCTCGTTCTGGACACCTTGTGGCCCTGCTTTCTATTACCTGTTCTCAGTCTTCCTATAGAGCGGGTATTGGTTGAATTCCGATCCCGAGACTGGTGGCTCTTGCTTGCTGGTCTTCATTTCACCCTTCCCCCCTTTTTATCTCTAATTTTGTGGCAATTGGCTTCAGGATCTGGATTTTCTAGTTTGGATGGGACTCTTCATTCCTCATTAGTTTGGAGCTTGGCTGGAGGAAATTCGGTTCTATTTCTCGGCTTCCGCATTTGCAGATCTTTGGATGTCGGGCGTTTTGATTGGACTAATCAAACCATGGTGGCTCCTCTTCTCTCTTGTTGTTGGTTTGTACGGGTGTCTTCCGACATCGTCATTGGGCGGTGGCCTTGTCGGAGCTCGATGACGCTTTTTGATGGGCGGTGGTTTTTCTGGAGCTCATCGAGATTGATCTTTGCCTGATTCCTGCGGTCGTCTTCCTCTCTGACTCCCCAGCTTCTAGTGGTTTTGGTCTTTTGTTCTTTTTTATTTTTATTTTTAGTCTGAGCGGCTTTGGTTTCTTGCTTTGCTTTCGGGTTACCTGTCAGGCATGTTGACAGCTTTTGGGGTTGGTTAATATATTCAGGTTTTATTTTTAAAAAAAAAAGAGAAGGTGAATTATTGTACCAATTTTTTGTGTGTACACATATTTTTATTATCCTTTATGCATTCAAATGTTGTCCCTATGTATCCAAAAAAATGGATAGGAATGTGTGTTTATGTTGTCCTATACGTAAATTAAATACATAATGGCAAAGAAACAAAGAGGTACTAAGAAAAGATGTGTACGTGCATGAATATGTATACAATGTTATCTCTGCTGCCTTCCTCTCTGCCAATGTGTTTCCTTGCATGTATATGTATGTATGTATGTATGTATGCATGCATGTATATATTTATAATGCAATTCCTAAAGAAAAAGACAATTACATAATGGCAAATCAGACAAAATCATATGCAAGTACCAGCAAAAATATGGGCAAAATGTATGGTGTGCGTATGCTTCTGTGATTAATGAAAATAAAATTTTACGTAGCCCGTTTCAAAATAAAATATTCGTGTACGAGTCTCGAGTGACAAAAATAAAAAAATAATCGCGCTAAATAATTTGAAACAATCATAGAACAAAAATAAAATAGACAAGTTAACTTGTTCTATTAAATTTCAAAAATGTTGACGTTTGCTGCAAAAGCGTTAACCGAAAATTTAAATATTTTTCAAATAAAAAAATTATGGAAAATTCTTATAAATTATATTAAAAATACATCATCAAAAATTAGGTCTAAATTTGAAACATAAAATTTATTATAATTTAATTCAAATTCGAATATTTAAGTAAATTAAATATTTAAATTTGAGACCAAAAATTACGGGTCATTACAAGGTTGTTCTTGTCTCCTCCTTTTATCATTGTTGATTCTCATTGAAATAAGTTGATATATGAGTGGAATGACTCAGTCGGACCCTGGCTTATGTTGCCTAGCTCTTTGGCCATCATTGTTCTTTCTATGATCCGAAGAAGCGGGCCTTGAAGTCGGAACATAGTTAGGCCCATGTGTGGACACTTCTAGTTTGTAGATGAAAGAAGCAACAGAAAGCCCGCCCAAGTAGAGTGGAGGGAAAAGGAGGTATTTTGCAAGGTTGGAGATTCGACTAGCTTAGGTCGCTGAGTTAAAGACAATGATATGATCAGACGAGTTAGCACTCCCGTCATGCTTGTCCATAGGTGGCAAGAAATACCTGCAGTGGATGTAAGCACTTAAGATTTCTTTAAAGAATCCGTTCTCATCATCTAGCCCTACATTGCTATCGGGTTTCCTTGTCCGAATCCCCTGCATCCACTGACATAGGGCGGCAATTTCTTTTTGAAATCCAGATTTCTCCTACAATGAATAACGATGGCCTATTATAGGGAAGATGCTTCTTGGCTGCCTATCTAGTTTTGGGGACCTATGGTGAAAATATGCACTACGCCATAAATGGCCTTCTGCAACACAATAAAATGTTGGGTCAGGCCCAAAAAATATTGCCATAGGTCTATGGCAACACTTTTCGGGTGATGCAATTTTTGCCGTTGCCTTAGATTTCAAAGGCAACATTTTGACTATCTAAGGCAACATAAGTAGTAAAAAAAAAAAACAAAGAAAAGCTCAACGGTAATAAAAATGGCGATTTTCCTCTAATTTCTCTTTTCTCTACGATTGCTCTTGTTCTTGGATCTTCTTCGATTTTCTCTCTACTACTGCGCTCTCTGTTGTCGCTGCCTTCTATCTGGACTTCGTCTATTTTGTTTGAGGTTGGCTCATTTCCGATGTCGTTCTCGTATGAAGGCGAGTTCGTACTTTCAGGCTCGTTCTTGCGTGCTTGTCCACCTTTCAACGATATTGCCTCTGCCCTTATGGCGGTAGTGGCTGGACCCATCTCGGTTACCTTCTCTGGTGATTGTACGGTGGAAATTAGGGTTTTCTCTGTTTCTCAATTTGGGGATCTTTGTCGCTCAAGATTCCTGATGGTTCTGGATTGTTTTATGGAAATTTTGCCCGTCTTCGACGATGGTTTGCAGACGCGGCCACCTCCCTTTAGGCGTTGTTCTCTGCCAATGATGGTGCCGGCTAGTCAGAGCAGGCTCGAGGTGTATTCGAGGCAGGGATTCATCGCCCAATTCGAACCTGCCTTGAGTTTTTCTACGTCGTGTGCATTGCTGCCTTGTGGGGAGGATTCGGTATCGGTGGGCTCGTTGGTTTGTGATTTTGGTTCTTTTGAGTTTCTTTCGGCTGATGGGGATTTCATCGCCCCATGTAGCCCTGAGCTTGCTGCCTTCTCTTTCTCGTCTCAGCAGTTGCTAGCTTGTTTTGGGGAGGGAGCTTTGGCTGAGGGAATCGATGCTGGTGATTCCAATTGCTCTGTGTTTTATCGGCATTGTACATGTCCTCTATGTGTGCGGTCGGCTGGTGACCCGTGGGTGCTGGCCGTGTCGAATGATGAGCAGCTGTTGGATGGCTCGGCTGTTTTATGCCAAGAATGGGCACGGCAGGTGAGTTTTGGTCTGAGCTGGCAGGTGAGCTCCTCGCCTTCGTTTTCTTTTTGCTCCTAGTTGATGGATTAGCAGTGGCTGTTTGGTTATTAGTTGATGGTGCTTCTTGTTTGATTATGAGCCATGATACACCAAGGTGTGTGCTCCCTGACAGTGTTGCCCAGTCCTTGAATGGTGACGTGTCAGGTCCTATAAGTACTGAGCGCTTCGATTGGAGCGGACAGTGCGGGTCCTTCTATTGGTTTCTGGTTTTGAGCCATGGCGAGGCCTTCTCAGTGTCGTTCATGGCTTTCTTGAGACTTCATTTTTTGGCTGATCTTCTTCGGTCTTTATGGAGATTTCATCTAGCCTGGATCGATTGGTTCGGGCGACATTCTTGGTTTGGTCGCATAGTGGTCTCTGACTCGGATCACTATGCGGACAGCCGGGAATTTTACCAGCTTTCTTCGATCCGCTCTGATGATCTCTCTGTCAGGACCACCGTGCGAACCATACCTGTCGCGCGGGGTTGTCTGATTAGTGACAGTCCGACATGGGTTAGGTTCCTACAGCACCGTGGGTTGCGCATTACAGCTCCCCTACATTTTTCTGCTTTTTTCCGATTGCCGCGGAATCTTCTGTCTCTGCGTCTGATTGTTGTTCATCTCTTTGCTCCCTTCCTTCTTCCTCTTGCTCCTTTTCGATTTCCATTCCGTTGCTTAGCGAAGCAAAGATTGCGATCATTAATGATCGTCTAGCTCGCCTAACTAAGAACTCGGCTCCTTCCAGATTTTCTTCTAGGATGACGGGTTCGATCGCACCGATCGGAGTTTCTGATGATCCGATCCCTCGGATTTCGGATCCGGTTCCTCATAGACGCTCTCGTCGCAGATCGAGAGGTCATCACGTCATTCCTTGCACTATCCATACTCGCTCTATAGCGGCGATTGAGCAGACTGATCGGTCTGCTTTTCACTCCTTGTATCTTATCTAAGTAGTGCTTGCGCTGTTTTTCTTTGCTTTTCCTGCTCCTCTGTTATCTCGGCTTTAATGTCGAACTTCCTTTTTGGGAATATTCGTGGTATTGGCAATGAGGCTTCTTGCGCTCGGTTGAAGCGTATTGTCCGGAAGCACTCTGTTTGCTTGGTAGCTCTTTTAGAACCTTTTGTGGGTCCTGGAGAGGTTACCAAGATTGTCCCGTCGCTTGGGTTTGGCGGTGCCATGTCCAATGTTTCGGGTAAGATTTGGATTCTTTGGTCCAAAGGTTGTGAGGTTCACCTTGTTTTTGACTCGGACCAGCTTATCTCTACGGTGTGTTCAGCCTCCTTCTTTCCTCAACCTTTTCTCTTCTCGGCGGTATACGCCAAGTGCGATAGGTTGGAGAGATTATCCCTGTGGGATGATATTCTTTATCTAGCTGAGATGGGATTTTCTTGTTCTGTTGTGGGTGGAGATTTTAATGTTGTCGCTAGTCAGGCTGAAAAACTAGGAGGGGTCGCCATTAACCGCTCCTCTGTTTCTGACTTCAGTTCGTTCATAGTTAGCTCTGGGTTATCTGAAATCCCATTCGTGGGCTCAGCTTATACTTGGTCTAACAACCAGGAGGGTCCGAACCGGATTTTATCGCGGTTGGACAGAATTTTTGGTTCTCCTGATTGGCTGAATCTTCCCTTTTCCTTCTCGTCCTCTCATCTTCATCGTTCCTGTTCTGATCATGCCCCGCTGGTATTGCGCTGTTCTCCGCGTTCTCTAACAGGTCCTTCATCCTTTCGATTCCTTAGGATGTGGTGTTCCCACCACTCGTTTCTTCAGGTAGTGGAGGACTCGTGGTCCTCTCCAATTTCAGCTTCTCCTTTGGGGTCTTTCTCCCAAAAGCTGAAACGTCTTAATACTCGCCTAAAGCATTGGAATTCCCATGTTTTGAAAAACATTTTCGATCGTGTTCGGGCGACGGAGGAGTCCCTCATCCTCACTGAATCTTTGTTCGACGAGAGCCCTTCTGCCGATAACAAGGAGAAATGGGCCTCTGCCCAACTGGTATTCTCTTCGGAACTCCGTATCGAAAACGCCTATCTTCGCCAGAAGGCGAGGGTCAAATGGGTGGTCGAAGGGGACTCGAACTCTAAATATTTCCGTTCTACTATTCGCAAGAAAGTCAACTTTCTTTCCATTCGTGAAATTTTGAGGCCCGATCTATCAGTGGCTTCGTCTCCGTCTGAAGTCAAGGAGACCATCTTGTCTCATTTTCAATCCTTTTTGGGAACTCCTTCTATGTCCGATCCGGACCAGGATATCCTCTCCTTCATTCCCCGAATGGTCCCTTCAGATGGGAGTGACGCCTTAGCTGCTCCGCCTTCTCCACAAGAAATCTGTGCCTGCGTCTTTGCTCTTAGTAAGGACAGTGCCAGTGGCCCAGATGGCTTCAACGGCTCATTCTATCAGAGTGTTTGGCCTATCATTCAACCGGACTTCTGCTTGGCTATCCAGAAATTCTTTGCCGGTAGCATTCTTCCCATTTGTTGGTATTCCACCAACTTGGTCCTAATTCCGAAGTGTGATAACCCTCGATCATGCGTGGAATTTCGACCGATCAGCCTGTGTAATTTCTCCAACAAAGTGATTTCTAAGGTTTTGGCCATTCGCTTAGCTCCGTTCCTTGATCGCATCATCTCCTCTTCTCAGGCGGGTTTTGTTAAAGGTCATTTAATCACTGATAACGTCCTGTTAGCACAGGAACTGATTTCCCAGATTGACCGGAAGGTCAGAGGCTCTAATGTTGTTTTCAAGCTTGATATGGCTAAGGCCTATGATCGTATGTCTTGGTTTTTCGTCATTAGAGTTCTGCGTGCCTTTGGGTTTCCTGAAACCCTTATCGACTTGGTTTGGAGGCTTATCTCTAACTGTTGGTTCTCCGTTCTCATTAACGGATCGGCCTACGGTTTTTTTCGGGCGGGTAGAGGTCTTCGACAAGGTGACCCTCTATCTCCATCTCTTTTCATCATTGCGGCAGAGGCTCTCACTCGAGGGATTCACACCTTCGATTTACGGCCAGGTTCACCATTTTGGTCTTCCGAGAGGGTGCCCACTCGTTTCTTCCTTATCATTTGCGGACGACATTGTCATTTTCTCAAACGGCAATCGTCCGTCTGTTCGTCGGCTGCTTTGCTTCATCCATCAGTACGAGCGATGTTCGGGTCAGCTCGTTAACTCTTCGAAGAGTTGCTTCGTTCATGCGAAAGGCATGGATCCTTCTCGGGTTTCCTGGGTCCATTCGTTCACCGGCTTCAGGGAGGCTTCCCTGCCTCTTCCTTACTTGGGTATTGTTCTCTACAGAGGTAGGAAACTAAACGCCCTATTCGATCCTCTGAGGGACAAGGTTAGGGGAAAGATTATTCGTTGGAATGCATCGCTGCTTTCTCAGGCAGGGAGACTGGTGCTTATCAAGTCAGTATTAGGCACGTTGGGTACTCATGTCTTCGCTGCGATGTCCCCTGCCGCTTCGTTCTTTCGATCTTTCCAATCTTTGGCCTCGTCCTTCTTTTGGGGGTCGAAGATTGACAACCATCGTCATCACTGGGTATCATGGGACGTGGTGTGCCGTCCCAAGAACGAGGGCGGTCTAGGTGTGCGAAACCCCAAAGACATTTGCTCGGCTTTTGCTTGCAAGCTGCGGTACAGATTTGGGGCAAACGATTCCTTATGGGCTAAGTTCCTGCATGCCAAGTACCAAAGGCTGGCATCTGCAGGCTTTTGCGGATCTCCCTGTTTCGCTAGTAAGACTTGGAAGCACATGCAATCGATCAAATCTTTCTCTAACTCTCATGGAGGCCATTCCGGTTGGGATGGTGGTTCGTTTTCTATTTTCAAAGCTTGGAGTTCAGCTCGCACTCCGGCTCCGGTTCTCCCTCTTTTCTCTTTCATATGGGACGCTAGAATTCCTCCTAAAGTGTCTCTGTTCATGTGGCGAACCCTTCATAAGGTGTTGCCAGTTGATGAGAACCTTCAGCGGATTGGCATTCCATATGTATCCCGGTGCAGGTGCTGCGGCAGAGGGGTGTCGGAATCTTCGGATCATTTACTCTTCTCTGGTAACACTGCAAGAGCCTGTTGGAATTACTTCGGTAACCTTATTGGCATCCGAGGAAGATACGGCTCACCTGGTGATTTACAAAGAACCTGGTGGAACGGAATCTCGGGTAAATCCTTGCGCTCTGTCGTCTTTCGCTTGATTCCTTGTCTGATCTGCTGGCACCTTTGGTGCGCGCGAAATAAGGCTATTTTTGAGGAATCTCTGATGGTTCCCTCTTTCATTATTCGTCGGGTTAGAAATGAAGTTTTTTTGGCTTTTCGTGGTAGACCTTTCAAGGGATCGGTTAGCTCCCGTTCTGGCCCCCTTGTGCCCCTGCTTTCCATTTCCTGTTCTCAGTCTTCCACTAGAGCGGGAATTGGATGAAGACCGGTTGCGAGCCAGGTGGTTCTGGCATTTCCTTTCCCATTCCCCCCTTTTTTTCCTCTTATTTCGTTGCTTTTGGTTTCAGGACCTGGATTTATAGGTTTGGCCGGGCCTGGTATTCCTTCTCTTTTTCTGGATCTTGGGCGAAGGATTGCTCGGATCGCTCTTCTTCCGATCTCTTTTTCGTTTGTCGTTCCTGGGGATCGACCGGTTTTTGCATTTCTCTCTGGATGGCGTCTTTTGCTGTTCCCGCTGTTATTGTGGTTTCCTGTTTTTTATTTTCTTATACTGTTAGTCCGGATTTTTTTGTTTTTTTCTGTTGGTTACCTGTCAGACATGTTGACGGCTTTTGGGGATTACTAATAAAATTCTATCTTGTTTAAAAAAAAAGTAATATTGTTGCAATAAAGCCCTATTTGGGTCTATAGCAACATCCATAGGTGTCTGTAGCAACATTCCAAAATGTTGCTATAGGTATTAACTTTCTGAATTTGTGGGGCTCACAATATAGAGCATATTTGATTTTTTAATAGAAATAAATATTTATTTAATAAAATGCTGTTGCACAGAATTTGATATTCAAATAGTAATTTATTTAAATAAATATTTTGTTTCAACATTTGAAATAGTACAAATTCCCGACTCCGCTATTTTACAATTCAATGATATATAACACTGATATTCACATATACAGATATTCCTCGCTACATCACTCAGTTCACTCATTACATATGCAGTTTCAATTTATACAGACACCGACACTGACGAATATAGACATGCACTAACCCGTTCAGCAATGCTGTGAGGATCAGTTGCCTGGCCACGTCGTGCACGGACACGTGGTTTTGCAGAACCATTAGAAGCAATAGTATTATTAGCTTGAGCTGAATCATCCACTTAATGCTGTAGAATATTAAGCAATTTTGAAATTATAACACACACAGACATACAAACAAATATTGAATCAATAGTAGCCAGCATATATTGAATCAATATTTGGAACAGACAAACTACTAAACTATAAGCATATACTGCATTCTATCAGCCCACATGTATAGGAACTAGAAGCTTTAAATTTTAACAATCTAGCATTTCTTTTGATATTAACTAATGAATAACTCCTACATTTTCTTTTACCAGTTTGGAAACATGAGTAGAATCACAAGCATAAATAGGAGGAGGTGTAGATCTTCTTAAAGATGCAAGACAGAAGTACAAAATAAATTTTAAAGAGTCAATATAAAAATAAATGACCTTGTTTGGATCAACAAAAGAATAAGCCATGATCTTTGGCCCTGTACACCTTGACAGTATCACAACACAGTGAATAATATGCTTCAGCAATTCCTTCACATCCATGAAAATAATAATTTGCTTATTGTCTAAATTTGTGTCCTTCTCTATTCTATCAACAATAATGCCCATACTTCCATTTTCCTATACCCGTATCATTTCAACTGTGCATTTTATATTCAAATTCAACTCAGGACTTCAAGAATACTGGAACATTAACCGAGTTCAAACCAGGAGCTGAAACGCTAACCTTCTTACCATTTAATGCAACTTCTGCACAATTAGCCTCAAAACTCAAACAAACAGGCCTGCAAATATCCCTTCCAACGAGTGCATTAACAAACTGACCATTATTACTATTCACGCCACAAGCCCAAAGCTTTATGCAATTCCTGATAACTATATGCATGTTTAAAGATAAAACTTGCACATTCTCCTTATCATTTACATAAAAGAGACACACCTGATCACCATTACCTAAAAAAACATACCATTACCATTTAAACAAACAACTGAAACTGATCCATTGTGCTCCAATAAATCATTCAGTCCCTCATGTCTACAATATGAGACAATATCCAAAACCATTCCACTATCATTCGAGATATCAGAAAGTGATGACACTACAATATCATCACTCTAATTTTGAATTGTATCCAAACCAATTCGACTACTTCCACCTGCCTGCCAATAACCAGAACTTCACCGAAACTAATTCGACTACCCCCCTGCCACTCTGACAGCAGGCGCCAACCACGAAATTGCGACCAAATCAGCAACTCCCTGAACCATCGCAATCCCACAACCTTACCTCGAATCACCAGAATCGCCAAAAACCTAAACAAAATCGCAAATCCACTGCCACCCAATCGACTGAAATGCCCAACTAAAGAATTTGGGTTTGTGATATTGGATTGTGAAATCGAACGCTTGAACAACCAAATCTCAATGTAACTAATAGTGTACTGTTGACGTGGGAAGAAAACTCGGAAGTAGTGAGGAAAACTGACGCGAGGCGAAAGAAAATAATAGAAATTGATATGGCCGACAGGGGATAAAAGCAAAGCCAGTTATTCTCCAGATCGAAGAAACAAGGAGGTGCGGCGTCATTTTTTCTAAAGTCGGCAGAATAAAAATTAGGGATTGGAAAATTGGGGGTGAGAAACGAAAGCGGGTGAGTGAAAAGTAAAGCGGGAAATGGAATTTGGTAAGGTGTGGATCAATGGTGTGAATCGACGGTTGAGATTTTGTTTTAAATGGTGGTGTGGATCGCTGAGGTGTAATTTTTTTTTAGTTTTTTTAATTAGAATATATCTATGGCAACACTATATAAAAATGTTGCATCGTGTTACACTTGTTTAGCTAGAGCAACACATTTTTATGGCTAAGGTAACGCAAAAAATACAACGTTGCAGCAGGACCAAAATTTTATAGCTGTCGCAACATTTTGGCTAGCAACATCTTGCAAAAATGTTGCAGAAGGTCAACTATGGTGTAGTGATGGAAAAGGAGAACGATGCCTAGCTAGAGTAAGAGATCTGCTTATTACAACTGATGGGGATCTAGAATGATTCAGTTACCTTTCCCCACATCAGGGCCAAGATACGCCTCATTTAGTTTGGAATGGAACTGATGGTTCTCTAGGCCCTAGGGCCTTGCCTTGGTCTTCATCACCGAGGCATTCAAAACAGAGTTCGTGGTCTCTATCTATCGTCTGTAAGTGTTGGAAGGCACACTATCCCTCGATCGAAGGGGATCATTGGCACAATGATAGCTCTGGCTCTAGGACCTCATGAACGTCCTCTTGCATCAATGCTGCATGAGCGTTCCTATAGTGGACATGGACCTTCCCAAGCGAAGTTCCAGAACTACCCGTATTTCTAGGGCTTCGGCTATGCTCATGAGGTTGTATGCGACTCGGAAAGTCGGTTGAGGAGTTTTTTCAGCTATTTGGGAGATTGGTGAGAAAAACCTAACCATCGTCTAGGCATCCATATTGTCCTTAGATTCTCCGTTTCATGGGTTAAATTACCATGTCTGTTAATTGTTGTACTATAGTGTGCCACATGTCCATATTGAGCCCTAGGATATAGCAAGTAGCACTAGCTACTATGTTGCCATTTGTTTCATGCTTATTGGAGTTGTTACTTTCGGGCCTAGGAATTGGATCCATTGTAACAAACTAGAATGGATTTTTGAGGAGAAAAAATAAAGAAAAACAAGAGCTTTTTGGGGGAAGGCCTTTTTTAGTGCTAAATTATTGACTAGAGTTTTAGCCAACCTCCAAAGTATGTTTAATAGGATATATTAGCGAAAATTGTTAACCAATATCTTAGTTTAAAATGAAAATTGAAGAGGTAGTAGTATGGTAAAAATTAAAGAAATAAGAGTGTAGAGCAGTTTGACCAAAGGTGATCTATGTCCAATATGAGGAGTTTCTTATTATTTCACTTCAACTACAGCATCCTAGATTACAAGGTGAAATAATTGGAAATACAAAGATACTTAGAGGGTCGATGTTTTTAAACCCTTGTAAAGTGGCAATGCATGATATATTTACGTAGCTAAACTTGTTGTTTGGACTACTGAGATTGGTCTAAACAAGCCAAAGAAATGCTCTGGTCCGCCGATGGGGATATATGGTAGATGGTCATGCCAGTTGGATTGCGAGGTGGTTTTACGGTGCAGATGCAAATATCTGGCAAGCTATACTATAAAAATGTACCAATAATCGGTAGAATACATGTGAGTAGGGGTCGCTGTAGTAGATGTACTAGGGTATCAAAAAGTACATGAAGGGGTTATCGTACAGCGGTGTCCTTATCAAATGAGCGGTGTCAGTAGACGTTAGCCTCTTAGAAGTTAGGCGCGAGCGGGGTTTCCCTTAAGCCGAGGAAGTTTGCGCTTTCGGATATGGTTGAAGGCAGCTAGAGGATCCTTGTAGGGGATAACAGGCTATAACAAGTGTAATGATGAACGAGGGGGCTATTTGGTGGCTTGCTTATTGACTAAGCTAGCCACTGAGGTGCCCCAACTTTCTAGAGTAACTTGCCTTGACCTCATCGCCCGTTGCCAGCGGGGGAGACTGGGCTATCATTCTTGTTGGAGTAGATAAGGTATTTCTTGAGTGAGCCGGGTTTGGCCATGCTGGTAGGTGAAAGACCAAGAGGTCGGGTTGTGCACTAGATGAGGGAAACACATGGGACGATCCATGCTACTTAAGTTGGGTCGGGTGTAGAGCCGGACCTTTGTGATACATAGGCCAAGGAAAATATGGATTTCCAAGTAAGCTGGCCCACTTCGCTATTAGAGGGAAATACAAGCAATAGAATGACTCAAACTGAGGATTAAGAGACCCTAAGATCAAATCCACTTTATGACGCCGCTCTACAACTCTGGCAACAAATATACCTAAAGAGTGCGCTGCTATGGTGCTCAGCCAATGTAGAACAATTATGAAGGGTGAAAAGAAGAGAAAGAACCACAGAACATATTGTATATCTCACAATGAATCGAATAAAATATAAAAATAAACATCGCAGATATAAAATAGGCGAGACATCAATAATTAAAAACCACAATATTAAAGTGCACGATTTCGCAAGGTTATATAAGATAATAATAGAGATTATACAAGTGATAATAAAATCAAACTGTCTCCATATATAATAACGAACACTGTCCAGGCTCTATAGTGTCGCATAGCAGAATAAGCATAAATAAGTCCATATATAGTACAAGGAAGCTCCATCCTACTCATCCTTTGCATAACCACCGTGCAACAACCTATATTCTACGTTTCAAAGGATCGTCGAATATGATTATTATTTTTATATGAGGTCGTACAATCCTAAAATTTAGGAAATGACTCTTATAGACATTTTTCACATCTACGATTTTATGTCGAATTCCTTTGTGACCTTTTTGACCCTAAAAATCTTGTATGGCATCAACTTTTGATAGGATTCGAAGTGGGGTCTGAAACTGCTTCCATTAGATCAGATGATAGTTTCTCTTTCTATAAAGTGGTCATAATAGAAAAATACACATACCATTAGAGAGATATGGCTTTTTGAAGTTCCACTTGATTTTGGATAGCTTAATGGGTAATTAGTAAGTTAATGGTAAGGCCAAAAGAACATTTCGAGATTGTCATGGGGGTTAGGGCTGATGGGACTCTCTTTCGTCCCTTCATAGTTCCCAAAAATAGAGAGAAACCCACCATTAACAATACTTTACCCTAAAAGTCACCATAATCCTTACTTTAATTAGCTTAAACACATCATTAGAAGGAGATTAGCACCTTGGATTGGAGATTTGCTATTGGAGATCATCTTGGAGCTGCTGTTCACTCTTGGATTCGTGCATTTTTTGGATCAAATTGGATTGCTTAGGATATAGGTAGGTGATTTTAAGCCTCTACTCGGTATTCAGCCTCTACTAGTGTTTAATGACGTTTTAAAATGATTTTCAAACTCTAAAACATGTTTTAAACCTTTTTAAACAACATATGTAAATTTTAGTTAATTTGGATAAGTTTTATAAATTCGTGTTCTTATGAATCTCATGTGTTCTTATGGATGCTATCCTTAGATTTAGAATTTACATTGGTGTTTTTGGTTGTATGCTTGTTAGTATATATTGTATGCGATGATTTTTGAATGTATGTTTGCTTGCTTAATTGGAAACGCCGAACAAATAACAACCTAGTTTTAGGAGTAATTGAGGGATTGACATATAGAGATTGGTACCCACTATGATTTTTGTCCCAAGTTCCATGCGATCGATATGAGGTGAAAAGAAAGGCACCTTGATGCTACGTTTCAAGTTTCGGGTCGTTTGAAGTTCATGTGTTCGTAATATTGATGGATCGATGGTGGCTTTGAAGCTATGGATCAGTGGAGGATTTCTTCGAGGCATGCTCAATTTAAGGAATGGATCGCTCGAGTTATATAGGTGTTTGATTTGGGTTGCTCACTTGCATTGGTGGGTCATGTGAAGATTTAAGGAAAAGTCCTAAGTGATGGATCGGTGGAGCTTGCTTTGAGTCAAATGGAATGGATCGGGTTTTGCTTCGAGCTATGGATGCATTCACTTGGGGCATAAGCTAGTGAAGTAAATAAGGTGTAATTTTGCCCAAGGAAGGGTTCGGTGGTCAAGGATCGGTACCAATCCCTAAGGTACTAATCGATGAAGGTCATGGTTTGGAGAAGGGAATCACATGGAGAAGCATAGCCTAGTTTGGTGTAAGCGTGGGGTCGGTGGTGATGGTTTGGGATTATAATGATCGATGGTGGAAGTTAGTGAAGCAGCCTCAAGTTTTCCCTACGCTTGCTTCGGGACGTGATGGTTTTTGGCTCAAGCTTTGGGTATGTGATAGCTTAAATTGGAGACAAGCCAAATACTTAGCTGAATATGGCTAAGTATAGGGATAGGTACCGAACACTAGGTTCGACAGCAGTTTCCAATGATGATGCGATGAGGATGATTTCGTAATGGGAATAGATGGCCTTAATGATGGATAACTTTATTTTGAGGTGCAAAGTTAAGGACTGTGAATCATATTAAGGGAACTGTTAGATGATGACTATGGGACATATGGTGGTATTTTGCGATTGATGGTGGCTGTAGAGAATCATCCTTATCGTGGTGACTTCATAAAGGAAGTCGTGAGGTCAGTTCCAGATGACTTGTGAAAAAGAATCATAGACACTTGAGGATTCATAGGGTAATCGTGAGGTGGGGGTATACTGGGAACATGATGGTTCCTGGAGTGTGTGGCTTCTTATTCTAGATATGATGTTTGTTTTCTCGAACTGATGTGATGGTTAGTCTATTTCCAAGCCGACAAGAGGCATATTTTGAGTATCGAGGAACTAGGATGCAAGGTATGTAGATGGATAGTCTTGTCTTCGAACGTGAAGGTTTGATAAGTGATTTTATATCCAATGTGCTGAGTGAGTGAATGGGAGGACGGATGATGGGTGTTATGGCTGTTGATTGTTTACCACCCTAGGGATGTCACCTAATGCCGACATTATTGAAGTACATATTTGGAAACGCCTTAGCACTTTGATGTATTGTACACCCATGATGATAATGATGTAGAGTAGCGTATATTTCGTATTGTGCTAACTCTTTGGATGCTGGGACAGGTCAGATATGATCTTTCATACCATTTGTCCTATTTTAGCCATATATTAATATTTTGATATTTACAACCGCTTACACTAGACTATTGTCTGATCCAGGGTTTTATGCCTTGCTTTCTATTACTCTGGGTATTTTTAAGTGAGTAGATTAGAGTATCAGATCTTGTGAGCACATGAAGCTGGATAGGTGGCGAGCAAAAGGCTATACTCTTGTATTACTACATTTACTTATTTTCTCTTCTGCTGCACAAAACTATGGAGCTTGCTAGTGCCCTTATTACTTAGAGATAGTATTTATGAGTTATTATTTGTTGTATGACTCTATTTCCTATGCTGTATGGATCCATGCACTTTGATTTTATGATTCATTCGGTTATTTACTATCTTGCATGTTTCATAAATGAGATGTTTATTATTATATTTAATTGGATACACCGTGAGATATATGATAGATTATGTGTTGTTTTAATTAACTTACAACCCCTTGACGATTGTCCTGCATCGATCACACACTACTACAACGTACTACACATGTATATTAGAGCCGGTCGTGTAGGACGGTTGTCACATATATAGTGTGTTGGCATATATTGCCATATGCCGACATATGGTGAGGCTTGTTGCGGTAATGACACTCTGTAACATCCTTTGCTCATTAATGAAACTCATACGACAATTTATTATGAATGGTGAGGTTTGCTGTGGTAAATCATATGTATAGCCGTGTGTTGGTATATGTATCGTGCAGTGTGTCAACACGAGTATATAGTTGTATGTCAGATATTATATATATATATAGTATTTGTCTATCACTGTCTGACTCCTTTTATGGTGCGAGAGTGAACCAAATTGGCCACTATCCATCCTAGTGGCCTAGTGGCAGTGGTCGTGCCCTAGATCCATGACAATATTTTCATATAGCCGTGTATCGGCGATGTATGTAGTTGTGTGTTGACGATGTATAAATCCATGTGTCGGCAATGAATAGCCCTTTTGTGTCACATAGGCCATCTGTTACCATTTTGAGGCACGTACAGGGTCGCTCCTCACGTAGTTGAGTACATTGAACGATATGACTCACGATGGCGTTGAGGCAACTAAGAATGTATGGCCCGTGCCAAATGAACATATGTGAGTTTCTTGGAGCACGTGTACGCACTGCCAGTCTCCTGTCTGGTTATGGTATGTGCAATAAAGACTTATACTTATTCTTTTACTTGAGATGATGAGTTATGATTATCCCAGAGACCGTGTCCTAAGTATGATCTATCCCTATATAATTCTCAGGCGTGTGTCTCCAAACTATATTTCCATAGGTACGTATTGCCAACTACTATTCATTGATACGTATTGCCAATTACCTTCTTACACGTGTGTCATCGATTATACTTTATAGACGTATGTCGCCAACTATATTTCCATTGGCGTCGCCAGTCATATTTTGTTTTAAGTTGTGTCGCCATTACTATGTTTTTGCGTATGGATGTCTATTTATATTGATATCATGGTTTTTATTATTATTTGAGATCGAGTGATATATTTGGGCATAGTTGCATACTAGCTTGTGTATACATGGTGATATCTCCTTTATAGATGTTTTTTGGATATGGATGATACACTCTTTCGACGTTGTTTTCATGATTTCTATTTTGATGAGCATTTATATGGGTGATTGCATCTTTGATTCATGATTTTTTGGCATTCAAAGACATGTGATAATTTGGAAGTTTTTTGAAATATCATCATTATTTATATAGACATTATGATTATAATTTGAGTTATTTTGTTGGTGTGTGTATATTTATGTTTCACCCTATTTATATTGAGTTCCATATGTATATTGCCCTTTTGATTTAGACATAATATGACCCGTGTGTTATTTATATAATGCTCGGGTTAGTCTAAGACATTTTAGGTTCAGGGACAGTGAGACCAGCATGTGTTTGGGCATAGAGGAGACTAGGATGTGGTATAATTGTATATCGGTTGAGTCTTTTATAATTTCATATATATATATATATTCTGGTGATTTATATTGGACATACTGTAACACCCCTCACTTGGAGGCCTAAAAATAACGGCTACAGATGCTGCAGTCATCCATAGTTATTAATTCTCGGGGACCAAATGCGGTAATATTAGATACATTGATATAACAGAAACACATGGACACGGAAAAAAAATTAAAAACCATTAAACAAATTTCTCATTCCATTTCAAATCAAATTTCGAATTCATTATATAATCCCAAATTTAAGAACCACGCTTAGAGAAAATATAATTATTACAAAATACGTAAGGAGCGACATATGAAGATGCCCTCTTGGATAATCATAGTCTACACATAGCAATTAAACAACTTTGCCTTTCCATCAAAACACAGCAGAATTAAATAGAAAAGAACTCCTATTAGATAGCTGCCTCCTGCACATCTCTAAAAGCTTATTCGTCTAAAGGAGAATCTAAAAAACCTCAAATCTTAAACTACTCAAAATATATTGAGCATCCGAGAATTTAAGGGGAAAACATAAACTTTGAGTCAGACAAAAAATATAGTATGAATAATAACAAACCATCTCGAACCATTTAGATATCTAGTGAGACCATGCCGCTTAGTGCAACGGGTTTTACCCTCACTTGTATCTTACCCAAAAATTTATAATAACCATATACCATGCACCTACATCCACAATGATTGAAAAGTAATTTAAAATATCACGATGATATGCAAACATGTAAAATATTTTGGATTTTCCATCCCCATTCATTTAACTATCTGTCTCAGTTATAGTTTCTAGGGTCACTATTAACCTATTAATTTTCATGGGCTGACTAATAACCTTTCTAAACTCTTAGAAACAATCTATCTAGTTTCATACTTTTCATGGGATCACTAAGAACCTATTCCCCCCGCCAATAACTTCATTCAATTATTTCATGGATTCTCCCTGAACCTATTGGTATCTCCAATAACTTCTTTCATATCATAGTTTTCATGGGTTGACTATGTATCATTGATCTCTACCAATAACGTTATCTAGATATCATTGATCACTACGAACTTATTGATCTGTGCTAATAACTCTTTCCAAACATGGTTTTCATGGGTTTACTATGAACCTGTCTAATCTTACAACTTCTTTGTTCAGTCTTTGGGCATCCTATGTTCTGGTCCACTTGACCTCCTGTATGCAACTCTGTTCATTCAGGAGTTAACTCAATTTATATTCACTATTGGTCAACCTAGCTGGTTATTCTGCTCTTTTTCTCCAAAATACAGTTATTGGTCCACTATACCGTGAGTATGTTTATAGAAAAAGCACATATAATAACCGATCATAAAATAATAATACCAACATTTATGGTTTAATATCCTTGAAATCATTTCCACGTGCAACATGGTTAATCCCTTTAACCCATTATTTTTATCAAAGGAAGCTTCTTTCAAAACTCCAAAACTAAAAGTCATTTCAAAGCTCTATTATATTTCCATGGATTTTCCTTTAAAAATGAGATTGGGTTCTTTGTTTTGGAAACTAAGGCTTTCAAAACCTTTGCAACAAACCGATTTTTCAACTTCCAAAAGTCGACATCGATACGTCCACTGTATCAAATGCCGAACAATCGAATGCATGAAAACCGAACCGTTAGGGTTCAAGAAGAATAAGATAGAAGAAGAAACAGAACAATATCAGATTCTCACAATTCACAGCGTAACAATATATAATAGATAAATGAATAATCTTTAAACAGAAGAACTATATAAGTTTATACATACATCATCAGAGTGTTACAATAACAAAATAGTGGAAAAGAAATAAAATACACTAGTGATACTCCTCGCCATCCCGCCCGAACTCCTAATCTCCACAGCATATTTTTTTGACTTCGCTCCAGAACAACTGATAACCTGACTCTAGGCTGCCCGTATGGAAAATTGTAGGCATCCAGAGTCTAGAAAGGGAACAATAAACTCCAGGTGAGTCATGGGACTGGTGTAAGATCTTAAAACTGTTATTTGCATAAAGAAAAGGATAAGAAATCCGCTATGCTTTTGGAAAATTAAACTACCATAAGGCTTCCCCACACACACACAATGCAATTGCACAATTGGAGAAGATTTCTCCTTAAGATAGTCAAACATGCTTGATATGCAAAAATCTTTTTAATATTATCATTAGTTCACAGTGTAGAAACATTTCAAAAGCATAATATTAATCTTAGCCAGCATACCACATTTCATCGTATGCCTATTATAGCTACCATGTTCAATAGCAGGTTACCACCACATTCCATGGCAGGTTGTACACCTAAAACCGTACAGGGCTCATATTGTTTCTTTGAATTTTCAAC
Organism: Allium cepa; assembly: GCA_030765085.1. Classification (NCBI taxonomy): domain Eukaryota; kingdom Viridiplantae; phylum Streptophyta; class Magnoliopsida; order Asparagales; family Amaryllidaceae; genus Allium; species Allium cepa. The sequence goes on along the minus strand of CM060930.1, from coordinate 117,940,584 downwards.
AAATGGTCAGGCTAAGGAACTTCCTACGCCACATAGGAACGCCTTTGGAGGGATGCCTTGAGAACTTAACTAACTCTCTGCCAACACAAGGCCGGGTTACCTTTGTAACTAGGTAACTAACTGTCATGAGTATGCCACCTCCCGGTCTAGACTGACCTTTATCCGAGGCGCCTCTCAACCAACATCCACTAAGTAAATAATCTAGACTCCATACCAGAAAACCACTTTTAAATCCACACAAGTTAAATATCTAGACTCCATATCAGATACCACTTTTTATCCAAAAGGAGATGTACATACCCTAAGGGGCACGACCCCCATAACTTTGCTGCATCCTTCCTATTTCAACCATTTCCGAGGATGTGAGGTCGACAAAGTTTTGTCCACAAAGCTACGGTTTTCATAAAAGCCATGCTTCGATCAATAAATGATCAGCAACACTTAGCATGCCACATTACCGAATTGGGAATATATCACTAGTAACAATCAACTACATAACCTCTGAGCTCGTACGTCTCAGAGAAGGGTGTTAAGCTAAGAGAATAAATTCTCCGCCACCAACAGAAATGTATTTGATAGAAACCAGCTTTATCAAAGTGTAACGTTAGACATACATCCGTACAATTCCGTTCCGGGTTATAAAATCTCTATACAGAGCAACTCAGTGCAGAGACATTCGACAGGTAATCTTTTCGTTTTCGAAAATACCGGGTCTTCAACACCATCTTCAAATGCAATCCCGTTTTGTCGTATCATTATTCGGAACGAGTTTTATGACACAAAGTCCTCTCCTGGCTTAACCGAATAATGGGCGTTTATTTTAAAAACAAGTGTTACATTCAGATTTCAAGTAAATCACAGCAAATTCTACTTTGATCTTTTTAAACAAAAGATCCATCACAAAGATTTGATGTGGTTTCCGGACAATCATTTGGAATCCGACCCCCAGTCGCATCGAAATTCAAATGCCATTTACAGGCCAATATTGATAGTCGGTTATTTAACTATCAAACAACATTCACAAAACAATCAAATTTAAATATATTTTTCCAAATTATAAATTTACAAAATATCTTCGCAAGATATGTTTTCACACTTCAACTTTTTGAAAACAAATTTTTAATCACTTTCCTCACGTGGAATAAATTTTCAAATATTGTTTATTTCTACTGAAAAATTAATCGAGTCCGAATACTTCATAATAATTTAAATCATTTATCCAAAAATATATACTTGTAAACATTTAAAATAAAACTATTTTTAAACAATTTATTTAAAACATTAGTTATGAAATTTTATATCAATATCTTTTATAAAACTCAAGTCCAAACTAATTTTAAAAATAAAATTATTAGATAAAGTGTAATAATTGAAATAACCATTTTCTAAATCAAATACCAATTCAATCTTAAAGATAACCATTTCTAAAATCAACTTAATAATTGTTTGCACCAAAATTGGGCAACACTCTTCGGAAGTTTTTGAAGAGATAATAAATGAAGAAATCAAATTGAAAATGAGGATTATCTAACAAAAACTCCAAGTCACAGAAAAGTAAATTGCACGGAAGACAGTAATTTAGAGTGGTTCGACGTATCGCCTACGTCTACTATGAAGTTTTGCCACTTTATTGCTTGATACTTGAAGATTACAAGTTTTTTAGAGCGAAGTACAACAGACAATAAGCTTAAATTCGAGATCAATAGCAGTGATGACGATATGGAGTGATTCTGACAGCGTCTGGGCGTGCTTTGTCTCTCAAAATTCTCCGATCCCCTTTCTGAATGACCAGGGGCTCTATTTATAGGCGTAGGATGCTGATATTTCGTTGAAAATTCGAGAGACCACTTCTGGCACGTGAGGAGGCCCACAAGCCCAGCCTCAGGAAATTTGGGCCCACTTTGGGATCGATTCGAAGTACGTTCGAATCGATCAAAAAATCATCCCACCATGATGAAATTTGGTGTGGACATTCTTCAACATGTAAGCAAGATTCTATGAAAATTTCATGGCATTTGGACTTATGGATCTCGAGATATGGTCGATTCGAAATTGTGTTCTCTGGCCGTTCGTCTCCTTCGAATCGACTCCTTCGATCGATTCCTTCGAATCGATGGTGATTCACGGCTTCATGATGACGTGGAGCGAAACTTTCGCATCGATCCAGTTTCTTCGCTTATTTGATCGAGTCATCCCGGAGACTTCGGAGCCTTGACCTGATGGATTCGAAGGCTTCAGCCACACCTAGATTCGAGCAATATGTCATTCGTATCAATCATGTCTTGCTTGGGTTGATCGATACGAAATGACCGCTCAGGATGGACTCGAAGTGAGATGCTTTCATGGATTCGAATGACCATGAGTTTGATGGATTCGAACCAGATGGAGGCGAGGCTATCTTCCTTTCGACCGTTTCAAGTGTTATGGATTCGAAGGCTGATGTCACTGATGGACTCGAACATCACCCTTTTGATGGATACGAAGGAGGAAGCTTCGATGCATACGAAGTAGTAGATCTGGACCGATTCGAACGAATGCTTGCTGGTGGTTGCAAACTAGATGGAGTCGAACCGATGGATTCGAACAGGATCTCTGCCTGTGGATTCGAACTAAGGTGTATCCTATGGATTCGAACAATGACTATCTCCTTCATCTTGAATCAATCATAGCTTGAGCATACGAACTCGGATCGACTTGAAATTTGAGATGCTGACTTCTATGATCTTTCTTGTCACGTCCTATCAATTGTAGCTCAATCTGGACTCAGACAAAATTCATCGATATCCATAGCGAAGCGAAGTATGACCAATCTCTGAGACGAACTGTCCTTTGTCTTCGATTGATCTTTTGGTATCACGACTTTGCCAAAAAGAAGGATAATATTTGCCCCCCAAAGTACGTCTTGTGGAAATATGACGTGCTTTGAAAAGCTGCAGTTTCTCTCTGAACAATCATAACTCTTTTGTCGAAGGTTGTAACCTTGCGTTGATATGATTGATTGCTGTAGAATATTGCTTAGCTGTTGATTTTTGTAATTGTAACAAGACAAATATTCGATCCATGTAAATGTTTAAAATCGAGTATTAGTCTGACATATATGCACATATGTTAATTTGACTCTCATTAACGTTGTGTGTTCACGAGTCGGTTTCGTTTTTTATTGAATTTCGTATCGATTCTCTCCTGAATCGATTTTGAAAATTTGAGTTGAAACAACGCTTGATGGTTGTTTTGGATTATCCTCTTGTATCGATCCTCTCCTGAATCGATGTAAAAGGTTGAAAAGTAGTTTTTTATACCGATGTGAGTCGAATCGATAGATATGAAGTGGTCGTTCGTATCGATGGGTTTGTTGGATACGAAAACAACATTCGCATCGATAGACCTGTATTGCTGCGAGTCGATGGTTATACAATAGACACTTCGAATCGATCAGTACCACTTTGCCTCGTATCGATGGACCCTGTGTTGTTTGATACGAAATGCTCATTCGTACCGATGCTCATGTATAGGCCATGATGGATTCGAAATTGTTTTTCATATCAATGTGAAGTGGATGGAGTGGTCAACTCGCTGAAACGAACACGAGCTTCGAACCGTTGGGACTCATTATCTTTGGTCATCTTCATCGCTCACGTCGAATCGATGGATTCGTCGTCTATTTCGAATCGATAGAGATTTTTGGTGATGGATTCGAAACTACCGTTCGACTCGACGTGATTGTGGACCTGGAATGACCGGTTGCATCTGACCGGGATACGAATCATCCCTGTTTTGCCTTGGACCCATATAAATACTTGGGGACTTAGCCATTTTCTCACTTTTTACTTTTTACTGCCTCCTTCTATCTTCGTGTCGATCCAGTAGCTTATTAAAAAAAGAATTGCACTTCGCCTTCGAATCGATCGAATATAGTTTTTTTCATCCTTCGAAATCCAATTTTAATTTAGGTAATTATCAACCTTGACCAAATCTGAGCGACGAAGATCGAAACTCAGATCCATCCTGTTCTTGTTGGCTATCAATTCGTTCTGGCCATTGGTAAACCAGATCCGGTTTGGAGAAGAAGGAGTGTTGAGGGAAAAAAATCCGATCTTTCGAGTCGATTTGAGGCGCTTGCGTCGAATCGATATAGAAGATAGTGTTTTATTTCGAAGTTCGTATCGATTCCATGAATTTAAAGGGGAAAATGAGGTAGTTCGTATCGACCAATATGGTGAGAAAACGCATCGATCTGAAATGATCGATGCGATGCGATCGGTACGAAAACCTCGGCTTTAGATCAATTCGAAGCATATTACTACGATCGATACAGAGAAGTATCGAGTCGAACGCGATCGATGTGAAGCCGAGTTTCTCTTTACCGATACGAACCAGCACACCCAGGATCGATGCGAAGCTACTGATGCTAATCGATACGAACTCAAGCGTGGACGATCGATTCGAAGTATGCTCCCAGAGATCGATACGAACTTGGATCCTGATGGATTCGAACAAGCTCCCTGTGATCGATTCAAGTCCTTGCTTTGATGGATTCGAACAAAATTCCTGTGATTGATTCGAACCCATCCTTTGATGGATGAGAAATTTTTAGCAATTGATAGAATGATTCCGACGAGCTTCATCCTTGCATATCCGGATTTAACTATTAAACTGCCCACTTGATTATCCTCTCGAAGCTCGTCGATGGAACTATAACTTAACGTCTTGATAACGAACTTTAACTCGAATCGATTACCAACATCTGGATGGTAGGGTTGTGACGGTCAGCGATGACGGTCACTCCCACTGAGCTCCGACTATCTTTGTCGCTTGCAAGTTCTCTTTAATCCTGCAAAAAATCTTTTTAAGTAATGCACAGCACTGCACAACACAACATATTCATACACTTTACACTGGGGAATGCACGGGCTTTTTAGCATCTAATGATGATTTCTGATGAGTTAACTAGTTATGGAATCTCCGAGCTCCCAACAGCAAGAGGTACAGAGTTCGCCACCTCCTGCACTTGAAATTCCTGATATTCCTGCCGAAGTAGTTGATCCGGCTCCGGATGAATTGCCGGATGCTTTATTTATCGAGAACCCTATTGACTCGTCTAGTCCAATATCTCTGAATCTTTGCTGCGCCGGATATGTCTGAAACATAACCTATCTCTGGATGATGTGTTATTACCGGGAGCTGATGACAGACCTCATAATCCGCGTGAAGGGTGTACTGCCTTCTACCGTCATGCTTGTGCGGCCGGAACTCTTCCCCCGTTTAATCAGTACATCAGAGAGATGCTGTCATTTTTAGGAATTGCTCCCTCACAACTTCATCCTAACGGACACGCGTTGCTGAACAGTTCCTTCATCATATTTATGGATTGTTTCTTTCGCCCGCCAAGGCCGTCTGAGATTAGATACATATTTAACTTTAAAAGTAGGGGTGATAGCCCATCTTTTACTTTTCTGGAAGCAGTCAGAAACTGCCAGGTTGTGACCGGGGCTTGGACTAGACTTAGCTATTTTAAAGCCGAATGGTTTTTTGTTCGGTGCCCCCCCAGGGTTTGCTAGGCGTTGGCTGTCTAGACGTAAGTGTCGCAAGTCTCTTTTGAAAAGCTATTCTTAACACTTGTACTAATACTCTGTTCTACTTATAGCCATCATTTCGAGGCCCGACGGTGGATATTATAGAGGCATGGTTCGGAGCTTACAAGAGATCCCGAGCGACTTGAGGCATATCGACTCGATGTTAACTGACGACAACTTAAGGATACTGGGTTTAATCGAAATGAACTAGAGCATCGTTATTGAGGGGTTGGCGAAACCGGCTTCGAAGAAAAAGAAGAACACCGTGAAAAGAAAACCCGGCATAGTAATAAGAGAAGCGAGCGACGATGAAAGGACACCCACAGATACTGAGCTAGAGGCTGATCTTTCCCGAATAGAAGAGAAGCGGAAAGGCAAGGCTGTTGTCCCTAAATTTAAGAGACGGAAGTCTGTAGTTATATCTCGTTCCATCCTCGGAATTACTACCTCTGACATTGCTCCTTGTCAATCAGGAGATATTTTTAGAGGGCTGGATGACATTCCCATCCCGGAGTACGTGTCTCTCCACCACGAGTCTAGTTTGGATGAACTCCAGGAAGCGTTAGAAATAAGCGAGCCTTTACCCGTTAGTGCAATCGACACTTCTGGTTGGTCGGGGGTTTTGCACATTTGCATACACTTTCATAACACTACATGACTTCCGCATACATCGTAGTGCTTTCACTTGGTGTTTAATTGAGTTGTTTCTCTTTTATAGGTGCTATGTCTGGCCGTCCATCTACACTGGATAAACTCCGAAGAGTGTATCATCCTTCGTCTTACTATGACTCTCGTCGTGGGGATTCCGATCACGATCGCGAACGGAGGTATCATGGGAAAGAATATTACGCGAGGGACTATTCCCGAAGCTACTCTAGTTAGGAACGCTCGGATAGAGATCGGAGATACTGTTCTCCTTCTCGCTTTCCCCCGCCACCCAGAAGCCATACACATGTATCTGAGCCTTTGTGACAGCAGCCGTCTTCACATATTTCGAGGCCTGAGTCGCATCGTTCTAGGACTGAAGTTGTTACGACCACAGCCGTGGAGGAGGCTCCTATTGAACCATCCGGTGAAGGGGCTATCAGACTTGCTCAACTGAAGAAAGACTTCCCGGAAATATGCTTTGATGCTTGCATCTTCCCTCCTAACCTTAAAAGAATTCCTCAAGACGCTGTGACCACAGCACTTAGCTATACCCGCGACTTCTATGCCCAGTACAAGGAATGGTACAAGGCGGCCGTTAAAGCTTCAAAAGCAGCCTTTGACCGAGCAAAAATCATTGAAAAATTGGAAGCCGACTTGGCCCAGAAGAATCGTATCGTCGAGGTCCTTCAATCTGAGGCGGAATCCTCCCATATGGCCGAAGTTGAGTCGCTAAAAAAGGTCGATGAGACGCTAGTAGAGATGGAAAAAATGCAACAGGCACATTGCACCTTAGTAGAAGACTTGGGCCATCGATAAAAAAATGTTGAGGCCGAGCGGGATGCGGTAGTTAGAGAACTGGAGGAGTTAAAGGCCAAGTTTGCCGACATAAGAAAGGAAAGGGATGATGCCAATACGGCCGCTCAAGAAGCGTGTGATCAAGCTGTGTCTTTTCGGGCTGAGCGCGATGCAGCAGTCGCAAAGGTCAAGGTGATGGAATCGGAAGTGGAGGAGAAAATTCAGGAAGAGCAGTTCAAGATGGAGGCTGAGTTTGACGAACTCCTGGATACATACAATGCTAATGTGTTAGAGCACAGAAATCTCGCATGGCTAGGAGATTACTCTATGCTTCTCTACAGTGCCTGGAAAAAACTAGTGGAGAATAAGAGGATATCTTGTCCAGATGAAACACTAGACGAGTTTGAATTTGAATCACGTCTGCTTAGCGAGGAAGAGAGAAGAATTCTTCATGAATCGATAATCTCCGCCGAGAAAGAAAAACTCGGTATTCAGCAGACGGAGATCGGCGAGGGTTCGGGTGTTGCGCATCACAGCGAGAGTATTGAAATTTCTGTCCTGACTTCGTCCGAAGCTATTGCCGCGATTGATCCACAAATCGTTCCTGCCTACAATCCGGATCAACCGGGATTATCTCCGCTAAGGCTGTTGTCTCCGAACCTGTCCAACCTCCGAGGCAAGGCAAGGAAGGTACTTTCGAATATTTCCCTCGTGTCTTAAAACAATGATCTTGGAGTGAATTTATTGGACTGACTATTTTTTCTCTTCTTTGTTCAGTGACTGAAAGTGCTGCGCCCGTGCCCCCAATACTTCCGACCCTATACCCAACGCAGGGAGCTATCGTTACCGAAGCAATTACACTACAGCCATGACCGATGACATTGGAGAGGGAAGCTCGATGTCATTTGATGCTCAAATGATTGAGGAGCTTCTTGGTCATTCTCTTGAACCTCTTCCTGATCCTTCATTCGTGATGAGCGGAGTTGCTCCAGTTTTTAGTTTTGTCATGTCGACCACCAGTGTATCCAGCGCAGCTCGGTTGTCTCGAGAAGAAGAGATTTTTGCTGAGATAAGCGCTGAGATGGCCGCGGTGACAACGGTCGGTGGTTCTGGAAGCGGCATTGCCCCATCAAGCTTATCTTCTATAATGGTAATTTCTCCTGGCGGCACGGTGACCGTCTCAAGCGTTGCTACCCAAATACCTGTCACAGCTCCTATGCCTTCAGTTCGTCCTTCCAAAAGAATCTATGTCCCTTCCAGCTCCGAGGAAGATGTCGATATCATGCCAGATCCGGAGGATGAACCTAAGAAGAGCAAGAAATCTCGAAGGAAATCTAGTAGTGGGTCCAGTGGCTCGACTCCAAAGAAGAAGCCTCGGAAGAAGAAGGATTGAGCTTCTTGACTTGTAATGTTGTTGTTAATAGCAGTACTTTTAGTTCTTCTTTCGTTCTTTTAGAGCCGTGTATAAGTGTGGATTCGGCCTCCACTTAACTGAAATTTTTTGACTTGCCATGTAATCAAACTCCTTTTTGTTAGTTGATGGAATGGGAAATTGTTCTTTTCTTTTGCTTAAGTATTGTATTGACTGACTCATGATCACATATGTCATAAGTCTTGAACACACGTCCGCACTCCGTGGACTTAGAGTTATTTCCTGCACTTTAGTTCGCGCTCTGGGAACTTAGAGTTGATAATTATACTCTGATTCACGCTCTGGGAATCTTGACTTAATATTTATACTCCCATTCGCACTCTGGGAATTTGGAGTTAGTGGTTGCACTCCAGTTTGCACTCTGGGAACCAAGAGTGGATGTTTATACTCCAATTCGCTCTCTGGTAACTTGGAGTTAGTATTGATATTTTGGTTTGCGCTCCGGGAACTTTGGCTTGGTATTTGTGCTCCAATTCACACTCTGGGAATTTGGAGATAGCATGTGTGTTTGGGTTTGCACTCCGCGAACCCATAATTTTATGTTTATACTTCAACTTACACTCTGGGAAGTTGGAGTTTACATTGATGGGTTGGTTCGCGCTCCGGAAACCTAGAATTTTATACTCTGATTCACACTCTGAGAAGTTGGAGTCAGCCGATAGATGGTCAGTCACGCCTATTTGGGCTTTTTAGGAATTTGTTCGCACTCTGGGAACGATGGATTTGATGTTTATATTCCAATTCGCACTCTGGGAATTTAGAGTCCGTTCGCACTCCGGGAACGAGTTGTTTGATGTTTATACTCCAATTCACACTCTGGGAATTTGGAGTCCGTTCACACTCTGGTAACGAGTTATTTGATGTTTATACTCCAATTGGCAATCTGGGAATTTGGAGTCCGTTCGCACTCTGGGAACGAGTTATTTGATGTTTATACTCCAATTCACACTCTGGGAATGTGGAGTCCGTTCGCACTTTGGGAACGAGTTGTTTGATGTTTATACTCCAATTCTCACTCTGGGAATTGGGAGACCGTTCGCACTCTGGGAACGAGTTGTTTGATGTTTATACTCCAATTCGCACTCTGGGAATTTGGAGTCCGTTCTCACTCTGGGAACGAGTTATTTGTTGTTTATACTCCAATTCGCACTCTTGGAATTTGGAGTCCGTTCGCACTCTGGGAGCGAGTTATTTGATATTTATACTCCAATTCGCACTATAAGAATTTGGAGTTAGTGGAAGGATTGTCGTGTATCAATCCTTGTAAATGATGATGTAGTGTTCTGCCCCCGAGCTCGGGTTTCACTTAGTGAGTGACCGATCGTATCACAGTCACTCCCTATTTGAATAAATCCCACCGCATGATGGAACTTAGCTCTCCGTGCATCGTGATATTGTACGTCACATTAAATGAATCACAGCTCTGGCTTGAAGAGATGACATTTTATTGATGAAATGAAAGAAGCATGGAAAAATCAGTTGCCTTATTACAAATTCAAACTTTGAAATGCAAAAATAAAATGCAAAGGAAGAAACTGACTAAAATAGATAAATAAAGCCTGCCATATGTAGTAGCGACGGAGACTTTCGCTATTCCAGGCTCTCGGCAAAGTAAGACCATCAACGGTTGACAACTTGAACGTGCCTTCACCGAGCTTTTGTGAAATCACATACGGCCCTTCCCAATTTGGTTTCATGTGCGAAGGGACCGGATAAATTCTCTTGAGTACGAGATCGCCGAGTTCAAAGGTTCGCGGTCGGACCTTGGCATTGTATATTCGGGCGACTCGACCCTGATATGCGGCTGCCCTCAAATCAGCCTCTTCACGCTTCTCATCGAGTAGATCCAAAGATTCAACAAGTAGTATGGCATTCGTTTTCGGATCATAATATGTCACACGATGAGAGTAAACTTCCAGTTCGACTGGAGTAAAGACTTCAGAGCCATAAGATAGAGAAAATGGAGTGTGTCCGGCTGTAGTTTTGTGAGTCGTCCGGTGTAACGACCCGGCTTCCTACGCCTAGGAAGACGTATCGTTCTTAAAGAAAGAAAGGGGTGAGCAAATAGAAAAGATAGAGAAGAAAGAACAACAACATCAGAATCTCACAGCGGAATGAATAAATTATATTAATTACATAAGTATTTACATAATATATAACATTAATCAGAGTTATACATATAATACATCACATACTAGACAGTTATAGACACCTGTCTAGTTATACAACTCAATACACAATACATCACAGAGAAACCAACACAGCGGATCACTATATCTACGAACGCTGAAGCCTCCTGCTCCATTGCTCCTCCAGAATTCGTCAAAGCAAACCTGAATCCCTTGGCTACTCGTAAAAATTTGAGTACCCGAGAGTTTAAGGAAAACGGAAAATAAACTCCGGGTCATACATGGGTCTGGTGCGGGTAACAGGTTAAAGTTGCTTAATTTTCAAAAACCTTTGAAACGAAAGGTATCATGTAAGACTTCCCACACATAAACATGGAAAAGTTTTTACCTTACGCTAACCAAAACATTTGATAGGAAATCCAGTGATATTATAATAGGACTAGGGTTTTCAAGTAAATAGAAAATAGCCGAAATTGTCACATTCATAAATTCCAGCTACTAGCCACAAAAGTGGGTAATACAATCAAAACCGTTGGCACTTATTGGATTTTGGATTCCATACAATGGCAGGGCTACTGGGGTACCGCCCGTCACAGTACGTGGCCTAGATCAACGTACCGAGGAGTACGCCCGCTCCTCTGCAACACAAGGCCGGAACCATTCCTTACTGAACAGTCCCGAACAAGATAACCCCGCAGTTGGCTGCAGACCAACTGCCCACACAGCCGAATAAAAAGGGACATCTAGACAGGGGTATACCTTGTCCTTCTTGGGCATGACCCACCTAACCTTGCTGCACCTCCCTTGTTTTAGCCATTCCTGGTTGATGAGGCTTGAGGCTACGATTACCTTTATAGAACATATCTCTTAGAATGCTCATCGTCCGCCTGACGATGTTAAAAGCATTCAATCCATACAAGTTCGTTCCGGGTTCGAACGAAACCGAAGGCATCATATCGTTACACTCGTTTTGGAATCACCCTCAGAGTTAACGACGATAATCCTTGCACTCTGAATCTCATCTTCACTTCAGATTCACGACCTATCGTTAATTTGGATCGATGTGGTTTTCGGATGTCCAAATATGGAAAATCTGATCCCGGTCTCATCGAAATCCAAAACGTATCTTTTAAGGCCAAGTTGTCTATTTAGTCTTAACAGTCAATTCAATATTATCAATATACACACAGATAGATAATTCACATCTCATAATAGATAATCACATCATAAACAGATAATTAATATCATCATCTAATTAGATAATTAAATATTATCATACTTAAACCATACATCCATATCAAATAGATATTACTCATCCCATATCTGAGATCACAGTTAATCAATGAAATATCAATATCATCCATAAGCATGATTTATTATTCACAATCTATAATTAATTTAAAATGAATTAAATTAACTACTTCTATCTTTAATTAATTTAAAATAAATTAAATTAATTATTCATTCCATAAATCCTGCTCTCACAACCATTAATTAATTATAAATCAAATTAATTAATCATTCTCTACTTTCAATAAGTAATTTAGTCTTTAATTAATTTCTTAAATGGATTATTCTAAATCATTTATACAAGTTAACATTTAATTAATCCCTTATTAATTATTCCTTAATTAACAATTCTTAATTACATCATTAATTATATTAATTAATGATATCTAATTTATATTAAATTACTTTACTTAAATTAATTACATTAAGTGATTAGTCTTTAATCAAACACAATTATTAATCACCCTTGATTAATAACAAACCAGTAATTTATTACCCTTAATTACTTATTAACAAATTAATCATCCCATGATTAATTATTCCCATAAATTAATCCTTTGATTAATTACAAAAGAAATTACCCAAATTACTTCATTTACAAATCATCTTGTATTATTTACATCAAGTAATTATCATCTAATTACTTTCCTAAGTAATTATACTCTATTAATTACACTAAGTAATTACCCATACCAAATCATCAAATGATTTCTTAATTTAATTAAAACTAATTAACTTAATTTAACCTTATCATCAGTTACTCATGTATCCCAATTAATCATCTTTGATTTAAATAACTTTTGCTACATTCCAGTAGTTTCCTTTAATTCATTTACAGAGATTAATCTTTGAATAAATCCATTAATTAATCACGTTTAGATAGATTTATTACAATTTAATTACCTTGTTGATTTATTATTTCCAAATTAATCAATTTCCTAATTCCATCATTAATTACATTAATTAATGATTTCTAATTACATTTTCACTTGTTATTTTATTAATTGAATTAAGAATACAAATCTTCAAATCACATATATTAACCCTCTTGATTAATGACATGCGGTAATTAACCGTCCTTAATTAATTACTTCCCAATAACATGCTTAATTAATCCCTTGATTAATTTCAAGTAATTATACTCCAATTACTTCCATTAACAACATCATCCAATTAATTACATCCAGTAATTATCCTTCAATTACTTCTCTAAGTAATTTACTTCCAAAATATCAAGTGATTGATCCAAATTAATTAAACTGAATTAATTAACTCAAATTAAATCAATTAACCCAATTAATAAGTAATTAATTTCTTAATTACTTTCCAAATAAATAATTACATTTAAACTATTACAATGATTATTATTAAATTAATTAATCTAATTAATTATTAAAAATCAACCACATTAATTAATTGTACAATAATCTAGTTAATGATCTTCATTAACACTTATTTAATTATTTTCTTCTAAAATAATTAACTTATATTAATCATTATTAATTATAAGTTTGATTTACCATTAATTTTTTTTAATTTAAATGAAAATCTAATCAATGGTTCTTAATTACATATTAGTTACTTAATTCATTATTTAAAGTAAACTATTCATATTATTGATTAAATTTCCACTTTCAATATGTTTAAAAACATTTATTTCAGATTACTTCCTAAATAAATTCCAATTTATTCTTAATAAAGTTTAAAACTAATTTTTTCGAAACCCTTTGAAACTCACATGTTTAAAAGCATAATTTAACACTTAAACTTATTTAAATCAATTTAAATTATAAAATTTTATTTTATTTCTACATCTAGAATTTCACATTTAAGTTCTGGTTTTCAATATTTTTTTTAAAGTTAACTTTGTTTAAATCTTTCCGTAACAATTTAAATTTCATTTTGAATTCAACTTTTTTAAACACACTTAAATATTAAACACTTTTAAGCTATTTAAATAATTTAAATTATGAAACTTTATTATTCCTAACTCTGTTTCAAAACTAACTTGAATTCACTATTAACTTTGGTTTAGAACTTGGTTTACCTTTGATTTTAATTTAAACAAAAATTTTAAAAAAACAGTTATTGGGTATAGGTTAAAACCCTGAACAACTACAACCCAAGCCCCCTTTGTTTACTTCGAGTAAACACACGAAGTAACCCATGCGTTCTCGAGCCCCTGTACTTCTTCTCCCCCAACTAACCACACAACCCAGTCCACCAGCGTGCATGTGCACGTGCACGATCACCAGACCACCTCTAATCTTCGACCGAAGACATCAACACGATGACGATCTCCCAACGATCGCTCTCACCAACCCAGCTCCCATGAATTCGTGAAGCAACTAAATCAAGCAATCCAGCTCCCTCCAGAACCCAAACCCATCACCTAAACCTCCCTCGTCTAGGCGCTTCCCATCACTGGCATCTCTAAAACTCCGGCCACAGCCTAATCCATCTCCCCTCTACCTCTCCTCAAACCCACGTGACACTCGATGCATCCAATAGGATGAACGAATCAAAACTTCTCGACCCTCCAAAACTAGGTCACCAAAATTCAAACGCCACCCCCGCCACTGTGATCATCGGTCGACCCTCGAAACATTTTTCCCCTTCTCCTTGATCACTCCTCCACCTCCAGACCACGTCTCGACCTCCCCAATCAACACGATCGCCCACGGCGACTAAAAATGCCCAAAACAGTCGAACACCAACTGCACCTCACTCTCTCCACTAGAAATTACGATTCTTGTTTTAAAAATCATATTTTTGTATACGAATTCAATTTATATTCATGAATTTGTAATTTAATAAACTCGAATTTTAACATGTTTGAAGATGGTTCTGTAGTTTAAGCCTTCCCAGTGACAACACAAATTTGTTTACTTAAAACAATTTTTTAAACAAAAATTTATAGTGTAACAAACATATTTTGTTCAAGGCTTAAGCCTTAACATGGATTGGATCAAGATCAGATCAATTTTGAACCAAGTTTGAGCTTGAAAACTAGAACAGGGATTCTCAGATTTGACAGCAGTGCACAATGTACATATCTACATTCAGATAATTCACAGCAGCATATACTTGTATGTTTACCATACATATTATCACAGAGAACACATACAGCCATTTTAACTTAAGTTATAATTGAATAAAAAAAAAATGTTACTCACCTTTGAAAAAAAAGAACAGAGACTCTTTTATTTAGCAACAGGCTTGAACTATACAGGCTAACACTCTTCTTTGATTCTCAGTGGTGTTAAATCTTGGTTGTTGTTTAAGTAGAAGCTTTGTTTGAGTTTGAAGTGGTTTTACTTCAGATTTTAGTTTTGGTTTTACGAACTGAAATGAGAAACATGGATATATAGCAAAGAATGGTAGACAGGGTATATTATTATGTTTTATACAACTGTGACAATACTTGTACAATACAGCATATAAATCTTTGTTTGTACAGATTTAAAACAGAGATATTTTTTTAGGGTGGAGGCTGATTTGAAGTGTACTGTGTGCTAGAAAGATTTACATTAATTGCTTTTGTTTGTTTAAGAATACATAATACTGTCTTCCTTAGCAAGCCTTCACATAATTTATTTTTTTATCTTGCTTTTCATATTATACTCGAAACTGATATGAAGATATATGGAAAAGGAAGGAGACAGGGTACCTATTTTTATATTTCAATATTGTATATTATTGTACAAGACTGTGTACACTTGTACCATACCTGAGAATAATTCACTTAGCTTTGAGGGGGCTGATACAAGAAATATTGCAGCTAACACTTGATGCTTGTCTTGTTTGCATACCTATCCTATACATTCTAGTATATTTATTACCATTTTTTTTATTCTCAGCCTGCACACCTATTTGATTTTGTTTCTAGTTTTATTGTTGCCTTGTTATTTTGTTTGTTTCTACTTACCTATTCATGTGTTAAGAATAAATATGTTACTTGTTTTATATTTTTGAAATGTATGTGAATGTTATCTCTTTTGTTTTGTTGTTTGTAATCAAAATGAATTCTATAGTTGTTATGTTATTATAATTTAACCAATGTACTTACTTTATATTTTCCTTAATTTTTCTTATAGTCTTGTATTTTTATATGTACATCCTTATTTTATTTATATTATAAAAACACATTTGTCAATTTGAAATGATTGATAAAATAAATTATCTTTTTATTATAAACTACATATTTTATAATATATATTAAAGTATCGTTTGACAAAATTGTATTAAAACTCATATATACTTTTAAATCCATATTTTTATGAAGCTATACTAAAAAGAAAATAAAACAAATCTTTTTGTTAATAAATTTAAATCTAAACTTAAGCTAAAATAAGTTTTAAACTATTTAAACATTTATACTATGTATTTAAAACCCTATATTTATTTATTAATTAGCTTTGAAAAGTTTATATTAAATAAATCATAATTTCCAATCAACTAAAATGTATAAATATAAATTTGAAAGCATAATTTATTAGTTAAAATTTTAAAACAAAGCTTCCCTATTTACAATGTATACAAATATATACATATATAAATAGAAAACAATCAATTACTTTTTTTAACAGATAAAATTTACCAATTAGATATTTGTTAAAAGAAAAGTATCAATTCAGATCTAATTAACAAAGATATATCAAATCAATTTAATTTTTAATGCAGATTATTAAATTGATATTGCTCGAAAATACCGGGTTGTCACATTCCTCCCCCCTTAAAAGAATTTCGTCCCCGAAATTTAAAAGCAAAGGTAATTTAATAACCTATATAAGATTTTAATTTTAAAACACGCTCATATATCAATCATATGCTAACAACCATCACAACCAATCTACTCAATCAACAAAGCTAACAATCCAGACAAAATTCTGGATAGAGTTTCCTATAGTTTTCCAAGTATAATACCGGAATACTCAATCTATAGAATCCAAACAATCTATATTACTAAGCTACAGAGCTCCTGCTCATCTAGATCTACAAATCTACACAGATATCAGACTATAGACGAGTCTGACTCAACAACCAAAACTACCCGAACTGCTGGTTCCAAAACCAGAGATGGATCTTACACGTACTCCCTCAGAGATACGTGGAACACAACGAATCCCAGATATCCAAACTGGCAATTCACTCCCGAAGAATCAAACATCTAACCTTACCAAAACATAGAGAAAATCCAAAACACCTCGGAGCTAGCTTCCCAGACTTACCAAATTATATAGCTCCTTTGAATCAGAGAAAATTCATCCAAATCAAATCTCCGACTTCGAAATCCAAATTCCTCCGTCTCTTATCCACAAAATTCCTCTGATGATCCAGAGCAGCCTTCATCCCTACTGATCAAACCCAACCCTCCTGATACTTCTCAGGCAAACTGAACCAAGAACAATCCAGAAGAATGATCTTCTCAAAACCAACCAAAATCAAGAACACAACCTTTATTATCATCAGTAGAAAACAACCTCTCCTTTCCAGAAAAGAAAAACAGATGCACTTCCAACTGCTTCCGCTGCACAACTCTGATCTGGGGTAGATGAAATTGCTGATGATGCACATAAGCATAAATTGGACAACACATTACAAAAATATGATTCAACAGATCCAAACTAAAACTCAGAAGTTCCTCCAAAACCTGAGCTGCTTTACCAAACCCTCTCTCTAGAAACCATTCTACTACTAGGCTGAACCATCGGTACTACTTATGGAATCTAGTCGATATGAAAACTCAATCCTCAGATGCTAAGGCAAACCACTGACCTCTTCAAAGATATCCAGAAAAATTTCTGACATCCCAGAGAATACTTAACTATCGCAAGTCACTTTTGCGATCAACCCAGGCTAATATCCAAAGAAAACTGTTCTCTCCTTACCAATCTAAACAGCTTAAGCTTATCTGGCTAATCCATTGAAGAAATGGATCCACAAAACTACCTCTGAACTTCACCTCTAAAGAACTGCTGACAGATGACTTCCTTGCATGCCGGCAGAACAATCTGAGCCGCAACACTGCTGTTGATGCCAAAAACTTCTTAATCCAAAACTCATCGAAAACTCGGGCCTCAAAGCCAACCACAACATTCAGCTGAAATCAGCCTCAACATCGAAGCAGACACACTTCCTTATCCAAAGATCCTTGAGAACTTCTTCGGAAACAATCCATCACTACTGCATCTCAACACTCAACTACTACTCCTTGAGTTATCAAGATAACATCACTAGTTTATACTCATATGACAAAATCCAAATTCTACTCATCCAAACTTGTACTACAAAAACGTACTTCAAATCTTAACAGATTTCCTCCAGAGATTTGGTGAAATCCTCACACCACAAATTCACTCGAGACGGTATTAGGTCTATAATCTCATCAGATATACTTCCAACCACTGGTAGTCACCACTACCCTATCTACCCTTATACTTATATTGGAAAACCCGAACAGGTAACCCAACAAATAGTTAGAAATGAATATATATATATATATATATATATGTATCAAAATTACAAATACGCTCTCTCAAGAAAGAAATCACTCAAGAGCCTAGGTATTCACTCAACCTAGCGCTCTGATACCACTGTAACGACCCGGCTTCCTACGCCCAGGAAGACGTATCGTTCTTAAAGAAAGAAAGGGGTGAGAAAATAGAAAAGATAGAGAAGAAAGAACAACAACATCAGAATCTCACAGCGGAACGAATAAATTATATTAATTACATAAGTATTTACATAATATATAACATCAATCAGAGTTATACATATAATACATAACATACTAGACAGTTATAGACACCTGTCTAGTTATACAACTCAATACACAATACATCACAGAGATACCAACACAGCGAATCACTATATCTACGAATGCTGAAGCCTCCTGCTCCATTGCTCCTCCAGAATTCGTCAAAGCAAACCTGAATCCCTTGGCTACTCGTAAAAATTTGAGTACCCGAGAGTTTAAGGAAAACAGAAAATAAACTCCGGGTCAGACATGGGTCTGGTGTGAGTAACAGGTTAAAGTTGCTTAATTTTCAAAAACCTTTGAAAAGAAAGGTATCACGTAAGACTTCCCACACATAAACATGGAAAAGTTTTTACCTTACGCTAACCAAAACGTTTGATAGGAAATCCAGCGATATTATAATAGGTCTAGGGTTTTCAAGTAAATAGAAAATGGCCGAAATTATTACATTCATTAAATTCCAGCTACTAGCCACAAAAGTGGGTAATACAATCAAAACCGTTGGCACTTATTGGATTTTGGATTCCATACAATGGCAAGGCTACTGGGGTACCGCCCGTCACAGTATGTGGCCTAGATCAACGTACCGAGGAGTACACCCGCTCCCCTGCAACACAAGGCCGAAACCATTCCTTACTGAACAGTCCCGAACAAGATAACCCCGCAGTTGGCTGCAGACCAGCTGCCCACACAGCCGAATAAAAAGGGACATCTAGACAGGGGTATACCTTGTCCTGCTTGGGCATGACCCACCTAACCTTGTTGCACCTCCCCTATTTTAGCCATTCCTGGTTGATGAGGCTTGAGGCTATGATTACCTTTATAGAAAATATCTCTTAGAATGCTCATCATTCGCCTGACGATGTTGAAAGCATTCAATCCATACAAGTTCGTTTCGGGTTCGAACGAAACCGAAGGCATCATCTCGTTACACTCGTTTTGGAATCACCCACAGAGTTAACGACGATAATCCTTGCACTCTGAATCTTCATCTTCACTTCAGATTCACAACCTATCGTTAATTTGGATCGATGTGGTTTTCGGATGTCCAAATATGGAAAATCCGATCCCGGTCTCATCGAAATCCAAAACGTATCATTTAAGGCCAAGTTGTCTATTTAGTCTTAACAGTCAATTCAATATTATCAATATACACACAGATAGATAATTCACATCTCATAATAGATAATCACATCATAAACGGATAATTAATATCATCATCCAAACAGATAATTAAATGAGGTTTTTAGGCTCAAAGAAAAAGTTCAAGAAAAATTTAGTTTCAGGGACCAGAAGTTTGATTTTTAGGCTGAAGGACATTTTTTAGTGTAAATCGCAGAATAATAGTTGTAAATATCATTTTCAGTTTACACTAAAAGTGTCCTTCAGACTAAAAAATAAACTAGTTGTCCCTGAGACTAAATTATTTTGTAACTTCTTCTTTATGCCTATTTACCTGTAATTAAATATTATCATACTTAAACTATACATCCATATCACATAGATATTACTCATCTCATATCTGAGATCACAATCAATCAATGAAATATCATTATCATCCATAAGCATGATTTATTATTCACAATCTATAATTAATTTAAAATGAATTAAATTAACTACTTCTATCTTTAATTAATTTAAAATAAATTAAATTAATTATTCATTCCATAAATCCTGCTCTCACAACCATTAATTAATTATAAATCAAATTAATTAATCATTCTCTACTTTCAATAAGTAATTTAGTCTTTAATTAATTTCTTAAATGAATTATTCTAAATCATTTATATAAGTTAACATTTAATTACTCCCTTATTAATTATTCCTTAATTAACAATTCTTAATTACATCATTAATTATATTAATTAACGATCTCTAATTTATATTAAATTACTTTACTTAAATTAATTACATTAAGTGATTAATCTTTAATTAAACATAATTATTAATCACCCTTGATTAATAACAAACCAGTAATTAATTACCCTTAATTACTTGTTAACAAATTAATCATCCCATGATTAGTTATTCCCATAAATTAATCCTTTGATTAATTACAAAAGAAATTACCCAAATTACTTCATTTACAAATCATCTTGTATTATTTACATCAAGTAATTATCATCTAATTACTTTCCTAAGTAATTATACTCCATTAATTACACTAAGTAATTACCCATACCAAATCATCAAATGATTTCTTAATTTAATTAAAATTAATTAACTTAATTTAACCTTATCATCAGTTACTCATGTATCCCAATTAATCATCTTTGATTTAAATAACTTTGCTACATTCCAGTAGTTTCCTTTAATTCATTTACAGAGATTAATCTTTGAATAAATCCATTAATTAATTACGTTTAGATAGATTTATTACAATTTAATTACCTTGTTGATTTATTATTTCCAAATTAATCAATTTTCTAATTCCATTATTAATTATATTAATTAATAATTTCTAATTACATTTTCACTTGTTATTTTATTAATCATATTAAGAATACAAATCTTCAAATCACATATATTAACCCTCTTAATTAGTAACATACGGTAATTAACCGTCCTTAATTAATTACTTCCCAATAACATGCTTAATTATGCCCTTGATTAATTTCAAGTAATTATGCTCCAATTAGTTGCATTAACAACATCATCCAATTAATTAAATCCAGTAATTATCCTTCAATTACTTCTCTAAGTAATTTACTTCCAAAATATAAAGTGATTAATCCAAATTAATTAAACTAAATTAATTAACTCAAATTAAATCAATTTAATCAATTAATAAGTAATTAATTTCTTAATTACTTTCCAAATAAATAATTACATTTAAACTATTACAATGATTATTATTAAATTAATTAATCTAGTTAATTATTAAAAATCAACCACATTAATTAATTATAAAATAATCTAGTTAATGATCTTCATTAACACTTATTTAATTATTTTCTTCTAAAATAATTAACTTATATTAATCATTATTAATTATAAGTTTGATTTACCATTAATTTTTTTAATTTAAATAAAAATCTAATCTATGGTTCTTAATTACATATTAGTTACTTAATTCATTATTTAAAGTAAACTATTCATGTTATTGACTAAATTTCCACTTTCAATATGTTCAAAAACATTTTTTTCAGATTACTTCCTAAATAAATTCCAATTGATCCTTAATAAAGTTTAAAACTAATTTTTTCGAAACCCTTTGAAACTCACATGTTTAAAAGCATATTTTAACACTTAAACTTATTTAAATCAATTTAAATTATAAAACTTTATTTTATTTCTACATCTAGAATTTCACATTTAAGTTCTGGTTTTAATTTTTTTTTTTAAAGTTAACTTTGTTTAAATCTTTCCTTAACAATTTAAATTTCATTTTGAATCCAACTTTTTTAAACACACTTAAATATTAAATACTTTTAAGTTATTTAGATAATTTAAATTATGAAACTTTATTATTCCTAACTCTGTTTCAAAACTAACTTGAATTCACTATTAACTTTGGTTTAGAACTAGGTTTAACTTTGATTTTAATTTAAACAAAATTTAAAAAAAAACAGTTACTGGGTACAGGTTAAAACCCTGAACAACTACAACCCAAGCCCCCCTTGTTTACTTCGAGTAAACACACGAAGTAACCCATGCGTTCTCGAGCCCCTGTACTTCTTCTCCCCCAACTAACCACACAACCTAGACCACTAACGTGCATGTGCACGTGCACGATCACCAGACCACCTCTAATCTTCGGCCGAGGACATCAACATGACGAAGATCTCCCAATGATCGCTCTCACCAACCCAGCACCCATGAATTCGTGAAGCAACTAAATCAAGCAATCCAGCTCCCTCCAGAACCCAAACCCATCACCTAAACCTCCCTTGTCCAGGCGCTTCCCATCACCGGCATCTCTAAAACTCCGGCCACAGCCTCGTTCATCTCCCCTCTACCTCTCCTCAAACCCACGTGACACTCGATGCATCCAATAGGATGAACGAATCAAAAGTCCTTGACCCTCCAAAACTAGGTCACCAAAAGTCAAACGCCACCCGCCGCCACTGTGATCATCGGTCGACCCTCGAAATATTTTTCCCCTTCTCCTTGATCACTCCTTCACCTCCATACCACGTCTCGACCTCCCCAATCAACACGATCGCCCACGGCGACTAAAAATGCCCAAAACAGTCGAACACGAACTGCACCTCACTCTCTCCACTAGAAATTACGATTCTTGTTTTAAAAATCATATTTTTGTTTACGAATTCAATTTATATTCATGAATTTGTAATTTAATAAACTCGAATTTTAACATGTTTGAAGATGGTTCTGTAGTTTAAGCCTTCCCAGTGGCAACACAAATTTGGTTACTTAAAACAAATTTTTAAACAAAAATTTATAGTGTATCAAACATATTTTGTTCAAGGCTTAAGCCTTAACATGGATTGGATCAAGATCAGATGAATTTTGAACCAAGTTTGAGCTTGAAAACTAGAACAGGGATTCTCAGATTTGACAGCAGTGCACAATGTATATATCTACATTCAGATAATTCACAGCAGCATATACTTGTATGTTTACCATACATATTATCACAGAGAACACATACAGCCATTTTAATTTAAGTTACAATTGAATAAAAAAATGTTACTCACCTTTGAAAAAAAAGAACAGAGACTCTTTTATTTAGCAACAGGCTTGAACTATACAGGCTAACACTCTTCTTTGATTCTCAGTGGTGTTAAATCTTGGTTGTTGTTTAAGTAGAAGCTTTGTTTGAGTTTGAAATGGTTATACTTCAGATTTTAGTTTTGGTTTTACGAACTGAAATGAGAAACGGGGTTATATACAATACTTGTACAATACAGCATATAAATCTTTGTTCGTACAGATTTAAAACAGAGATATTTTTTTAGGGTGGAGGCTGATATGAAGTGTATTGTGTGCTAGAAAGATTTACATTAATTGCTTTTGTTTGTTTAAGAATACATAATACTGTCTTCCTTAGCATGCCTTCACATAATTTATTTATTTTATCTTGCTTTTCGGATTATACTCGAAACTGATATGAAGATATATGGAAAAGGAAGGAGACAGGGTACCTATTTTTATATTTCAATATTGTATATTATTGTACAAGACTGTGTACACTTGTACCATACCTGAGAATAATTCACTTAGCTTTGGGGGGCTGATACAAGAAATATTGCAGCTAACACTTGATGCTTGTCTTGTTTGCATACCTATCCTATACATTCTAGTATATTTATTACCTTTTTTTTATTCTTAGCCTGCACACCTATTTGATTTTGTTTCTAGTTTTATTGTTGCCTTGTTATTTTGTTTGTTTCTACTTACCTATTCATGTGTTATGAATAAATATGTTACTTGTTTTATATTTTTGAAATGTATGAGAATGTTATCACTTTTGTTTTGTTGTTTGTAATCAAAATGAATTCTATAGTTGTTATGTTATTATAATTTAACCAATGCACTTACTTTATATTTTCCCTAATTTATCTTATAGTCTTGTATTTTTATATGTACATCTTTATTTTATTTATATTATAAAAACACATTTATCAATTTGAATTGATAGATAAAATAAATAATCTTTTTATTATAAACTACATATTTTATAATATATATTAAAGTATCGTTTGACAAAATTGTATTATAACTCATATATACTTTTAAATCCATATTTTTATCAAGCTATACTAAAAAGAAAATAAAACAAATCTTTTTGTTAATAAATTTAAATCTAAACTTAAGCTAAAATGAGTTTAAACTATTTAAACATTTATCCTATGCATTTAAAACCCAATATTTATATATTAATTAGCTTTGAAAAGTTTATATTAAATAAATCATAATTTCCAATTCACTAAAATGTATATATATAAATTTGAAGACATAATTTATTAGTTAAATTTTTAAAACAAAGCTTCCCTATTTAGAATGTATACAAATATATACATATATAAATAGAAAACAATCAATTACTTTTTTTAACAGATAAAATTTACCAATTAGATATTTATTAAAAGAAAAGTATCAATTCAGATCTAATTAACAAAGATATATCAAATCAATTTAATTTTCAATGCAGATTATTAAATTGATATTGCTCGAAAATTCTGGGTTGTCACATCCGGTAAGCCATAAAGCCATAGGAAGTTCATCAACCCACTTGCCCCCGGCCTTTTCCAGTCGTTTCTTCAAAATGGATTTGATAACCTTATTAACAGCTTCAACTTGACCATTCGCTTGAGGATGCGCTACTGTAGAGAATTTCTTATGGATGTGGAATCGTTGACAGAAATTCTTGAATTCAATACTGTCGAATTGGGCTCCATTATCGCTGGTAATAGTATGCGGGAGACCAAACCGGCAGATGATGTTGCGTACTACGAAGTTGATTACTTTCTTTGTCGTAATTTTTCCAAGAGGTTCAGCTTCAGCCCATTTGGTGAAGTAATCAACTGCGACGATGGCGTACTTCGCGCCTCCTTTAGCTAAAGGCAATGCACCAATTATACAACCCCCCATATTGCAAATGGCCACGGACTGACCATTTGGGTTATCTCAGTAGGTGGGGCTCTAGGAATCTGAGCGTGTTTTTGGCATCTATCACATTTTTTAGCATAGTCCATAGCATGGCGATTAACAGTAGGCCAATAATATCCATATCAGAGTATTTTCTTGGCAAGTGCTTGCCCCCCCCCCCCCCCAATGTGATCACCACATTCTTCTTCGTGCACATCATGTAACACTCGTTTGACTTCGTCGTGCGCGATACACCGGAGGAGAGGAATGGAATACCCCCTTCGATACATAACTCCATTCTGAATGACAAATCGTGAAGCTTTTCGGAGAACTTGTCTTTTCTCGCTTCGATGCTCAGGTAATATACCATGCTCAATGTAATCTCGATAGGGAGTCATCGACAACTCCCTACTGGAAGTAGCTTCAAATGTGAAATCATTCTCCATTCGATCAATGCTCGAAGAGGATAGAGTTTCAACAGGAATGAGCCCCAAGTGTTGAGCTTCGCCCGTACTTGCCAACTTTGCCAACGAATCGGCTTTCTGATTGTGCTCTCGGGGTACGTAGAAAATGGTATAATAATCAAACTGATCAAGCATCTCCTGGACTCGGGTTAGATAAGCAGCTAGTCTTCGATCTTTGGCCTGATATTCACTCCGAACCTGGCGTACTACCAACTGGGAATCACAGTAAATTTCCACAGCGATAATTCTTAGATCACGGGCTAACTTCAACCCAGTAAGCAAAGCCTCATATTCAGCTTCATTGTTGGTTGCACGGAAATCAAACTTTAAAGCATAGCATATGGATCGGTCCTCGGGGGTTTCAAGCACTACCCCTGCGCCCGAGCACCGATCGTAGGATGCACCATCAGTGTACAGTTTCCATATGTATTCCAAAGATTTGCTAGTCTCAGGTAGGTCTTCAGGAACAGTGAATTCGGCAATGAAATCTGCTAGGACTTGACCCTGTATGGCCCTTCTTGGTGTATATGTGATGTCGAATTGCCTCAGTTCAATGTTCCATTTCAGTAACCTGCCAGACGTCTCAGGCCGGGTGAGGACCTGTCATAACGGCAGATCGTGTACACAATGATGGGATGAGCCTGAAAATACGGACGGAGCTTCCTCGAGGTGATGACTAGGCAATATGCCAACTTTTCTAGCCTTGGATAATTTCTCTCGGCTCCAGTTAATCGTTTACTAACATAGTAGACCGGTTTCTGCACTCGGTCCTCCTCCCGAACTAACGCAGCACTGATTGCGTTTTCAGATATCGCCAGGTAGAGATATAACTGTTCATGGTCAACAGGTTTTGCAAGAATCGGCGGTGTGGATAGATGTTGAACTAGTGATTGTAATGCGCCCTCGCATTCCGTAGTCCATTCGAAGTTTCGTTTCCATTTTCGGATCAGATCGAAGAAGGGTATGCATTTGTCAGTTGATTTCGAGATGAACCTGCTCAGTGCTGCAACCTTCCCATTAAGACTCTGAACTTGCTTTATGGTCCTTGAAGTTTGAAGATTCCTGATAGCCCAGATCTTTTCAGGGTTGGCCTCTATCCCTCGGGCGTTGACGATGAACCCAAGGAATTTTCCGGATGCGACTCCAAAATGACATTTTAGCGGTTTAAGCTTCATCCCTTATCTTCGGAGGATGTTGAACATTGACTCTAAGTCTTTGACGTGATCAGTAGAGTACCGTGATTTCACCAACATGTCATCTACATAAACTTCCATAGTCTTTCCAATCTGGTCAGCAAACATCCGATTGACTAAGCGTTGGTAAGTTGCTCCGGCATTCTTTAATCCAAAAGGCATGACCTTGTAGCAGTATAGTCCCAGATCAGTTACAAAGCTCGTATGTTCTTGGTCAGGCACATGCATGGGTATTTGATTGTAACCAGAGTAAGCATCCATGAAAGATAGTGATTCGTGTCCGGCCGTTGAATCCACGAGTTGAGCAATTCGGGGAAGTGGAAAGCTATCTTTCGGACAAGCCTTATTTAAGTCAGAGTAATCAATGCACGTTCTCCATTTCCCATTTGGTTTTCGAACAAGTACAGGGTTGGATACCCACTCCAGGTACAGGGCATCCCGGATAAACCCATTCGCTTTTAGCTTATCAACTTCTTATTTGAGGGCGGTAGATCTCTCTGGATCCATACCGCGTCTCTTTTGTTTGACCCGGATATACCGTGGGTCAATATTCAAGGTTTGGCTCGCAATGTCCGGCGAGATTCCACTCATATCGGAGTGCGTCCAAGTGAATACGTCTAGATTCGCTTGGAGAAATTCGACCAATTCCTGTTGTGCTTGTGGGTTTAGCTGAGACCCAATTTTTAACATTTTTGAATCATCATCATCATCGATTGGAACATCAATTGTCAGCTCAGCTGGGGAAGCTTGACTTTCTTTAGATTCATCATTATCTTCAGTGTCTCTGGGGTCAAGATCCCTCTGGAATTGGTCGTGGTGCCCGGGCCGAGGCCCAGGCACTAATTGTCAATCGTCGGCGAAACGGACGCAGAGGGATTCCTCCACGACCTTTCCTTTTACCTTTCGCTGTGCTTCTCGCAGCTCAGCAACATAGCAGGCTCTCCCAGCGGCCTGATCTCCCTGAATGACTCCAATCCCACGATTAGTGGGGAATTTCAAAGTTAAACACCACGGGGCAATTGCTGCCCTGAATTCGGCAAGGGCCGGTCGGCCCAAAAAGGCATTGTACGGCGAGTGGATATCTTAAACAACAAACTGTAACATTCGAACTCTTCGGCGTTCTCCGACTCCTAATTCCACTGGCAACTCCACCACTCCGGTGGGTATATTAGCACTTCCGTCGAAGCCATGGATTCTAGATTGACAAGGCTTAAAATCTTTGGCTTTCATCTTCGTTTGATCATATGCTCTCTTAAACAAAATGTTTACCGAACTCCCACTGTCCACCAGGATCCTCTTCATCCAAGCAGGACCAACCTGGGAAGATATGACTAGTGGGTCTATAGTCGAGGCTTCGACCCTATCAGCATCTCGGTTTCTAAATACGATGTCGTCTGCCATCGTTTTCTATTATTTGGCCGGGACCCCTTCATCAAGTGTACTGCAACTCTCGAAATCCACATGCCTAATCGAATTGGCATATGATTCCATTTCCCTCCAGCTTCGGTCCGTTGGATGGGGACTACCACTAACTGTATTAATAACCAATCTTCCGCCTGTACGAGCGGGCTCCTCCTGTCTCTCTTAGTTTTGCACACGGTTTTGGTTTGACGGGCCCACACCACCAGCCTGTGGCGCCCGCACGAATTGGTCTAACTTCCTCTCCCTGATCAATTTTTCAATGAGGTCTTGCAAATGTCTACAATCATTGGTATTATGTCCGTAACTCTCGTGGAATCTACAGAACTTTCCTGTTTGAATCTGTCTCTCCGATGATGGCTTCGGAGCAGGCTTTTTATACTGCATCGCATTACAAGTCTGTAGATACACGTTCTCCAGTGACGTGTTTAGTGGTGTATAGATTTCAAACATTTGTGCCCTACGCCGCGGGCCACGATTCTGATCTTGCTTCTTATTTCTATTATCACCGTTCCTTGGCTGATTGCTTGTTTTGAATATTCAGTTGGACTTTTCCAGAGCTCTCCCCTGGCTGTTTAATTGCCATATTGCTTTGAATCCCTTCATTGTTGGGTCTTGCATCGTCTTGTTTCCTAGATTGTTTCGCATCCTCACGCCTTAAGAATTGAGCGGCTTTGGAGTAGAAACGATCCAACGATGCGGAAGGCTTCCTAGGTAGCCAATTTCCAAATTCGGAATCGGTTTCAATCCCCTTAGTCAAGGCCATCAAAATTGAATTATCATTGGAGTTAGTGATCTCCGCACAAGCGGCATTGAACCTTTCCAAATATCGCCTAAGTGTCTCTCCAGGAGCTTGAGTGACACTAGATAAAGTATTAACGTCTTTAGGCTTGGCAATGTGCATACGAAACTGTTCAACAAATTTAGTAGCCAACTAATAAAATGAAGAGATAGATCATGGTAGTAATCATGTAAATCACATCGTCGCAATTCCCCCTAGAGAAATGGGAAAACTACTGCACTTTACTGCATCATCGGCTCTTGCAGCAGTCATCGACCATTCGTATTTCAGAATATGCTGATTAGGGTCGGAACTTCCTTCATACATAGGTAGAGTCGGCACCCTGAATCGCAGAGGAGGTTCAGCATATAATATGTCATCAGTCAACGGAGTATGACTTTGGGAGATTCCCCAGTCGTCATTCATTAAGCCCCGACTCTCGCGAATCATTTGGCATACCATGGATGAGAGGTTTGGTGTTGCTATATTCGAAGCGTGGTGAGCCAAAGTGTGGTCGGGTTCCACAGTGCGAGGTAGGATCGGGCGCTGTCGACGATCCGTATCTCGCCTCCTTGGCTCGACGTCTTCTGGGACATATGGTTCTGGAGCATGTTCCTGCTGGTGGTAGTTCTGATTGGAGTGATTTCGGGTATCAACTCCTATGTCAACTGCAGTGGCGGTGGCATGGTTATCCGTAGTATGCTGTGGAACAGTGCCTCCTCGGGTGGAGGGTCCTGTATGAAAACTGGCAGAAGGTCCAACTCTTATCTGCCCAACAGTTAATGCCTGCTGGTGACCAGCAGCATGTGCATAACCTCCGTCTAGCCTGGGATGAGTAGATCTGCCGCTGTAATCAGACGAAGCAGAACTTTCAGTGGAAGAATGAGGGGCGTGATCCCTTCTGGATCTTCAATGCCTTTGGCGGTTTAGTTGATAAGTCAACTCAGCATTGGCGCGCAACTGTTCAGTCAGCTGTTGCCGACTTTGGGTTAGTTCCTGGAGTAATGTCTGGAACTCTTGTCGAGTGACCGGACCTGATGGATCTGAATGTCCGGTATCATCTTGATTAGGTGGAGGTAGTTGTGCGGGATTTTGTCTATCCCGACCTTCTTGACCAGCGGCGGTAGAAGCGGTTCTCGTGCTAACCATCTTGAGGTGTAGAATCCTTTCCTAGACTTTGGAAAATCTGAATAGTACGGAAGGAATCTGAAATTGAAGTTTGGACCTCTCTTTTCGATTTATTCAATCCGGTATCGTTGACAGATTCAAAGAGCATGAGAAAATCTGGGTTTTTTCAGTGAAAGCCCCAAAGTGTTTGCACCAAAATTGGGCAACACTCTTCGGAAGTTTTTGAAGAGATAATAAATGAAGAAATCAAATTGAAAATGATGATTATCTAACAAAAACTCCAAGTCACAGAAAAGTAAATTGCACGGAAGACAGTAATTTAGAGTGGTTCGACGTATCGCCTACGTCCACTATGAAGTTTTGTCACTTTATTTCTTCATACTTGAAGATTACAAGTTTTTTAGAGCGAAGTACAGTAGATAATAAGCTTAAATTCGAGATCAATAGCAGTGATGACGATATGGAGTGATTCTGACAGCGTCTGGGCGTGCTTTGTCTCTCAAAATCCTTCGATCCCCTTTCTGAATGACCAGGGGCTCTATTTATAGGCGTAGGATGCTGATATTTCGCTGAAAATTCAGGAAACCACTTCTGGCACGTGAGGGGGCCCACAAGCCCAGCCTCTGGAAATTTGGGCCCACTTTGGGATCGATTCGAAGTACGTTCGAATCGATCAAAAAATCATCCAACCACGATTAAATTTGGTGTGGACATTCTTCAACATGTAAGCAATCTTCTGTGAAAATTTCATGGCATTTGGACTTATGGATCTCGATATATGGTCGATTCGAAATTGTGTTCTCTGGCCGTTCGTCTCGTTCGAATCGACTCCTTCGTATCGATTCCTTCGAATCGATGGTGGTTCACGGCTTCATGATGACGTGGAGCGAAACTTTCGCATCGATCCGGTTTCTTCGCCTATTTGATCGAGCCGTCCCGGAGACTTCGGAGCCTTGACCCGATGGATTCGAAGGCTTCAGCCACACCTGGATTCAAGCAATATGTCATTCATATCGATCGTGTCTTGCTTGGGTTTATCGATACGAAATGACCGCTCAGGATAGACTCGAAGGGAGATGCTTTCATGGATTCGAATGACTGTGAGTTTGATGGATTCGAACCAGATGGAGGCGAGGCTATATTCCTTTCGACCGTTTCAAGTGTTATGGATTCGAAGGCTGATGTTACTGATGGACTCGAACATCACCCTTTTGATGGATACGAAGGAGGAAGCTCCGATGGATACGAAGGAGG
The DNA here is from genome assembly GCA_030765085.1 of Allium cepa. Classification (NCBI taxonomy): domain Eukaryota; kingdom Viridiplantae; phylum Streptophyta; class Magnoliopsida; order Asparagales; family Amaryllidaceae; genus Allium; species Allium cepa. The sequence continues at coordinate 117,909,163 of CM060930.1, read as the reverse complement.
AGATCTGGACCGATTCGAACGAATGCTTGCTGGTGGTTGCGAACTAGATGGAGTCGAACCGATGGATTCGAACAGGATCTCTGCCTGTGGATTCGAACTAAGGTGTAACCTATGGATTCGAACAATGGCCATCTCCTTCATCTTGAATCGATCATAGCTTGAGCATACGAACTCGGATCGACTTGAAATTTGAGATGCTGACTTCTATGATCTTTCTTGTCACGTCCTATCAATTGTAGCTCAATCTGGACTCGGACAAAATTCATCGATATCCATAGCGAAGCGAAGTATGACCAATCTCTGAGACGAACTGTCCTTTGTCTTCGATTGATCTTTTGGTATCACGGCTTTGCCAACAAGCGGGATAACAATAATATTTACTTTAAAGATTTAAAAATAATTTCCGAAAATAATTTCTCCAACAATATCCTTTTTAAAATCAATTCTAGAACTTTTAATTTATATTTTAAAAGCTACTTGAAAACATATTCGGCTTTTCAGAGAAAATACACTTTCCATTTCAAAATAGTCCATTTAAATAAATTAATAAATCCTTCTTGATTTATCTCAAATTTAAATTCCAAATTCGTAAATTTCTTTCCATACTTTTAAAAATAAACTAATATTTATTTTTAAAACAAGTTTCCCTTTTCTTTATAAATTCCCATTGTGATTTTAATTTCAAATGTCCACCGATATATGATTTTCAAATCGATTTTCAAATATTAACTTTCAAACACCAAATCAATTTTTCAAATCGATTTCCCAAAGATTTATTTTCAAACACCAAATCAATTTTCATATTGATTTCCAAATTTATTTCAAAACCAAATTTAATTTCAAATTGATTCCCAAATTTATTTCCTTTTAAAATAAATTCCTTTATTTCTCCTAAGCTATTTTAAAATCCGAAATTAAAATAAATTCTTTAACTTTTAAACAATATTATTCAAAATCCATTTATGCCCACTAAATTAAAATCTTTTTCCATACTTGGAATTATTCGATAGGGTTACAAAAATCAACTTTTATACTTTTATAATTCCTTCTTCTTAATTTATCCAATTCTATAGAATTAATTTACTCAAATTTTTTTTACTTTAATTTTCGAAAATCCAATTAAATATTTCTGGTACCCTACGATACCAAAAATATATTCTGTCAAACCATAGCCTTTGATGATTTCAATCACCAATATAATCATTCACAGATAATCAATAAATCAACACATAATATATGAAACAAATTCAAATATTTGAGGAATCCAGTTGGATCCCACAACCTGTTTCCCTCATCCATAGATGTTAGCACAACAATTAAATACCAATTCCACTTCGAAGTGGAATATTGCGGTATATGGGATTATATCATATCATCTGCTATAATGCGGCGCATAGGGTCTCACCCGTTATATAATGCGGAAAATCAATCACTCCAAATATATATATATATATATATATATCATCCAACAGACAAATATCAAATTCATCCAAGCACTTCCAATAATTTAAATCAATTCATTTAAATTAACTAGGCAACAAATTTAAGTGAGAAGATCTCACCTTTGCTTTATATTTGTAATCCGTTTCCATTGTAGCTTGTTTTCACGAATTCTAGACCTTGTATAAACATTTATACAATTTATTAAATCCGAATAAATCAAACAATTAGATTCCTAGTGGATAAATTTAATTAAACAATGATTTCGTTAATTTAATTTTAAACCAAAAAATTCCCTTTTTTGTATCTTAGAATAATTAAATAGATTAATTTAAACCAACTAGTAAATTTAAAATGTATGTTTACTATTTTAAAATTTAAAACATGCATGTGAATTAATACATACAATTTTATTAAATAGAATCATTTTACTTTACTATTAATCCATTTCTAAATTAAATGCTTAGTTAAAACAAGGACTGTACTTCCCAGTTGACTGTCGAACTAACACCCAGACTTGCCTTCGCCATCCTCTGAATCGCCAATTGGCATCAGCAATTAATCGACGAACTCAAGAATCGCTTCACCCAATGTCGCGACCTCGACATCACGCTCGAGCATGAGAACGACTCGCCGCCTTCTTCGCTGCTTCATGTGCATGAAAGCGTGCGCCTCCAAGACCAAAATCACGAACTTCGTTGCCGCCCTTGAAATCTAAACCCAGATCGCAACAATCCATCTCGACTTCGAATTTGAAACTGGGAAACGAAGAAATCGGCTCGCGTTCAATTCTTTTTGAATTTCATTCATTTTTTTCCAAGATGAAAATTTTGAATTTGAATTTTGTCTACAATGTGACCATTTTTTTTCCCTTCGTTTGTTTTACTGTTTTGAATTGATTTTTTTTAAAGAAAAGCACGGTTACGTTAATAATGAAGAAGGAGATGCATGTTCAAAAAATTTGCCAAATATTATAAGGAAAGCAAGGTGAAAAAATTTCCCTGAGAAAACATTATATCAAATATATATATTATATTTAAATTTAAATTTAAATTCAATTTTTAAATTGTCTCGGTTCCGCAACTCCCAATCTCGATCTCCAATCGAGGTGTGCCACCAGGCGTTCATAAGGCTATACCCCTATTCTGAACGCAACGCAAAATGTTCTTAGTCCAAATTCGATCATATGGAGAAGATAGCTTTTTGGACCAGTTATTAAATTGAATTTTCAATTCAAATTTCAGCGCGTTTATCAACCGTACGCGCACACAACAACTCCGAATGCTGCGAAAATTGAAATTCGACAATAAAACACTATTACGGATCCAATGAAACTAGTTTCGTCGAATTCCGAGACTGTGCTTCGGAAGGCTATTTTTAAATATCGATTTAAATGATATAAATTCAAAACTGAATAAACACGTCAAATTTAAATTTTTAACACTTCCATTACCTTTAGTATTACCAATATAAATTTAAATTCTAGGTCGTCACATTCTTCCCCCTTAAAAGAATTTCTTCCCAAAATTACTAGTTAAAAAGAATGATCCATAACCTGTTTATTATTTTTCCAAAACCAAACAGTTTTATCAACTTGCCAAAACAAATCTTTTTATTAGAAACCCATTATTACTTCAACTATCTTTCCAAAATCTTCCATAGTTTCCAAACAACGTTATTTACTCGAAAATTCAAATTTAAATTTTAAATTATCAAAATTTCTCAAAATTTTTCTAACTCCCTAAATTTTTGAAAAATTTCGCCAGTGTCTCGTTTGCGCGGATAGCTCGGTACGACTACAAAATGCCACAATGGGCCAGCGGATTTCAAAAGGAAAAAAAGCTAAGTGGCTAGACAAGAAAATCATCAAATTTCATATAGAAATTTAAATACATACCTTTTGTCGAGCAATTTAAATTCATCTTCGAAATCATAATCCAATTCCCTTTTTCTTTATAACACGTGTATATCCTACTAGCAATATTATCCAATTACAACATTCAAAAATAATTTTGCACATTTCTTTTCAAAAGTTTCAATTGTTAATTCATTTAAGTCCGCACGATGTCCGTATATTATCCGTATGCAATATCAAATACGATAGCTCACTCGATCACTCAATTTCACTTTCAAACTACTATCGTCCACCCGACTTCCTAGTGCGGACTCAGATCTGGTTTCTTGATCAAAAACCGTCATTCTCCTTGCATAGCCGTAAACTATGATAGAGAATTTCCAGTTTCAACCAAAAATCCATATCCAGGGTTCGCCGTCGAAAATCAAGTGAAAAATTTCAACTCGGATCGACATAATTGTCTTGAAATTCTATGCTCGAATTCTGGATCAAATCGTTATGCGAATAAAGTAACATACATACATCCTACGTACTTATAAGTTGATTATTAGCTTTATCAATTTTCTTTTCCTTTATTCTCATTGATTTTCATTCACTTATTCACAATTACCATTTCACTATTTTCTGTGTAACCTTCACTTAATTGTTAACTTGGTATATTTCCAACACCAAATTTACTTAAGAATTTCACACTTCATTTCTAAAGTTCAATGCAAATATTCTATATACACTTTATATTTAATTTCATCTCACCACTTTGGTTTTATCTTTACTTATATTTATACTGGATGTCCAATTCCATTTGAATTCAATTTTTTTTATCTTCAATTAGTTTCACTTACTAATTTCTTTTTAATACTTTGCTTCATTTGGTCCAACTTAACAAAATTTCCACCTCACTTGTTTATCATAAATCAAATTCAATTTCCAATATTCAGCTTGAATTTCATTTCCTTAAGTTAACATAATTCAATTATCTTCCAATTAATTTCATTTTTTTTTAAATTTCTATATAAGTTTCCCAACTTCTTTACATTTCACACTTATTTTAATTTAACTTCTTTCAAGTTGAATCTTATTCCAACAAATTTCAAATTTTTATAAGTTTATCAAATTCAATTATATTTTATAACCATTTTACATAAGATTCCAAAGTTTAAATAATCACTTAAGTATTTCAAAACCTTTTTTGAAATCAATTATATCCAAAACCCTTTGCATTTCCAAAACAAACCCAACTTTTGCAAACAATTTCAATCTAAAACTTTTAGGCAGCAATTCCTCTCCTGGAAAGTCGAAAATGAACACTGATGATGTCGTAATCATCACAGAAATTATTTTCCGACGACCAAAAAGAGTTTAGTGCTTTTCGCTTCTTTAAAACATTTTCAAATATTTTTAATTTCCACATTCCACTAGATTTCAAATCCAATTCAAAAATATTTTCCAAATAATTTCACCATATTTTTTTCCTAAAACTTTGAAAATCATTTCCAAACAAAAAGGGATTTAAACTTTTCAACAAAATTTCAAATTTCAAATCTTTTCAATCCACCCCAAAATAATTCTCTGGAATTCTATTTTAAACTATAAATCACATTTACAATATATTTACAATCCCATTTGCATAGGAATTTATATTCTTAGCTTTTAATCATGATTTCAATTTCTTATTCAATAATTAATGATAATAATTTAATATTATCACTTCCTAACATCCAAGCAACCATATATAACTATAATAATTTACAGAAAATTATTTCTTTTATATATAAAAATAATTTGGGCAAAATTATTTCATTTACCATATTTTAAAACAATACTGCGTCGAATTGTTCTGCACAAGTGTTTAGAGATCCCTATCAATAACGTTAGTTACTCGTATTGACCATAATCCATATACCACTCAACAACCCAATCAACAATATAAAACAATTTTTTATGTTCACTAACAAATATGCGCTCATATCTATTAGTACACTCAAACTCATTCTAGGGTACTACTGACTCTATCTCTAATGAGTATTCCCCACCAGAGCCAAGGTTGTCGCTTAACTAATTACTCTGATAACAAATTGTAACAACCTGATTTTTCGACTTTCGAAAGTCGACATCGGTATGTCCACTGTATCAAATGCCGAACAATCGAATATCGAAAAACTAAACCATTATGGTTAAAGAAGAAGAAGATGGAAAATGAAATAGAACAATATCAGAATCTCACATTTCGTAGCGGAACAATATATAATAGATAAATGAATAATCTTTAAACAAAAGAACCATATCAGTTTATACATACATCATCAGAGTGTTACAACAACAAAATAGCGGAAAAGAAATAACATATACTAGTGATATGCCTCGCCATCTCGCTCGAACTCCTGATCTCTACAGTATATTTTTTCGACTTCGCTCCAGAACAACTGATAATCTGACTCTAGGCTGCCCGTGTGGAAAATTGTAGGCACCCAAAGTTTGAAAAGGGAACAATAAACTCCAAGTCAGTCATAGGACTGGTGCGTGATCTTAAAACAGTTATTTGCACAAAGAAAAGGAAAAGAAATCTGCTATGCTTTTGGAAAACGAAACTACCATAACGCCTCCCCGCACACACACAATGCAATCGCACAATTGGAGGAGATTTCTCCTTATGATAGTCAAACATGCTTGATACGCAAAAATCTTTTTAATATTATCATTAGTGCATAGTGTAGAAAACATTTTGAAAGTATAATATTAACCTTAGCTAGCATATCCAATTTCATCGTATGCCTACTATAGCTACCATGTTCAATAGCAGGTTATCACCACATTCCATGGAAGGTTATACAATTAAAACCGTGCAGGGCTCGTATTGTTTCTTTGGATTTCCAACAAATGGTCAAGCTAAGGAACTTCCTACGCCACATGGGAACGCCTCTGGAGGGACTCCCTGAGAACTTAACCAGCTCTCTGCCAACACAAGGCCGGGTTACCTCTGTAACTAGGTGACTAACTGTCATAAGTATACCACCCCCGGTCTAGACCGACCTTTATCCGAGGCGCCTCTCAACTAACAACTACTAAGTAAATAATCTGGGTTCCATACTAGAAAACCACTTTTAAATCCACACAAGTTAAATATCTAAACTTCATACCAAATACCACTTTTTATCCAGAAGGAGGTGTACATACCCTAAGGGGCGCAACCCCCATAAATTTGTTGCATACTTCCTGTTTCGACCATTTCCGATGTGTAAGGTCCGACGAAGTCTCATCCACAAAGCTAGGCTTTTCGCAAAAGTCATGCTTCGATCAACAAATGATCACAATACTTAGCATGCCACATTACCAAATTGGGAATATATCACTAGTAACAATGAACTACATAACCTCTGAGCTCGTACGTCTCAGAGAAGGGTGTTAAACTAAGAGAATAAATTCTCCGCCGCCAACAGAAATGTATTTGATAGAAACCAGCTTTATATCTCAAAGTGTAACGTCAGATATACATCCGTACAAGTCTATTCCGGGTTCGAACGGAACTGAAGGCACTTCAAAGAAGCCCTTGCAAATAAGGATATTCACTAATCACGTCCGGACTCCCCATCACAAAGGGTGATAAAATCTCTATACCGGAGAAACTCAGTGCTGAGACATTCGACATGTAATCTTTTCGTTTTCGAAAATACCCGGTCTTCAACCACCGTCTTCAAATGCAATCTCATTTCGTCGTATCATTATTGGAAATGGGTTTTATGATACAAAGGCCTCTCCCGGCTTAACTCAATAAAGGGCGCTTATTTTAAAAATAAGTGTTACATTCAGATTTCAAGTAAATAACAACAAATTTCCACTTTGATCTTTTTAAACAAAAGATCCATCACAAAGATTCGATGTGCTTTTCAGATAATCATTTGGAATCCGACCCTCGGTCGCATCGAAATTCAAATGCCATTTAAAGGCCAATGATAGTCGGTTATTTAACTATCAAACAACATTCACAACAACAACCAAATTTAAATAATTTTTCCCAGATTATAAATTTTCAAAATATCTTCGTAAGATATATTTTCACACTTCAACCTTTTGAAAACAAATTTCGAATCACTTTCCTCACGTGGAATAAATTTTCAAATATTGTTTATTTCCGCTGAAAAATTTGCCGAGTCCGAATACTTCAAAATAATTTAAATCACTTATCCAAAAATATATCCTTAGAAACATCTGAAATAAAAACTATTTTTAAACACTTTATTTAAAACATTAGTTATGAAATTTTATATCAATATCTTATATAAAACTCAAGTCCAAACTAATTTTAAAAATAAAATTATTAGATAAAGTGTAATTATAAAAATAACCGTTTTCTAAATCAAATACCAATTCAATCTTTAAGATAACCACTTCTAAAATCAACTTAATAATATTTACTTTAAAGATATAGAAACAATTTCCGAAAATAATTTATCCGAAAATAATCTTTTTAAAACCAATTCTAGAACTTTTAATTTATATTTTAAAAGCTAATTTGAAAACATACTTGGCTTTCTAGGAAAAAAACACTTTCTATTCAAAATAGTACATTTAAATCAATTAATAAATCCTTCTTGATTTATCTTAAATTTACATTCCAAATTCATAAATTTCTTTCCACACTTTTAAATATAAACCAATATTTATTTTTTAAACCAAATTTCCCTTTCCTTTATAAATTCCCATTGTGATTTTAAATTTTCAGATATCCACTAATATACGATTTTCAAATCGATTTCCAAATATTAACTTTCAAACACGAAATCAAATTTCAAATCAATTTCCCAAAGATTTATTTTCAAACAACAAATCAATTTTTAAATCGATTTTCAAATTTATTTCAAACACCAAATCAAATTCCAAATTGATTCCCAAATTTATTTCGTTTTAAAATAAATTCTTTTATTTCTCCCAAGCTATTTTAAAATCCTAATTTAAAATAAATTCTTCAACTTTTAAACATTATTACTTAAAATCCATTTATTTCCATTAAATTAAAATATTTTCCCTTACTTGGAATTTATTCGATAGGATTACAACAATCAACTTTTATACTTTTAAAATTCCTTCTTTTAAATTTATCCAATTCTGTAGAATTAATTTACTAAAAAAAATTACTTTAATTTCCAAAAATCCAATTATATATTTCTGGTATCCTACGATACCAAAAATATATCCAGTCAAACCATAGCCTTTAATGATTTCAATCATCAATATAATCATTCACCGATAATCAATAAATCAACACAATATATGAAACAAATTCAAATATTTGAGGAATCCAATTGGATACCTCCAACCTGTTTCCCAGCATCCACAGATGTTAGCACAACAATTGAATGCCAATTCCAATTCGAGGTGGAATATCGCGGTATATGGGATTATATCATATCATCCGCTATTATGTGGCGCATAGGATCTCATACGCTATATAATGTGGGAAATCAATCACTCCATATATATATATATATATATATATATATATATATATATATATATATATAGACACACACACATTATCATCCAACAGATAAATTATCAAATTCTTTCAAGCACAGCCAATATTTAAATCAATTCATTTAAATTAACTAGATAATAAATTTGAGTGAGAAGATCTCACCTTTGCTTATTATTTGCAATCTGTTTCCATTGCAGCTTGTTTCACGATTTCTAGACCTTATATAAACATTTATACAATTTATTAATATCTGAATAAATCGAACAATTAAATTCCTATTGGATAAATTTAATTAACCAATGATTTTATTAATTTAATTTTAACCAAAAAATTCCCTTTTTAGTATCTTAGAATAATTAAATAGATTAATTTAAATCAACTACTAATTTAAAATGTATATTTACTGTTTTAAAATTTAAAACATGCATGTGAATTAATACATACAATTTTATTAAATAGAATCATTCTATTTTACCGTTAATCCATTTCTAAATCAAATGCTTGGTTAAAGCAAGGATTGTACCTCCTAGTTGACTGTCGAACTAACACCCAGACTTGCCTTTGTCGTCCTTTGAATCGCCAATCGACATCAGCAATTAATCGGCGAACTCAAGAATCACCTCATCCAATGTCGCGGCCTCGACATCACGCTCGAGCGCGAGAACGACTCGTGCCTTCGTCGCCGCTTCACGTGCGCGAGCGCGCGCGCCTCCAAGACCAAAATCGCGAACTTCGTCGCCGCCGCCTTTGAAATCGAAACCCAGATCGCAACAATCCATCTCGACTTTGAATTTGAAACTGGGAAATGAAGAATCGGCTCGCGTTCGATTTTTTTTGAATTTCATTCATTTTTTTTTCGAGATGACAATTTTGAAATTAAATTTTATCTGAACTGCGGCTATTTTTTTCCTTTCATTTGTCTTACAATTTTGAATTGATTTTTTATTAAAGAAAAGCACGGTTACAATAATAATGAAGAAGGAAACGCGTGTTCACAAAATTTGTCAAATGTTGTAAGGAAAGCAACATGTAAAAATTGCCCTGAGAAAACATTATATATATATATTATTTTTAAATTTAAATTCAAATTCCATTTTTAAATCATCTCGATTCCGCAACTTACAATCTCGATCTCCAATCGAGGCATGCCGCCAGGCGTTATAAGGTTATACCCCTATTCCGGATGCAATGGAAAGGTTCCGAGTCCAAATTCGATCGTATGGAGAAGATAGCCTTTTGGACCAGTTATTAAATTAAATTTTCAATTTAAATTTCAACGTCTTTATCAATCGTACGGCCATACAACAACTCTTAATGCAACGAAAATTGAAATCCGATAATAAACAACATTACGGATCTAATGGAACTGGTTACGTCGAATACCGAGACTTTGCCTCAAAAGGCTATTTTTAAATATCGATTTAAACGATATAAATTCAAAACTAAATAAACATTTCAAATTTAAATTTTAACACTTCCACTATCTTCAGTATTATCAATATAAATTTTCTAGCCTTTCAAAGTATCGGGTCATCACAACCTTAGACCTTTGCTTTCGAAACCAATAGATTTTATCTTTCGAAATCATTCAAACCTTCTTTTCAATACACTTAAACATATGCCTTTTGAAACACTTAAAATATCTCTTTCGAAAGCATCAAACTTTCCTTTCGAAATAACCAAAACATTCCTTTTGAAGGTATTAAAGCATATCTTTTCAACGTGTAGAACCATAGCTTCGAAACCATTAGAAAGTACCTCTTTCCAAACCATAGTGTTTAATCCTAAATATAACTTTTGGGTCAAAGTAAACATAAGCGAAAGTACCCCTTTCGCAAACATTAACCTTCAAGTAAAAGAGTTCGGGGGAAATAGATGGCTTCGGAACCATCCTTTCGAAAGCTTTGAACTTGTAAGTAAAACAATTAGAATGAAAGCTTTGAAACACCTTCCGAAGCCATTCCTTCGAAACCTTTAGTTTAAATGGCTACTAGAGCCTTTTCAAAAGTATTGGGAAGCGGTTAATATTTATAAAAGAAAAGCTTTCCTTTCGAACTCATTGAAAACTTTCAACATATTCGAAAGGTATGAAGACGGCAGTGAGGTTTTGACTTGGTTCAAAACTACCCTTTCGAAAGCTTCTCTTTAAAACATAATATATGACAACTCATTCAAAAGATACCCTTTGCAACCCCTTCGAAAGCTATATAAAAGTAATTCAACTCTTTTGAAAGCATCCATTAAAAGCAAGGCAGGCGGCATCTCTTTTGAAAGCAAAACGAAGTCTTTTGAAAGCTATTTAAAATAGCCATGACCCCTTCGAAAGTATTGTTTCGACTCTATACCTTTTGCCTTTCTCCAAACCACTACGTACCAAAGCAGTGAAACCATGTGTTTTGGTTTGGACTTGGTTGAAAGCAGAGGTAAGTAGTCGAAAGGTAGCAAATAAAAGTGGCGAAGCAGTAAATCTGTGCAAAACAATTTTGTTGCCTTTTTAAGTAAATGTTTTTCAACTAACTTTCCTATTTGTAAAAATATAATTGGTTGCCATAAAATTTACCAAAATCTTTTCTAAAAGTTTGTCGAATTCATCTAGAATTAGTTAAAAATAATTAACAAAGAAGTCCATCCTTTTAACAAAACAATTAAGACATTTAAGTCCTCCAACTTAATTAATTTAATTTCCATCGTAAATCACTTAGGGAAATCCCCAAAAATCTACATAATTCACTTTTAATATGTTATCTAACATATAAAAATTTTAGACCCAAAATCCTTATATAATTGCTACAATAAATTTTTAAATCCGATTATTTATTTCTTCCTTCAAAAATTCATAAAATATTATCCATAGCTTGGATAATTATGAAAATTTAAACCCATCTCCAAAATAACGTTTTACATTACATATTAAATCCTTATGGCATTCAAAATCCAGTAAATATGATTTTAGCCTAAAAATCGAATAAAACATTTATCAAACATAATTGTTTGAATCAAACATATCTATTCGAATCAAACATATCATGTAATTCAAGCATATCATTATTAAAATCATCATAAACGTCTTAAACCTAAAATCCAAATCAAATGCTCTTTAAAAATGAAAATGAGATGGTTATGATTATTATTCATCTTGCTTTGGATAAGGAACTTGAGATTTGATCTTGTTTAATCCTCCTTTGCTTAATTCCTAAGCTTTAGTAAAATTTTAATCTCCTTTTCCCCTAGGTTGTGGCCGGCTTTGAGCTCCCCTTTTCTTATGTTTTTGAATTAAGAACGTATGGAATTAAAATGGGAATAAGGGTTTAAGGGTTATGGGGGTTAAGGTGGACGGCTATTTCCCATAATACACTTGCCTTATTCTCTTATTAGTTAACTTATAAAACCGTTTCCATAAACTCATTCTTTTTAATTTTTTTATTCAATTAAGCATGGCCTTTATTTTAGTTTCCAAATCTCAATCTCCTTATCGCGCTAATCTTTACATTATTCTATTTAGTTTATCTAATTAAATCTTCTAAATAATGTTTTTTTAAAATCAGAGGTGTTACAGGCTCCTCTCCTTAAAGAATTTCATCCTCGAAATTTAATATGGACTAAATACTAAGCATAGAAATCATTTGTAACATTTCCTAACTACCATACTAGCCTATCTGACTACCAACAATCTATATAAAGCAAATATAGAACATACCCTCATAGCATATTAGGAAAAGTACCTCTAATCCTGTCTTCTGTCCCCTATGTACGGTCTTTCTCGCTGTCACTCCACTGAATTTTCACCTACTTGATTGTCTTGTTTCTTAAGATCTTCTCATCTTTTACTATAATCAGAAATGGTTGTCTAACAAGAGACAAATTCAGCTCCACTATCAAATCTTCCAACTTTTTCGGATGAATATTAGTGTTTGGATCATGCACATACTCATGAAGATGAGACACATGAAACACATTATGGACACATGCCATTCTGCTCGGCAGCTCTGCTCTATATGCATGCTTTCGAATCCTCTTTATAATTTAGAATGGACCAACATATCTCGGTGCTAGTTTCCCTGACTTCTCGAACCATACCACAACTTCATAGAGGATACTTTAATGAAAATTCTATCTCCAATTGAGAACTGTAGATCTTTACGCCTCTTATCTGCGTAATTCTTCTATCTAGACTGAGCTTCCTTCATCCTTTCTCGGATCAACTCAATCTTCTCCATTGCCTCTCTAACCAGATCCAGACCCCTGACTAATATGTCTCCGGTTTCTAGCTAACATGCTAATGATTTTCATGGTATTCCATAAAAGCTTCAAAAGATGCCATCCCTATACTAGTCTGATAACTATTATTATAGGAAAACTCCACTAAGTGTAGGTGATCTTCCCAAGATCCACCAAAGACTGGCACACAAGCTCTTAATAAATCCTCGAGTACCTTATTGACTCTCTTTGTCTACTAATCCGTCTAAGGGTGATATGTGGTACCCATTTTGAGCTTGGTACCTAGCACATCCTATAGATTCTTCCATAATTCACTAATAAACAAGACATCTCTGTCATTGGCTATACTACTAGATATTCCACGCAGTCTAATTATGTTCCTCATGGACAACTTAGCTAAAATAGGTGTCATTCTGGTTGACATAGCTGGAATGAAATGGACACTCTTGGTCAACCTGTCCACTATGACCCATATACTTTCACTTCCTCTATTCGACCCTAGTAATCCGTCTATAAAATCCATGGATATCGAATCCCATTTTCAAACTGGTATCTCCAAAGGTTGAATCAATCCACTCCGCTTTGGATTTTTGGCGTTCACTTATTGACAGTTCGCACACTACCTAACCCATAAGCCAACATCCTTCTTCATACCTTATTAGTAGAAACTCCTCTTCATATCATATACATCTTGGTTACTCCAGATGAATCATAAATTTGGATCGATGACATTCCCTAAGAATTTCTTTCCTCAAGTCCTCAACATTCGAAATACACAACCGTCCCTTCTTTCTCAACCATCCCCTCTAGTCAAGACTAAAATCCTTTAGATCATCGACCTCTAACCCAATCTCAAGCCTTCTAATCTTCTTGGCTAATAATGAGTCCTCTTTCTACTTAGAAGCAATCCTTTCAATCAATGCGGGTCAAACTTCCAAACAACACAACATGGCGATGCTCTGACTAGAACTAACAGTCGATCTTAACTGCACACTACAAGCAGTCAAAGCTTCTAAATCTTTCCATTATATCAACATAGCTAACACCACATTCTAATGTCTTTTACCATGAGAATCTGCTACTTTATTTCCTTTCCTAGGTGTATACTCTATACTAGAATCATAAGCTGCTAAAAACTTCAGCCGCATCTATTGTCTCATATTCAACTCCTTCTAAGAGAATAAATACCTTAAAGACTTATGATCTGTGTATAGCTCACCCTTAAGAGATAATGTCTGCATATCTTCAACGCGAAGATCACTGCAGCCAATTCCAAATCATGAGTAGGATATCACTTTATGTGGTCTAAGTTGTCGTGAAGCATAGGTAATGACTTTACCCTACTACATCAACACAGCTCCTAATCCGGTTTCGCATGCATCGGTATACACCACCAACCCTTGATTTCCGTCTGGAACCACCAACACAGGAGCATTGGTCAAGAAATGCTATAACTTAAGGAATGCTTCCTCATATTTGTCAGACCAATTAAACTTCATGTCCTTCCTGGTTAACTTAGTCAAAGGCACCTATCCACGAGAATTCCTTAATGAATCTCCGGTAATAGCTAACAAGTCCAAGAAAACTTCTATCTCAGTCACCATCTCTGGTCTCTTCTATTTATTAACAGCTTCGATCTTATCTGGATTACCAGACAAACCCTTCTCTCAATCCATGTGACCATGAAACTTAATCTCTTTCTTCCAAAAATGACACTTGGAAAACTTTGCTTTCAGCTGATGCTGCCTCAGCGTCTCAAGCAGTACTGTGAGGTAATCCTTATGCTCTCTTTCATTCTGGAGTATATTAAAATTTTATCTATGAATACCAACACGAACCTATCAAAGTACTCTCGAAAAAATCGATTCATCAAATCTATGAAGAAAGCTAGTGCATTTGCTAACCCTAATGGCATTATTAACCATTCATACGAACCATACCTAGTCTGAAACGCCGTCAACAGAATCACTATTGGGTCATATATTGTTATTATAAGAGTATGGTTATTGATTGATGGTTAATTAGAGCTAAATTGGTGTCTAATGAGTATAGAGTGTTAGAAGAATGGTAATTAGGTAATTAGAGAACCTATATATTAATATATAATCTAAGATTAGTGGAGAATTGGACTGAATTAGGGATTTTACTGAATATGTTTAAAAATGGGTTTAAAATGCAATGAGATGATGATAATAAAATGCGCAAGCATAAACTAGGGATGTATATTAAGGCCTCGAACTTGTAGAAATATTATGAAATGGTCTCGAGACAATCTAAGGTGAAGTGATGGCGATCAAAGGCGAAACAATGAATAAAAAGAAAAAATTTGAAAATCTAAAACTGTTAGAAAACGCGTATGTCGGTGGACTGGTGTGTTCACACCAGTGGACTATTAGGGGACCTGAATATGCAGTAAACCTAGGGTAAATGGCGTAGGGTTTGATCGGTTTGCAGTATACGAAGCCCAGTTTGATGCTGGTTTGATGCAGCACTTATTAGAGGTTTCCAAGCTTCGGGCGAGTGTGAGATTGACTTCCTAAAAAATAGCGTGGCATTTGTAAATTTGTCGTAATGATGGAACCTGAACACATTGTGGTTGTTGATGGATTATCCTGTTTATTTAATCCATTCGTGTTAAGTTGGTTCTGTTTATTCAACTCATACATTTATGCAAATAAGTCATGTTTATTTTAACTCATTTTGTTACGTGGGTTGGTTCTATTTATTCAATTCATTACGTACTATGGTTTGGTTTTGTTTATTCAACTCATACATTTACGTGATTTAGTTATGTTTATCTGGCTTATTTCATTATATGGGTTGGTTATATTTATTTAACTCATTATGCACCAAGGGCTGGTTCTGTTTATTCAACTCATACTTCTACGCGAGTTAGTCATATTTTCTAACTCGTTTCGTTACGTGGGTTGGTTCTTCTTATTCAACTCATTACGTACTATAGGTTGGTTTTGTTTATTCAACTCTTATATATATGCGGGTTAGTCATGTTTATCTAACTCAACCTGTTATGCGGTTAGCTCTTTTTATTTAATTCTTTACGTTTATGAGTTGGTTCTATGTATTCAACTCATATGTATTCGATAGTTAGTCTTTTTATCTTATTCATGTTGGTATTTACCGTATAACTGTATAATCAGTCATCATGTTATGTTTATTATGATGGACTAAATTTTTATACGCAGACGAGACCGATTACGATATGTTTATACTAGATATTGGCTTTCTTATTATATTATGAAATCATAATGATAGTATATACTCGGTACTCATGCACTAGACTTATGACTGACCCCCTCCTCCAATATTCCTTTTTGTATATGTATTTAAAGGTCATGATGGTGGTCTTGAGTGACGTTGATCATGCGGGTGACGATGATGTTGCTTATGTATATAGCGTGTTGTATTTATATCTTGACAGTGTTAGTATTTGGTGTATTTATGTAAATGGATTGGATTTGTTCATATGTATTGGGAAATGATTTGATATTTGAAATATTTATGTTTATTTCCATCCGCTGTGAGATTCTAAAGGTTATATTTAGTTTATATTGCTCTCTGTATACTATTTGAATGTTTATAACGATTTAAGTTTTTATTTTGTAGTGATTTTACGACCGTGGAAAGTCGGATTATTACAACTGACATGTACCAAAATGATGGTCTGACAAGAATAAAGCTTGAATGGCTGCCATTTTTGTCAATGTTAAAGAGAAAATGCAGTATTGAATGCAGAGGAGTTCTAAACATTGGGTGCGAATGCTGGCAATAATTGCATGTGATGAAGGCAGTGGCTGCTTGGGGAGAGGTCGAGAATAGGAACATGCTAGAATTGAGTTACTGCTGATTTTAGATGATTGAACACCATGCACTTTCTTCCAATTCATGTAGCTGAACAATGCAATCCAAAGAAAAGTTGCAGCAAGTGGCACAAAATGGAAATATCCTAGTAGCTATAAAAGATTTAAGTACCATGCGTGGCTAATGTCTTATGGAAGGCAGAATACTGTTTGGGTGGTATTTAAGCAGAAGCTAGGCTGTCATTTGAAGTTGAATGATCCAAGAATTGTTCAAGACTTGTCCTCTAATTTTAATGTCTTCTACAAGTACCCATCCATAGTGAAATATGCCGGACAATAGAATATACGATAGAAGACGAATTTATAAATAAATATGTTAGGTAATAGAATATATAATGGAACACGAGTTTCTAAATAAGTTATTAAACAGATGTTGATTTCTTTCAAACCATAAACTCCAACATATAATGGAATAAATAGAGTCTAAGATTTTCTTAATAGAGGGACTGAAATTGAATCTAAAGTTGTTCCAATAATCAAGTAAGGAAGGGATAGAAGCGTAAATGTCAATGTTGAAAATATGAAAAAGGCTACTGATTGTTTATTTAGATTAATCATATTCAAAAAATAAATGATTAATAGACTCCGAGGATTCATTATATAAGTAGAAAGGATTATGGTTTAAGCAGTTTATTAATTTAGTATTTAATCTAGTAATATTGTTAATTTTATTTTGTAAAGCTATCCACATATGAATCTTGACCTCAGGAGGTGCTTCTATCTTCCATGTAAATTTGAAATGCCTACGGGTGAATGTGCGAAAAAAGGTTAAAAACATATACATAGATTTTGAAGTGCATGTTTTCTTTTTGTCACATAACCATACTAGGTTGTCATGTTGATTGTTCATGGTAATATGTTTGATGAGGTTAACTGGAGTTTCAAATTAGGTGAACTGATTACCTACAAGATTATGATTGAAAAAAAAGTTCCAGTTAAAAACTTCAAAGAGGGTATAGATGTCGATTATAAGGTTGTTTTTGTTGTTGGAAGCAAGGAAAATTTCGAGGAAATCTTATTTCAAGGAAATCGGCTTAACCCAAGGGTCATTCCAAAACAAGTTATATTACCAAAGAAAATATTAAATTTAAGGCCTAGTTTAAATATATGAAACTAGTTAGAAATATTTTTTCAAAAAAATTGGAAATATATGGTTATTGGGTTTATAGAGATTTTTAGAGTCGTTATAGTAATACTTAATGATCATTTCTTTCCACACCAGTGAGTTGCTATCCAAAAATTTCCAAATCCATTTACAAAGAAGTGAGGTGTTTAGAGCTTTTGTAATACCTAATCCACTATAGACTTCGGGTTTGCATACAGTTTCCTAATTAATAAAGAAATTTATACTAGCGCAGTTTGGCCCACCTTTCCAAAGGAAAATTTTCTACTGTTATCTATTTTGTCAATCGCCTAATTCGGAAAGCGATTGTAGGACATCCAATAAATTATTATAGCCGACATGATCGAGTTAACAAGGATCATCCTACCAGCTCTCAAAAGACAATTGGCTTTTCAATAAGGGAACCTTTTGCTAACTTTATTGATGACAATGTTCTAGACTTCTTTCTTCGATTTTGTTTGTTTAATGGGAATACCCAAGAAAATAATAGGATAATTCAAAGCTTTACAATTTAAAGTGTTGGCCTCCTCAGTAGTAACATTAGTAATATAATTAATGACTAACATTGAGCTTTTCTGAAAGTTAATTTTAAACACGAGAGCAATTTAACGTTATATAATATTAATTTGAGAGATGCAATATGATGAGGGAGATGGGAACAGATCAGCATATTGAAGTGAAGAAATACCCAATCGGTGGTAAGATATTATTATTTAATGCAAGTTTAATGACTATATTAAAGGTGTTAACTGCTAAATCAAAAAGAAGAGGCGAAAGGGGTTTCCCATGACAAAGCCCTCTTTTGGATTGAATTTTTTTACCCTTAGTTCCATTTAATAGGATGAAGATACACTAGTTTTCAAGAAGAGGTCAATCCAAGAGATAAATTATTCAGTGAATCCTCTAGACCTAAGAGTGTCAAGTGAAAACCCGAATCAATGGAGTCGAATGCTTTGGAAAAATACAACTTAAGGAGGGTGCAATGATATTTTCCTTGTGACGGTAGTTGATGAGTTCTTGAACAGTAGCTACACCATCCACAGGATGTCTACACCGAATAAAAGCTGATGAGAATTATCAATTAAGTTATTCATTTTGCGTCTTAGCCTATTTGCTAAAACTTTGGAGATTACTTTAACTGAACAACTGATTAAGGTAGTGGGTCTAGAGTCATTAAGTTCATTTGGGTTCTCCTTTTTATGGATGAGGATGAAGTCGGCGAAATTGAACATACCTAATTGAAGTATGTCGTTATAGAGGTTATTAAAAATGTCCATAATGTCACATTTAATTTTATGCCAATTTTTTTAGTACAAGATCATAGAGAAACCATCTGGGCCAGGGTTCTCATTGCTAGCCATCCCTTTAATATCCCCTCAAACCTCCTCTTCTGAGGAATGAGATTCTAATTTGTGAAGAGTAGGGTCCTAACATAGATTTAGAGGTAGCCAATTCGCTTAAATTCTACGGGCATGTTTTTTTACCATAAATATCTTTGTGATATTTAGTAAAAATGATATTAAGTATAGTTTGATCATTAACCTCTGTTCCGTTGAGATTTATTGAACTAATAGTGATCAAATGACATCTAACATTAGTGATGCGGTGGAAGAATGCTGTATTTTTTCCACCATCGTTGATCCATTGGATGTGAAAGCGTTATCTTCACATGATTTCTTCTAGGTCTGTTAATTTTTAGTTCTACTTTTAGGTTGCCTAATTGTACTTTTTCCTCACAATTCAAGTTCATATAGCCACCTACCCTCTCTAGATCTAAAATCTAGTTTAAAAGCAATTATTTTTTGGTATGGAATTTCCTATATACGTTATTATTCTAATTCTTAAGGTCTTTTTTCAGCTCCCTAAGTTTGAAGGCAAGCTTTTCAACCACATTATTGACAAAGCGACTATCCATAGAAATCCATTTAGTGATAACGAGTGTTTCAAAACAATATTCTTTAAACCATGTTTTTCGCATTTAAAAGGTCTTGTTTTAGTCGGTTTATCGTGAGAGTTAAGTAGGATAGGGCAGTGTTTGAAAATGGGGTTGGCAAGGCTGATCAATTTGGATAAGGGAAATTAGTCCATCTAATCCTCACTCAAAAAGAACCTATCTAGTAAGGCCTGCGAAGGATCTCCTCTGCCATTAGATCGGGTGAATCTCCTGCCAATGAGATGTAATTCGATGAGATAATTTTTGTTTACGAAATTATTAAAATTTTCCATATCGTAAAACATGATTTCCTACGTACACGCTTTCCAACATGACAGGTCACATTGAAGTCGCCTCCTACAATCCAGGAACCATAGGATAGAGACGTAAAATTCAAACATTAAGTCCTAGGTGAATGCCTAATGATTGTTGGATGCACATTAGAGAAGGTAATAATTTGGTTATCATGAAGATCTAAACGGATGATGTGAAGAGAGAAATCGTTAGGGGCAGATTGAAGCAATTTGAATATGTCCTCACGCCACAATGTTGTAATTCCCCTAAACTACCAATGGCAAGGACGAAAGCCTAACTAGTTAAAGTACTACCTTCGATAGATTTAAAGAAGCTAGTATTTGGAGGATCGGAATTGGTTTCTTGAAGCATTGCTATATATACCTCACTATTTATTATAAATAGTTTTGTCCTAGATCGTTCTGTTGGTAACCTTAGTCCTCTAGCATTTCAACTTAATACTTTCATCTACATTCATTATCCCTTTCTATTTCCATAATTTAATGTGTTCAAAAGCATTGTTATTCTGATTATAAATAAAACCTGCTTTCTTTGCTATTTGCAAAGCTTGACTAGGTGATATAGTGCTTAAAATAATGGAAGTAAAAGTACTTCCTGTAGTCCAACCTTGGGACCGAGCCATATTTAGACAAATCAGATTGGTCAAATAGAAAAATTCTTCAGTAGGAATCCAGAGTGATAACTGCCAAGCTCAAATATCAAACAAGATCAAGAGATGAAGCCATCAACGTTTCAAAGGCTCCTAAAATAGCCAACAAGCCAAGCAAATCAAGTGAAGTCATGGATCAACATCGATTCGCGACCGTGAATTGGTACCAAACCCTAACTTTTGTCCAATTCCATCTCAAACTCCATGCCATAAAGGCCTAAGTGATTATTAACCAGTGTGCAACATAAAACATGGTTCATCCACTATACCTAATTAAAATGATCAATGGATAAATCAAGTATCTTTGACCAACCTTCGAACTATGGAATTCACTCAAGTTCAACTTCATATCGATGCAATCAAATGCCGAAGTCAAGAATACAAGTTAACTAAGAAATTTCCAAGGATCATAAAGGCCTTATGGCCTATCTTATGGATCGGTACTGATTCATAGGGCATGGATTGGTACCAATCCCTGATCACTGCTTAGTTAACCATGATCTTTTTAGTTCAACTTCTTCATGACATGGAGAATGTGGGCACGAACGTGGTGGATAGAATTCCATTAACCCGCAGCTATAAATAAAGGAGATAGGGCATTGTTTAAAGGACTTTTGACTTGTTTAACAATTTTCTGTACATTCTTTGTTACTTCATGGATCATTGTCGATCCATAAGAAAAACTTTGTAAACAATCAACAGAAACTTCAAGAAAGTTTAATTAGACATTAGCCTAACTACTACAATTGCCGTGTATCTTTATTTTCCCTGTTTTCAATTTATTTTCTTCATTTTATTCTTTGCTATTAATATTTGAGTGTTTGTGCCTACTTATGGCATAAATACTTCCCAACAGAACACAATCACCTAGTGATATTGATCCTGGGGCAGAATCAGCTAGAAGATGTCTAGCACTTCTACAAACATACTCACTAGATTTGCTTTTTGCTCTATATTTTCTCCTAAAGCTACCAGTTCTTAGAGAACTATCAGGGGTAGCTGCTTCATCGAGGTTAATGAATTCAATGGGCATACATACAACCTCAATATTGGCAGTTGAATAGGTATCCATTACAACAGTCCTATCAACGAAATAACTAGCGGCCTAATCAGCCATTTTAGCCCCAAGTTCAAGTAACCTATTAATGGTGAAGAACTCAACGATAGTACAACGTCTAGCCCTTGCGTTGGGCTTCATCGTTGGTAGACTTGCATATGCATTTTTTGTGCAAGAACCGCTATAGAATATGGTACCTAGGAGTAGTTACCTCTTTATTGGCTACCGAGTTAAGCGATGAAATAACGAGATCTAGAATTTTGGTGATGAAAAATTTAAGACTTTGTAGCCACAACCAATATCTTTAACATTTTGAAGGAGCTCCTTCTTCCAACAACTAACAAACCAAAGCTGTTCCAAAGGAATTTTAGATCCGTGAAGGGAGACCACTTCAACTGTAGTATTCATTTTAGTGATCCGCTTTTATTGAGTTGCAGATTTTGGATTCCGCCTCTTATTTGTAGTAAAGGCTTCGAAGGCTTGGAATAGAGTCTCCGATTGGATTAGAAATACTTATGACAAAGGTGAAGAAACGTTTTCACGAATATTCGCCTAAAGCTTTAGAAAAATAATGCAAAAATTCATAAGAGGATCGACGAAGGATCTAAAAGGAGGTGAGTTGGGTATTGAGTGAACGATTATGGATGTTCATGCTGGTAGAAGAACGACATTCCTAAAAGCTAGATCTAAACATAGCACAAGAGGCCCTTTTGTAGCCAAATGCAGCGATCCATATTTTACGTATCAAAGGATCATAAAATATTATTTTCAAATCCATATAAAGTCATATAGCTATAACTTTAGGAAATGCATATTAGTCATATTTCATATTTTTAGAATATTTCTAGTCGAATTTACCAGTGGAAACTTGAATCGACTATAAGTTTTAATAGAATCCAAATTAGCATCCAAGACCACTTCCATTAGAAAGATATGATGATTTCCCTTTCCGTATTATGGTCATAGTAGCAATTTAGACTTTCTAGCTAGGACATATGGGTATTTAAAGATTGACTGTTTTTAGAGTAGCTTAGTGGGTAATTAGTGAGTTTGGAGGGCAAGCCCAGTAACCTTTTTTGGGTTTGGAGATATTATTAAGCTGAACCATCATCCCCAAATCACTTTTACACCTTCTCAAATAGATCCGAGCCTCCGTTAACCAATTTTCCATCCAAAACCTTCTCTTTTCTCAAACAGATTAACAAGGAGATTCATTAAAGATCTTCAAATATACATTTTTGTGGAAGAAAAATTGCACCTTTGATGTTTATAATTGGATCTATCTCGATTTGCATGCAAAACTTTGATTTTGGGGGTTTTGGTGAGTGATTTGTCATCTCTCACCTTACTATATACTTTTCTATTTATTTTGACATGTTTTGGTCTTAGTGATCCATGGGATAGTGATTTTAGAAGGAGCTTTTAAGGACGATTTAATAGATTGAGAACGAGGGGGTACCAGATTTGAGAGCATTCATGAAAGACTTGGATACGGAAGGCAAATTATGGAAGATAGCAAAATCGTCCGTCAAAAGGGAGTGTTTAGTCACAGGAGGAGGCATGCGTAATTTAAACCGACGATTAAAGTAAGTTTCAAAGAAGAGAGAGAAGTAACCAGTGCTTTTAATATTACCACTTTAAGATATTAAAATTAGAAGGATTGAATGGTAATTATGAAACAATTTTGAATATTATCCCAAGGCTAATTTTAGCCTTTTCTATTAAGGACAATCTTTAGGCTCACTTCACCTTCGAGCTAAGCTAGTAGCCAGGTATGGCAGGATATTTGATTACCCAAAACCTGCCTAGACACTACTTTTCTAAACTCTCTTTTAAATTAATGAGCTTAATTTGACAGCCCTAACATGACTAATTTAGATCGTACAAACCATTAGGCTCTAGTACCATTGTTGGATCTAGACCAGCATGCAACATATTAAATGGGCGAATTTGCAAGTATTTAACCATTCTGGATCTTACTGGGCCAATAATGCTTAAACTGATTTACATCTGATCTAAATCAATTTTAAATAAAATTATTGTTTTATTTTATCTCTAAATAAAGGATTATTTTATTTATTTGTATTATATAATACGCACAAGTGTACACATGTACGTGTAAATGCACATGCAACATGTACGGTGTGCATATTTTAACATGCATGTATATAAATATTGAGATTTACACTACAACAGATATGTTCGCACACCATATCCATTTTTAATTGCCTAATATGTGTGTGTACATAATCTGATATAAGATTATATTAATAATAATATAAATATTTTTATATATGACATTGTAAAATAGTAATACATATAAACACACACACACACACACACACACACACACATATATATATATATATATATATTTATTTTTTATAGTTTTGATATATATGTGTGTGTGTGTATTGATTATTTTGTTTTAATTTCAAATCTATATCTGGAAACTAAAATATATTCTAATTTTGAATTTAGATCAATAAATTATATTATAATAAAATAAATATATACTTAAGAAAATAATTATTTTCTTTCAAATATATGTATGTATGTATGTATATGTGTCTCTGTGTGTGTGTATATATATTAAAAATAAAATTTTGAAATCAAATATAAAATGACATTATATATATAAATATCTAGATGTAAATGAATAAAATTATATTATTTTTTTCGGCCAATGTTTTTCAACAAAATCAAATTTTTTTAGTTAAAACCTTGCTGTTTTTAAATTTTGGAAATACTATCAAGTAAGTGGTTTAACAAAACTAGATGTAAATGTTAAAAAATTGTTAAAAAACACTTTCATATTCAACAATTAATTTTTTTAAATTCTTTGGCTGAAGGTTTGTATGCATATATATATAAAAAAAATTATTATTAATGATATGTTAATATATGCAGATTCTTGGTTAATAGCACATACATATACAGGTTTGTGATATGTCCATATAATCTGACCGTAAAAAACTTGAAAATGACACACACACACACACATGAATGTTAGAATATTATTTCAATTTTATGAAAAATTCATACATAACTCGAATAATGGTCATCACCACTGCTATTCTTCTACTCTTCTACCTTGTATCATCTCCTCTTCCCCTCTAGATTCCTTCATTCGACATCTTCTTCGTTCTCCTTATATTCATCCTGAGTTTGTCCTGTAATTCTATGATTTTTTCACCTTTCTCTCCTAATGAGCCATCTTCCCTAATGAGATCTAGTCGAGTCTACAGTGATTTATCTGTTCTAACCAATCATTTTCGCCTCCGACGTTTATAGTATCTGACCACGATTTCCCTTCATTTGAATTGGCTATTAGATCTAAGCCTTCCTTGGTTACATTGAGTCCTTTCAGTGCTCTTCAAACATTCCATAAAACTATGATACCACTAGTTCACTTGTATCCGGGTTGCCAGTTTTTGCAAAGTGTGATAATTATTTAACTCCCTTAACCCTTTTATTAGCGGCTTGTAGTATGGATGGCTGTTGTAGTATTTGGAAAATTGTTTTATTGATGAGAATGTAAGTTAAGGGGTTGTGATGGATGGGGATTGCGTAGAGGGGGAAGCTACTATAGTTGGTTATAACGCAAGCATTCCACGCACTTGTTCTTTTGCCTATCCCAATATTTTCCAATCTGCTATGTGTAATATTTTTAGCACCCAAACAACTATTGCATCCAATAAGGAAGGTAATAAGCGGTCTTTGTCTATTATTGCATTATCGAGAAATTCGAGTGAATATGTTCCCAATCTTTCGATATGGTTGAGATTGATGGTTCAGTGGTCTCATTGGTTCAAGTATTAGAAGCAGGTGTTGAATTCTGGACGGAGTATTTAATGGGCTTTTTCCTTGATTCTAACCTGCTATATCAAGTTGTTAGAGATCACTGTCATCAACTTTGGAATCTTAGTGGTAGATTGTATGTTCACTTTGATAATTCTATGTTCGATTTCAAGTTCTCTAAAAATAATGAAAGGCTTTGTGTTCTTGAGGCAGATCCTTCCATTATTGAAGGTCAACCTTTCTTTTTCACCCCTTGAAGTCCAACGGTGGATACAACTAAAGAATAGTTCTATATGTTCCTATTTAGGCACATTTTGACCTAATTGGTTAGCGAGTGTTGTTGATAAATTCAAATGTTTTGATGCTAATATTATAGCAAGTAAAATGTCAATGTACGTTAAGGCGCTTAATAAATTCACTCCAGAATCAAATAGTCACTATACTATAATTAATACCTAGAACTGAAATTTAGGGTTTTCTTCTGCCATGGGAGAAAACAATCTCTCTCTCAATTCCAAATTCAATCCTTCCCTCTCTCGTCCTTCTCCTCAAGACAGGCCACCTGAATCTCAATTCAGAAAGCCGAATATAATCATCATCGATAATGAGGGCTTCCAATTGGTTCAGCCAAGATCGCAAAGAAGATATCAACAAAGAAATAATCAGATTTGGTCTCAAGTATATGATATGTAGAGAAAGAAAGATGATCAGAGGATCAACTCCTTCCAGGATAGGACCAAACTGATACAAATCAGTAAACCACCAACAAAGTTCTCTTTGAATAAAGAACTAGGGCAGAAAACTTGGGGTGATATTGTTTCTGAGCAATCAAAGGAACCAAGAGATGAAGATTGCAGTCTTGAAACCATTGCTCCCATTCGAATTAATAACAAAAAATATGGTGTTGTTAAGGAGGCTGTATGTAAAAGAGCCACAGAATGCTGGAATAACTCTATTCTGGCTTATGTGGTTAGCAGTAAACCCTATTTCTTGTTTTTTAAAGAACATATTAAAAGAGTTTGGAAACCAAATGGTGATTTTGAAATCTATTCGAGAGAAAATGGGTTTTTTTCTAATCAAGTTTAATGATTCTCAAGACTGCAATCCTATCATTCAGAATGGTCCTTACTTCTATAACGACAAACTCATCATCATGAGAAGGTGGACCGAGTCTTTGAAGTTAGACAGAGATCTTCTGTCCACTATGCCAATATGGGTTAGGTTACCCAGTGTGAACCTCAATCTATGGGACAGAGAGGCGTTTAGCATCATGGCAAGTATAATCGAAAAACCCATAAAGATGGACGCAGCAACTACCATGAAGTCGAGATTGAATTATGCTCGGCTTCTCGTAGAAGTTTCTGCAACTGATGAACTTCTAGAAGAAATTTGTCTTAATCTTTATAATGGTGAAAACGTTACGCAAAAAGTTGTATACGAATGGGTTCCACCAAAGTGTAGCATAAGTGTTTCGGGCACAATAAAGAACAATGCAACCCGAAACAGATGTGGATCCCCAAAAAGAATGATAAAGATACAACAGTTATTTAAGAAAATAATTCAGAAGTTGTTCAAGAATCGAGAAACGGTGAAGGTACAAAAAGCCAATCAAGATCCCATGAGGGCAAAGATCGAATCAATCAAGAAGATATCATTTTTGATCAAGAAAACAATAATAGAGAGCTCACTGACCAAAACGGTCAGATCATGGCAATGGAAGTTCATCAGCAAAAAGAAAGTGAAGAAATCTCAAATGTTCAAAATCCGACAAGTATAGAAGAGGGTGAAAATATACAGTTCTTTAACTCTGAAACCCCCCATATTTCAGAGCCATGTTTAATTACAGACCAGAGTAGTACAAAAATTGTCAAAAATAATCATCAGCCTTCAAGCCTGAATCAGGAAACGATAATCGAGAAGGGATCCTCCTCTATGCTTGCTGCAGATGCTGAGAGTAATTCAGCATTGCCTCGCAAGTGTGATCCACCTCCAGAGTAAGCTGTAGTGACTGACTTCAATGAGCCAGTCATGCCTTGCACAGCTTCATTTGATATTTCTTTAATCAAGATTACATAATCTGCACAAATGGAGGAAGATGAATCAGAGGAGGGGGACATCATAGAAGAATTTGACTTATCAGAATTACATATAACTAGAACAAAAGCATCTGGTAAGATAAAGGGAAATAAAGAGAAAAAAGCCTTTAAGCAAAAATATATCTCAATTAACTCAGAATGGGACCAAACGTCTACCAATCTGAAAGCTAAGGGGGCTGATAAAAAAAGGAGAGGTAAAAGTACAATGGTGTCAGGTACAATTTAAAACTCTTATTTCATTATCATGTATAGTCAATTTTTGCCTGGAATGTAAGGGGGACAAATTCCCATGCTAAACAATCTGATATCCTATGTATGATTAATTTCTATGAACCATCTATTTTTGCTTTAATTGAAAATAAAATGAATGATGAGAATTTTGAAAGATTCTGTCTTAAATTATCAAGTAATTGGAAAGCTATACATAACAATGATTGTGGTTGTAAAGGCAGGATCATTGTTATTTGGGATTCTAACATCTGGACAAATACAAATATAAACAAAGATATCCAATTTATAGATTGTGTTTTTAAAAACATTGGTGGGTTTTGTCTGCAAATTACTTGTGTTTATGGCAGTAACTTTGAATTAGAAAGAAATGCTTTGTGGCAGAAACTTAAATCTCTAAACTCCATATATGACTTCCCTTGGATTATTTTAGGGGATTTCAATACTGTTTTTCATGCTAATGAGAAATTTGGGGGGATTAAAATCCCTCATAATAAATTGGATAGAGTCAATAAGTTTTTATTAGAATCTGGTCTTATTGAACCTATTATCGGTGGTAACAAATATACTTGGAAATCTGGTATAGCTAAAAATATTCATTGTAAGCTAGATAAAATTCTGTATAATAAAAACTTTTCTCATAGATTTCCAGATAGTGTTTGCACTACTTTGGAACAAAATTTAAGTGATCATATCCCTTTAATGATTAATCTTTTCATAAATAGTGAATTTAATATTAAAGCTCCTCCTTTTAGATTCAAAAATAGCTGGGTGTTGGAAGAAGATTACAAATCCTTAATGGAAAAATGTCATAATTTTTCTTGTAATGGGTCTAAACAGTATCAGTTTTATATGTTTTTGAAAGCCACAAAGAGTAATCTTAAAAATTGGAATAAGAACAACTATTTAAATAAAAACAAGATTGTTAACTTGAAAAAAGAAGGCAAGCTTTTACAAATGAGTGCAGATAATAATCCTGATGACATTAATGAAATAAATAAAAAATTTCAAAATCAAAAAGAATTGTCTATAGAAATGTACAAAGAGTCTGTTAATGCAAGACAAAATGCTAAGGTTGATTAGCTTAATTTAGGGGATGACCGCACTACGTTTTTTATGCTAAAATGAGCAATAGAAAGCACTTAAATAACATAGGATGTATAATTGATAAGGAGGGTAATCTAGCTAATGCTTATGACAAAGTCTCTGCTGAAGCTATTAATTTTTACAAGGAATTATATTTTTCTACTGATAATGAAAAGGAGTTTCCATATATAACTTGTAAAAATATTTTAAATCAAAATGCTTCTGAAATCCTATTGGCCCCTGTGAGCATTGATGAAATAAAATTTATTGTATTTAATGCTGGAGATAACAAAAGCCCAGGCCTTGATGGTTTCAATGCAATTTTTTTTTAAAAATAATTGGGAATATATTAGACAACAGGTGTTGGATGTGGTTAATGAGTTCATGAATAATGGGAAAATTCTTAAAAGTTTAAATCATACTTTTATTACCCTTATTCCAAAAAATAAAAATCCCATTGATATTGGTGATTATAGGCCAATTTCTTGTTGCAACTTTATTTATAAAATTATTGCTAATGTCCTTAGTAATAGAATAAAAGTGTTCCTGCCTTTTCTGGTTTCAGAAAATCAGAGTGCATTTGTTCCATGTAGGCTTATATATGAAAACTCTCTCTTAGCTCATAAGATGGTTAGGAAATTTAACACTAAACAAGGTGATAATGTATGTATTAAAATTGACTTACAGAAAGCATATGATAAGGTAAATAAACATTTTATTCATCATATCATGAAATGTATGGGCTTTCCTATAAAGTTTTGTGATTTGGTGTTTGAGTGTATTAATACTCCTACCTTTTCTATTTTGATTCAAGGTAAGGCAGAGGGGTTTTTTCACTCTAGTAGGGGGTTAAGACAGGGAGACCCCTTATCACCTTACCTCTTTGCTATTGTTACGGAATACTTTTCTATTCTTATGGGAATAGAAAGTATTAAAGGCAATGTCCAACCTATAAATAGAATCCAACCATGTATTAATCATCTGATTTATGCTGATGATCTTATGGTGTTTGTTAAAGCTAATAAAGATAATGCTGATTCTATTAAATCAATTTTTGACAATTTAAAAATTATGCTGGTCTTCAACTTAATGTAAATAAATGTAAAGCATATTTCAGTAAATCCTGTAAGTCAAAAAGGGATTTTTTAAATGTTTTACAAATAGAAGAAGGGTTTCTTCCAATCAAATATTTAGGTCTGCCTCTTTCTACAAATATGATTAAGGACTCTGATTGTTCTATTCTTATTGAAAAAATCCAGGACAGAATGGAGACTTGGTCTTGTAAATTACTGTCCATTGCTGGAAGACTTGAACTTATTAAGACAGTGATCTATGCTATTATTCTTTACTGGGTGCAAACTTTTCAAATCCCAGCTGCATCTATTAAAAAATTGGAAAGTAGATGCGTTGATTTTTTATGGAAAGGTAAATATCACAAAATTAGCTGGGAAAATGTATGCAGACCTAAAAATGAAGGGGGTCTTGGCATTAGAAATATTAAGGATCTGTGTACTACATGCCATTTAAAATTATTTTGGAGATTCCTTAATTCTGACTCTTTGTGGGCAAGATGGATGAGATCCAAATATTTGAAACAAAAAATTTTTTGGACTGCTTTTCATAATAGTAATCAATCAAACACTTGGAAGCAAATTTTAAATTGTAGAAATATTGGTAAATCTCTGATTGAAAGAAAATTTAAAAATGGTAAAGATACAAGTTTATGGTTTGATCCTTGGTTTAAAAATGAGGCATTTATGAATAAAGTTGGGTGGAATAGCCTTGTTATATGTGGTGGATCTAATGATAAAGTGTCTGATATCATTGTAAATAATCAATGGCAACCACATATCCATCCTATTACTAATCCTCATAAATATGAAATATGCAAAATTCAATTAGATACTTGTGCAGAGAATGACTACTAGGATTTGAAAACTAGCAGCAGAGGGAAGTTTTCTTTTAAAGCAACTTGGAATTTTATTAGAAGCAAATTCCCAACTGAAGAGTGGTATCATTGCATTTGGAACAGAGTGGACTGTCCCAAGATGGCATTTTGTACTTATTTTGCTATTAAGAATAGATTGCCAACTTGGGATAGATTAAATAAATGGGGTAGTAATATTAATTCACTCTGCTCCCTGTGCAATGTATGTAATGAAAGTGCTAATCATATCTTTTTTGAATGTAGTTACTCCTTTTTTATATGGAATCAAATCAAAGCTACACTGAGCATAGATGATAACAAGCAAAAGGATTTAATGAATATTATAAAGACAATCAACAACAACTTCAGATCTAAATCAAAAGAGGCTGATTATGCTCACATTTTGCTTACTACGGCAGTGTTCAACTTATGGAAAGAAAGAAACTTGCGTGTGCACAACAAAGGCAGCAGAAACAAAGAGCAAGTGTGGTTAACTATTATTACAGATAGCAAGATAATTCTGCAAAAATCTAAGAAAATTCTTAAAAATCAAACCAAATTTACTTCCCTTGCTGAGGATTGGAGATCAGAAGCTGGAAGCAAAAACTTAGAATCTTATCTTTTGCATTCAAAATGCTTGCAGACCAACAATCTTTCCTCTAGCGAAGCAGGCAGGGTAAACCAACAAAGGGGGTTTGATATTACTGATAAAGCCAGCGACCCCGAGACTGATATTAACTGCCATAACACTCATCAAGCTTCTGCCAGCAATTACTACAATTTTAGAGCTAATTTAGAGAGTAATATCAACTCTAGGAGACTATCGTCAGATCCAGGTCACTTTGACGCCAGATCTAACCATTTTGTGAATTCCAGCATCTTTAACTCGAGCAGCAGAATTAACTTGTGCAGAGACAACAATTTGAAAGAGAAATCGTTAGATCTAGGTCGAGATGACGCTAGATCTAACAATTATATGCATCTTAGCAACATAGTAGCTATCGAATGGATGATAACAGATTCGACAGCGGCAGAGGTATGAAAGCTGGATCTAATAACGCTCTTTCTTATTGGGAACGAGGAGAGTGTAGCAGAATGAAGCAAGGAAGAAAAATGGCTTCGGTGATCAACCATTATTAAAATTTTCTGCTTCTCTTCGTGCTTTTGTTTTGAGAATGTTGTTATGTCGGCGTGTTTAGGGTTTGAGAGCGTGAGGGTTTTGTTATATTTTTTTGTTTCGGGTTTGATTATTTGACCCGGTTTTGGTTGTTAGCATATGGGCTTGGCCCGTTTAACGTTTGTTCAAAACAAAAATTCACTCCAGAAAATCCATTAACATCCAAGAAATAGCTATATTGCTAAAGGGCACAAAACTATTGTTAACATTCATTGCAGTTGGAAACCAAAAATTTACATGACTTACCACTCTTTTTGTCACCTTAAGGAAGCCAGTAAATTTCAGATTTACGTTTCCCCCTCACCTGTTCTAAAAGGATTCCACTTTGTTAACCTTCGGTCATGAAGTGGGTTCTTAAGCTTATTGTCCTAGCTACTATTATTCCTCCTTCTAAGATCTTTCCTTCTGTTACCTATGATTCCCATTTTGTTGTTATTGATGATAGTTTTAAAGAAAAACCAGATGCGACTCTTCCTCCTTTTGATGATTTTTTTAAGCCTCATCTAAGCAAGCATGGATTCACGAGCCTTCTGAAATGAGATATGATTATAAGGTTGGAAGTTCTTATAAGTATGTGGGTGGGGATAAAGAATAAAGGAGGCTAGATTATCGTATACAAGATGAAGGTCTGACATATTCCATTCTTAGGGAAAATTTTCGGCTTGAATTAACTTGTATTAGCAGATGACAAATGGGATAGGAAATATCTATATTGCTCTGATTCGGTGGATTTTATCCATTGATTAGCGACTCACTTTTTAGGATATTACCATGTTATTCCTGAATGTTCATACGATGACAGTAATTCTTTCTCCACGAAGGGGTGATTAACATTAGGATTTTAATAGTTCTAGTATTCTTGCCATACTCATGTACTTTATTATCTGTTTCAAGGTATTTGGTGCATATGCCAAACAATTGTTTCAACTTCATTTACAAATGTGAATGGCCCACTTAAGCTGTCTAGATTTACTAAAAAGCTAGAATATTACCTTGGTAATAACACTAGAATGCTGAATCAATTGAGCTCCATTTGAATCTATATGCAAACTCTACCAAAATAGCTACCTGACTGAAAAATCTACACACCGTTGCAATTGCTTTTGTTTAAATCTTTGTTTTGTGTCTGAAGTGATGGTGGATGGAGGGCTTGGCATTTTGGTCAGAAGTGATGAAGGGAGGAGCCAAAGAAGAATCACTTAAATGAAGGGTTAAGGGAGTTTAAATAGAAGAGAGAGGAAGGAGCTAAAAGTGGATCTAGATCCACCAATTTCTCCACTGATTCAAACCCCTTTTGCATTGAATCCATCACTTTTATCCCACACCTATGGCTGGCCATACTAAGCCTCTACATTGGCCTTTCTTCCATTACAAACCTGATAAGATAATATATATTTAAATCAAATTTAAACGTACATCAATATCGTATATCGATACGTGTATTGCAACTTTTTATATATGCACCATTTTCAATAATAAACACAAATCAAATAACTTTTATAATTAATATTTCACAAATATTAATTAACTCAATTAATTAAAATTTAATTGACTCGATTACATGACTCTTAGGTGTAAATTCGATCAGCGACTAATATCGAACAATTCAAATCGTTCGCACTATCACCCTAGCTAGTGGTATGATATTATAGACAAACTTATCGCTTACATAGTTTCAATAAAATATTTTTTTTACTTATTTTAAGTAGTACCTTATTATGAAAATTATTTGCGCTAATTTTCTTCATTAAAACCATATCACATTAGGACTTATGAAATTTAGTAATGGTCAAAATTCCGATATCACCCAAATTCAACAGTATAGTCCAAACACAAAGTCCTTGGTTCTGTAATAACATTTATTATTAACGGAGTTACTGTGGATAGATAATTTGACTTTGACTTGACTTCAGTTGTCGTGACACTAACCTTATATACTAGAGGAGATGAACACTATATTGAATAGTGTTTCACTTCCAATGCTTCCACTCAACCCAACTATAGTTGTTCGATGGACATTATGCCATGATTTAACTATTATTAAAGTGGAGTTTGACCTTAGTCATATTGGTAATATTGTCACATTAATATTTTCTGTTTAACCTTGTTTATATTCAAAATTAAAAAACTATCTAATGAGTTATTCTATAGTTATCCAATAGTAAAGGAACCCTTTGGTGCCTCTAAAAAATTATGAGTAATACACTGCCTAACATTTGAAAAGCATTACTGTTATCCCACCTTTTGGCAAGGCCATGATACCATGGATTTAACAAAATAGATTTCGTGATCATCAAGGGAGGACGCCCGAAAAGGTGATTATCAAGAATGGAGATCGGTTATAAGCAATATTATGGATTATAGTCGAGCGGATTCAGATGATTGACATCCCGAAATTGGCTAAATATGGACTGGCCCTTTCCCTAGGTAGGGGATCGGTACCTATCCTTTCCCCCAAGTAGGGGATATGTACCTATACCTTCTCCTATGCTAGGGATCAGATGGGATTGGATCGTATCACTATAGCTATGGACCTTAACTCAGCAGCTCAACATAATAGAAGTCGATCTATATCTCCAATTTTCACTTAGGCAACATTGCAGAACAACTCAAGAATCACGAAGCTAGCCCGGAAGGGGACCCACATAGGGGTCATCGACCCCAATACTCAAGTATTAGGGATCGGTGCTGATCCCTCAGAAAGGCTCAGATGAGCTCCTTTTTTTATGGGGTGGGGGGGGGGTCTTGGTCTTAGGCCTTTACACGCGAATTTTTAGCTGGATATTTTTCCGTCTTCCCCTGTAAATACAGGATCATTGGCTTAGGGAAAGAGATCTTCTTCTTTCTTCTGGATCTTCTACTCTTTTGGTTTTTTTACCTACACTCTGCCATTTTTATTCAGATTCAAATCAAATTGTAACCATAATAAATAATATAAATAAAAGGAAAATACCTTTGGAGTGAACGTTGGTCGGAGAACATCGAACCACTATAAAACTTTTTCTATTCATTCCTTATTGTTTTAATTTTCCATTCTCATATTTTATTCTCTACTTCATTCTGTTTGGAGTTGATTATTGGATTTATGATGCCTTCCACCATTTAGGTGTTGATGGTCATTTTTTATGCTAACATTTGGTGCTTTCATTGAGATGACTTGCACTTGGGGATTTAGAAGCTAGGATCTTAGATTTGAAAGCTTGGGTACTTGGATCTAGGAAGCAATGGCTAGGCAATTAATAAAGAGACCACTGGTAGATAGGAGTCACCATGGAGGGAGTCAAGAGGCATGCTCAGGAGCTGGAACTAATCAATCACTACCGCACGTAATCACTGCAGCATGTAACCGAAGTCAATAAAGGCCGACACCCTATTTTTATTACCTTCAGCGTGAACCAACTAAAATGTTTTATAAAGTCAAAGCAAGTCTTGGTGCTTCATTTAATCATTATCGTCATTCATCCTTGCTACCTTTGTTCAAGGCTACGTGTTTTCAATAAGGGCTGTGAGGTCCCCATTATCCTTGTCAGCTTTATTTTTAAGAGGCGATAAAGTTATGGATTATCAATTTTGATGGTGTTTCAATACCAATCGTTTTAGGAGTTGATGTCAAATGACATCGACATCGACCTTAATGCTTAAAACCTTAAGTGTAAGTAGCTTTATGATGTTGCTACTGCATTTCATCCATATCGATTTTAATGTATTTTCTCATATAAGATACTATAATTAAGAGGTGCGGCAACCTTATATAAACATTGAAAGTATACATGGTATTATTAAATCAGTTAGTTAATTTGGCACGAGAAATTGGTAAAGTAAAAGTGTTACATTTTCCTTGTTTTAAAATATGAATTAAAGAGATTAATTATATATTGACAAAGGTCTTCAAGGAATAAACTATTTTTTAGCCCAAGATTTTATGTGCAATTACAAAAGAAAGCTCTTACATAAGCTTAAGTAAATTTAAGATGCCTGTTTATTGAACATATTGAATGATGGATGCTATATGTTCTTAATATTAATTGGTCAATTATTATGTATAATTATTATTATTATCATACTCATATCATTTTGTCCCATGATTGCATTATTGGAGGTATTAAGGGCATAATAACTAACTAGGTAGATCAGATAGTAAATATAAACAAAGTCATCTCCTAAATGAGTAGAATCGCATCTAGAAGGTCAGGTAGATCAGAAGTATAGGATGACCAAAAACTGATAAAAAGGTTTATTGATTTAAAATAGATTATTGGAAGGGTCCAATAGGTTCATAGTCATCCTATGAAAACTATGCCAATGCGTAATGTTACTGGTGGGTAACCAATAGGTTTTTATTGATCCCACAGAAACTATGTATTGAGAGATGTTATCGGAGAATCCAATATGTTCATAGTAAGCCATCAATATTATGATTGGAAACTGTTGCTGGTAGAAACCAATAGATTCTTATTGATCCCATGAAAACTATAAAGTGGAGCATATTGTCTAAGATCCGAAATAGGTTAATGGTCGGCATATGAAAATTAATAGCTTAATAGTGATCCTAAAAAACTATAATTTGAGATAGATAGTTAGACAAATTGGGATGGGTAATCCAAGACATATTTCATGTTTGCATACATATCATCGTAATTATTATGT
The DNA here is from genome assembly GCA_030765085.1 of Allium cepa. Lineage (NCBI taxonomy): Eukaryota > Viridiplantae > Streptophyta > Magnoliopsida > Asparagales > Amaryllidaceae > Allium > Allium cepa. The sequence goes on along the minus strand of CM060930.1, from coordinate 117,872,260 downwards.
TATAACCATTGTGGATGCAGGAACACAACATATGGTTGAGATATTTTAGTTATGGTACTAGTAAAGGGAAAGTTGTTCCAATCTGCAGTATAGTCTCACTAGATATCTATTGATTTGAGATAGTTGATTATTATTCACACCAGACATTTTGCCTGATTCGAAGTTTTTATTTTTTCCCTTAATCTCTTGGGTACTTATTTGAGTAGGTTCAGAGTAAGGGTGTTCAGGTTACAATTAGACGAATAAGCTTTCAGAGGTGTGTAGGAGGCAATTTAGCTATTAGGAATTTTATCTATTTCCATTGGGTTTGCCTATTTAAATGTATGTACTGACAGAAGATCATAACTGTCAAGTAGTAATAGACTCTGGTCAACTAAGAGGAACCTTCATATGTCGCTCTTGGAGTATTTTGTAATAAGTATAATTTCCTTGAATGCGGGTTTGCAAACGGGATTATGTAATGAATATGAAATAACATTTATGAAATGAAATGTGAAATTTTGTTAAAAAAATCTTGTTTAATATTTTTCATATTCATGTGCTTTTAATTATTAATATGATTAACATACCTGCATTTTGTCATCGAAAATTAATAATCATGGATGATTACGTCATCTATAGCGGTTAGTTTTGGGCCCGTGAATGGGGGATATTATAGTTTGTAGCATGTAAGAAGTTTGTGACGTTCTCTTATAAGTTCAAGATGATTTCTTCTTCAAGTGTTGAGGGAATGGATATTGTATTATTGATATTGAAATCTGTAGAGTTAACATGTTGCATGGGATTGTGGACTTAAGAGGGACATATGGCCACGTTACTTTTTTCTTGAGGTCGAATATTGCATGATGGGTCAGTTGAATTATAGCGGGAAAGATCAGTGGTAATGTGTAATGTGGAGATTGGCTGATTTAATGTTTGGTAGAAGTTGCTGCTCCATTTGATGCTTCATGTGCACTGATATTGGTTGTAGCACTGTGCTTGTCTATCGGATTATTAAATATTAATGAACTATTTTTTCCAATATTTCCCCCACTTGATCATTCTCAACATTGTTTTGCTACACTGTATTATTAATTGTTGCTCCTGCACTGTTAGCATGGTTTGATGTTGATTCATTTATTCTCTATTTCTTGATTGGCTCTCTCTTTTGAGTAGTTTGGTTCAAAGAAGTTATTCTTCCTATCTCCTGCATTGTGTTGAGTATTTTTGTTTCTATACTATATGTTATCAGTTTCTTGATCTTGTACCTGAGTCTGTTTTGAGTGTGATTGTTCTTTCATTTTTCCACATGCACCGGTCTCATGGCCAAAAGTTTTGCAAGAAGTGCATATCTTTAGCATCCAGTCATACATAACTTGAACATTCAGGTAAATGTCGCCAAGTCCTTCAATTAGAATATAATCCAGTAGCTCATGGCCTGGTGAGATGTCTATGAGTTCTTTTTCATATTTAAAATTTTTCATCTTTTTGGTGTTTTTATCAAAATATACAAGTCTACCAATGTGGCAAGCAAGCCAATCATTTCCTACAAGCGTCCATGCAATTACTGGAATCTTATAGAAGTGAACCCAATTGGGTACCTTATGGTATTGAGCACATACATAACCATAGGATGGGTTCCAAAGTGTAATTATAAACATCTTACCTTTTATAAATATAGGATCAGCTTCCAGTATGTTTTTCTTGTCCTGGTCATTTAAGAAACTAAAATAGAAATTCTCATTATCAGATGACATGTCCACTTCACCAGCAAACTTCCAATGTCTTCGTAGATGAATAAGCATAGTTAGATAAGAGAGGGAGTCATCTAGAAAAAACCCAACTAAGTGGTCACTCCAGTAATTTATGTCTTCTTGCCGTACTTCTAAAGGAAGAGACTTAGGGATACCATCATTGACTATCTCAAAGTGTTTTGTGACATACACCCTCGCATTCCTGGATTTATTTTTTGAAAAGTGAAGACCATTGCTGGCTGGGATGATTAGTCGTAGGAACTAGGGTTTCACGAAGAACGGTGGTGGAGGGGTTTGAGTCAGGCATTGAGGTTGTGGTTGGAACACTGGAATGTATGGCGGCCTGGAGAGGAGAGGTGGAAAGTTAAGGGGTCAGGTGGTTTAGGTTTTTGTATATTATGGGTTTCCTAGGTCGAAGGGTTCGGTAGATGGTCAGAGCAAGAGGGTAATAGTGAAGGGGTATAGGAAGAAGTATTGGAGTTCAAATGATATGTGCATGAAGTGAAAGTGGATAAAGTAAGGGAGAAGTGGATAAAGGAAGAAAAAGGGCAAGTAAAGGGAGATAAGAGGTTTCTACTTTTACTTAAGTTTTCGATTTATCAAATTTCAATTAAATATACTTAAATCAAATAATTAGTTAATATAACACATTATAAAAAGTTTATAATAGAAAGAAAAACTCCTTTCACACCAAACGAGATTTGATTACAGAGTTAATAATGTATAATAAATTACAGAATTACCCTTTGGACATATCCTAACTCTATTAGTGTGGTCGCTTGTAGTCTTACGGTCTGCAATCGAAAAGGAAATATGCATTAAACAAATGATTGTAATGGTTTTGTACATCATCACTCTATCTCTTCCAATGTTAGGCTACAGAAATGTTTTAAAGATCACATATTGCTATTTGTGTTTATTTTTAGGCTTTTCTAAAATTTGTTACGTTAATGTCAAAGAATATAATCAAACTTGGAAACCTTAATTTAACATTGTACTAGAATAAATTAGAAGTTCTATACAATCTTACTCCCATTTTTAAAAATTGTATCAAAGCAATAAACGGTATGCACATAATTACATACTTGATCGATAGTAGTGCACAACCACTTATTAGATAAAAATGGACATGCTAATAAAAATGATATGGCGATGTGTAGGTTTTATATGACTTTAACATATGTCATTGCTAATTGGAAAGGAATTGCGCATAATGGTAAAGTATTTAACTGTCTAATAAACGATAGGGTCTTAAACTTTATACATCCTCCATAGGGTTAGCATTATTTAGTTGACTTAGGATATCCATAATAGATGGTTTATATGCCTTCATATCAAAATGTAACAACTAAATCCACGTCAAAATGTGGCATTGGCATCGCGGATTCCATTGATGATGGATCACTTTCATGTAAAATAAAAAAAGGTCATGGATCTATCTACAATTCTACACTTTCAAATAGTCATGTGAAAGGAATAAAATTTGATAACCAATAATGCACTGCCAGACAAATAAAACAATGTAGTATCAAATAAACTCTAACGACAACATCTCTCTATAAAGGTAACATAAACAGTCTAGTGTCTACGAAAAACCAAAATAAAATAGTAGATAATTAGTAGGTAAACAAATGCATGCCCCTATCACGCCACTACGTCTCCAAGCCACCGCTATTCCTCTCAATCGATTAGTCAGAGTATAACTAAAAAAAGAAAGTAAAAAAGTGTTCGAACATACATTTTGCAAGTGAAATGCATCATGTAAGTCTATAGTACTAATAAGCTAGTAAAACAACATTTTTGCTCGAAAATCATACCTTAACCAATGTCACATGCCCCCAACAAGTCAGTTAAACATGGTACAACACTATACCGACATCATACACTAAGGTCTCGCTAAAACCTATTCATGGCTAAGTGTGTGCATGTATAGAGCTCAAATTTTCAACTCACATTGCTAAACTGACTACAACACGATTGAGCACAAAGTCCCAACTCACCATCATCTAAGCATATATACAAGATTTAGCCTAAAGTCCCATCTTGCATTCCACAACAACTATGACACAATTTAGCCCAAAGTCCCAACTCGTAATCGCCTAAACATATGCATACATTGAGCTTAAAGTCCAAAATCGCATGCCAATATTGATTGCGGCACAATTGAGCCCAAAGTCCCAACCCACCATCGTCGAAACGTATGTACAAGATTGAGCATAATGTCTTAAATTGCATGTCAAAATCGGTTGTGACATGTTTGAGTCTAAAGTTCCGATTCGCCATTGCTGAAACGTGCACATACGAACGGGCCCCAAATCCCAACTTGCATTACACAATCCGACAGTGACACGATTGAACCCATATACCAAACTCGCCATCACCGAAATGTATACAGATGATTGAGGCTAAAGTCCCAACTCGCATGCCGAAACGTACATGACTATTGAGGTCAAGTCAAAGCTAGCCATCACCTAACCGTTCGTGACATTATTAGAACTGAGCCCGAAACTCATTGTCGCCTATGCCACTAGTGCAACCGAGGTCCAGTTTCTTCATATGTGTACTAAAATGCATTAGTAGAACACCCATACAACGAATCTACTAAATAGAGCATTTTTCACGTATCTCAACACAGCAAAAAAAATACCAAAACATTCCTCGTCTCGCCATGGTTATGGTGCCGCAAACTGCACGTAAGACATAGGTTGTATGCAAGAGCTATGAGGATTTGAAGATAAGGGAAATGTTGCTATTATTCAATTTATATATATTAGTTTATATTTTTTACATGCATATATTCCTCCATAAGTGTCTTTATGCCACAATAACCACAACATCCCTAACATCGTGCTTTGCAAACCATGTCGATAACTAGAAGCACTCGCTAGCGCTGCCTCAGACAAAGCCGCCACGATCGAACACCATAGTTTCCACCACCATCATTGCCAACCCTATATTGACCACCCCGACCGCGCCCAATGCCTTCGCTAGAACCCTAACCACTGCACTTTTCTGGTGAGATTCTAACGAATGTTAACCACTTGGGGTCGATCACACCCCACTATGGCAACCTACTCAACCTCCTCTTCATGGTCATGCCCACCGATCTTCCTATCATCATCATTTCAATAGTGGATCAATACGGACGATCCATACTTATTGAACTTAGTGCATTTATTTATCAATTCTACACCCAAGCTATGAATGAACACTACCAATGGATTTGCATCATCGAAAACTATAATTTTGATACGTAATATGTCTAATTTAGAACATTTTTCTATTTCACACTTTTTATTTAGGCAGAGGTTCAACATTGTATAATTACAAATAAAAAATCACTTTTTTTTAAATTATCTAGCCATGACATTCTACATCCTAATCATGATTGGCTGAAATTCAATGTAGTTAATATCTAGTTTCATCATTTTTAATTTGATTTAAGGCCATAATGGATGAATTACTAAGTCTTATTTATATATAATCAAATATGAAGAATCTCATTCACCATTTAGCCACATCTTCTTCGATTTGATGCAGATTCTTATTCTACTTCGATAACCAGAAATTGTTTGCCTTCGGAACCCCAAACCTTATGGTAGCTTTGATTTATTTGTGTAGTAATCTTCATGGTGATTAGTTTCATATATTAATTTGTTTAATTTGGATTTGATTCAGATAATCTATAATCGATCTAGGATTAAGATTTTATAAGTGAAGGCAAGACTTTTTAAGCAAAAGAAATAGAATTAGAGATCTACTTATAGGCTAAAAACAATGGTATATAGGGTGAAATTTCATAATTAATTTGTTACGAAAATGCCACCGTGTTTGGCTTTTTCTATTTTCCCGCCTATTTTATCAATTTAGAAATTTATATATGTTATTTAACTGTAAACGAAATTTTAATCCCAATGGTATAGGCCTCTAAGCTTATTCCAAACTTTTATAAGAATTTAACACTTTGCCTTTATATAAAAATTGCAAATTAATCCATTTAATTAAATTATATAATTACATAAAATATGAGGAATTACATTCCTTTGCTAAAAGAATTTCTTCCTTAAAGTTCCAAGAAAAGGACAATGCAACTCTTTTTACAGCGTGCTAACATACAGACATAACTACATCCATCCAACATCCATTAAACAAACACAACCACAATGAACATTGTATAGTATATATAACAGATAATAATAAATGATATGATGTGATATGTGTGTGAATGCATCTGGACTGACCTTCTATATGAATGCATATGTAGTGAGAACTAAAAATATGTAAACATCCTTATATATAACTTGGTTATTTATTGATATCTAAAAGGGAAATACATACATAATACACAAAAATATACCCTTAATCCTAATTACGACAAACAGTGACCACAAATAAACATATGTTCAACTTGTGTGCTAGTGGATATTTCGTATGTTGAAAATTTCAGTTAAGCCCAATTAGCACTGAATAATGCGTCTTTTCCACAAATGCAGTTATTGTAACCTCATATAACTGCTACAACTATCTTCGCAGCTGCCCTCCTTGACAGTTTCGATAACCGTTTCCTTTTTGAGCTGGCCGTTGAATGTCGCACTTCTCAGTGCTTCACATGCTAACCTCATTCTATTCGAACTTCACTAACATAACAATCACGTTGGATGAATATTCCATTACTTTCCTAGTTTTACCCTTCATTACATGCCTATTTTTTCCACTTGTCACCGAAGACTTCATAGGATGAGCGTTGTGACTAACAGGGCTTCCTGCATTTAGAAAACCGTGGATATGGCTCCGTGAGTAAATTCTCTTCCGTTGAAATAGATCTATTAGATCCTAAATGTTTTCCTTCTCTATCTACTATAGGCCCTTAAATCTCAAATGTAGAATCGACTAAATAATTTTTTTCTAGTTTTATTAATTGACTTGGGATACTGACTTCATTCGATTTATTCTTCACTTACTCAGTAACTTCTATAAAATTTCATTCTTTTTCTGCTCGGGTAACTCACTCTCGGTTTTGAATTTTGAATTGCGAAACCAAAGTATTGGTTCATGGCTTCACTTTTCCCGTACTGAGAGATCCCAATCTAAAAGAAGCCATAATGAAAAACCATCTTATCGTTTTGGATTTTCCTTAAAAAAACTTTACTTGACCGAAGTGCATATAATTATGTCTTTGGTATCTTCTCCTCAATTATTTTCATGGAGTGGATATAAATTGAAAGCATTTAAAAACTCTTCCATCCCTTTTTGGACTTCTCTAAAAGAGAGTTCCTCACTACATATGTGTGTGTGTATCTGTGTGTGTGCATGCGCGCCCATATATCCATACATCCATATGCACCATCCATATCAAAGAGTAAGTAAATAACCAAAATTATACACAAATAGTAATTAAAAGAAAAATAAAGAAATAATTAATAGTATATATGTGTGTGTGCATAATCTTCTAACCTACGTTTGGAACACACATAAATATAGGTATCCAACATAATAAGAACTAAACCGGTATAACTCAAAAGGATATCATTACAAATAAAACATGCCATAAGAATGTACAAAATGAGAAAATTAACCAATAAGTTAACAAAAGAGGAATGGATTAGAAGAGAGCTCTTGGTGGGATCTAGGATTCTCTTATTGAGCTCTCTACTCCCTTCTGAACCTTTTCTCAATAAACTTGGACCAATTTCGTTTCTTCAAACTTATGATATATCACATCAATCTCTAAGATGCATATACGCCTATAGAGTATTCTAGACCTTGCGTCTACATTCACCTCATAAAGCTAACTAGACTCTACCATAACCGCTAAATTATCAACATATGTTCATAAATAAGATAAACAGAACGCATGTGAACACCCATCAATCTTTCAAGAAGGCTCAATCAAGCATATTGACTCTCTCACTCTCTTTAAAATCAGGAATGATCCAACAAATTATGTTGCTATCATTCTCACAAACTCAATAGCGAGTCATTCACCTATACCACGCCACCCACTTCGACCTATCTATGCATGCCTATCTTATGCAGTTTCCATTCCTTTTCATACCACTTCAACTTTCACTCAGGTGTCTCTAATCATTTAATTTCCAAGTATAACTCTAATTTAAATAAACTTAACTACTGCCACAAATTTATCATTAAATACCTAGCAACATACTCCACCACTTACTTCTTCATCCTTGACTAATAGAAAACCCTCTACGTATCCTTTGACGTGCCTCACTAAAATCTTTATTTAAGCCTATGAGCTCGACAACATGATAGAGGATAGTGTATGCCCTCTAAGTGGACTAACATTAGGATTCTTAGGTGAACCTCATACGGCCTCCAACGGATTTTCTAACGCCTTCCAACGGCTCGTTGGATTTTGACGTAACCGTGTGAAGCCGTTGGAAAGATGTCGTTTGCGGCCGTTGGAAGCCGTTGGCAAATTTCCTGCATATTTTCCAGAGAACCGACCTGCATCTCATTATCTTCTTCCCATTCACATTTTTCACCCAATTCCCCCATTCCACCACCTCCTACCTGCTACCGCCCCCCAAACACCATCCCAACCACCTCCGGCACCCTCTAGAAGCTCCTCCAGCCCATCTCCACCCTTCTAGCTCTCCAAATCAGTAATTTTGCTAAACCTAATATTTAGGTTTTTTTTTGTTTTAGAATTTAATTTGAATTATGATTGATTCCTACTTGTTAGTGTATGCATATTACATCATGTTATCCCCTAATTGCAACTATTACACCATAATGAACAAGTTATTACCGATTGAAAATTTTGAAATTTAGGATATTGCATTAGTTTATGTTGATCTGGTTATTATATTAAACGTATGTGTGTGATAGAGTTTATTGCATTTGGAAGCTGATAGAACGGATATTGCATTTGTGCGAAGATGAGTTTTGTATTTGTGCGAACACGCGAATTGATTTAGTGTATAAATGAATTTGTAATAAATAAATTTTGTGTACAAATTTTGTGTATAAATGAATTTAGTACTTATGTAATAAAACGGTAAAATATAAACCAATATTAATTAAACGAGTTATATATTTAAATTTAATATAAACAAATATTTAAATCCTTAGATATATTTGGCCCCGTCTGACAAGTGTTGTATATGATCATTTTAGGGATATTCGTTTTTTCACAAAACGGATAACTCTATTCATCTGATACATCATTTGTCGGATTTGTCCCTGTATTGGACAAGTTACAAACACTATAAAGTAATTATATTTTGTCAATCATATAACTTTAAACGGTTCACAAAATTTCGACGGCATTTCCTTTATGTTCCTTGTGTACACGCATTTGTGTACGATACAAGGAACACGGGGGAAATGCTGCTGAAATTTTGTGAAATCGTTTAAAATGATATGATTTACGGAATATAATTACTATTATGTTTGTAATGGAAAGTAGGATGACCGACCATCAAAGAAGACACATAAGTGGCAATGAATCAATAGTTGTTTATTTAAAATGAAGTTTGTAGAAAAAATATAAAATTTAGTATATGTTTACTAAATTAGTAAATAAAATTTAAACAAAATATAAAATGAATGATTTATAATTTTTTTACTTTATCATAGGTTTTCAAGTAGGAAAAATGGTCAATTACTTTAATGATCGGAGCTGGATGTTTCAAAGAAGGGAAATTAATGGCGCAATAAGTGAACATTTTCTAAAAGGGGTACAAGTGTTCATCGAATTTGCTATAAGTAATATTGCAAACGATGAAGAAATTCGTTGTCCATGTAGTAGATGCAAATTGTTGAACTATTTAGTACAGAATATAGTTAAGGTTCATTTACGCCAATACGGTTTCGTACCCAATTATTTACTGTGGGATCGTCATGGAGAAATTGTAGCTCCTAATAATCAAGAACAGTCAGTGGAGGTCATTAGTGATGAAGTTGGTACGAATCTCATAGAACATATGGTCGAAGATGTCGCACGATCAATGTTCCCTACCGTTGAAATTGAGAACAACGATGTTAACGTCGAAGAGGAACCAAATGTTGGATCTAAAAAATATATGATTTATTGGATCATGCTAAAAAAACCCTTTGGAATGGATGTTTAAGCGGCTCTCAATTATCGGTAACTGCAGAATACATTGCAATGAAATCAAAATACAACCTTACAGAAGCTGGATTTACGGCTGTTGTTCAAGCTGCTAAACGTCATATGCCACCCGATAATTTAATGTGCGAAAATTATTAGTCGAAGCATTTGAGAGTGCAGAGGAAAACGATGTAGAACACGAAACCGAGTCTGAATCAGAAAATGACGATGACGACTGAGTAATATTCGGTAATTTTTACAATTATTCACATTACATTTATCTCTGATTAATAATGATCACATTTGTATACTCACACACTCAACACTTACACACAACATGACATATTTGTAGCATATTGTATTACAATTTTTAATGGTTTGTCATATCATAATTATTATGAATTGTACATGTATGTATATGGCAAGTATATTATGTCTGGCTCTAGTTCTGGCTCTCGATGACGTGGCTCTTCCCAGCTGATTGGAGAGAGTAGTGGTGAGCCACTAGCTCGTCCAGTCGTTTACTTGCAGCCAAAGGCTGATCAAGCGTAAGTGTCATAATTTGGAGCATAGCTTTAATTTTTTTTGTACATGGTATATCTATAATTGTCTATAGTTCTATTTTATATTAACGCAGTAGGTTTGAGTTGGAGCCATCTAAAGTGGTTCTGAACATTTCTAAGCAGGCGTATATGGGCAGGATGAGCGACTCTGGCCTAAGTGGAGCAAGATCCCCGTTTATGTGAGAGAGACCATTTGGAAAGATTTTCTAGTAAGTTTATAACGCTTTACAAAATGATTAATTAAACAAAAATAAATAATTAGTAATATTTTCTCATTGTACAGGGCGCAGTAGATTTGCAAGTGTCTGACATCAACTTAGTCCAGCGACACTGGAACTCAAAGATCGCTAAGAACTATAGGGAGAAGATGTCAGAGATTAAAAGAGTGGGAAAGAAACCAAAGTGGACGAGCGCGGCTGTATGGGATAAGTGGGTTGACTGGTGGAACTCTGAGGATTTCAAGGTAAATCTATAATGAATCTCAGTCATTTTTTTAACGTTTAATAAATAATTATTCATTGTAAATTTGCAGAAGGAGTCACAAAGGAACTCGGCAAATAGGAGCATGAATCCAGTAACTCATCATGGAGGCTCCAAATCTTTCTAGCATCATCACGAAGATTTGGTAAATTTATCTGTTATCACATTTGTATATTGATCAGTTCAGTAATTAGTTAAGTGGAGTTAAATTATCCAAATTATCAATTGCAGGAGCGAGCTTATGGACATCCCGTTGGCTTAGTGTACTTATTTGCTCACTTCACGCATCTAGGCAAGTAGACGAGTCTGGCAAAATCATATATCAGTGGGGTGATCGGGATAGGGCGACTAAGGCATATGTATGCGTTTTTTAATTTCTAATACTTACATCGATAAGTTTATTAATTACTAGCTATGTAAAATAAAAATTACATTCTACTATTTTTCAACTGAAATTGTTTTTTTGCATTATAGTCAAGGTTACAGGAGGCATGGGCTTATGCACTTCAGCAGTCTGGTTGTGATGAGTTGACACATGAGGAGGAAGATAACATATTTGACGCTGTTATGGATCCGACGCAGCGGAGTAGACGTTATGGCTTCGGGAACGTAACGGTAATTAATCCTTTTAATATGTACAACAAATTAGTGTTTAGATATGTAGTGTTTTAATATTTTATATGATGAGACAACCCTTTTGCTATTATTTCTATTTACAGGCTCGACAAGCTCAAAAGACACAAGACAAAGAAGAAATTAAGGAGCTTAGAGCTATGATTGAGCAGCTACAAGAGGAGAATCATCTGCGAGTTGTACAGATGGAGCAGCTGAATCAAAAGCTTGCGGAGTATGTGCAGAATCATGGTACCTTTCCTTCATCGTCTGGTGCTTCTGGAGGCGACGACGAAGATGCTTGAGGAGGTATATTTTTTAGTGTTTGTGTTTGAACGATGTATATATTGACTTGGAGATGGTTATTATGTGTTTTAATGTTGCATATATTGGTACGCAGTGGATGAGAACGATATTTTGATGGTATGTACGTGGTTTGTTGACATGTTTTGATGGTATTGACGTTGATTGTACGGTTTATGATGTTTGAATGGTTTGGTTTATTTATATTGGTGTTTAATTGATTTATGTGTGTTGTTTATATTGATATTGATATATATATATATATATATATATATATATATATATATATATATATATATATGGAATGGATTGGAAATGTATTGGAAATGGATTGGATTGAAACGATGTGGCTGGAAGGTGAATAGGCTTGCTGTTGTACAGCAAAATAAACCCAGATTTCCAACGTTTCCAATGGCCTATTGGGCATTTCATTCGAACGACCGGTAACGGTTTTCATCGGCTACAAACCGTTGGCCGCCGTTGGAAATTCCGTTGGAAAATAGCTATTGGTTCCGTTGGAAAGCGTTGATTCTATTCCAACGGCTATTCCAACGGCCGCCAACGGCTCCGAGCCGTTGGAATAGCCGTTTAATCTTGTAGTGACCATCGTCGAAACGTATGTACAAGATTGAGCATAATGTCTTAAATTGCATGTCAAAATCGGTTGTGACATGTTTGGGCCTAAAGTTCCGATTCGCTATTGCTGAAAAGTGCACATACGAACGGGCCCAAGTCTCAACTTGCATTACACATCCAACAGTGACACGATTTAACCCATATACCAAACTCGCCATCACCGAAATGTATACAGATGATTGAGGCTAAAGTCCCAACTCGCATGTTGAAACGTACATGACTATTGAGGTCAAGTCAAAGCTAGCCATCACCTAACCATTCGTTACACTATTAGAACTGAGGCTGAAACCCATTGTCGCCTATGCCACTAGTGCAACCGAGGTCCAGTTTTTTCATATGTGTACTAAAATGCATTAGTAGAACACCCATACAACGAATCTACTAAAATAGAGCATTTTTTTACATATCTTAACACAGCAAAAAAATACCAAAACATTCCTCGTCTTGCTATGGTTATGGTACCGCAAATTGCACATAAGACATAGGTTGTATGCAAGAGCTATGAGTATTTGAAGATAAGGGAAATGTCGCTATTATTCAATTTATATATATTAGTTTATATTTTTTACATGCATATATTCCTCCATAAGTGTCTTTATGCCACAATAACCACAACATCCCTAACATCGTGCTTTGCAAACCATGTCGATAACTAGAAGCAATCGCTAGCGCTGCCTCAGACAAAGCCGCCTCGATCGAACACCATAGTTGTAACCACCATCACTGCCAACCCTATACCGACCACCCCGACCGTGCCCAATGCCTTCGCTAGAACCATAGCCACTGCACTTTTCTGGTGAGATTCTGACGAATGTTGACCACTTGGGGTCGATCACACCCCACTATAGCAACCTACTCAACCTCCTCTTCATGGTTATCCCCACCGATCTTCCTATCTTATAGTTTTATTAATTGACTTGGGATACTGACTTCATTCGATTTATTCTTCACTTACTCAGTAACTGCTACAAAATTTCATTCTTTTTTTGCTCGGGTAACTCACTCCCAGTTTTGGATTTTGCATTGCAAAACCAAAGTATTGGTTCATGGCTTCACTTTTCCCGTACGGAGAGATCCCAATCTAAAAGAAGCCATAATGAAAAACCATCTTATAGTTTTGGGTTTGCCTTAAAAAAAATTTACTTGACCGAAGTGCATATAATTATGACTTTGGTATCTTCTCCTCAATTATTTTCATGGAGTGGATATAAATTGAAAGCATTTAACAATTGTTCCATCCCTTTTTGGACTTCTCTAAAAGAGAGTTCCTCTCTGCATATGTGTGTGTGTATCTATGTGTGTGCATGCGCGCCTACATATCCATACATCCATATGCACCATACATATCAAGGAGCAAGTAAATAACCAAATTTATACACAAATAGTAATTAAAAGCAAAATAAAGAAATAAGTAATAGTGTATATGTGTGTGTATGTGCATAATCTTCTAACCTACGTTTGGAACACACATAAATATAGGTATCCAACATAATAAGAACTAAACCGGTATAACTCAAAAGGATATCATTACAAATAAAACATGCCATAAGAATGTACAAAATGAGAAAATTAACCAATAAGTTAACAAAAGAGGAATGGATTAGAAGAGAGCTCTTGGTGGGAATCTAGGATTCTCTTATTGAGCTCTCTACTCCCATTTGAACCTTTTCTCAATAAAGTTGGACCAATTTCATTTCTTCAAACTTATGATATATCACGTCAATCTCTAAGATGCATATATGCTTATAGAGTATTCTAGACATTGCCTCTACATTCACCTCATAAAGCTAACTAGACTCTACCATAACCGCTAAATTATCAACATATGTTCATAAATAAGATAAATAGAACGCATGTGAACACCCATCAATCTTTCAAGAAGCCTCAATCGAGCATATTGACTCTCCCACTCTCTATAAAATCAGGAATGATCCAACAAATTATGTTGCTATCATTCCCATATACTCAATAGCGAGTCATTCACCTATACCACGCCACCCACTTCGACCTATCTATGCATGCCTATCTTATGTGGTTTCCATTCCTTTTCATACCACTTCAACTTTCACTCAGGTGTCTCGAATCATTTAATTTCCAAGTATAACTCTAATTTAAATAAACTTAACTACTGCCACAAATTTATCATTAAATACCTGGCAACATACTCTACCACTTACTTCTTCATCCTTAACTAAGAGAAAACCCTCTACGTATCCTTTGACATGCCTCACTAAAATCTTTATTTAAGTCTATGAGCTCGACAACATGATAGAGGATAGTGTATGCCCTCTAAGTGGACTAATATTAGGATTCTTAGGTGAACCTCATACTCTATCACCATTTAGTTTACAAACGTCGCAAATGGATGATGCCTTATTTTTTGTGAACAAAACATCACTATAATGAAGTCATAGACTAGATTGTCATCTTTTCACTTATTTTTCACATGCATCAGGTAGTAGAAATAGGTTATGCATGAAAAGTTAATATTTTGGAAAATTGACTTAGTGAGATAGTTCTTTTAATCGAAGTAATGACTTAAAAGAACCAATCTTACATATTCGTCAATTTTCTTTCAAATCACCAAATCCTATCTTCCTTAAAGATTGCCTTTATATATTAGTATGTGCAAAACAAGGAATTTGATTCATGTCTTGATATCATATAATGCTTGATACTTCAAACTTAGTATTGACTCTACATGCATGTGAAGTCATGTAGACTAATATACAACTACTGTACCTTTGTGTAAATCGCCGTACTCTAGAAACGCTTTACGTATATTTGCTTGATCGTATCTTCTCTAAGACAGAACTCCATTAACTCACTTCAAAACTATAATAGACGGTGCATTCCATTGACGAATATTGCCTTGTCCTACCAACTTCAAATAGATATAACAATACATCATAAAATAGCATGGCCTCCATAAACTTTGCGAACTTTATGTAGGAACATAGAAGAATGGATCGACGTCCTAACATAGAAAACATTGTGGGTTGCGGAACTATGGATCTTATGGCTAAATAAACACTAGAGGGGGTGAGGGTGAATATTATTTTATAACTTTTGTTAATATTTTTAAATTTCTTTCAATTTTAATGTTAAATCATAGATTTTCAATACAGAATTGTATAGACAATCAATCACAACTGCAAACACAGATAATGTAAAAGTAGTAAAGTGTTATAAGTTAGAGAGATGACACCGGAGACTTTGTACTGGTTTTGATTGCTCCTACATCCAGCTTCATACAATTGCTTTTGTACATATTTCTTTTCAAATACCAACATTTAAACAGGTAGAAGGCAAACCAAATTGCAATATCGATTTTGAGGTTACGAGATACACCCTCCTGGTTTTTCAAGCTTAGAGTACACCCACTTGATTTGGATGGGACACAAGAATGCCCGCTTGGATTTGCAAGCATGCCAAATTGATTTGAAACGGCTACAATCATACCCAAGCAATTACAGCTAAGTTTGATGGTTTTTCCAAAGACAATTTCTTGGACTTTGGATACAACGTACCCTATAGTGTCTTAGACAGCACTTTGGTCTTTTATTTGAGAGAGAGATGATTGGAATCGGAGAGTAAATAGTAGAGAATCAATACAATGAAAATTGAATTAATTCTGGTTGAATTTGAAGAGTTAAATGAAATTTTCACTAGAAATTTTGGCAGAGTTAGAGGAGAAAAGATAGAAGAAACTAATTATTAAAGAATTCGTTTGAAACCCCTTATTTATAGAGAATAAGCGGACATGTCCATTCATAAAGAGTTATGACAGATAGACACTTTATTTCAAAATTTGAATTTCAAATTAGCAGCATATATGTTAACAACCTTATAGATATATGTTGACATATCCCTTAAAAATTGAAAACTCTTTTGTTTTTAAATATTTTGAAAATCTTATGCTTTGCAAATATTTTCATACTTTGAAAAATAATTTGAACAAAGTTTATAAACATTTTAAACTTTGAATTTTTTTATAAAATATTTTTTAAAGTATTTTAAAATTATATTTTGTTTTTAAAATTAAAGGATAAGAAAATGGGAAATAGAGATCAAAGATTTTTATCAAGGACTTTGACATTATTCTATGACTCAATATACTATATTGTAGTCTTGAGATCTTCATACCTTGATCTTTGTACTCGTGAGTCTTTATATCCTTTTCTTGAGTCTATATACTATACAATCTTCGATTCAATACCTATCTAATATCCTGCATTACATACTATATGATTTGCAAAACATCACTCTCTATATTTTATATAAATGTAAATTGTCGTTATCAAGGTTGTTATCATCGAACCGATAACTGAGGTATTATCAATCACTTTTCTAATGATGAAAACCATTAATATCTTGTATATAAAATATGATATGATATAACTCCTCCTAGGTTAGATATTCCCCCCTGAATATATGCATATGTATATTTCATATTTTTCTCCCCTTTTGTCATAAAAAATGGGTAAAAACTAAAAACTCTCCCTAAATGAAATATTAGAAACTGTAAGTTCAAAATCAATAATCTAAGTTAAAATGATATATGTGATGATATATGATAAATAATACACTATTCTATATTAAGAATGATAATGTATGTTAATGAAAAATTTATAAAGTAGAATTTATTTATGCAGTCAAACTATACAAATCTAATTTATACATACAAACCAATAAAATTTCAAATTAAACAAACGATCCAAATCAAACACGTAATTCTAAATAGCAATCTAAAATACACCAAATCTAATCCTAACAAACCAAACTATTTTGTACTAAACTTAAGTCTATGGTTTTCTTTTGATTATAGGAGATATGTGGATAGGACAGAAAGGGTAGTAAAGACAAAAGTTCCATTTTCATTCGATGAGATTTCCATCTCGATCGAAGCATACTCCGCCCACATATTGACCACATCATTATCTTCTACCCCTTTCTCTTCTTCCACATCTTCCCTTTCTTCCTCTTCCTCATTATTCACACGATTATGAATGACAAGGTTAGGAATATCTTCTTTGATTACAATTGGATTCGTTGATTATCCAATAGATATGTCTAAACATTGATTAGAATTCATCCTTGTTTCTCTTGTTCCTCCAAAAGGCATTGTTGAACAACCTATATTTCTAAAACTATGTTGCGTGTATGCTTCAGATCTTCTTCAATTTTGGTTACTTTGGCCATGGTGGTGTTTTGGAAGGGGCCTAGAGTGGTAGTTTGGAACAAAAAGGGTGCATTCACTTCTCTAATACGTTTGGAACTCGAGGAAGCCATTAGTTTATTTTTATTCAGTATATATAAAAGAAAGAACACATAGAAATGAGAATTATTTTGAAATTTGGTGGTTATATAGTTGTATTTTGAATTTTGAATTTAGGGGGAAATCTATTTTCAGAAATTCCGGTATATGTTGACATATAAGGAGGGGGTATGTCAACATATGTAGTTTAATTTTAACATTTTATTTTTCTTTTAAATGTATAAATTTTATTTTGTTATATATATTTCAGACAAAGAGAATATTTCTAATTCTCTTTTAAATTTAATAAAAGATGTTTGAGTTTATGTTTTTGTTAAAATACCAGCAACTTGATTTCAGTATTTATAAATTCGAGTGTAATTACCCCTTTGTTTATGTTATCTCTTAGAAAATGATGTCTTATATCTATATGTTTGGTTCTAGCATGATGTGTTGGATTTTTAGATAAATTTACTACATTAGTGTTATCACAATATATTGATGATTTAATAAAATTTAAACCAAAATCTTTTAAAGGTTAGTTGTGTATAAATAACGTATGAACAAGCTAATGCAGCAGAAATATATTCTGGTCTGTTATGGATAGAGATACAAAATTTTGCTTTCTGCTACACCAGGTAACAAAAGAGTGTCCTAAAAGTGACAAGTTCCACTTGTACATTTTTGGTTTGATTTGCATCCAGCATCGCCGACATCACTATACGAAATTAAATAGAATCTTCTTTGGGTAAAAATGTCCATTATGTAGGGTATTGTTCACGTATCTTAATATTCTTTTCATAGATTTTAAATGATTTTCTTTAGGTTGAGATTGATATCTCGCACATAGATAGACATTATGCATTATATCTAGTCTACTAGCAGTTATATAAAGTAACGATCCTATCATATATAATTTTTGGTCTATATCTTTTGAGTTTTCCTCTTTATTTAGTTTCTCATTTTTTACCGTAACAATTGGTTTTTCCACTAGTATTTGACATACCAAATTTCTTACATGAGTCTTTGGCATATTTTTCTTGACATATAAAATTCCATTATTTAATTGCCTTATTTGTAGTCCTAAAAAAATTAGTTCTCTTATATGACTTATTTCAAATTCCTTAGTGATTATATCTAAAAGTTCTTTCTTTAACTCTCCATTTGTTGATCCTAAAATGATATCATCTACATATATTTATATAAGTTGAATATCATTATTATTACTTTTAATAAATAGAATACTATCTACCTTTCCTATTTCAAAATTGAATTGTAATAAATAGGATTTTTGCATATCGTATCATGCTCTATGAACTTGTATTAGACCGTATAAAGCTTTCTTTAATTCGTTAATGCAATTGGATAATTTTTCGTCTTCAAAAAGTGGCGATTGTTCTATATAGACATCTTCTTTAATAAATCAACTTAAAAAGGCACTTTTGACATCCATTTGAAATAATTTAAAGTTATTATGATTTGTAAAAGTAAGTAAAATTCGGATAGCCTCCAATATGGCTACAAAAGAAAAAGTTTCATTAAAATCTATTCCTTCTTCCTGACTATAACCTTGAGCAACTAAAACGTGCTTCATTTCCAATAATTTCTCCATGTTCATTCATTTTATTTCTATATACCCACTTAGTTTCTATTATAGACTTATTTTCAGGTCTTGGGACTAATTCCCAAACATCGTTTCTGGTAAACTAATTCAGTTCTTCTTATATAGCAAGAATCCAGGAATCGTCTAATGATGCTTCATTTGGATTTTTAGGTTCAATGGTTGAGATAAAAGCAACATTACTCATTTTAATTATTTGATTCCTTGTTTTTACTACAAATTATATATTTCCTTCAACATTTTCTATAGGATGACCTTTTAAATATTTTATTCTTTTATTCGGATGTAAATTTTTAGAGTTATTATTACTTTAGTTATTAGTAATTTCATCATTAGTAATTTCATTAGTTTTATCAATATTCTCTTCTTCATCAAAACTGTTATTATTGATTTAAAATTCTCATCAAATGGAACATGTGATCTTTCTTAAATGATGTTAGTTCTCGTGTTAAAAAATATATAAGCTTTATTCAATTAGAATAACTAATAAAAATACCTTTATTTGATTTAGTGTAACGACTTGGAATTTCGGATACTTCGTATTTAAATATCTGAATTATTTAAATATTTGAACCTTGGATTAAAAGTTATTAAAATGATATAATAAGAATTTCAACCTTCTTTTAAATAATAAGTAATGATGGTAAACTTTTTTTGGAAAAATGTTTACAAAAATATGTTCTTTGGAAAAATATCGATAATTTAACCGAAAATTATTTATCGATTAGCGGCTTTCTAACCATCAGAGATTATTCAAATTTCTTTTACATAGACTTATTTTCTTAGAAAATCAATTTAATGAAATAAATATTTTTTCTTTTATGGAAATAACCTTAAGAAACTTCCTAAGCTTATCTAGTTAGGTGTGAAAAGGTAAACAAGCATAAATGGAAACTCCTTAACACTTAAGCAATTGTGACATAAAGTAGTCATGATAGAAGTACTTAATGCTAGTGATGTTTTGAGGGGGTTTTGGTCTTTTTCCGTCATATTCTTAGGCCTATATAAGAGAGGGAAACCTTAGGAAATAATCACAAAAATTCCTAAGCAAAACATAGCTTTTCTAAAGGCATTTTCATCTTCTTTCTTTCTAATGTTCTAAAAAGAAAGAGTTGCAAATCAACTCCAAATAACTTCAAACTTTTCCACAAGGCTTAGTATAATATTAGGTTAACTTCTTATATGTTAGAAGTTGAAGAAGTTAAAGGCTGTGGGCAATCCAAGAGAAGGAGGAGGGAAAATGCAAGAAAAACAAGAGGAAGGAGGAAAGCGAAAGGAGGAAGGGAGGATGTGATTGTAAGTGGTGTTAGGCTTTGTTTCTTGAATCTTGATTTTAGTTGGATTAGTTAAAACCTTACTTTAAATGAAAACTATAACACATACATGTTGTGTTTGTTTGTGTTAAAGTTGTTTGAATTGTAGTTAACTTATGTTTGAAACAATGGTTGTAACTTCTTACTTTAAAAGTAAGTGACATATGTAATCCGTGTATATGGACTTGAACAAACTTAGAATAGACTTGAATGGACCTATAACATGTAAATATACCTTGAAAAATGTACATAGGCTATACGTGGACTTTGGGTAAGATTGCACTCGGATTTAGAAGTGCATTTATAGCGATAGTCGCTACAGAAGCGGTTTGGAATTGCCTTGTTTTTAGCAATCGTTATGGAATTTTGTAGAGAGATACTTAAGAGTTTCTCTTCATATTTATAATTTTTATATGTATTTTTGTTGCTATTAAAAAATTGAATGGAAAAAAAAGTAACATCTCGAAAACGACCAAAACCTCATTAGTAGATAACTATCCCGTTTAGACATGATTTTTGAACTTAAAAAGTTTGAAAGGATATTTAGATTTAATTGTTTTGTTTCATTATTTTTATAGGTGGTTACTAACTATATTTAGAGTATTTCACAAGGGGTTTGAGGTATTTATGAATTTATAAGAGTTAATAGTGAATTTTTAAAGGAGTGATATTTTATTAAAAATATGTCGTTTTCAAGTTTATAATGATTTTTTAAACTTGAAATTTTCAAGTGATATTTTAAAGGGATGATTTAAAACATACTATAATTATTTTGAAGTAAAAATATCTTATATATATATATATATATCTTGGAAATATCTTAGATAAATATCTTGGGAAATATCTTATATAAATATCTTGGAAATATCTATTATAAATATCTTCTTTTAGATTATAAAATAAAAGGTTTGGAAAGGGGTTAATAATTTCTTAATGGAGAGATGGTTAAATTATTTAATTACTTACTAGAATAGTAACTAATTATGCATAATACTAACAAGCCAACGAAGTAATCTTATTTATATTAGTGAGAGTTAAGATTAATGTCGAGTAGGGATGGAGCAATTGAACTCTGACCCACCGGGCATTCCATTTAAGCAAGGAATAAGTAAGTGAAAAATGTCAGAAATATCTTAATTGAGTTGATTTCTTATCGGTTATGGAAATTGTTAATACTATACTTTACATTAACACCCAACGAGGTAGACTTATCGATTTGCGCATTCAAGATTGAAGTGTCTAGGCAATGCTTGGAGCAACCAATGCCTAAACGTACGTGGCTTCACTATTGGATGAGGAATAGTCAAGTTGGATTGTCAGAAATGAGTAAAGCGTACGAATTGTGAGTTGTATAAGCAATCATCTTTAGAGCTAAATAGTAAACTAGTCCATATTGACTTTGAGTGAATATGGACTTAGATCATTAAAACAAAGGTTCATAAAGATAGTAACAAGTAGGAAAATAGTTTGGGTTAGTGTGACAATGTATTAATTGCATTCTTCTTTAACACTTTTTTATTACATTTAAGTAAATAGATCTTTAAAAGAATGATTTAATGATATGCAAAAGCAAAATGGTTTGGGTTTTTTGTGACAATTTGTTAAACGCATTCATCTTTAACCCTTTTTGATAATGCTTAGGGATGTAAATAGATCTTTAAAAGAACGATTTAAAGATAAAAAAAGAGAAATGGTTTTGGGTTTGTTGTGAAAATGTTTGAGTAACATTTGTCTTAACCTTTAGAATGGATTTGTGAAAGTATTTAGATCCTTAAAATGGATATTTTGAAGGAAATTATAAGTAATGGAATCTTTTGGAAAAGATAGAAAAGGTAGAAGTTAATTTGATAAATGAAGTTTACTTATAAAGGAGTTTTAATTAATAAAAGGATTAATTAAATGGAAGAGATTAGGGGTTGCTTAAGTAACTTAATCATAGTTTGTGTGACTTGATTGTGTTTGGATGATGATAGTGTTTTGTGTGCTTATTCGTTTATGGAAAGTAACTTAAACTCGGTTTCCATTTCCAAACATCTATCTTATACCAAATAATCGATTAGTCGATTATCGAAATTGACCAAAATATGACTTAAGAAGTTATCAAAAGGCTTTGCCATTTCATTCCAATAAGAACGTCGGGGAGGAGTATTGATACGAAACGTCTCTAGCTTTTTCTTACTTCTAAGAGAATCGGGATTTGGTTAACCAAAAAATTCATCGATTTGTTTTGAAGGGACCGGGATTGAAGAGTATTCTACTTATCGAATACCACTTTAAATCTTGTAGGTGATCTATGTTCTGGAGGCATTTGTAAAGTGAAATGTTATAGTGTTGAACTGTCTATCCTAAGGTTAAGTCCATGGGAAAGGGCAACATTAACATTTCAAGCGATGCTATCGTGTGTAACTGTCTATCTTGAGGAGTACTCCATGGGAGAGGACAACATTAGCATTTGTTAGAAGACATATATAGAGAAACCTATATGGAGGTTCGAGATCTGTTCAAGATTCTCAAATCCATGTAGTTCTTCATGATATGTTCGAGATATGTGAATTTGTTTTGGAATATATGATTTGCTTGAGATGTGGGAATCCATTTGGGGATTCATCTTCTGATCGAGTGGTGAAGACTAGTGTGAAAGACTCTGAACATAACCTCGACATCGAAAATGGCTAAAGACAGAGTAGGATGCACAACCTGGGGTTAGCGACCCATGTCAAGATGTTATCAACTCCATTTCTAGAGATACTTATCTATTGTTGGACGACGGGAGTTGGTGATATTCGGTTCACATTGGCCATGTTAATGTTTAGACACTAGGCCGCTTGTGTTTACCTTATGGTATATTTTATCTATATATATACGATGCTCAGAAGGTGTTTTTTGATCCTTGTGCACAGATTTTCGATTAGGTTTCCCCAAAGAAGTCTCCATGGAAAATCCATTATGCGGATATTCCTTATCAATTTTGGTTATACCTCTATTATGCTAGGATGGGATCAATGTAACCATTTCAGCTATGATTAATATTTATTTTAAATCTTAGATATTGTTATAATATTACTAGATTCTTTATAAACGGTTTGGTTATCCTAAGGTAAAAACCCGTCTGTATTTATGTGTGGCATGGTCTTATGGGATACTTTTATTTTGAAAGATTTTATAACGTTAAATATCTATTTGATATGTGTTTCTCACACTGGTTTACCAGACTGATCCGGGTGTTATTTTCTTATAATGCTCAGGCCAACCTCGTGTATGTTTCCAGATTTAGCCATGGATGCTTTGGAACTTCTAGAGAAGAGTTGGAGTTCCACCTATCATAGTATTCATTTCTCCTGCATTACTTTGTGTGTATCATCAGCATTTGTTAGGACAAGTTGTTATAAATGTTAGGGCTGATTACTATAACTCTAAAAAACTTTATATCTTAGGATGATAGTTTATACTATCTTTTAATATTATATACGATCATTTCATTGTGAGATTCGGATATTGTGTTCCTATTTATATTTTTTTTTCTTTTTTACTTTACCCTAATAATTTTTTGGCAATTGGGTGCTTGACGCATGAATACCATAGATGTATTAGTATCCACATCTGGGGGTTGAAAAGGTGAGTCGTTACACTTGGTATCAGAGCTGAAGGTTAAATGAGAACCTTGGCTTTGGTTGGTATGACTCATTAAGAGGTTGGGTAATGGAGCGTCCTAACATGAGTTAAGTGTATTTTGCATATGAATGCATGCTTGTTAATACAATAAAAGTGTTTTATATGTTTTTATTGTTTTGGTGAATGGATCATCAATCTGGTCAGTACATAGGGTGCCATGGTGTCAATAGGGATTTCTAAACACTTGAACAGAACAAACAAACACAATATTGTTTTCAAAATTGGTAACAGAAATAATTTTACCATGATCATATTTTTTACAAAAATGTATAATTTTCATAAATTGATACAATTATTTATGATGTGTTTGTTTGTTCAATTGTTCATTTATTGTTTGATTAGTTATGCTCGGCCAGTTTATGACCATTTACTATAGTTATTTAATTTACAGGAAATTTGTCTTTTAAAAAAAAAGGTTGGGTAGATATTAAATTTATGGGAATACTCAATACGAACACCTTGTAAAATAAGCTTCATAGTTCGACTATAAGGTTTTTAATGATAATCTTGAGTTAAATTGAATTTTAATAAAGTTTTTTTTTATTAAAATCAAAACAAACATAAAAATTTATGAAATGATTTAGATAAGGAAGCAACTTTATATGAGAAAGTGATTTTATATAAGTAGGGTTATAAAACATTGTTTATAAATGTAGAGGATTTAGAAAGGGAGTTTAAGAACTTAAATGCCAATATCTATGAAAAATGTTTTTCAAGATTTTAGAGAAAATAATTACATATTATTTGAAAATAAATATTTGGGTAATTAGTTTTCGAAATTGAGATCATGGCCTAAGTAAACTTTACAAAGTATTTGTTACCATTTTAAAATGATTTTGGTTTAGTCCGAAAGCCATAAGTTGGATGTACTGAACTTATTCCTTTCGCTCAAGAATAATTTTGATGATGACTTCAACATCATCAACATTCATTTTTGGATTTCTAAGCGTAGGGCACAACAAAGTTTTTTTGGTACAACAGATTTTGACTTAATCCCAAATTAAGATTTGATATACAAATGTTATATGTATATATTATTTCAAAATGATTTGAATTGTAAACCGATGTTCAGTTCCAAATTTATTTTATTGAGTTATTTCATGGACAAATATAACTTATGCATTAGGAAAGTATGTAAATGCGTCATGATATGATATGTTATTTGGTAGTTTTCATTTTTTTGAATGAAATGGTATTTCGGTGGTTTTGGATAGTTGGGCGCTCCCAGATGGTTATTGAACTTGTAATTAAGTGTTTTAAAGATATAAAGTTAAGTTTATATATAACACTTTAATATATAGCAATTTAAAACAAGTTTAAATTTGTTGAACATACTTGTTATGTAAAACAAATTTGATGTTGGTATATACTCTTAGGATATAATGGAGTATTATATGAGTGTGAACTTAAGTTATAAAATATTTGTAAACTTGAAGTTATGATTTATGAAATGATTCATAAATGATCTTAGTATTAAGATATACTATTTGAATAAATGAATGTGATAAAAAGATATTGGTGTAGTTAAGAAACCAATAGGATAAATACATAAGTTGTACATAGATTGTTTTATTCGCATGACTGTTCTTGATCTAGTATTCCGTACATGTATTTGAGGTGGTTTACACTGATCCGAACAAGGATTTTTCACTTGATTATTAATGGCGAACACTTGATGCAAATTCTTGATAAGATTTCAAAGTTTTCTATCATAGTATATGGCCACGTAAGGAGAATGAAGGTTTTTCATTGAGGAACCATATTGAAGTCTGCACTAGAGTGGTTAAGTGATCTATACTAGTTAGGAAGTGAAATCTATGTGACTGGGCAAGTGATCAAAATTAATACTATGTACGGATGATATATGTGCATCGTATGGGTTTTAATATGTATGCAAACTATGTTTTGTTGACTTATGGAGGGTTTAGGTAATGAATCTTCGATTTGTTATCAAGTAATACGACTAATCATTTAAGTAATACCTAAGGCTATTGAGCAGAAGGTACACTTAGTAGATAGATTATCATCTTTGTGCGATAGGAAGGTTTGGACTTAAGAAAACCATGAGCTTTATTTGCGAGTGATTACAATATTGTTAAGTATTGATGTGTGATTGTTTATTGGATTTCTCATGTTGAATTTTAAGGATGAAATATTCCAAGTAGGGGAGAATGTAATGACCGGGAATTTTAGACACTTTGCATTTATATATCAGAATTATTTAAATATTTGAATCTTGGATTAAAGGTTATAAAAATGATTTAATAAGAATTTAACTCCCTTTTAAATTATAAGTAATATTATGAAATTATTTTGTAAAATTGTTCATAAAAATATATTCTATGGAAAAATATCGATAATGTGATCGAAAATCGTTTTACTGATAAATAGCTTTTTAACCATCAGAAGATGTTGGGATTTTTTTGCACATGCTTATTTGCTTAGGAAATCAATTTAATGAAATAAAAATATTTTTCCGTTTATGGAAATATCCCTAAGAAACTTCCTAAGCTTATCTAGTTAGGTGTGAAAAGGAAAATGAGCATCAATGGAAACTCCTTAACACTTAAGCAATTGTGACATAAAGTAGTCATGGTAGAAGTAATTAATGATAGTAGGGTTTTGAGGGGTTTTTGGTCTTTCTCCATCACGTTCCTAAGCCTGTATAAGAGAGGGCATACCCTTAGGAAATAATCACAAAAATTCCTAAACAAAACCAAGCTTTTCTAATGGCATCTTCATCTTCTTCCTCTCTTATATTCTAAAATGAAAGAGTTGCAAATCAACTCAAAATTACTTTTAAATCTTCCACAAGGCTTAGTATAATATTAGATAACTTCTACCATGTTATAAGTTGAAGAAGTGAAGCCAAAGTCCCATGGGAAGGAGAGGCTATGGGCAATCCAAGAGAAGGAGGAGGGAAAAACGCAATAGAAAGAGGAGGAAGGAAGGAGGTGGTTGCAAGTGGGGTTTGCCTTGACTTCTTGGATCTTGGTTTTGGTAGGATTAAAGGTGAGTTAACACCTCACTTTAAATGAAAATATAACCCATATATGTTGTGTTTGATTGTGTTAAAGTTGTTTGAATTGTTGTTAAGTTATGTTGAAAACAAGGGTTGTAACCTTTTACTTTAAAAGTAAGTAATATATGCGATCCATGTACATGGACTTGAATAGACCTATATGACATGTGGCTAAACCTTGAACAAAACATGTAGATTATAGATGGACTTTGGGTTAGATTGGATTCGGATTTAAAGATGCGCTATAGCGTTAGTCGCTATAAAGGCAGTTTGGAATTGCTTTCGGAAATTGTAATGGAATTCCGTAAAGAGATCCTTCGAGCTTTCTTGCCATATTTATAATGTTTTATATCATGTTTGTTGACATTAAAATATCAAATAGTAAAATGATAAGTAACATCTAGAAAACGTCCAAAATATCACTAGTGCAAAAGTGTCCCGTTTAGACTTGATTTTTGGACTTAAAAGGTTTGACAAGATATTTAGATTTAAGTATTTTGTTTCATTCTTTTTACAAGTGGTTACTAACTATTTTTAGAGTATTTTAAAATGGTCTGAAGTATTTATGAATTTATAAGAATTAGCTGTGAAGTTTCAAAGAAGAGATATTTTGTTAAAAATATGTCGTTTCCAAGTTTCTAATGGTTTTTTAAACTTATTTTTCAAGTGATATTTTAATTGAATGATTTAAAACATTTTATAAGTAATTTGAAGTAAAAATATCTTATCTAAATATCTTGGTAATATCTTATATAAATATCTTAGGAAATAACTTATATAAATATCTTGGAAATATTTTATGTAAATATCACGTTTGAGATTATAAAACAAAAGGTTTAGAACGTGGTTAGTAATTGCTTAATGGTCAAATTGTTTAATTACTTATTATAAAAGTAATTAACTGTGCTTAACAATAATAAGCAACGAAGTAATCTTATCTATTTGTGAGAGTTAAATTTGATGTCGATTAGGGAAGGACCAATAAAGCTCTAACCTTTCAGACTTCCCTCTTAAGCGAGGAATGGTTAAATGGAAAATGTCGAAAACATGTTAATAGAGTTGATTTGTTATTGTTTATGGAAATAAGCAGTACTATACTTAACACTAAAAGCCGATGAGGTAAACTTAAATATTTGTGAGTTTCAAGATTGAAGTATCTAGGCAAGGCTTGGAACAACCAGTGCCCAAACTTACCTGGCTTCACTCTTGGGCCAGGAATAGTTAAGTTTAAATGTCGAAAATGAATTAAGCTTATGATTCATGATTTGTACAAGCAATCATCTTTTGAACTTGATAGTTATCTAGTTCATACTGAACTTGACCGAATACAACCTCAGATCTTTAAAACAAAGGTTTGTGGAGATAGTAACAAGTAGGAAATGGTTTGGGTTTGTTGTGACAATGTGTTAATTGCATTCGGCTTTAACCCTTTGTTATTACACTTAGGGAAGTAAATAGATCTTTAAAAGAATGATTTAAAGATAAGTAAAATCAAAATGGTTTGGGTTCATTGTGACAATATGTTAATCGAAATCATCTTTAACCCTTTTTATTACACTTACGGATGTAAATAAATCTTTAAAAAAATGATCTAAAGATAAGAAAAGGTGAAATGGTTTTGGGTTTGTGGTGACAATGTTTGAGTGACATTTGTCTTAAACTTTTGAATGGATTTGTGAAAGTACTTAGATCCTTAAAATGGATATTTTGAAGAAAATAATAAGTAATGGAATCTTTTGGAAAAGATACAAAAAGTAGAAGTTTATTAGATAAATAAAGTCATTAATAAAGAAGTTTTAATTAATAAAAGGATTAATTAAATGGAAGAGATTAGGAGTTACATAAGTAAGTTAATCATAATTTGTATGGCTTGATTGTGTTTTGGATAATGATTGTGTTTTATGTGTCTATTTATTCAGGGAAAGTAACCAAGACTTGGTTTCAATTTACAAGCATCTATCTTAGACTAGGTAGTTGATTTGTCGACTATCGAAATTGACCAAAATATGACTGAAGAAGTTATCGAAAGGCTTCGTGATTTCATACCAGCAAGAACGTCGGGGAGGATTATTAGTACGAAACGTCTCTAGCTTTCGCTTACTTCTGAGAGAACCGGGATTGAGTTAACCGAAAAATTCATCGATTGGTTTTGATGAGACCGAGATCGGTAAGTATTCTACTTATCGAATACCTCATCAAAACTATTACATGATCGATGTCATGGAAGCGGTTGTGAAGTGGAATGTTACGAAGTCGAACTGTCTATCCTAAGGTTCAGTCCGAGAGAATAGTCAGCGTTAACATTTCAGAGGATGCAATTGTGTGGAACTTTCTATCTTGAAGAGTACTCCAAGGGAGAGGACAACGTTAACAACTTATGCAGAGGAACCTACTTTGAAGTTCAAGATGTTGGAATCCAAGTAGTGGTTCGTGATCTGTTCGAAATATAGGAATTCATTTGGGAATCTATGATCTGTTCGAGATATGGGAATCCATTTTTGTGTTCTGCTTGAGTAATTAAAACTCGTGTAAAAGATGCTGAACATAACCTCAACATCAAAAATGGATAAAAATAGAGTAGGATGCATAATTTATGTAACGACTGCCTTTCTTGCATCGAAAAACGAGCCATTAAGGGTAGAAGAATAAGAAAGATAAGAAGAAACTACACAATCACAGAATCTCACCACAAATCAAAACAACATATAATAAGTAACATACGATATTACATAGTCATTTTCATATGAATAATACATCAGAGTCATTACATTACAACCTTCAGCTGGACAGTTATAGCTACCTGTCCATAAAAAAAATACATAGATCATACATAACACGGCTGGAATAAGATAATAATTTGGTAACGGTGAAGCCACCTGCTCCAATTCCTTCAAATGCTTCTGTAAAAAAACCTGGATCACTTGGCTACTCATACAAAATTTGAGCATCCAAGTGTTTAAAATAAAACTCGGAGTCAAACATGGATCTGGTGTGAGTAAACTCCACAACTTATTTTTTTAACTTTATAAAATGCTTTGAAAATCAAAGGTATCTTGTAAGGCCACGCCTCATATAAACATAGTCGGGTTTTTACCTTACGGTAACCAAATACTTTATATAGAAATCCATTGATATTATCATAATGTTCTGGGTTTCCAAGTAAAATAGAACATAGCTAAGATGCTTGCATCTCACATTTCAACATATTTGGGTACAACTAAATTTGTACGGAACTTATTGGAGAATGAATTCTACACAATGACTGGGCTACAGGGGTACCACCCATCACTGTGCATCTTGAGATAAAATAACACCAAGGACCTCGCTTGGATTCACTGCCAACATATGATCGTCCTACCCCTTGCTAGATAGTACTGAATAAGATCACCCCTTGGTTGGAATCAGCTACCATACCGAAGCATACATGAGTTGATAGTAGGGACTCTAGATAGGGATGGCCTTACCCTAATGAGAGCGACCCACTTAGTTTTGCTGCATCTCCCATGTTTTAGTCATTACCGATTGATGATGCTTGAGGTTGCATTTACCTTTGTCATAGCAGTGCCACTTGGAATGCTAACATTTCCTTCCAGATGTTGACACTATGTCAGCATTCATCCATACAAGTCATTCAGGAGATGAATGAACCGAAGGCACTTCAAACTCTTCTTCTTAGACCTAGCCTTTACTATTTCCAACTCGAACATTTACGTTAGTTCAAAGTGGTTTTCAGATTAATATCTGATCCTGGTCTCTCCAAACAATGCTCGATAATTTTAATGGGTCAAGTTGTTTACATTGGACTACCCCACTATCAGGGTGTAAAGATTTACATATAGACATATGTTCCATATGCTTAGATTATCAGGACCTGCTTATCAAAATTAACCCCTCATATTCATCAAATTCCCGAAGTGTAATATTTTTTATAAGCGCAAGTCGCTTAGTTTCAATAAAACGCATCGTCGTTTTATTGCAACCTCATTTGGCTATTTAACAGCATGGAGTAGAGATTCTTGGTTTAAAAAAATCTATTTAAACGAAAAATTTGGTTAAAAAGAAATAACCGGTAGAGTTTTGAAAGTAACTTAAAAATAAATAATCCCTGATTTCATCATAAGTTCAAAACTGAATTTATCCTTAATTAATCTTAATTAAATCAAAATTTAATCATTAACATAATTTTATTTATAATTAAACCTTAATGAAACTTTAATTAAATAACATTTATTTAAGATATTAAACCATAATTAAGTGGATAATTAACCTTTAATTGGATAATAATTAATTTAATAACTAACTCCAATTAAATAATTAATTAAAATAAATTAACCTAATTATTTAAGAATTAATTATCTTAATTAATCATTATTTAAAACTTACTTAATTAAAAATATTTAACCTAGTTAATATTTCTTAAACTCTAATTATTTAATCTAGTTACTTAATTAATTAATTAAATAATGATGAACCTAACTAATAAATTAAGTTATTAAATATGATTAAAAACTTAAAATTTGGAATTACTTAATTTATGTTGAAATGAGTTTTCAAAAACAATCCAAAGAAAATATTTAGAAACTTGAAATCGTGAAATTTACCGAACTACATCCATAGCGACTATCGCTATAACTGCAGTTCGCTGGAATTGATTTCTAGGTGGAAATCTCACTTAATACTAGTTGTGCCATGTTTTGAAAACTAAATTGAAAGGTTTTGGAAACTTTAAACAAAAGGTATAAATTTGGAAAAACATTTCCAAAGTCAAGACTAAAAAAGAAAGCTTTCCTTTTTCTATTGGATCTCAAGTCCTTTTTCGGCCATTTAAAGTGCCACTTTCATAACCATTTCACAGCATACTTGAATTTGTTTCACAAATAGTACCCCCCCCATCATATTATAAACCAATATCACATATCCATATCCATATCCATATATATATATATATCCAACATATCAAAATATTATCCAAATCACCAATCTATTCTGAGCAACCAACTTGCAATCATATATCATACAAATAACAGGATAATTCAACACAACAAACACTATATTTTCACAACTAATGGATCATTAAAACAACTTGTTTTCTTTTCCAAAATATTAGCCTTACTTAGCGAAAGTTATTAAATCAAGGCAAAATTTTGTCGAAACTCGAGAACGCTTTAGAAACATTGCAAAATTTTGACCTTTGTTTGCTCAAACACTTGAAATGGCTCCGCCAAGTGGACTTTGGGCTCGGCCTAAGCCTTTTTAGGCATTTCCATGACTAGTTTGGGACCGACCATGGGGTTTTGGGGTGGGTGTTTGCTTGTAGTTTAAAATAGAAAGCGTTATAGGAGATGCAGAAGTGATTTTGTGAATAAAATGAGGGATTTTGGCAAAAAGAAGGTCTTTTTCTAACTTTAGAAATTATGAAGTGGAAGCCGTGGCTATGTTTACTTAAGCTCTTATGAATTTGAAATGAAGAAGAAGGTTGAAAAATGAGAAACATGAGTAGTGAGTGGTATATATAGGCTTAGGAATTAATTAAAATATTATAAAGTGATTGTTAGCTATAAAATCCACTTAAGAACAAAGGTATGAAGGAAGGCTTATAAAAGTGATAGGCCCTACTAAAACTGAAGACATGGGTTTCGCCAAAGTTTAAAGAAGAGCGGTTCGAAGTCATTGAGATGGCTTTGGAAGGAATTGCAAGCACCATGTGCCTTTACAAATGATAAACGGGACAAAACTTACGAAAAGAGGGGGAAAAGAAGGCAAGGTTACCCTTCTGCCTTATTAAGACCTTTCGATGTAGATGGATTCACATATATAAGAAAAGCAGGAATGGGTTCACAAAAACTTTCGATGTTGTTGAATGAAAGGCTTGTGCACATGAACGAATTCCTTCAAAATAGAAGGTTTCCTTGTTGTCAATTTACCACTTGAAGAATTGATTCCAATACACTTTTTGAAAGCAAGGATAAGCCTTTCGAAACGGTTGAAACCCTTCAAAAGCATGGTGAAAATCCTACATAAAGTCCAAGAGTCCTTTCGCTAAGACCCAGTTGTCACTCCCTATTCCTTTCGAAGCAATGTGAAAGCTCAACTCATTTTTCACTTACAACAGTATAGGAACACAAAGCGAAGAGCACTTCTACCACCCTTTCGACAAAGTTGAAAATAGTCAGAGTTTAAAAAGCAAAGAAAAATAGGCACTCAGACTTTAACGGTAGCGAAAGGTAGTCAAAGTGATCCTTTCCACTGGGTTGAAAGGTTTGGACTTAAAAGGTGGAGGCGCAAGAATGAATGAGAAAGCTCAAAAGGAAAACCTTTCAACAACATGGAAAGCAGACAAGCAGAAAACTGAAGGAAGGCCTTTCGATCATGTCGAAAGGATTCAGTGAAGATTGGAAGAAGATCTTTCGACCGAATCGAAAGGATGCGCGTAAAAGGAGGCCGACCTGCGTCTATAAATACGACTCTAGGGGTTCGATTTAGGGGACCGGATTTTGGAACCCTAAACTCATTCTCCAATTTTTTAGCAAGATCAAATCTTTGTAACCCTAAATCAATTTGAGAAAAATAATTCTTACATGTGACTCAATTTGGATTATGTTAAAAGAGGAAGCGCATGGAAGATTTTGATTATGAGGGAGATCATTTTGATCATTAGCTTGTCTAATGATCAATTGCACATGATACTAGCTTATCTTTTTAATTCCTATTTGTCTTATGCAATGTTATGGGAAAAACATGGATAATATGCACATGAATCGCATTATCATCATTTTAAGGGAATATAATGATAAACAAAGATGATAATGATGTTTCGATCTTAATTATTTCATGGTATATATGTTATTCGAAATGATTTTCAATTGCATATATTAAATAGAGCTTGCATATTGTACATTAGATCTACTTTGAAAGAGCAAGACCCCTTTCGACTTGGTCGAAAGGGACGTTTCGAAAGAGATCTTACGTGTAAATGATAAGCAATGTTATATGTATGAATTCCTTCGAAAGGTATACATACACTACAATACATACAACCCTTTCGAAGAAGTTCATTCCAAAATAGCATAAACAATGGTGTCAAAAGCAAACACTTCTCCTTAAAGGAAGAATGGTCCTTTCGACGTAGTAGAAAGGAATAAATGGTAGATATAAATAACCACTTTCAACCCATCCAGAAAAGAGGTTTCCAAAAAGGTGCTTTCTCTTTAACCTTCATTTCAATAAGGTTGGTTAAATCTATTAATTTTATTAATATTTTCATAAGACCACCCCCCAAAAGCAATTTGGCCAAATCAACCTAATCAAAGGGGGTTTCAAAAGGAGTGTACATTTCTAATAATCTTCTTTTGAAGCATGAACTATATTTCTTGTTAACCATATAGCTTTGTGGACGTTGACAAGTTTTCTTATTAACATTTTTGGTGCTAGAAGGAGGGTTTGAACCTCCGACCTTGTGGCTACCTTGTAGACTAATTTGGATTGTCTAACTTAATGCAGGAAAATAAAATCCAAAAGGCTCGGTCGAATGGGTGAAGAAGCCGTACACACCACAACTTTATAAGAGAACATAACACTAACTTTCAACTAGAGGGAGTTATGCAAGGGCAACCATCGATCCCAACTCAATAAGGCGACAATGCCCCCAAACAAAGCACTCAGAACAACAAATGCTGCAAATGCAGAAACTTCACAAAGAAACATTGTCTCAAAAGTCTTCCAAGATAGCAAAACCAATGAATGGAGATGAGGTGATCTCTCCAAGGAAAAATTTGAAGGCTTATACAAACGAAGACAAGAGCAAAATTGACTCGACATATTCAAAAGAGAAAGAGCGTCCTCCAACTCATCAAGGAAGGGTATTGGAAAAATTAATTGAGCAGTCCGGAAGAAAAGGAGTATAATCCAAACTGAAAAGTTATCATGATACCAAATCTTATCCGAAAGATGTAGCTGAAAAAGCAATTAAAGACATGTAAAGGGGAAGAGGACCTTGAATGAAAGAGCAAACGATAATGAACGAGTGGCACCTTTCACAGATGAAATCATGTCAACAGTCACCCATCCTATGTAAAGATTCTAACTCTGAAGTACCATGGAAATACAGATCCCAATGATCACTTGATGGCTTTCGATAGCAAAATGGATCTGTATAATGCTTCTAGAGTCGTTCTATGTAGACTGTTTCGGTAAGCTTCAAGGAGCTGCTACTAAATGATATCGACAATATCGTGAAAAGGCGATCTATTCATGGAAGCAGTTTTCTTATGAGTTCTTTGCCCAGTTCTATATATGCAAGGACCCAAAATCGATCATACTATTTTGGCCAACATTAAGCAGAGACAGGGAGAGTCCTTGGGTGATTACCTTAAAATATTCAACACAGAAGCATTAAAATCTAAAGACATGAATAAACGGGATAAGCCCATTGCTGTACACTCAGAGTTAATAGAGAACACCCCATTCTGAAACGAACTCTTTATTCATGTGTGTAAGGACCTGTACGATTTTCATTTTCAGGTCGATAAATTCATTCGAATGGATGAACTATATCACGCTAAGAAGAAAGCTAATCCTAAAATGGAAAATGGAAGGTTTGAATTAGATCGTGGATGTAAAAGAACAAGATGGGAAGAGCCTAATGCTAATTCGATCACTTTAAACAAGCCATTGTCTTATATCTATGCTTCGACAAAGGAGAAGGTTAACTTCCAAACTTCCTTTAAGGCTAAAAATTACCCAGAACAGAGGAAAGTGGATGATTATTTTGTTTACCACAAAGCCACCGGTCACAAAACTGATGAATGTAGGGTGTTGGTTGGATTATTCAGAAAATAGTTCATGAAAGGAATCTCAAAGAGTTCATCCAAGACAAACAAAAGGAACCACAGACTAGTGATGGTCTGCAGAAGTTTCCTAACAATGTTGTCAATGTCTTGGAGGAAGAAGAACCATTGAGCTCAAGCCCACTGCTGAATATGATTGATGTAATTCATAGAGGGCCACATTCAGCGGGGACTAGCAAGAGGGCAAGGAACAGGTACATTAAAGAGGCTAGAGAAAATGTCTTCTCCATTCAAGAAGAGCCCCAACTTAAAAATCCACGACTTAACATTCCGATGCCAAATCTTGTCATTACTCCCCAAGTGTTGAAGGCGGGAGTCCATCACCTACATAATGATACCCTAATGATCACAGCTCAAATTGGCCTGTCAATAGTGTCCAAGATTCTTGTGTATACAACTAGCGTAGTCAATTTCATTTTAAAACATTCCTTTGATCAGATGGGCATCCCAGAAGACAAGCTATAGCCCACTTTGAGCCGATCTTTGGGTTCAACAACAAGGGATCCACCCTAGTGGGACAAGTAAAATTGCTCATCCAGATGGGAGTACAACCATGTTGCCGAACTTTCGAAACTCTCTTCATAATCATTAACCAGCCATCCTATTACAACGCTTTCTATGGCAGACCCGTACTTGATAAGGCAGATGCTTTTATGTCCCCGAAATATCTAATGGTGAAATTCTTAATTAAGAGAGGCTGAGGCCCTATCCATGGAAAGCAATTCACCTCCTGTGAAATGTATTTTGCTATGCTTGATCAATACAAAAGGGAGTATTCTGCTTACTTCGGTTCTTCTATTGTTTTTCAGCCTTCGAATGATGGATTTTTACATCCAATATTCGAAGCAAAGATTATATCTAATGAGACTAACAAATATATGTATAAAATGTACATTTCCCTTTAAAGCAAGAGGAAGAGGGTCAATGATAATTCTATAGAAGATAGCAAAATCATCACAAAATTTAATTGCCATGGGGAAGTGGAACGAATAAAACCCTTAGAAGACCTTGAGGAGGCATGTATATACCCAGATGATTCCACTAAAGTAGTCAAAGTGGAAAGGAGTTGGATAGAAATTGAAGAAAGACTTTATTCACTTCCTTAAATCCAATTGCATGGTCTTATTCACATATAGTGATTATTGATCCATCGGTCATGTGTCATGCACTAAACATCTATCCAAAGGCGACCCATATTAGATAGAAAAAGAGAAAACTGGACAAAGTGCGGCTCTAAAAGTGAAAGTTAAAAGACTCCTTGAAAATGGATTTATTTGCGAAATCTACTACCCAAAATGGCTAACGAACCCTGTATTAGTGAAAAATTCAAACGGAAAGTGGAGGACTTACATCGATTATACTGACTTAATCATGGCTTGTCCGAAAGACTGTTTCTCATTGCCATAGATAGACTAATTGGTTAAGGCAACTAGTGGGCAAAGATTGTTATCTCTTATAGATGCATACTTAGGATATAATCTGATACCCATCTTCAAGCCAGATGAGGAGCATACAAGTTTCATTACTGAATAGGGAATTTACTGCTACAAAGCAATGCCTTTCGGATTAAAGAACGTATGGGATACCTATCAAAGATTGGTCAATTGAATCTTCATAGAATGGATTGGTTGTAATATGGAAGTTTATGTTAATGACATGCTAGTGAAACCTTATGAGGCTAAAAGTTACCTTGAAGATCTAAAATAAATGTTCGAATTATTAAAGAAATATCAAATGAAAATGAACCTCTAGAAATGCACTTTCGAAGTCCATTCTGGAAATTTTTTAGGCTAACTTGTGAGTGCTCAAGGGATTGAAACCAGTCCAGACCAGATTCAAGCTATCAAGGACATAGTTTAGCCTAAAAATAGCAAAGCTGTAATGAGTTTAAACGGTAGGGGAGCCGCCCTAAGCAGGTTCATTTCCAAGGCGACGGATAAGTGCATTCCCTTTTTGGATGTGACTGAGATGAAGAAAAGCTTTAAATGGGGAGAAGATTGTAAGAAAGCTTGCCAAGAGTTGAAAAATCATTTGGAAAACCACTAAAACTATCTAGTCCTAAGAATAGTGAAGTCTATTTCCTATACATGGAAGTCTTAGAACATGCAGTGAGTTCAGTTTTGATCAGAGACGAAAGTGGGACTCAACTTCCTATTTATTATGTGAGCAAGCAGTTAAAGGATGCAGAGGTTCGATACCCTATAATTGAAAATTTATCTTAGTACTTGGTACGCACGGCATGAAAACTTAGAGCACACTTTCAAGCACATCCAATTAAGGTATTGACCAATTTCCCCCTCAAACAAGTTTTCAGTAAGCCTGAAACTTCGGACAGGCTGGTAAAATGGGGAATTGAGCTTGTTCAGTATGATATTGAGTTTCAACCACGGGCAGCCATCAAAGGGCAACCGTTGGTGGACTTTATTAATGAGTGTACCAACTTCATTAAAGAACAATCGGGAAAGGAAAGGGATCAAAAACCTATGTGATAGTTATTTATGGATGGCACATCGAATGAACAAGGAGCTAGAGTAGGATATATCATAGTAACACCAGACGAGCACCTCCTACACTACGCAATGAAGTTAGGGTTTCTGCAACAGACGATGTAGCCGAAAATGAATCGATGGTGGGAGGGTTGATTTTGGCATTGGAGCTCAAAATCCCACGAATTCAAACCTTTAGTGATTCCCAGTCAATGCAACCTAGATAAAGCAAGTATATCAGACTAAAGATGTCAAACCATCTCTATATTTAAAGAAAAAATTGAAGATTCTCGCTTTATGTGAGGACTTTTCTATACATTAAGTTACATGGGGAGAAAACTCTCAAGCAGATTCATCAACAAAGTTGGCTAGTTCAAGAAGAGCCACTGAAACTCGAATCGTCCCAGTAGGGTACCAAGCAAATCCAAGTATTGAGGAAGGAACATCTAAACAAGGAAAAGAATTATGATTCTTAACTAGATCCCAAGCCATAGCGCAAGAGTAAGAAGAATGGGAAATTAATGAAGAAATCCCAGACGAGAGGATTAATCATCCAAAGACAGATGACTACTATAGTGGCACTTGGAAGTCGCCTATTATCAAATATCTTTCAAAGGGGATATTGCCTTCTAACAAAATGGAGGCCAAAAAAATCAGACGATTGGCTCCAACTTTCACAATAGTGGATTGAATTCTTTACAGGAAGGAATATGCATTACCTTACTTAAAATGTGTGAGTCTGCAAGATGGGATGAAATTGTTGGTGGAAGCGCATGAAGGATTTTGTAGAGACCACTCCAACAGTGCAAAGTTGGCAAAGAAAATAATAAGGTGAGGTTTTTATTAGTCTCGAATGGCAAATCAAGCTACGAATATGTGAGAAGATGCAAAAGATGCCAAAAATTCTCAAAGATTCCTTGATTGCCACCAAGTCAGTTAACCCCGATTTCAAGTCCATGGCCCTTTGATGTATGAGAAATTGACTTAATCGGCCCACTACCAATTTCTAAAGGAGTAGCAAAATATGATGTGGTCCCTAAAGACTACTTTACTAAATGGGTAGAAGCGGAATCACTCCGCAAAATCACTTCTGGGAAAGTGCTCAAGTCCGTTATCAAAAACATTATAACCAGATTTAGAATTCCCCGTAAGATTATATCAGAAAATGGAACGTGGTTTGAAAGTGAAGAGTTTTCTCAATTTTTTCATAAGAATGGGATTGTTAAAAGCTATTCTTTCATGGCACATCCAAAGGCAAATGGGGTCGTTGAAGCTGCAAATAAGACTATAAAAACTATCCTAAAAAAAGCGTTTGAATAAAACTAAAGGGAATTGGGTAGAAGAGTTACCACTAGTACTATGGGCTTATCGAACATCTACCAGAACAGCGACGGGATATATGCTACATTCTTTAACATATGGATATGAGGCGATGTTACTAATAGAGATTTAAATACCCTCACGTTGAAGAATCGCATATGCATTTAATCTAAACCAAGAGCTAAAGAAAGAATCGCTAGATTTAATACATGAATTTGCGGATGAACCGGCTATTTGAATGGCAGAATATCAGAGAAGAATTTCGAAGTATTACAACTCAAAAGTGAAAACAAGATCATTTCAAAAGGGAGATCTTGCGTTCTGGAGGGTGATGGCAAACACAAGAAATCCTACCGATTGACCGCTAGGACCAAACTGGGAAGGTCTACTAATTACATGCAAAGTAATTCCTCCTAGAGCTTACATTTTTTATCGACTAGGTGACAATATGTTTCTTATAACATGGTACATGGAACACTTGCGACGATATTTTCCTACAATGAATGAATAAAGCATCTCTTTCTTCGAAAGAAAAGTCTACGTGGTTGGGGTAAAGTTCTCCTTGAACTTGGACATTATCTTTAACAGTCAAAGCCTTTGTCCGTGCTGCATTGGCCAGGGCAAAGCGCCTCCTAGAGGGAGGTTAGAGTAAGCCTTTATCCGCACCATGCTATGGCCAGGTTAAAGAAATGGTAAGCCCTTGGCCACACCACGCTATGGCCACATCAAGGCACCTCCTGGAGGGAAGTTAGATTAAGCCTTTATCCGCGCCATGCTATGGCCAGGTTAAAACGTCGACAAGCCCTTGGTCGTGCCAAACTATGGCCAGGTCAAGGCGCATCATGGAGGGATGTTAGAGTAAACCTTTATCTGCGCTGCGCTATGGCTAGGTTTAAGCATCGACAAGCCCATGGTCGCGCCATGTTATAGCTGGGTCAAGGCGCCTCCTGGTGGATGGTTGGGTAAGTCCTAGGGTCTTGCTTGTGGATAAGCTAACCAAGCGCACTAGACAACAATGGACTAAGACGTTTAAGCTAAGAAGCGACATATCAAATAATGGACTAAGACGTCCGAGCCCAAGAAGCGGCATAATAAACAATGGACCAAGATGTCCCAGCCCTAGAAAGGGTATATAAAACAATAGACTAAGATATCCAAGCCCAAGAAGCAATATATCAAGTAAGAGACTAAGATGTCTAAGCTCGAGAAGCAGAAAATCAACCAGCAACTACATACAAGGCGAAGGGTTGGCATGTATTGAAAGAGACAAAGCCCAAAGAGTGGAACAGAACAGAACGCTTAAATTGGAACCTATACTCTCCAACTAATTGTCAAAGAATAATTTCTGAACTTCACTTATCAATAACCAAATTTGGGTTTCGGATTTTTCATTAATAATTCAGGATTTCATTTGTCAATACCAAAATCTAGGTTTTGGGTCTTTACTAATATTTGATGGTCTTCATCATACCGGAGTCTGGGTTTCAGTACTATTATTAATTACTGGACTTCACTTATTAATGCCTTAATCTGGGCCTAAGATTTCTATTATGAAGATAATTATTATGAATTTCTGATTATCCACCGCTAATACCCAAATCTGGGTTTGATATTTCTATTATGAAGACCATTCCTGATCATCAGATACTAAAACCCTAATCTAGGTTTCAGATATCTTACTATTGACTTTTGAATTTCACTTATCGATGCCCGAATATGGTTTTCAGGTTGTTGAACTTCCTAATACCTGAATTTGAGTTTCAGCTCTTTTACCATCAATTTTTGGATTTCATATGTTAATTCCCGAATCTTGGTTTTGAAGTAGTGGGTATTGAGATTACAATGGACATCTAGTCTTTAATCAAAATTTTGAGTTTGTCTTCTTAATACCCAAATCAGGATCATTAGTTTGCTATTTTGAAATAAGTTTATCAACATCTGAATTTTGGCTCCTGGATCATTATTATCTCTAAAAGGAGTTTCTAAATACCTACTACTTATCCCCAAATAAGGACACATGGATTACAATAACTTACTTCCAGATGGTAGTTCTTGACCTTCTACTACCCAACATTTGTTGTCTACAATGGAAAATTCTTGGGCTTCAATTATAATACGTCTGATTTACTATTAATATCATGGGAGTTCAATTATGAACTTCATTTTTAACTAAAAAAGCTGAACGGTGGGACTCATAATATTTCCAGACGAAAGTACTTGGTTCCCAGTTGTTTATAATATATTTTATATCCTCTATTAACATAAGATGATGACCAGTTAATCTTTAGGGTTTAGAAGCTCTATTATATTCACTTCACTTCTAAATCACGAAGCATATATTCATACAAGTAATGAGCTAACGACCGAAAATGTTATTTGCTTTGAATTTTGTAGGAAAATGAGGTCATTAAGAATGAAGTGGTCATTAAATTTTTGTCCTAACAAACAAAAATTTCTTTCATACAAAGGGGCAAAGGTTAACCATAAAATCCACTTAAGAATAAAGGTATGAAAGCAGGCTTATAAACGTGCTAGGCTCTACTAAAATTGAAGATATGGATTTCGCTAAAGTTTAAAGAAGAGCGTTTCGAAGGCATTGAGATGGCTTTTGAAGGAGTTGCAAGCATTAAGTGCCAATACAAATGATAAATTGGACAAAATCTTTCGAAAAGAGAGGAAAAAGAAAGCAACATTTCCCTTCTGCCTCATTAAGACCTTTCGATGCGGATGGATTCAAATATATAAGAAAAGTGGGTCTGGGTTCAAAACACCTTTCGAAGCTGTTGAATGAAAGGCTTGTGCACATGAACCTTCAAAATAGAAGGTTTCGTTGCTGTAAATTTACCACTTGAAGAATTGATTCCAATACAATTTTCGAAAGCAAGGAAAAGCCTTTCAAAATGGTTGGAGTCCTTCGAAAGCATGATGAAAATTCTACATGAAGGCCAAGAGTCTTTTCGCTAAGACCCAGTTGTCACTCTCTATTACTTTCGAAGCAATGTGAAAGTCAATTCATTTCTCACTTACAACAGTATAGCAACACGAAGCGAAGAGAAATTCTACCACCCTTTCGACGACGTCGATAGTAGTCCAGTAAAAAGCAAAGAAAATGAGGCACTCAGACTTTAATGGCAGCGAAAGGCAGTCAAGGCTATCCTTTCGACTAAGTCTGAAGGTTTGGAATTAAAAGGTGGAGGTGCAAGAATGGATGAGAACGCTTAAAGGAAAGCCTTTCGACGGCATCAAAAACTAGCATGTAGAAAACTGAAGGAAGGGCTTCGATCATGTTGAAAGGATGCACATGGAAGATTGGAGGAAGACCTTTTGCCCGAATTGAAAGGATGGGCGTGAAAGGGGGCCAATCTGCACCTATAAATACGACCCTAGGGGTCCGACTTTTGGGGACCAAATTTTGGAATCCTAAACTCAT
The DNA here is from genome assembly GCA_030765085.1 of Allium cepa. Classification (NCBI taxonomy): domain Eukaryota; kingdom Viridiplantae; phylum Streptophyta; class Magnoliopsida; order Asparagales; family Amaryllidaceae; genus Allium; species Allium cepa. The sequence goes on along the minus strand of CM060930.1, from coordinate 117,828,889 downwards.
TCTCTAATTTCTTAGCAAGATGAAATCTTTGTAACCCTAAATCAATTTAGGGAAAGGCATTCTTACATATAAATCAATTTGGATTAATGTTAAAAGAGGAAGCGCATGGAAGATTTTGATTATAAGGGAGATCATTTCGATCGTTAGTTTGTCTAATGATCAATTGCATATGATACTAGCTTTTCTTCCTAATTCCTTTATGTCTTATGCAATTCCATGGGAACCACTTGGATAATATGCATAGAATCACACTATCATCATGTTAATGATATTTAATGATAAACAAAAATGATAATGTTGTTTCGATCTTAATAAATTCATGGAACTTATGTTATCTGAGATGATTTTCCATTGCTTAGCTTACAAATTGTACATTAAATCTACTTCGAAAGAGCAAGACTCCTTTCGACTTGGTCAAAAGGGACGTTTTGAAAGAGATCTGACGTGCAAATGATAACTAATGCTATATGGATGAATTCGAATGGTATACACACACTACAATAAATACAACCCTTTCGAAGAAGTTTATTCCAAAATAGCATAAACAATGATGTCAAAAGCAAATACTTCTCCTTAAAGGAAGAATGATCCTTTCGACATAGTCAAAAGGAATGAATGGCTGATATAAATAACCACTTTCGACCCACCCAGAAAAGAGGTTTCGAAAGAGGTGCTTTCTCCTTAACCTTCATCTTAATAAGGTTTATTGAATCTATTAACTTCTATTAATATTTTCATAGCATCACCCTCCAAAAGCACTTTTTCCAAACCAACCCAAATGAAGGGGGGTTTCAAAGAGAGTGAACGTTTCCAATAATCTTCTTCCGAAGTGTAAACTATATTTCTTGTTAAGCGCATTAGCTTTGGAGATGTTGACATGTTTTCCTGTTAACATTGATTATATTTAATTATACACATATGCATGCACCGCATACCTTCCCAATGATCCACCCCCTCCTTGTAGCCCCCCTCATCATGTTCAAATATTCATTCCATGATCCATGTTACCATATATTGACGAAGGCATTAATATATACTAAAATATATTTTATTTAAAAATATCCTCTTTTGTTTTATATATATACACACACACTTAAACAGAAACATGTACACACATATATGTGTACATGTATATAAGTTTAAATAGTCTGTATTGTATGCATGTATGTTTACAAGTGTTTTAACATTTAATTAACTTTTAACTAATGAAAAATTGATATTTCGAAAGATAATTCTAGTCACATTTTCTATTTCTTTATGAATTATATATATAGATAAACAAATTTTGAAAATGATTTCATCATCGTTAATTATTATTTAAAATAGTTTTATTAGTTTATAAAAATCCATTTATTAATTGTTTAAAAATAAAATTAATTATCCATTTAAATAGCGATTAAATTCTTGGTCGTTACACTCTCTCCCTTTTGAATGAATTTCGTCCCGAAATTAGCAAACAAGAAGATAACTCAAACTACGCAAAAAGCCATATATTCATATCATAAAACATATATGGATACATACACTAAACGTCCATAGCAAACAAATATTTACCAACTAGCTTTCCTAACATTAACTCGAAACAGGCTTCTCTCATACGATTCACCGTCTCCAAGTGCAGTCTCTAAGATCCTCGATCCATTGAATCTTAACTAGTTGCCCCACTTTGTTACGCAACCTTTTATCATCCTGATCGACAATATAAAATGGATGTCTAACTACCGTCCGGTTCAGTTCTATTTCAAATTCCTCTTGAACCGATGGCTCCATAATCAAAGATGGGTTATGAACATACTTCCTCAAATGAGACAACTGGAACACATTATGAACTACCACCAATCTCTCTAGCAACTCGACCCTATAAGCAAGTGATCTGATCCTCTCAAGGATACAGAAGGGTCCAAATACCTTGGAGCTAACTTTCCAACTTTTGCAAATCTAATAGATCCTTCTATTGGTGAAATCGTTATGAACACCAAGTCCCCGACCACAAATTCCAAATCCCTTTGCCTCCTATCAGCATAACTCTTTTGGCGATTTGGAGCCTCCTTTATTCTTTTCTTAATCATTGTAACTTTCTATGTAGCCTCTCGGATCATGTCTAGTCCAAGAACTAATCTATCTCCCCTCTAAACACAACATGCTGGCGACTTGCACGGTCTTCCATATAGAGCTTCATACGGTGCCATTCCGATGCTTTCTTGGAAGATATTGTTATAGGAGAACTCAACTAAATGTAAATGATCCTCCCATGACCCACCAAAATCCAAAATACAGGCTCTCAAGATATCCTCTAGGATCCGATTCACCTGCTCTGTTTGTCCGTTGTTTTGGGGGTGATATGCTATGCTTAAGATCAACTTTTTTCCAAGGGTTGTTAGCAATGCTTCCTAAAATTGACTAGTATATATGGGGTCACGATCGCTTACTATACTCACAGAACTCCACGCAACCTGACTGTCTCCCTTATAAAAATTCTAACAAAAGAAGCAGCGGTCCTTGTTGGTTTCACCGGAATAAAATGTGCGCTCTTCGATAGCCAATCCACGATAACCCATACCCATTCATTTACTTTTCTGTAACTAGGCAGACCATCGATAAAATCCATTGATATCCTTTCCCATTTCCAATCAGGTATTTCCAAAGGTTGTAATAATTCAGTTGTCTTTTGATGATCACCTCTGTTGTTGACAAAACTAATAGCTGCTAGCAAAGACTGAAATGTCCTTCTTCATTCCAGGCACCAAAGTACTCTTTTCCTGTCCTTATACATCTTATTAACTCTTGGATGAATACTTAACCTAGCTTTGTGGAATTCAGACAAAACTTCCTGCCTCGGCTCACCCACATCTGGAACACACAATTGTCCATTCAACCTTAAAGTACCTCAACTATCCATCTTAAAATCCGAGCACCTACCACCTTTTACACCTTGAATTAATCCTTTCAATATCTCATCCTTCCTCCGATTCCTCATAATCCTTTCTTGAAGTGTCATGGTAACTTTCACAAGGGTCAATACAGTATTCCTAGTTAAGGCATCTACCACTACATTAGCCTTGCCTGGCGTATAAAGAATATCCAAGTCATAAGCCGCTAGAAACTCTAACCACCTCTGTTACCTCAGGTTCAAATCCTTCTGAGTAAAAAGGTACTTTAGGGATTTATGATCCCTGAAGAGCTTGAATTTTTCACCTAATAAAAGAAAGAAAACTTGCTTCTAAAATTTCTATAGATTAGAAAGAAATTAAGAGAAATAAAAGGATCCTTACCTAGCAATTAGTGTCTCCACATTTTCAATGCAAAGGCAACAGTTGAAAACTCAAGGTCATGCATAACATAGTTCTTCTCGCGAGGCATCAATTTCCTGCTTGAATACACAATCACCCTACCATGCTGCATTAGAAAAACACCAGTCCTACTCCACACACATCTGTGTAAACCGTGAATCCACTATTTCCACTCGAAATAGCCAAAACTGGCGCACTGGTCAATCTCTTCTTTAATTCTAGAAATGCCTCTTCACACTTAGGAGTCCATAAAAACTTCTCCTCCTTCTTAGTCAGCTTAGTCAAATGGGATAAAATATTGGAATAATCTTAAATAAACCTTCTATAGTATACACCTAAACCTAAGAAATTATGAACCTCGATAGGAGTCCATGGTCGCTTCAATTCCTGAACAGCTTCCACCTTCACTGGGTCCACTGTTCTCACCTCATAATATATCCTAAGAATCTTAATTCTGATTTTCAAAAATGGCACTAAGAAAATATCGCCTTTAGGACATGTTTCCTTAATGTCTCCATCACCAATTCTGAATGATGTTTATGCTCCTCCTCGGATTTGAAGTAGATAAGGATGTCATTGATGAAAACATAACACAAATTTATTAAGAACGTCTTGGAAAACATGGTTCATGAGATCTAAGAAATATGTCGGCGCATTTGTTAGCTTGAAAGGAATTACCAACCACTCAAAGAAATAGTCAGGGCCTTCAAACGCAGTTAAGGATATACTATCTTCATCAACCCACAACTGATGGAACCCAGTAGCTAGATCCATCTGAGAAAATATAGTAGATTCATGAAGTTGGTCAAAAAGATCATCGATGTGGAGTAAGGGATACTTCTTCCTAATGGTCAGCTTATTTAACTCCCTATAATCCATACAGAACCTTAAAAATCCATCAACCTACGCCGTAAACTCCACAATTGACCCCAACTCGAATGACTAGGTCTAATCAATCCTTTCCTTAATCGGTTATGGGTTTGACTTACCAACTCTTCTCTCTCCCTTGGAGCCATCCTTTGCTTAGCTTGAACCATAGGTCTTGCACCAGGTTCAAATCAATATGGAACTCCATCTTGCGGTGCAGAGATAAAATTTTAACCTCCTCAAAAACATCGGGAAAATTCTTAAGAACTTCACTAAACCCTCTATTTTCTTGGGATGCCTCCAGGGCATACAATTAACTACACATATGAATATCAAGTTCCTTACATGAAACTTTAGCTAATCTTCCCAAGTTGGTTACTAGTGATACAGTTCTTTAATTATAATTCAAAATAGCTCCATATCTCGATAACTAATCCATACCCAGAATAATATCAAATCCTTTAAAGTCGTAGACATACGGGTTGAAAAGTGATGAGAAAGGTAGTAAATTAGCACATCTTCACAAATCATACAAATGAGTTACGCCGCCTATGGGATTAGACACACACAAAGGGTTTTCTACAATACTAGGAACAAGATGAAATTTACCTATTGATTCATAAGAGATAAAACTATAGGAGGTACCAGTATCAAATAATGCTCGAACTAAAATACCCTTAATCAGAAAGGTACCTTCAAGGATGCCTTTTCTCTTCGCATCCGTTGAAGTCAATGGTTCACTCTTAAGGGAATACACCTTCGGCTGCTGCACCTTCTTCTTGAGTGGGTACTCCTTTATCGTATGCTTGGTGTTTGCGCCAAATTTTGTCATAAACACCCAATCATAGATGAAAGCTGTCACGACCCAACTTCCAGACTCCAGGAAGTCGCATCGCTAATAAGAAAGAAAGGGATAGAGAATAGAAAGAAAGAGAAGAAAGAAGAAACAACACATCAGAATTTAAACAGCGGAACGAATAAATTATATTAATAACATAAAATATTTACATAGTTTACAACCACTATCAGAGTACACAGATAATACAACTCATACTAGACAGTTATAAACACCTGTCTAGTATTTACAACATAATACAATCTCAGAGACAACACAGAACACACAGCGGAATACTAATATCTAACACAGAAGCCTCCTGCTCCATTGCTCCTCCAATATTCGTCAAAGCTAACCCGAATCCTAACCTGAATCCCTTGGCTACTCGTAAAAATTTGAGTACCCAAGAGTTTATGAAAAACGAAAATAAACTCTGGGTCAGACATGGGTCTGGTGTGAGTAACAGGTTAAAGTTGCTTAATTTTCAAAAACCTTTGGAAAGAAAAGGTATCACGTAAGACTTCCCACACATAAACATGGAAAAGTTTTTACCTTACGCTAACCAAAACATTTGATAGGAAATCCGATGATATTATAATAGTGTCTAGGGTTTTCAAATAAATATGAAATAGCCGAAATTGTTACATCTATTAAATTCCAGCTACTAGCCACAAAAGTGGGTAATACAATCAAAACCGTTGGCACTTATTGGATTATGGATTCCATACAATGGCAGGGCTACTGGGGTACCGCCTGTCACAGTACGTGGCCTAGATCACCGTACCGAGGAGTACTCCCACTCCCCTGCAACACAAGGCCGGACCCGTTCCTTACTGAACAGTTCCGAACAAGACAACCCCGGCAGTTGTCGCGAACCACTGCCCCACACAGCCGAATATAAAGGGACTTCTAGACAGGGGTAAATCTTGCTCTCAAGTGGGGGCTACCCACGAAGCCTTGCTGCACATCCCCTGTTTTAGCCATTCCCGGTTGATGAGGCTTGAGGTTACGATTACCTTTATAAGACATCAAATCTTAGAATGCTTATCGTCCACCTGACGATGTTCTGAAAGCATTCAATCCATACAAGTTCGTTCTGGGTTCGAACGAAACCGAAGGCACTATCTCGTTGCACTCATTATTGGAATCACCCTCAGAGTCAACGACCATAGCCCTTGCACTCTGATACACCATCTCGAATCTATAAGCACTATTCCATCAAACTCATTACGGAATCACCCACAGAGTATACTGACGTATAGCCCTTACACCTCGAGTCTTCACTTGCTCCACTTGGATTAACGACCTAACGTTTAATTGGAATCGATGTGGTTTTCGGATTTCAAATATGGAAACCCGATCCCGGTCTCATCAAAATCCAAAGCGTGTCTTTTAGGTCCAAGTTGTTTTAAGTTTAAACAATTCAATCTAATCATCCATATACACACAGATAGGTAACTCATATCATCATAATAGATAATCAATAATATTATCATAAGCAAGTAATCTATATTATCATCACAATAGATAATCTACAATATCATCATCAATAGATAACTCATATCATCAACACAATGCAACCAATGCATCCATATCATGCAATACTAATCTCATATCTGAGATTCAAACCATTCAAGGCAAACCATATCATTCATTCATAAGCAAAGATCTATAACCACACCGTCTATAATTAATTTAAAATGAGTTAAATTAATTACTTCTATCTCTAATTAATTTAAAATGAATTAAATTAATTACTTATTCTTTAATTAATTTAAAATGAATTAAATTAATTACTTCCTCATTTTAAAATTTGCTTACTTAACCATTAATTGATTACAAATCAATTAAAAAACATCATCCTCAATTAATTACCTTAATTAATCACCCTTGATTAATTATCCCTTAATTACATTCAAATAATTATCTTTAATTAATTTTACAAATTAATTATCCTTAACCAAAATCAGTAATTAACCTTTAATTACTTTATTAATTAATTAATTACATTAATTAATTACTTCCTTAATAACTTATCATTGATTAATTAATCCTAATTAATTAATCCTTAATTACATCATTAATTATATTAATTAATGATCCTTAATTAAATTTAAATTAATTACTTTTTAAATTAATTACATTAAGTAATTAATCCTAATTTAACCACAATTATTAATCATTCTTGATTAATTACATCTAGTAATTAACTATCCTTAAGTACTTCCTTAATTACTTCTAAATTAATTACATTTAATAATTAATTATATTTATTAATCATCTTAGATTAATCTCATTAGTAATTAATTACTCTTAATTTATTACATTACTTAATTATTTTTAGATTACTTAATTGATAAATGCTTAAATTAATTACATTAAGTAATTAATTATTAATCACTTCACAAAGTAATTAATTCCAAAATACCAGACTTCAATTAATTATCTTCAGTAATTTACTTAACTTAATTACTTCTCTAAGTAATTATTCCTCATTGATTACTTACCAATTCATCTAATGACTAAAACTTAATTGATTAATTTAAACTAATCCAATTAATAAATTAATTACAAAGAGTAATTAATATATTTAATTATTTCCATAAAGTAATCATACTTAATTAAGTTTTATAATTGATTATTCAAATTAATTAATCCAATTAATTATCAAAATTAATTACATCAATTAATTAATAAATAATCACAAGTTAACAACCTTTATTAACTCATCATCAATTCTTTAATTACCTTTTCTAAGTAATTAACTTAAATTAATTAATATTAATTACAAATTTAATTAACCTTAATTAATTTCAAATCTTTAATTAATTAAACAAATTAATTAATTAAATTATTTAAATTATTAATTTTAATAAAACAAAGATCATTAAATCTTAAATTTACTTTTAAAAATAAAACATTTCTTATTCATGATTACTTTATCATTAATAAAGTAACTTAAAACAATTTAACTTAAAATTGTTTCAAATTTCATTTTAAATTTTAAATTTAAAAAGAAACCAAACTTAACTTAAACAAAGTTTTAAAACATTCAAAACCTTTAAATCTTATGCTAAAGATTCATTATTTTATAAAGGAAGTTAAAATAAATTTAAACCCCAAATTCATTTCAAAATACAAATCATATATATATATGTTTTAAAGTTGTTTAAAACATTTAAAATATTTAAGACTTCTTTTCTTTCAAAACCTGATTCAAATTTGATTCTTGTTTCCAGATTTGAATTTATGTGTAAATCTTCTATTTTAAATTTAAAGCTTTAACTTTAAATTTAATCATTTAAACCCTTTTAAATCTTGCTTAAACATTTAATTTAAATATTTTAAATTTAATTTTAAAACTTGAATTTAAATCTAGTTTTGAAATTCATACTTTGAACTTTAAGTTTAAATTCCTGTTTTAAAAACCCTGCATTCAGTTTTTAAAACAAATATTTGAATTGAAATTACAGGTTTTCTGAAACCTGTAAACTAGAAATAAACCCGAGTCCTCTCTTTTCTACTCCGAGAAAAACCAACAACTACTTCGAGCAATTCTCGAATTATCCCGTGTATAACCCAAGTCAAAACACACAGCAATCCCCAATCAAACACCCTGACACCAACTTCTTCACCGTGCATATGCACGGTGGCTGTAGCCCCCTCCGGCCACCACCCAGTCAATAAGCAACACGCCGACCATCCCTTCATCACCTTGCTAACATCAAATCCACTCAATCCATTCGAAAACGAAATCGAGCTCCCCCAATCCCAAACTGAAGCATACTGACAGGTAACTCCATCCAAACCCAAACCTGTAAGACACCTCACTCTCTCTCCTCCGATCACTGGCGATCTTGAAACTCCGTCCAACCCTTCTCCAATTCTCAAACCACCACTACCCCAAAAATCAAGACACTCGGTCGTTCCTTTATTTCGAGATGATCGAAGTTCCCAGGCCAATTATTATTAGGTTTACAGAACAAAAAGTTCTATCACCGTCACGCCAATGATCTTCCACCTCCACCCTTATTTGTCTTCCACTCTCATATCATTCCACCATCACTAGAAACAACCTCACCCTTCCAAAAATCCGAGATCCTCTGAATTTTCCCAAAAACCCAAAATAGTGCAATCTCTGATATGCACTTCAAATCAATTTTAAAAATTAAGATTTAGATCTTAAAAATCCTATTTTTGAATCAGCATTCAATTTATAATCCTCAATATAAGAATTCTATATTTGAATTTTTACTTTAAACTTAACTTTCCTGTTATTCTTGTTTCCAGAGCAAATGATAATTTGTTTTAGCTTGAATAATTATTATTTTTTAAAAGCTTTCTTTATAATCAATCAAATAGAAATCATTTGAATCCTAAATCTTAACATAAACTTTTTAAGAGAAAAAGGGATTTTTAACAAAATCCTTGCTTCTGAAACTAGTTACAGGCAAGCAGATTCACAGTACATACACTCAACATTCATATGTATATAAACAGCAATGCATTTAAAATTGTACTCATAAACATACTAATCAACATGCAAATCCAGTTAACATACACAACATACTTATTTAAGCAACCAACTTATTTAAATTTTAAAAAGTGTTACTCACTTGGATACTGTGATGAAGCAGAGCACAGATTCCAGAGAAAACTTTTACTTCTTTGAAATTTTGATAAAACTTGAGTTGCTAGCAGACATATGCTTTATTTTGATGACCAGAATGTTGAAATGCAGAGCCCCTTCCATTTTTCTTTTATATGGAATTGCAGGTTGCAGGCTTCATTTGTTATTGAAAAGGTTTCAGGTGCAGGCTTTTATTTGTTTTTGAAAGGATTTCAGGCTTAACATGCAGGCAGATGCTTTTGCATCTAGAAATGATTTTACAGTTTGCATGATTGAAAAATGGATTACAGGTTGGAGATTGAAAACAAATTGTAGGAGGTGAATTGTAGGATTAAACATGCAAGTTTTTGAAAAGAAAAGTTACAGATTTGATTTTTAAGAGTTTTGAAAGCAAATTTTGTTTCAGCTGGAAAAAATTTCTTATCTTAGAAAAAAAATGAACATTAGAAAAATGAGAGTGAAGAAAAACATGTTTTATATAAGTGTGAATGATTTTAAAAAAAAAATTAAAAGAAAATCAAAATAAAAGACACTTGTAAAAAGAACTAACACTTGTCATAAACACAACTTAGTTTAATAACATGTGTCTTAAGTATATTTAATTTATTTGTTTTCATTTATTTTAAAGGTAAATGAATTCTTCTTTATTTATTAAACACATATAAAGTAGTTCCATAACAAATGTATATGTATTTATCTTTAATGAAATAAAACAATTTATATAAAAGTGAAAACTTATTTACAAGATTCATATATAAATTTATTAATTTGAATTTCAAAATGAATTCAAATTCAAATGCTATTTATACATTTAAAATCCAATTTTAAAACTAATTTATATTAACATATTTAATTTGACAATAATAATTTTGTCTTTTACAACATATCTTCATTTATACATTTATTATTATTAGAAAATAACATATGTATAAATTTTAAATCATTTATAAAAGAAATCATAAATTACATATCTTATTTATCTTAATTACATACATTAATGTTTAATATATAAAGAGTATCTTAAATTTTCTTATAATCCCAAATTATAACTATTAAGCTATATTTCAAAACAAATAAAATAAACTTTTATTTATCTTATAAAAATTTAAACTATATTTAAAATACAATTATACAATTTAAAACAATTACTTTAAGTATTTTAAACCAATTAGTTATTTATTAAATAAAATAATAATCTTCAAATTATCAAATGAATATTAGAATTTAAAAACAAGATTTTATTTGTTAATTTAACTTCACCTCAAAACTTATCTATTCACAATATATATATATAAATATAAATATGTACATACATTATAAATAGGAAAACAATTTATTAGTTTTTAAAAGATAAGATTTACCAATTAAACATCTATTTAATTGGATTATTAAATCAAGTAAATTTTTGTTACAATTTTATCAAATCAATTTAATTTTAAATACATATTATTAAATTGATATTGCTAAAATTTCCGAGATATCACATTCCTCCCCCCTTAAAAGAATTTCGTCCCCGAAATTTAAAAGTAAAAGTAATTTAATAATCTGATTCAAGATTTAAAATTTAAATTATAAACATACATCAATCATATGCTAACAACCATAGCAACCAATTTATCAAATCAAACAAATTTTATTATCCAGATAAGATTCTGGATAAAATCTTCTCGAGTTTCCCCAAGTATATATATATATATATATATATATATATATATAGGGATACTCGCCCTATATAACCCAAACAATCTAAACTATGAAGCTACAGAGCTTCTACTCATCTAGATCTATAGAACTAGACAAGATATCAGACTACAAACGAGTCTGACTTAACCACTAAACCTTCCTGAACAGCTGGCTCCACTTCCAGAGATGACTCATACACGTACTCCCTCAGAGATACGTGAATCTCAAAAATCCAATTATCCAAACTGGCAATTCAACTCTTGAAAACCAAACACCAATCCAACCAAAACACAGAAGAGATCCAAAACAAAACTCCGACTCAGTTATCCAATTTCCTTCGTCTCTTATCCATAAAACTCTTCGGATGATCCTGGGCTGCATACATCCAAACTGATCAGCTCAACTCTTGCTGATGCCCCAAAAAGAAACAATCTAGACCGAAAACAACCCAACACAACGATCTTCTCAAGTTCAACCAAGACTAAGTCCACCACTTCTACTCTTCAACCATCAGAAGATCAAACTCACTTCTTCTATCCGGAAAAGACAAAACATAAACATTCCCAAACTGCTTCCGCTGCACAACTTTGAACTGGCACAGAAGTCACTGCTGATGAAGAATATGAGCACAAACTGGACATCACTTCCCAGAAATATGGCTCAACATATCCAAGAAAACTCAGAAGTTTCACCAATCCTGAGCTGCCTCACCAAACCTATCTCGAGAAACCATCCTTCTACAAGCTGATCCACCGGTAGCACTCCTGGAATCTAGACGATAAGAAAACTCAATCTTTAGAAGTGGACAAATCCTCTGACTTCTCAGAAGACAACCAAAAATACTCGAATTATCGCAAATCACTTTTGCGATCAATATAGATCAATATAGACCAATTCCCAAACAAAATTGTTCTCTCTTTACCAAACAGAACAACTCACTCTTAATTAGCCAAGCCAATAAATTATTGGGTCCACTCTGCTGCTTCTGAACTCCACCTTCAGATACTACTCAGCCAGCCAACTTCTGCCAACACAGACACTCTGTGTTGCACTGCTGACTCTAATGCCAAAACTTCCTTATCTAAAGTCCTTCGAGAAACTCGGACCTTAAGTCAACCACCAAATCCTGCTGAACCCAGCCACAACACCGAAGCAGACACACTTCCTAACTCGTTCCAAAGAAAACATCTTCGGAAATATCCATATTTACTGCATCTCAATCACGCAGCTACTACTTCCTTAGGTATCAAAATATCATCACACACTTCTGCCAATCAGCAGATCCAAACTCAACTCATCCATCTTCAAAGATAGACTCTGAATCTAAACAGGTTACCTTCAGAGATCGATGAAATCTCTACACTCTGCACAACTCACTTGAGACGGTATTTGGTCTACAGTCTCGACAAATACACTTCCAACCTCAAACATTCAAACTCCAACCAATGGTAGTAATCGTGTTACACACACCACTACCTTATCTACCTTTATAACTTATATTGGAAAACCTGAACGGGTAACCCAATAGAAAGGTAGAAATAATAATTATATATATATATCAACACTACAAATACGCTCTCTAAGATAGACACCACTACAGAGCCTAGGTATTCACTCAACCTAATGCTCTGATACCACTGTCACGACCCAACTTCCAGACTCCAGGAAGTCGCATCGCTAATAAGAAAGAAAGGGATAGAGAATAGAAAGAAAGAGAAGAAAGAAGAAACAACACATCAGAATCTAAACAGCGGAACGAATAAATTATATTAATAACATAAAATATTTACATAGTTTACAACCAATATCAGAGTACACAGATAATACAACTCATACTAGACAGTTATAAACACCTGTCTAGTATTTACAACATAATACAATCTCAGAGACAACACAAAACATACAGCGGAATACTAATATCTAACGCAAAAGCCTCCTGCTCCATTGCTCCTCCAATATTCGTCAAAGCTAACCCGAATCCTAACCTGAATCCCTTGGATACTCGTAAAAATTTGAGTACCCAAGAGTTTATGAAAAACAAAAATAAACTCCGGGTCAGACATGGGTCTGGTGTGAGTAACAGGTTAAATTTGCTTAATTTTCAAAACCTTTGGAAAGAAAAGGTATCACGTAAGACTTCCCACACATAAACATGGAAAAGTTTTTACCTTACGCTAACCAAAACATTTGATAGGAAATCCGATGATATTATAATAGTGTCTAGGGTTTTCAAATAAATATGAAATAGCCAAAATTGTTACATCTATTAAATTCCAGCTACTATCCACAAAAGTGGGTAATACAATCAAAACCGTTGGCACTTATTGGATTTTGGATTCCATACAATGGCAGGGCTACTGGGGTACCGCCCGTCACAGTACGTGGCCTAGATCACCGTACCGAGGAGTACTCCCACTCCCCCGCAACACAAGGCCGGACCCGTTCCTTACTGAACAGTTCCGAACAAGACAACCCCGGCAGTTGTCGCGAACCACTGCCCCACACAGCCGAATATAAAGGGACTTCTAGACAGGGGTAAATCTTGCTCTCAAGTGGGGGCTATCCACGAAGCCTTGCTGCACCTCCCCTGTTTTAGCCATTCCCGGTTGATGAGGCTTGAGGTTACGATTACCTTTATAGGACATCAAATCTTAGAATGCTCATCGTCCACTTGACGATGTTCTGAAAGCATTCAATCCATACAAGTTCGTTCCGGGTTCGAACGAAACCGCAGGCACTATCTCGTTGCACTCATTATTGGAATCACCCTCAGAGTCAACGACCATAGCCTTTGCACTCTGATTCACCATCTCGAATCTATAAGCACTATTCCGTCAAACTCATTAGGGAATCACCCACAGAGTTATACTGACGTATAGCCCTTACACCTCGAGTCTTCACTTGCTCCACTTGGATTAACGACCTAACGTTTAATTGAATTGATGTGGTTTTCGGATTCCAAATATGGAAACCCGATCCCGGTATCATCAAAATCCAAAGCGTGTCTTTTAGGTCCAAGTTGTTTTGAGTTTAAACAATTCAATCTAATTATCCATATACACACAGATAGGTAACTCATATCATCATAATAGATAATCAATAATATTATCATAAGCAAGTAATCTATATTATCATCACAATAGATAATCTACAATATCATCATTAATAGATAACTCATATCATCAACACAATGCAACCAATGCATCCATATCACGCAATACTAATCTCATATCTGAGATTCAAACCATTCAAGGCAAACCATATCATTCATTCATATGCAAAGATCTATAACCACACCGTCTATAATTAATTTAAAATAAATTAAATTAATTACTTCTATCTCTAATTAATTTAAAATGAATTAAATTAATTACTTATTCTTTAATTAATTTAAAATGAATTAAATTAATTACTTCCTCATTTTAAAATTTGCTTACTTAACCATTAATTGATTACAAAGTAATTAAAAAAATCATCCTCAATTAATTACCTTAATTAATCACCCTTGATTAATTATCCCTTAATTACATTCAAGTAATTATCTTTAATTAATTTTACAAATTAATTATCCTTAACCAAAATCAGTAACTAACCTTTAATTACTTCATTAATTAATTAATTACATTAATTAATTACTTCCTTAATCACTTATCATTGATTAATTAATCCTAATTAATTAATCCTTAATTACATCATTAATTATATTAATTAATGGTCCTTAATTAAATTTAAATTAATTACTTTTTAAATTAACTACATTAAGTAATTAATCCTAATTAAACCACAATTATTAATCATTCTTGATACATTACATCTAGTAATTAACTATCCTTAAGTACTTCCTTAATTACTTCTAAATTAATTACATTTAATAATTAATTATAATTATTAATCATCTTAGATTAATCTCATTAGTAATTAATTACTCTTAATTTATTACATTACTTAATTATTTTTAAATAATTTAATTGATAAATGCTTAAATTAATTACATTAAGTAATTAATTATTAATCACTTCACAAAGTAATTAATTCCAAAATACCAGACTTCAATTAATTATCTTCAGTAATTTACTTAACTTAATTACTTCTCTAAGTAATTATTCCTCATTGATTACTTACCAATTCATTTAATGACTAATCTAAATTAATCAAACTTAATTGATTAATTTAAACTAATCCAATTAATAAATTAATTACAAAGAGTAATTAATATCTTTAATTATTTCCATAAAGTAATCATACTTAATTAAGTTTTATAATTGATTATTCAAATTAATTAATCCAATTAATTATCAAAATTAATTACATCAATTAATTAATAAATAATCACAAGTTAATAACATTTATTAACTCATCATCAATTCTTTAATTACCTTTTCTAAGTAATTAACTTAAATTAATTAATATTAATTACAAATTTAATTAACCTTAATTAATTTCAAATCTTTAATTAATTAAACAAATTAATTAACTAAATTATTTAAATTATTGATTTTAATAAAAAAAAGATCATTAAATCTTAAATTTACTTTTAAAAATAAAGCATTTCCTATTCATGATTACTTTATCATTAATAAAGTAACTTAAAACAATTTAACTTAAAATTGTTTCAAATTTCATTTTAAATTTTAAATTTAAAAAGAAATCAAACTTATCTTAAACAAAGTTTTAAAACATTCAAAACCTTTAAATCTTATGCTAAAGATTCATTATTTTATAAAGGAAGTTAAAATAAATTTAAACCCCAAATTCATTTCAAAATACAAATCATATATGTTTTAAAGTTGTTTAAAACATTTAAAATATTTAAAACTTATTTTCTTTCAAAACCTGATTCAAATTTGATTCTTGTTTCCAGATTTGAATTTATGTTTAAATCTTCTATTTTAAATTTAAAGTTTTAACTTTAAATTTAATCATTTAAACCCTTTTAAATGTTGCTTAAACATTTAATTTAAATAGTTTAAATTTAATTTTAAAACTTGAATTTAAATCTAGTTTTGAAATTCATACTTTGAACTTTAAGTTTAAATTCCTGTTTTGAAAACCCTGCATTCAGCTTTTAAAACAAATATTTGAATTGAAATTACAGGTTTTCTAAAACCTGTAACCTTAGAAATAAACCCGAGTCCTCTCTTTTCTACTCCGAGAAAAACCAACAACTACTTCGAGCAATTCTTGAATTATCCCGAGTATAACCCGAGTCAAAACACACAGCAATCCCCAATCAAACACCCTGACACCAACTTCTTCACCGTGCATATGCACAGTGGCTGTAGCCCCCTCCGGCCACTACCCAGTCAACAAGCAACACGCCGACCATCCCTTCATCACCTTGCTAACATCAAATCCACTCAATCCATTCGAAAACGAAATCGAGCTCCCCCAATCCCAAACTGAAGCATACTGACAGGTAACTCCATCCAAACCCAAACCTGTAAAACACCTCACTCTCTCTCCTCCGATCACCGGCGATCTTGAAACTCCGTCCAACCCTTCTCCAATTCTCAAACCACCACTACCCCAAAAATCAAGACACTCGGTCGTTCCTTTATTTCGAGATGATCGAAGTTCCCAGGCCAATTATTATTAGGTTTACAGAACAAAAAGTTCCATCACCGTCACGCCGATGATCTTCCACCTCCACCCCTATTTTTCTTCCACTCTCAGATCATTCCACCATCACTAGAAACAACCTCACCCTTCCAAAAACCCGAGATCCTCTGAATTTTCCCAAAAACCCAAAACAGTGCAATCTCTGATATGCACTTGAAATCAATTTTAAAAATTAAGATTTAGATCTTAAAAATCCTATTTTTGAATCAGCATTCAATTTATAATCCTCAATATAAGAATTATTATATTTGAATTTTTACTAAAAACTTAACTTTCCTGTTATTCTTGTTTCCAGAGCAAATGATAATTTGTTTTAGCTTGAATAATTTTTTTTTAAAGCTTTCTTTATAATCAATCAAACAGAAATCATTTGAATCCTAAATCTTAACATAAACTTTTTAAGAGAAAAAGGGATTTTTAACAAAATCCTTGCTTCTGAAACTAGTTACAGGCAAGCAGATTCACAGTACATACACTCAACATTCATATGTATATAAACAGCAATGCATTTAAAATTGTACTCATAAACATACTAATCAACATGCAAATCCAGTTAACATACACAACATACTTATTTAAGCAACCAACTTATTTAAATTTTAAAAAGTGTTACTCACTTGGATACTGTGATGAAGCAGAGCACAGATTCCAGAGAAAACTTTTACTTCTTTGAAATTTTGATAGAACTTGAGTTGCTAGCAGACATATGCTTTATTTTGATGACCAGAATGTTGAAATGCAGAGCCCCTTCCATTTTTCTTTTATATGGAATTGCAGGTTGCAGGCTTCATTTGTTATTGAAAAGGTTTCAGGTGCAGGCTTTTATTTTTTTTTGAAAGGATTTCAGGCTTAACATGCAGGCAGATGCTTTTGCATCTAGAAATGATTTTACAGTTTGCATGATTGAAAAATGGATTATAGGTTGGAGATTGAAAACAAATTATAGGAGGTGAATTGCAGGATTAAACATGCAAGTTTTTGAAAAGAAGAGTTACAGATTTGATTTTTAAGAGTTTTGAAAGCAAATTTTGTTTCAGCTGGAAAATTTTTCTTATTTTAGAAAAAAAATGAACATTAGAAAAATGAGAGTGAAGAAAAACATGTTTTATATAAGTGTGAATGATTTTAAAAAAAAAAATTAAAAGAAAATCAAAATAAAAGACACTTGTAAAAAGAACTAACACTTGTCATAAACACAACTTAGTTTAATAACATGTGTCTTAAGTATATTTAATTTATTTGTTTTCATTTATTTTAAAGGTAATTGAAATCTTCTTTATTTATTAAACACATATAAAGTAGTTTCATAACAAATGTATATGTATTTATCTTTAATGAAATAAAACAATTTATATAAAAGTGAAAACTTATTTACAAGATTCATATATAAATTTATTAATTTGAATTTCAAAATGAATTCAAATTCAAATGCTATTTGTACATTTAAAATCCAATTTTAAAACTAATTTATATTAACATATTTAATTTGACAATAATAATTTTGTCTTTTAAAACATATCTTCATTTATACATTTATTATTATTATAAAATAACATATTTATAAATTTTAAATCATTTATAAAAGAAATCATAAATTACATATCTTATTTATCTTAATTACATACATTAATGTTTAATATATAAAGAGTATCTTAAATTTTCATATGATCCCAAATTATAACTATTAAGCTATATTTCAAAACAAATAAAATAAACTTTTATTTATCTTATAAAAATTTAAACTATAGTTAAAATACAATTATACAATTTAAAACAATTACTTTAAGTATTTTAAACCAATTAGTTATTTATTAAATAAAATAATAATCTTCAAATTATCAAATGAATATTAGAATTTAAAAACAAGATTTTATTTGTTAATTTAACTTCACCTCAAAACTTATCTATTCACAATATATATATATATATATAAATATGTATACATACATTATAAATAGGAAAACAATTTATTAGTTTTTAAAAGATAAGACTTACCAATTAAACATCTATTTAATTGGATTATTAAATCAAGTAAATTTTTATTAAATTTTTATCAAATCAATTTAATTTTAAATATAGATTATTAAATTGATATTGCTAAAATTTCCGGGATATCACAAAAGCAGCAATTCACAGTCATAGATCATAGATTGAATATATGAAGAGGATATAAATATGAATAACTACAAAAATTAAAAAGAAAGCGGTAAAAAGACGAGATTTATAGTGGTTCGGCTGACTCTGGCCTAGTCCACTCTAGAAATTTTCTTTTTATTATCAAATAACCGATTACAATTACAATCCGGAGTTTTTAAAACCAAAATGCTAGAGTAGCATCTAGGTAGAAGATGAAGGAAAGCAGAATGAGAATCCCTCTTTTGAATCCCCTCCTTGTGTATTTATAGACAAAATCTGAGTTGCCGAGCTTCCTCGCCGATATGGTCCCACTAAAACCATATTAGAGCCCAAATCCTTCATCATTGCTGACCCTGTGTAGTTGACATGCCGATCTGAAGTGTCCCTGGTCATGACTCGAAGTGCGCATGCAACCCAAAGCAAACTGCATTAGGACTCAAAGCAAAAAACATGCCGATCCCAAAACTTCATTGCCACCCTGATCCATATCCGACCCTGGGAAAAAACATAACCGACCTAAATTATGTGTAAATGTTGATCCCTTTGGAGTGTTCTAACATGCCGCTCCCATTTCCTTTATGCCGACCCGAGCTTACGACGATGCCGACCTGAAGTCGTCCAGACATACCAAACCATTGGTGATGCAGACCCCAAAGCCTTATGCCGACCCCAAGCCTGCTAAGTGCCGACCCGAAGCCATTGTCGATGTAACGATCCGAAATTTTCGATCCCGAAAATCCCAGATAGTTATGAAAAAGAAGAATGTGATAGAAGAAAAAGAACAGAAACACCAAACATCTCACATTCGTAGCGGATAAAATATGATAATAAATAACAGCTTACAAAAGAATACTATATCTGTCGATTACATTTTAATACATCAGAGTTTCACATATACACAGTCAATGAATATACACAATTATCATCTCATAGATTTACAATAATATAAATACAGCGGAAATACTCTATACGCTATTGCCATCCAGCTCGCCTCCTGAGCTCCAGAACATACCTACCTGAAAATTTGTAATACTCGGTCTGACCCGAGTATTACACCAAAGTAACACCCGGGTCAGGCTGGAAACCAGTGTGAGTAAACTTATCTATTATGGAATACAAATCATATAATTTATATAAAAATCCGGGGTAACTCATTTCAATTCACAAAGCCCCAATTCATTATAGACCACTTATTCCACACATCAATTTTGTTTAAGTACCATGGTTTAGATTTAATTAGTACAATTCCTAAATCACTTCATTCCAGCCTATAGATTCACATAACAATCTATAAAAATTCAAAGTGGTTTCGGGTATTTACCCAATACCCGACCCCGGTCTCTTCGAATCTCATGTTATCCTAATCCAAGTTATACAATGAAATACACGACATATCATATCAAAGTTATCAATTCCTTCAAATCATCCAATACCTTTCAATCATTCATAAGCAAAGCTTAATCACATACAAATTTAACTTAATTAACCCTGATCGAATCACCAATCACAAATTAATTAATCAATCATCCCTTCATTTACTCATCTTAATTAATCACCCAGGATTAATTATCCTCAATTACATTCAAGTAATAATCTTTCCTTAATTTCGTAATTTAATTACCCTTACCCCAAAACCGTAATTAATCTTTAATTACTTCACAAATTAATTAACTATATTAATTACATTAATCTTTAATTACCCGTGTAATTAATTTCTCATAAAGTACTTAGCATTGAGTAATTTAACTTAGTTAATCAATTTTTAATTACGCCATTAATTATATAAATTAATGACTTTCCATTTATATTTAAATTTATCCTAGTCTAAATTAATTACTTCAATTCAACCACAATATTAATCATTCTCGATAAATCTCCACCTGAAGTTAACTATCATTTTAATTAACTTCATTAAACAAATAAATTTCTCCTTAATCAATTATCTTAATTAACTCTTGAATAATATCACATAGTATTTATATTTTATTAATTACAATAAGTAAGTACTTATTTAATCATCCAATGATCATTCTGATTTAATTGAACTTAATTAATTAACCCAAATCATTAATTAATTTAATTAATAAATTTTCCATTTAAATTATCATACCTATTTAATGAATCACCGATCCTTAAACCCTATTTGATTTTAAACAGAACCATTTACTTATTTATGATTCAAGTTCAAAACCATTTAAAATTCAAATACCTCGAGTCAAACCACAATTAACTCGAGAAACAACCAAATCTAAAATCACTGGATCATCGGTACACATCCAAACATTTGAATCACTCAACCAACCATTTAAATCAAAATAAAATCCAGAGCGTGAGATTACTCACCTTAGTTATTACTTGAATCAACAGAATTAATTTATCATCTATCATTCCCACTTAAGTAATTACCCTCAATTACTTAATCATCCTTTAAATTATTATATTATTTATTCTTTGGTTTATTATTTACATTAACCAATAAACCCTTAAATTACTTATGTAATTATCTTGAACTAATTTCATTTAATAATTCAACATTAAATAAATTAATCATCTTGAATTACCTTAACTTACTTATCACATTAACAAATAAATCCTTAAAATTTATTACACAAATTTATCAAGATTTAATTAATTATCTTAATAAATTGATTAATTACTCCTTAGATTGATTAGATTAACTATTTAGCCATCCTCAAATAATTAATCCTTGATTTAATTCCATTAACTAAATCACATCTGAAACATGTTGAAATTGACCTATTATAAAATTGTTTTAAACAAACCAATTTGAATGTAGTTTTTTTTTCTTTCTGCATATACACTAATGGAGTTAAATTAAATAAGACAGAAAATCTCACCTCGACGATTCAATGCCACTGCCTGTTCGAGAACCCTAGAACGAAAGCCCCTTCGATTGTCGACGAAAGCTCACGACTTCTCAAACGCGACGACGTCGCTATTTTCTTCGACCCCCTTCTATCGATGCGACACTCCCTCACGCACCCCCCCTAAGCTATTTCGTGCTCACCTCCTACACTGTCATGAAAGACATCACCGTCGCCTCAACGGCCTTCACGAGTTCGCCAGTCGAAGTCAAACCCTCACTGAGCACCGTGATTTCCCCTCAATTCCGACCCTCCTCGCATGAACGCGACCCACTTTCATTTGACGTGCCTCTACCATCGACGCAGCTTCGATCGCTCGATGATTCTCCCATTCTTATCGCGATCGAGCTACCATGCAAGAGGACGAGAGGGACGAGAGATAGAGCGCGACGCCATTTATGATACGATTTTGATGAGGCCGGCTTCGGCCATTTTTTTTATAATTTATTTTTGATTCTGCTTCTCGATTTGTGAGGAAGACAGGGGAAATAGAAATGGGTAGGTGAGAGGCTTCTTGAGTACGAGTTAAATAAAATATCTTTGACCCCTTTGACGTTAAATTTTATTATATTATAAAATTTCAAAACGTCTCGTAATTTGCCAATAAAAATTTCGAACTCCTCTTAAGGAATGTCGCTTGATGATTATAAGGTTTTACCCACATTCCAAACACAATGGAACTTGTTTCGGAGGCTAATTCGATCGTATACGCGAGTTACAAAAGAAAATGATCAAATTTCAATTAAATCGATTAAAACAAATCGAAGCGTTTTGAGCTGCCATGGTCAAATGACAACTCCGATTGCTACGAAAATCGAAATCCGACAATAACTAACTATTACGGATCCAATGGAACTGGTTTCGTCGAATTCCGAGACTGTGCCTCGGAAGGCTATTTTTAATTGTCAATATAAACGATATATTATTAAAATTGAACAAATTGCCTTTAAATTAAATTTCAATTATTCTATTATCTCCAGGATCATCGTTATAAATTTTATAGGCCTTCGAATTATTTTAAACGGGCTTAGAAATTTCTGATTCAACAATTTACCCAATTTCAATTATTAAATTCAATATTTAAACTATATAATTCAATGATTTAATTATCAAGTAAATATTGATATCTGGAATTCAAGTTAAAATTAACTATTAAATATTTAAAATAAATTAATTATTCCAATTTAAATTGTTAAAATTTTCGGGTCGTCACATTCCTCCCCCCTTAAAAGAATTTCATCCCCGAAATTACTATTTAGGAAGAATGGTTCAAAACCCGTTTACCTTTTCCCAAAACCAACAGTTTTATCGACATCCTACCAACTATCTTTTGTCAAAAACCCGTTGTCACATTAACCAACTTCCCAAAATCTTCTATAATTTCAAACAGTGCCCTTTTGCTCAATCGTCTAAATTTCAATTTAAAACCAAATTTTGAATTATCAAAATTTTCTCAAAATTTTTCTTACTCCCTAAATTTCCGAAAATTTTGGCCAGCCTATCCTTTGCGCGGCTAGCTCGGTACAACTACAAAAGGCCTCTACGGGCTCCCAAATTCCAAAAAAACAAAAGCCAAGTGGCTAGATCAAAAACCCAATCCAATTTCATACGGAAATTTAAATACATACCTTTTTATCGGGCAATTCAAATTTATCTTCTAATATCAAATCCAATCATTTTTCTCTTTATAATACCCGCATAACCTGCTTAGCAATAATATCCAATCATAGCTCTTTCACATCTTTACATACCTTTCCTTACAGAAGTTTTCATATCCATTTCTATTCAAACTGGTTTTCGCCACTTTCATACGAATTCAATTTACTTAAAATTTTGAGTATTAAATTTTATCTTTCAAGTATAACTGATTCATATGAGTTCATCTACTAATTTACTTTAATTTTAAATCTGAAATTGTTTTGTCATTAACAAAATTCCTCCTAAAAATTTTCAAAAATTTTCTATCTCCCAAAATCGATAATTCTCAAACTAGGCTTTCCAAATTTTAATATTGATTTTACCCAAAAATCAAAAGCCTTTCCAAATCCAAAGGTTCCCAAAACCTTTTTCAAAACCCTCATAAGATCCTTTATATATATTCGCATATATATAATTTTTTAAAAACTTTGGATCTTTCAAACAAGTATAAAACTCCTTTTATACTTTAAACACCTTCAAAAATCCTTTTCTTCCGGCAATAGATTTAACAAATGGAGTTTCATCTTACATATAACAAAGATATATGAATTTGTTTATTCAAAATCAAATACTCAAATTTTTTTACTCTTTTCAATATCACTTTCGTTCAAATCCATACGATATACACATATCATCAGTACGCTATACCCATCTGATCACTCACTCGATCACACAATTTCACTTCCGAACTAGTATCGTCCACCGGACTTCCTAGTGCGGACCCGATCTGGTTTCTTGATTAGAAACCGTCATTCTCCATGCATAGCCATAACTATGATAGAGAATATCCAGAACCAATCAACAATCCATATCCAGGTTCGCCGTCGAAAATCGAGTGAAAAATCCCAACTCGGATCGATATAACTATTTCGAAATTTTGTGCTCGAATCTGGATCAAATCACTATGCGAATAGAATAATATACGTACATCCCACGTATTTATCCTCATTGATTATTAACTAAATCAGTTCCCTTTCTATTCACATTTCCTTTAATTTCCATTCACTTATTTACATTCGCTTCAATTCCATTGAATTATCACTTCAATTCTTATCTTGGTTGGGTATTTAATCAATAACAGTTTGAACTCCGACCAGTTTATATTTAGAAAATAGCTTGAAAATTTTAAAAATAGATAAGCAGTTGAAAAATAATTATTAATTTGCAAAATAGCTATGAAATAGTTAACTAGTCGTAAAATAGTTGGAAAAATAGCTAAATAGTTTTAGAAATTTTAGATATTTGCAAAATAGTAATTAATTTGTGAAATAGTCGAAAAATAGTAATTAGTTTGGAAAACAGTTGAAAAATGGTTAAATAGCTCCAAAAATAATTGTAAAACAAGTATAAAATAATTTGGCTTTAAGAAAGAAAGGTTGTATATATTTAATAGCTTAGAAAAATAAGTTTATATCAAAACAATTTATATTGAAAATAGTCAAGAGTCAACTGTTCACTTCCCCAACAATTCAACTTAAATTTTCACTTCCATTTAATTGACTCAATTCTAACTTGAATAACTTCAATTTCTATTGAAATTTATTTAAACCCAATCCAAGTTGAATCAATCTTGATTCCCCGTTTAAATCAAATTCCATTTGATTTTAATCCTGTTCAACTTCAATTATAATCTCAAATTATTCCAATCAATTTGAATTATTATCAATTGAACCCATTTCAAATTCAAATCTTTTCAATATAATCCAATTCAATTTGTACTAATGGAATTTAAGTTTCAACTTTAACCCATCTCGAATTATATAAATTCGAGTTAAATCCTCAAAGGTTGGTTTAACTCTTTAAACCAAATTAACTTTTATTTAAAGTTTTTAATCTATTTAATTTCTGAGTCCAATTCTCAAAATTCCATTTTAAATTATCTTAACTTATGTATTTCAAGGTTCAAATAAGAGTTCAATACTATTTTATTTTAAAATTTTAATTTATTACTAAATTCTATCTTCCAGTTTGAAGCCAGTGCTTAAACAATTTTAATTTACAAACTCAATTATTCAAATTTTCAGTTTAGAGTGATTCCATAACCTTAATTTCAAATTAAAGTTAGGTTTCCCTATTTTCTCAATAATGGATATATTACCACACTTCATTTCTCATTCATTTAAACAAATCCAATTTGCAATTTAAGGATTTTTAATAACAATAGGATGACATTATCCAATTTATTTTAAAACGTCCATCCATTTTCAATTCAGGTTGCTTTTCTACACTTATTTAACTTTCCCAAAGTTGAATTCGATTTACTTAATCCAATCAACCTCATTCATCCTTAACTTCACAATAATAATCTTCCCACTTAAAAGCTTATCACTTTGGGTATCACATCCCATTCCAAATTTCAAACTCAACACTTAGAGTTTATTCAAACTATTTTTGATTTATGTATATTCCTTATTCATATATATTATTTCCTTCACACACGAGGTCATCCTTAAATTTTAAACCACTTTTGGTTTTTAATTCAGATCAAATTTTCAAACAACCTATTGTTTGCAACAAGTCCCAGTTATCCAAATATTACTTATTTATTATTATTTTATTACTTTGAAACAAAATTTTCAAATTCTGGGTCCAGATTAAGAATTTCATTTTCAAGTAATTTAAATTTTAATTTGGTTGTATTTCCGTTTTTACTTAATATAATTCCAATTCAAGTCTTCAATTTGGTCACATCATATTACTTCTTAATTTTAATTTCAATAATTTAACAACCAATCGCTTTGATATTTATTATAATGAAATATTTCTTTATATATCAAAATATACTTTTATATAAAATCATTTAAAACCTTTATAAGAAAATAACAAGTACGCTCTCGTATACACACACACACACAACTCATTCTAGAGTACTTCAGACTCTATTTAATGAGTAATCCCTACTAGAGCCAAGGTTCTCGCTTAACCTGGTTCTGATACCAACTGTAACGATCCGAAATTTTCGATCCCGAAAATCCTAGATAGTTATGAAAAAGAAGAAAGAGATAGAAGAAGAAGAACATAAACACCAAACATCTCACATTCGCAAAGGATAAAATGAAATAATAAATAACAGCTTACAAAAGAATACTATATCTGTCGATTACATTTTAATACATCAGAGTTTCACATGTACACAGTCAATGAGTATACACAATTATCATCTCACAGATTTACAATAATATAAATATAGCGGAAATACTCTATACGCTATTGCCATCCAGCTCGCCTCCTGAGCTCCAGAACATACCTACCTGAAAATCTGTAATACTCGGTCTGACCCGAGCATTACACCAAAGTAACACCAGGGCCAGGGAGGACAACGTGAGTAAACTTATCTATTATGGAATACAAAGCATATAATTTATATAAAAACCCGGGGTAACTCATTTCAATTCACAAAGCCCCAATTCATTATAGACCACTTATTCCACACATCAATTTTGTTTAAGTACCATGGTTTAGATTTAATTAGTACAATTCCTTTAAATCACTTCATTCCAACCTATAGATTCACATATCAATCTATAAAAATTCAAAGTGTTTTCGAGTATTTACCCAATACCCGACCCCGGTCTCTTCGAATCTCATGTTATCCTAACCCAAGTTATACAATGAAATACACAACATATCATATCGGAGTTATCAATTCCTTCAAATCATCCAATACCTTTCAATCATTCATAAGCAAAGCTTAATCACATACAAATTTAACTTAATTAACCCTGATCGAATCACCAATCTCAAATTAATTAATCAATCATCCCTTCATTTACTCATCCTAATTAATCACCCAGGATTAATTATCCTCAATTACATTCAAGTAATAATCTTTCCTTATTTTCGCAATTTAATTACCCTTACCCCAAAACAATAATTAATCTTTAACTACTTCACAACTTAATTAACTATATTAATTACATTAGTCTTTAATTATCTGTGTAATTAATTTCTCATAAAGTACTTAGCATTGATTAATTTATCTTAGTTTATCAATTTTTAATTACGCCATTAATTATATAAATTAATGACTTTCCATTTATATTTCAATTTATCCTAATCTAAATTAATTACTTTAATTCAACCACAATATTAATCATTCTCGATAAATCTCCACCTGAAGTTAACTATCCTTTTAATTAACTTCATTAAACAAATAAATTTCTCCTTAATCAATTATCTTAATTAACTCTTGAATAATCTCACATAGTATTTATATTTCATTAATTACAATAAGTAAGTACTTATTTAATCATCCAATGATCATTCTGATTTAATTGAACTTAATTAATTAACCCAAATCATTAATTAATTTAATTAATAAATTTTCCATTTAAAATATCATACCTATTTAATGAATCACCGATCATTAAACCCTATTTGATTTTAAACAGAACCATTTACTTATTTATGATTCAAGTTCAAAACCATTTAAAATTCAAATACCTTGAGTCAAACCACAATTAACTCGAGAAACAACCAAATCTGAAATCACTTGATCATCGGTACACATCCAAACATTGGAATCATTCAACCAACCATTTAAATCAAAATAAAATCCAGAGCGTGAGATTACTCACCTTAGTTATTACTTGAATCAAAAGAATTAATTTATCATCTATCATTCCCACTTAAGTAATTACCCTCAATTACTAAATCATCCTTTAGATTATTATATTATTTATTCTTTGGTTTATTATTTACATTAACCAATGAACCCTTAAATTATCTTGAATTAATTTAATTTCATAATTCAACTTTAAATAAATTAATCATCTTGAATTACCTTAACTTACTTATCACATTAACAAATCAATCCTTAAAATTTATTACACAAATTTATCAACCTTTAATTAATTATCTTAATAAATTGATTAATTACTCCTTAAACTGATTAGATTAACTATTTAACCATCCTCAAATAATTAATCCTTGATTTAATTCCATTAACTAAATCACATCTGAAACATGTTGAAATTGACCTATTATAAAAAAATTTAAACAAACGAATTTGAATGTAGTTTTTTTTTTCTTTCGGCATATGCACTAATGAAGTTAAATTAAATAGGGCAGAAAATCTCACCTCGACGATTCAATGCCACTGCCTGTTCGAGAACCCTAGAACGAAAGCCCCTTCGATTGCCAACGAAAGCTCACGACTTCCCAAACGCGACGACATCGCTACTTGCTTCGACCCCCTTCTATCGATGCGACACTCCCTCACGCGCCCCCAAGCTATTTCGTGCTCACCTCCTACACTGTCACGAACGACATCACCGTCGCCTCAACGGCCTTCACGAGTTCTCCAGTCGAAGTCAAACCCTCACTGAGCACCGCGATTTCCCCCCAATTCCGACTCTCCTCGCATGAACGCGACCCACTTTCATTTGACGCGCCTCTACCATCGACGCAGCTTCAATCGCTCGATGATTCTCCCATTCTTATCGCGATCGAGCTACCATGCAAGAGGACGAGAGGGACGAGAGATAGAGCGCGACGCCATTTATGATACAATTTTGATGAGGTCGGCTTCGGCCTTTTTTTAAAAATTTTATTTTCAATTCTGCTTCTCGATTTGTGAGGAAGACAGGGGAAATAGAAATAGGTAGGTGAGAGGCTTCTTGAGTACGAGTTAAGGAAAATATCTTTGACCCCTTTGACTTTAAATTTTATTATATTATAAAATTTCAAAACATCTCGTAATTTGCCAATAAAAATTTCGAACTCCTCTTAAGGAATGCCGCTTGACGATTATAAGGTTTTACCCACATTCCGAACACAATGGAACGTGTTTCGGAGGCTAATTTGATCGTATGTGCGAGTTACAAAAGAAAACGATCAAATTTCAATTAAATCGATTAAAATAAGTCGAAGCGTTTTGAGCTGCTATGGTCAAATGACAACTCTGATTGCTATGAAAATAGAAATCCGATAATAACTAACTATTACGGATCCAATAGAACTGGTTTCGTCGAATTCCGAGACTGTGCCTCGGATGGCTATTTTTAACTGTCAATATAAACGATATATTATTAAAATTGAACATATTACCTTTAAATTAAATTTCAATTATTCTATTATCTCCAGGATCATCGTTATAAATTTTATAGGCCTTCAAATTATTTTAAACAGGCTTAGAAATTTATGATTCAACAATTTACCTAATTTCAATTATTAAATTCAATATTTAAACTATATAATTCAATGATTTAATTATCAAGTAAATATTGATATCTGGAATTCAAGTTAAAATTAACTATTAAATATTTAAAATAAATTAATTATTCCAATTTAAATTGTTAAAATTTCCGGGTCGTCACAGTCAACCCCTTGCTTTATGCGACTTCTCCAAGATTCATGCAGATCCCAGAATGACCCGAAGCAAGGCCTTATCTGACTCGAAGCAACCATCCCGAAAACTCGAAGCAAATCCAAGCATTACTCGAAGCAAACTTCAAACAACCCAAAACAACTCAACTTTTGTTGAAACCCATATTTCAAGTATCCCGCGCTTTCTGTCCATCGACTATGTTGAATCCCAACCACATCTTCATGTTTATCATTCGTAATTGATCGTCTATCCATCGTTTGAACCAATACAATCATATTCCAGCCTCGATGACCGGGCAGTCATTTGAGTTAAATTCGCCTGTCTGCGGCCTTGCCAAAAGGTGGGTTAACATTTGCCCTCCAAAAAATGTCTTGCTATTGGAAGGCGTGTTTTGAAGAGCTTAAAAATCCGATATCCAAAGTCCATATTCCATCCATAGTTATATCATCTAATCCATTATCAAGCAGTTCCATCCAAGTCCGATAGCCAAACCCACGACTGCTTCAAGTTGTTATCAAATTCTAAATCCATTCTTGATCCATTAACCAAATCTACGACGTCTCCGGATCGTTTTATCCAAATCCAGGTCTACTCCAGGTTCTATCTAAATCTGGGACCACTCTGGATCCTCATCCAAATCCTTATTTGTTCAAAGCCACTATCAGAATCCATATCACATCCTAGAAGTCAGTAATCGAACCCTACAATCTCTCTGGATCGTTGGCAGCCTCCATGGACCCTTGATATGCTCGATCCAAACTTAACGATTGAATAGGCAGATCCTATCGCGCTCCAGCGAAGCAACCTATCGCTTGCACTTTGGTTCAGTATCCCTAAACATTAAGCGATGCCCTGGCCCTCCTAGCCTGATCGTAGCCTCTTCGGGCTCTTGCTAAATCTCATTCTATCACTCTCCGGTGAAGGGTAAACAACGTTTCGAGCGATCCGATCCTGTCGCTCTCCGACGAAGCGGTGTCACTCCCTGCACTCCAATTGAGTATCCCTGAATATTAAGCAGTTAATTTCCAACTGACTTCCAGTATCCATTCGGTAACTCTCCAGTTAAGGATTTGTTTCATAAAATCTAAATTCATTTATTAAATCCAAGTTCCAACTGTCCAATAAGAAAAAATAGAAAAAAAAAACTAAGTGCTGCCTCCCTGGGTAGAGCGGTCTATTACCATCTCAGAGCATGCCTGGGGATTGCTCTAGTTGCCTTACATGTGTAAGTGGAAAAACTGCTTTATTTTTTGAAAAAAAATCGGAAAAATTATTCGATGACTAAAGCTCAAGTCCTGAACTCAGCCCTTGTTATCACGATCAGTTGACTACGCATTGTGATCCCAATTCAAGGTCGATCGTGTTTGGTGCATGCAGTAGCTGCTCATGTTCTACCGCTCTTGTCCGGTTCCTCACATACTACGACAGTCTACCATTACTAACGTGTTCTTCCACCACATCCTTCAAGTGGCGGCATTCATCCGTGACATGCCCTTTCAGCTCATGGAACAGGCAGTACCTCCCACTCCTGCGCTCCCGTTCAGTGGGATCCCTCCTGTGTGGTCTCCGATAGGGGAGCTTCCCCTTTGTTTCCAAGTAAATCTATTTCAGATTCTCTGTCAAGTCTGTGTACATTGTAAATTTGGGTTCCCGATCTCTCCTTCGTTTGTCAGAACCGCCATATCCATCGTCCTGCTTTCGCTCTCCATTATCCATCCCGTGTCCTTCTCCAGACGTTCTTTCGCCTTGCATGGTATTTACCTCCTGCCTTTTGGCACGTGAATCCTCTAATTGAATAAATATTTCCGCCTCATGATAGAACTCTCCAAGATCCTATGGTGGATCCCGCACCAATGAATCTTTGAACTCAGTGCCTTCTACAGTTCCTGCTACCGCAACCATCAAAATCATTGAAGGATCCTGGCGATCCACCCAAAGCCACGGCTGCACTTAACCACATTAGAAAATTCCTCATGGACTCTCCCATCCATTGCTTCGTTGGCTCCAACGTCATTACATTCTTGCACTGCGTTCGTGGACCCTAAACTTTCTCATGAACCATTCCACTAGCACACCCCATGTCCTGATTGATCCATTCTCTAGCTGTCTAAACCAAAGCGCAACCAAGTTCATCAAGTATAAAGGAAAAAATCTTTCCATCACCTCCTCGGACGCCCTCAGCACTTCCATATGCCTGATATATCTAGTTACATGCATAGTTAGGTCTGATTTCCCATCATAGGCCTCCAGTGTTGGTAATTTGAATTCTGTTAGGTTCCTTGTGTTTCTGATATTCGAAGTGAATGAATTCCGACTGACTTCTTCCAAGCCTCTGCTTGGTAGTCCTCCTCTCATAATCCTTCTTATCAATCCAGCCATCCGCTCATCTCCATCTGGGGGTGATCTCCTGTTTGCATCTTTACCCTTCCCCCCATGTCCATGAGGGTATTCTGGGTAGTAATCCTCATGTTGCTCATTCACGTTCATGTTGGGCCCAGCTTGCTGAGCACCATTTATGGGTCTTCCAATATCCAACCCAAGGGTTTGCCCCTAGGTCTTTGTCATTTTCCTTCAAGTTCTCCATTTCGATTCTGGTTCTGACCTCCAGATATTTCTGTAGGTCCGACTCCTTGCCCTACATTGCCAACAGCTGTGATTAGTCCATTTTCTATGTTTTGTGTCCCAGCTATTCCCATCTGCCTTAAGAGTTCCTGCATCATCCCTTCCTGCCTTTTCAACGTCTGTTCTTGCATGGAATGCACCATAGTATGCATCTCATCCCTTATGATGTGGATGGATGCTTGATCTGTTCCAACTTCGGACGAAGCCTCCTGCTCCTTGTTGATTGCCTAACCATAATTTCCAGAATTCGAGTTCCTAAGCTTTCAAATCAAAATCCATGCTTTAGAGTCCCTTAGTTCAACTCTCAGTGAAAGCACCAAAATGTTTGGGCCAAATTTGCTCACAAACATCCAATCATAGATGAAAGCACCAATTCACAGTAACAGATCACAGATTGAATATATGAAGAGGATATAAATATGAAGAACTACAAAAATTAAAAAGAAAGTAGTAAAAATGTGAGATTTATAGTGGTTCGGCTGACTATGACCTACGTCTACTGTAGAAATTTCTTTTTTTATTATCAGATAACTAATTACAATTACAATCAGGAGTATTTAAAACAAAAATGGCAGAGTAACCACTAGGCAGAAGATGGGGGGAAGTAGAATTCGAATCCTTTTTTGAAGCCCCACCTGCTGTATTTATAGAAAAAATCCCGGTTGCTGGGCTTCCTCATCGATGTGGGCCCATTAGAACCATGGCCAAGCCCATACACTTCATCACTGTTAAACTTGTGTGGTTGACATGCCGATCTGAAGTGTCCCTGGTCATGACTCAAAGTGAATGCACATGCGACCCGAAGCAAACTACATTACAACTCGAAGCAGAAAACATGCCGACCCCAGAACTTCATCGCCAACCTGATTCCAATAGCCGCCCCAAGGAAAAAACACAACCGACCCAAAGTAAGTGTAAGTGTCGACCATTTGGAGTGTTCTAACATGCCGATCCCATTCCCTTTATGCCGAGCCGAGCTAGCGGCAGTGTCGACCCAAAGTCGTCCAAACATGCCAACCCCTAGGTGATGCATACCCCAAAGCCTTATGCCAACCCGAAGCCTGCTAGCTGTCGACCTGAAGCCATTGCACAACCAACCCGAAGCCATTGTTGAACCCTTTCTTTATGCCGACCCCTCCAAGTTTCATGCCGATCCTAGAATGACCCGAAACAAGGCCTTATCTGACTCGAAGCAACCATCCTGAAAACCTGAAGTAAATCCAAGCCTGACACAAAGAAAACTTCGAAACAACCCAACAAAACTCGACTTTTTTCGAAACCCATAATTCAAGTATCCCGCGCTTTCTGTCTATCGACTATATTGAATACTGACCACAGGTTCATGTTTATCATTCATGATTGATCGTCTATCCATCGTCTGAACCAATACCATCATATTCCGGCCTCAATAACCAAGTAGTCGTTTGAGTTAAATCTGCATGTCTGCGACCTTGCCAAAAGGCAGTTTAACACCCAGGATGATGACAATTAAAATAAAGAGTCTTCAGGATCATCGGAGAGATGAGTCAACCTTGCTACTTTGGAACTTCATGATTCAAATAATACCTGGCGATATTCCCTTTTATCTTGCAAACATAACAACCACCGTCCTTAGGCTTTCCTTCTTGACCTTCTCTCTACATCCTTCTTCCTTGATTCTTCCAGTTTGAATTGAACTTCCACTTATTAGAACTGTTTCCACTGGTATTTCCACTAGGTGTTGCTGGAGTAGGCTTCTTCTTTTCCAAGGCCTCGTACCTCAACCATGTCAACTAAATCCACAAAAGTACCTTTAATGTAAGCAGTTATTTTCCCATGATACTCTTCTCTCATACCCAAAACAAACATCTAGTAACAGGGTGTTGATCAATTCTCGTCCTAAACAAAATAGCTCATTGACCTTCATCTCATATTCTGCTACAGATAGATCCCCCTGTTTCAAGTCCATAAAATTGTGGTGCATCATCCTTCCTGCTGTAAATAAGAATTGATCCTCAAATACTTCTTTGAATCGGGCGAACCAAAACTCTTCTTTTGGTATATTTGCAGTAAGGGAGTCCCACCAAGCTGCTGGTCCCTCTTGCAGTTACTATGCTGCTAAGAACCCTTTCTATTTATCGGATAAATGAAGACTTTTAAAAATATTTTCGCAAGATCGCACCCAAGCTTACACTTCCATGATTGACACAATTCTTCTAATCGGTTTCCCTTCGAGGTTGGTGTAATCCTTGCATAAGGTTGCGACATTCACTCTTGGCTTCTCTAGCGCTACCTCTTCAGCAATTTGAACTCCTCCAGGATGTGGGGTTCGACCATTTGTAGTTGTAGTGCTACCTACTCCTCAACCTCGTCTGCCTCTGTTACTCATGTCTTACTACCTGGACATTGTAAGATAATCTTAAAATACAAAGATGAGATAAATCTTGATAGAAGGGCACTAATCAATCCTCCTAAGCTGATATTTATCAAATATATATATATGAACAAACATGAATAAAAATTACAGATATGCACACTCGAAGTTGACCCTAATCCAAAGCCTAAGTGTTCGCTTAACCTGGCTCCGATACCAAAATTGCAACGGCCACCTTTCTTGCAACGAAAGACAAGCCATTAAGAGTAGAAGTATAAGAAAGATAAGAAGAAACTATATAATCAAAGAATTTCACCACGAATCAAAACAACATATAATAGATAACATAGGAAATTATATAGTCATTTGCATATGAATAATACATCAGAGACATTACATTACAACCTTCAATTGGATATTTATATCTACCTGTCCATAAAATAATATATGCATCATACAAAACATAGCGCAATAAGATAACAATTTGCTAACGGTGAAGCCACCTGCTCTAGCTCCTTCAAATGCTTCCGTAAGAAACGTAGATCACTTGTCTACTCATAAAAAAATTTGAGTACCTAAGTGTTTTAGGAAACGAAAATAAAATTCTGGGTCAAACATGGGTCTGGTGTGAGTAAACTCAACAAATTAATTTTTTTACTTTTATAAAACACTTTGAAAATCAAAAAATTCTCGTAAGACCACGCTGCACATAAACATGGATGAGTTTTTACCTTACGATAACAAAACCTTTATATAGAAATCCAGTGATATTATCATAATGTCTAGGGTTTCCAAGTGAAATAGAACATAGTTGAAATGCTTGCATCTCACATTTCAACATAATTGGGTACACTTAAATCCATATGGCACTTATTGGTGAATGGATTCCACACAATGACCTGGCTACTGGGGTACCACCCGTCACATTGCATCTTTAGATAAAATAACACTGTTGACCTCGCCTGGATCCTCTGCCAACACAAAATCGGCTTACCCCTTGTTGGATTGTACTAAATAAGATCACCCCTCGGTTAGGATCAACTACCGTACCAAAGCATACATGAGTTGATAGTAGCAACTCTAGATAGGGATGACCCTATCCTAGTAGGAGTGACCTACTTACCCTTGGAACATCTTCCATGTTTTATTCATTACCTGTTGATGAGGCTTGAGGCTACGTTTGTCTTTATCATAGCATTGCCACTTGGAATGCTAACATTTCCTTTTAGATGTTGACACAATGTCAGCATTCATCCATACAAGTCATTCACGAAATGAACGAACCGAAGGCACTTCAAAGTCTTCGTCTTGGACCTAGCCTTCACTATTTCCAATTCGAATGTTTACGTTAGTTTGAAGTGGTTCTTGGATTAATATTTGATCCCGATCTCTCCAAACTAACGCTCGATAATTTTTTAGGGTCGATTTGTTTATAGTGGATATCTCATTATTAGGTGTAAAGATTTACATATAGACATACATTCCATGTGCTTAGATTATCATGATCCGCCTATCGAAATTAACCCCCTCGTATTCATCATGTTCCCGAAGTGTTGTATTTGTGATAAGTACAAGTCGACTTACTCTCAATAAAACGCGTCATCGTTTTATTACAACTACTTTAATTCATTTAGCTACTTAATAGCATGGACAAGAGATCCTTGGTTTAAAAAAATTACTTAAACAAGGAAGTTTATTAAAAATAAATAACAATAAATTTTTAATATAAACTTTAAAATAAATAACCCTTGATTAAATCATAAGTTTAAAACTCAATTAATCCTTAACTAATATTAATTAAATATAAGCTTTAAAAATACTAATTTTATTTATAATTAAACCTTAATGAAACTTTAATTAAATAACATATATTTAAGAAATTAAACCCTAATTAAGTAGATAATTAACCTTTGATTAGATCAAAATTAAGTTAATAATTAACTCTAATTAAATATTTAGTTAAAATAAATTAACTTGATTAATTAAATATTTATTTTATTTTATCTTAATTAATTAATATTAAAACTTACTTAATTAAAAATATTTAACTTACCTAATAATTCTTAAACTCTAATTATTTAATCTGATTATTAACTAATTAAGTAATAATTACCCTAATTAAAAAATTAAATTATTTAATAGTTAAAAAATTAAACTTTGGAATTAAGTAATTTAGTTTGAAATTAGTTTTAAAAAAACAATCCCAAAAAAACACTTAAACACTCAAATATCGTGAAATTTACCAAATTACTTCCATAACGACTATCCCTATAAGTGTAATTCGCTAGAATTGATTTCTAGATGGAAATCTCACTTAAAACTAACAGTGCCATGTTTTGAAAAATAAATTAAAAGGTTTCTAAAACTTTAAACAAAATGGATAAACTTGAAAAAACATTTTCAAAGTCAAGACTAAAAAGAAAGCTTTTCTTTTTCCATCGGATCTCAAGTCCTTTACCGACCATTTAAAGTGCTAATGTCATAACCATTTCACAACATACTTGGTTTTGTTTCATAAACAATACCACCATCATATCATATATCCATATCCATATACATATCCAACATATCAAAATATTATCCAAATCACCAATCTATTCCAAACAACCAACTTGCAATCATACATCATCCAAACAACATGATAACTCAATACAACAAACATTATATTCTCACAACATATAGATCATTAAAACAAATTGTATTCTTTCCCAAAAATATTAGTTTTTCTCACTAATTTTTTTAAATCATAGCGAACTTTTGCTGAAACTCGAAAATGCTTTAGAAACTTTGCAAAAATTTTAACTTTTGTTTGCTCGAACACATGAAATGGCTCAGCCAAGTGGACTTTAGGCTTGGCCTAGGCCTTTCTAGGCACGTCCATGACTAGTTTGGGTTCAGCCTGGGGTGGGTGTTTTCTTATGGTTTAGAAGAGAAAGTGTTGTAGGAGATGTAGAAGTGATTTTGTGAATAAAAGAAGGGATTTTGGCCAAAAAAAAGTTGTTTTTCACTTTAGAAATTATAAAGAGGAAGCCATGGCTAAGTTTACTTAAGCTCTTAGGAATTTGAAATGAAGAAGGGGTTTGAAAAATGAGAAACGTGAGATGTGAGTGGTATATATGGGCTTAGGAATTAATTAAAATAATAGAAAGTGATTATATTTGATTATACACATATGCATGCACCCAATACCTCCACCCATGATCCACCCCTCCTTGTATCCCCACCCCCTCCATCACATGTAATTATTCATGCCATGATCCATGTACCATAAGTTGACAAACACATTAATTAATACTAAAATATATACACTTTTATCTGAAAATATCCTCTTTTATCTTATACACACATACACTTAAGAAGAAACATGTATATGTATATATGTGCACATGTACACATGTTTAAATACTTCGTATTATCTACATGTATGTTTACAATAGTGTTTTAATGTTTTAATTAACTTTTAACTAATAAAAAATCGATATTTCGAAAAATAATTTTCAATCATATTTTTTGTTTCTCTACGAATTATATGTATTAATAAACAAATTTTGAAAATAATTTTATCATCGTAAGCTATTGTTTAAAATAGTTTTATTTGTTAATAAAAATCCATTTATTAATTGTTTAAAAAGAAAATTAAATATCCATTTAAATAGTGATTAAATTCTGGGTCGTCACAACTTGGGTTAACAACCAATGTCAGGATATTATCAACTCCATTTCTAGAGATACTTATTGATCGTTGGCCTATGTGAGTTAATGATATTTGGTTCACATTGTTCATGTTTGTGTTCAGATGCTGGGCCTCTTGTGTTTATCTTATGGTATATTTTACCCAAAAATATATGATGCTTGGAAGGTATTTTTTGATCCTTATGCATGAAGTTCGAATTCGGCTTTCCCGAAGAGCTCCGCGGAAAATCCATTATGCGAACGTTCCTTATCGATTTTGGTTGTACCTCTATTATGCTAGAATATAATCAATGTAACCAGTTTTGGTATGATTAATATTTATTTTAAACCTTAGACATTGTTATATCACTGGATTCTCTATAAACTGTTTAGCTACCGTAAGTTAAATACCCATTTGTATTTATTCAAGGCATGGTCTTATGAGATACAAATATTTTGAAAGGTTTTTATAATTTTAAATATCTATTTGATTTGTGTTTCTCACGCTGGTTTATTAGACTGATCCGGATGTTATTTTCTTATAATGCTTAGGTCGGCCCCGTATATGTATCCATATTTTGCCGTGGATCCTTTGGAGCTTCTGGAGAAGAGTTGGATTTCTACCTATCATGGTATTTATTTTCGTTGCATTATTTTGTGTGTATCATTAGCATTGATTAGGACAGGTTGTTATAACTGTCAGGGTTGATTACTGTAACTCTAAAAACTTTGTATCTTAAGATGATGGTATATACTATCTTTTTATATTATATATGATCGTTCCATTGTGAGATTCTAATACTGTGTTCCTTCTTCCTAGTTCTATTTCTTTTTCTTTTTATTTTACCCTAACAATTCGTCTTTTCGGCACTTGGGTGCTCAGTACATGAATACCGTAAATGTTTTAGTGTCGATATTTGGGGGTCAAAATGGTGAGTCATTACGTTTAGCATCAAATTTATCAAAATTATCCATTTTATTTAATATTAAAAATTTAT
The DNA here is from genome assembly GCA_030765085.1 of Allium cepa. Lineage (NCBI taxonomy): Eukaryota > Viridiplantae > Streptophyta > Magnoliopsida > Asparagales > Amaryllidaceae > Allium > Allium cepa. The sequence goes on along the minus strand of CM060930.1, from coordinate 117,789,273 downwards.
TATCGAAAACTCTAAATTAAGATACATTAGTTATTATAAAATAATTCATATAGATTTTTCTTTTTTAAAGGTTGTATTAAAATTATATTTAAAATATTACAAACCATAACAACTACTTACGCCCAATTTTTTATAAGACAATTTGCTATCATCTAACATTGTTCTAGCACATTCTTTTATAAATCTATTTTCATGTTCTATTACTCCATTTTGTTATGGTGTTCTTTAAAATGAAAATTTATGTGTAATTCCTTTCTTATTACAAAACATTTAAAAATCATCATTTTTTAAGTCTCCTCTATGATCACTCCTAATCGTTTTTTAAGTTTAGTTGATATTTGATTTTGAACTCTTCTGGTAAAAAATTTAAACATTTCAAAAGTTTCATTTTTAAGTTTTAAGAAAATTGTCCATGTAAATTGGAGAAATCATCCACAATTACGAAGACATATCTATTATGATTTATTGATTGTATTTGAAATGATCCAAAAAGGTATAAGTAAAGAATTTCAAGAGGATGAGAAGTAGAAGTCATATATTTAGATTTAAAAGAGCTTTTACGAAGTTTTCCTAATTGACAGGCATTAGATAAATTATTGATATTAAAACTCATTTTAGGAAGACCTTAATAAGTTCGTATCTAGCAATTTTAGAAAGGTGTTAAAAATTCAAATACCAAATATTATATGCAAAATCTAAAGGTATTTAGATTCAGCCAAAAGACATTTGGATACCTTCATACTTAAAATATAAATGTTACATTTCCTAATATCTTCAAAGATAATGTTTGACTCATTATCTTGATATGGAAATTATATTTTTCAAGTTTAATTTTAAAACCCTTGTCAACAATTGACTAATACTATGTAAATTGTGATTCAGATACCTAACTAGCAAAACATTAAAAATAGTAGTAGTTTTAGAGTTACCGACATTGCCGATGCCAATCACATATCCGTTTGAGTTGTCTCCGATGTTAACTGATCCACCATCTTCATTGACTATATCTTTCAAGATCTCTAGATTTCCAATCATGTATCTTGAGCATCCACTATCCAATATCCATTTGTACTTATATGATTTATGATGTTTGATTTTCAAGTGTTTGTTCACCATTAGCCATATAACAAACTTATTACAACAATTAAATATCGTACCTTTTCAGAAAACCAAGTGACTTTTCAAAACAATTAGCTTTCAGTAACATAATGGTTTTAGAAAATTGTTTTTCTACAAAATATTAAAAATATTACTAGCCATCTAAACTTTTCAAAAATCAAATTATGAGTTTTTTGAAAACTCAACGCTTTGATACCAAATGTCGGTAGCAGAATTATGGATCTTAAGGCTAAATAAATATTAGAGGTAGGATGAATAGTGTTTTATAACTTTGTAAATCTTTTCAACTTTCTTTCAAGTTTAATATTAAATCACAGATTTTCAACATAGAATTGTATCAACAATCAATTATAGATGCAAATACAGAAAAATTAAAAGCGGTAAAGTAAAGTGGAGAGTTAGAGAGATGACACCATATATTTTGTGTTGGTTCAAATTTCTCATTCATCCAGTCTCATACAGTTGCTTGTACATATTTCTTTTAAAATGTCAATATTTAAGTGTGCAGAAGGCAAACCTAATTACAATATCGATTCCGAGGTAACAAGACATATCCTCCTGATTTTCCGGGCTTTGAGTCTGCCCACTTGATTTGAATGGGCTACAAGCACACCCACTCGGTTTTCTAGGCTACCTAGCACACCCAATTGATTTGAACATGCTACAATCACAACCAAGCAATTAAAACTAGAGTTTAATGATTTTTGCAAAGACAATTTGTTGAGCTTGGATACAATGGACCTTATAGCGTCTTGGACAACATTTTAATCTTTCTTTGAGAGAGTGATGATTGAAATTAGAAAGTAAATAGTAGAGAATCAAACAATGAATTCTGGCTGAATTTATAGAGTTAAATAAAATTTTCCCTAGAAATTTTGGCAAAGTAAGAGGGAGAATAAAAAATAAATTAGTTCTTGAAAAATTAATTCAAAACCCCCTATTTATAGAAAATAAACAGGCATGTCTGTTGGTGAAGAGTTATGACGAATTGACACTTCATTTTTAAATTTGAATTTCAAATTAGCCGCATGTATGTCAACATACTCATAGGGTGTATGTCGACATATCCCTTTGAAAATTGAAACTTTTTTTGGTTTAAATATTTTGAAAATCTTATGCTTTGTAAAAAAAATTGATACGTTGTAAAATAATTTAAACATAGTATATAAACATTTTGAACTTTGAAAAATTTATATTAACTTTTTATTTAAATATATTTTAAAATTATATTTTGTTTCTAAAAATTAAAGGATACAAAAATGGAAAATAGAGATCAAAGATTGCTACTAGGGATTTGGACAATATTCTATGACCCCGTATACTATACTATCTTAAAATCTTCATATCTTTATCTTTATATTTATGAGTCTTCATGTCCTTTTCTTAAGTCTTTATACTGTACAATCTCTGATTCCATACCTGTGTAATATCCTGCACTATATACTTTATAACTTGGCAACACATTACTACCGGTATTTTATATAAATGTATATTGTCATTATCAAGGTTGTTATCATCGAAATAAATAACCGACGTAATAACAAACATGACATTGAGCACCTATCACATTCAACTGCTCATAGTTGATATCAAGATCGCACCCTAATGATACACGCCTAAATGTTAAACCATGACCTAGACGAAAGCAATTTTCCCTCGATGGACCCTACACATAATCGTAACTCAAGGGAAACAATACACTCAACTATGTTCTCATACTTCATAATGTCTTAGGTGAATATAACCCAACCCTTAACATTAACATACTACCATTTGATTTAGCATCCATTCTCCATGACACTAGGGAAAAATACATTGGCTTACTCTTGTCTTACTTTAATATTGAATAAATTTTAGCAAAATCATGTCCTCCTTGTCATTTTTCACTAATCATCGATAACCCAAACCATATTTGCATAAAGTGATAAAAATGGTATTTATCCCTTATTATTATAGAAAAATTCAATGTGGTACTCTACCCTTCTAATTCAAATGTCGACTAAAAAGACCATTAAATCTCTTTACTTATTTTCCTTCACCTAAATCTTCTAACACTTCACAAATCCACAATGTTCAATACTAGCACGCCCTTAACACACTAGCATATTGACTATTCTAACAAGCTCACCATATCTAATTCAAACTTTATAAGTTGTGTATTTGTAATGATCCGATTTTTCGACGCCCGAAAAATCGACATCGATACGTCCACTGTATCAGATACCGAACAATCGAATGCCCAATAACCGAATCATTAGGGTTAAAGAAGAAGGAGGTAGAAGAAGAGAGAATAAACAACAACAAAATCTTACCATCGTAGCGGAATAAAATATAATATATAATAGCTGATCTTTACACAAAAGAAACTATATCTGTTTTATACATTACATCATCAGAGTACATCAAAGATCAAAATAATTACTGGACAGTTATATTAACTTGTCTTCACTAAACTGACTACATAACTTACAACATGGCAGAATATACATCAAGTACGTATGCTACGTCTCGCCATCCAGCTCGTCTTCTGAGTTCCATAGCCATCCATCCCAATACTGTACTCTATAATACTCGGTCTGACCCCGAGCATTATAGTTAAATAACACCCGATTAGTCTGGAAAACCAGCATGAGAAAATACTCTCAATTGAATTAATTAAAGTTTTCAAAATCATTTGAAATCAAAGGTACCCCGTAAGACCACTCCACAAATAAACATGCAGGGTTTTTACCTTACGATAACCAAAACATTTCTTACAAAATCCTCTGATATTATAATAGTGTCTATATACAAATACTTATTCAAATAGCCGAAGTTGTTACATTCATTAAATTCCAGCATAATAGGTATACAAACAAAACAGTGAAGGCACGTAGGGAGAATGGATTTCCATCAACGGCAGCTCTACTGGGGTATCGTCCGTTACAGTCTGTGGTCTAGATCACCGTATCGAGGATCCACCCTGATCCCCTGCATCACAAGACCGAAGCTACCCCTTACTGGATAGTCCAGATAAGTTCACCCCGCGATTGGGATCAGCAACCGCCCACACAGCCGCATCTAGACAGGGGTGACCTTACCCTAATTGATTGCTAGCCACTTAGCCTTGTATGTATCTCCTCTGTTTTAGCCATTCCCGGTTGATGAGGCTCGAGGCTATGAGTTACCTTTTAGCACAATTCATTTAGAATTGCTCACCGCCCTCATGACGATGTTTTGATAACATTTGTCCATACAAGTCCATTCCGGGTTCGAACAGAATCGAAGGCACTATTCCTACTACATCCATTTTGGAATCACCTTCAGGATTAGTAGCGATTAGCCCTTGCACTTCATTGCTCCATCTTTGACTCCAAGCTCTTGTCTTCCGCACGAAAACGTTCAAATCGAATCGAAGTGGTTTCCAGAAAATTAATCCTGATCCCGGTCTCTTCGAAACGATCTGCTCATTGGCCAATATTGATGTCAGTTATTTAACTATCAAATAACATCCACAAATAACCATCAGATTTAAATAATTTGTCAAATTATTTATTTCAAATTATCTTCGCAAGCTATTTTCCATACTTCAACCCTTTGAAAATAGTTTTCAAATCACTTCCCTCTTGCAGATATAATTCCCAAATATTGTTTATTTCCACCGAAAATTTCCAAGTCTAATACTTTAGATTTAAAATATTTAAAATGGCTTTCTCCAAAAATATATATACTTTAAACATTTAAAATAAAAACCATCTAAAAGACTTTATTTAAATTACTATTTATGAAATTTTATAGTAACCTTACATGTAAAACTTAAGCCAAACAAATTTAAAATAAAAGTTACAAATTCTATAAGAGTTTTCAAATAAAAAACTTTAATCAAACCATCTTTAAAATAAAACTACTTTATAAAATACAAATATTAATAATTATCATTTTAAATCATAATACCGGTTAACCTTTTAAAATAATCAATACTATAACAAATTTAATAAATATTTACCTTTAAAAATTTAAACAACTTAAATAATGATTCTCAAAACCATTCTTTTAAAACCACTTTAAAACTTTTACTTATACTTAAAAAAATCTGCTTAAAACGTACTTGGCTTTTCAGGGAAATACACTTTTCTTTCACACCTTTAAAAATAAACCACTATTTATTTTTAAACAAACTACCCATTGAAAAGTGTACGAGTGCACGTACTAATATAGTACACATGGATCGTGTAATACGGAATATAATATAAATGCGGAAATAGATGATAATAGCAAAGTAAACAAGAATAGAAAAATCACACCAGAGATTTTTATACTGGTTCGGAGCACCGTCCTACGTCCAGTCCCATACTTCTATCTGGATTTTCACTATTAACTACCTCGCTTCACCCGGAGGAACAGGTTTACAACACCCGAGCAAACGAACGGGATTTCACGCCTCTAATACACCGAGGACTTCAACACTTGCCTCTTACAACACCGAGGACTTCAACACTTGCCTCTTACAACACCGAGGACTTCAACAACGATGAATATAATTGTTTGTTGACGGTATGTGTTCTTGCTAACACAGTTTTGTCACTTGTAGTACAAACTTTCTATAATCTTATCCTCAAAATATATGAATGATGTTTTGTGAAGATTAAGGGAAGTATATTACTTATTGAATCAAAAGATATGAAATAATTTCAATGATTCAATAAGCAATCAAAATAATTGAGAGCTTTTAGAATGCAGGAGTATTTAGAAAGTAAGATCAGAAATTAGAGTAAAAAAATATATTTTCATGTATCTTGAATCAATGATTTAGATGAGTTTATATAGAGAAAAATGGTTGTAACTCTTTGTGAACAGTAGCCATTAATAGATATGATCATTGATGAAAGGTAAGAGATGCAACCATTGGAGAAAGAAGTGTCTTTTGGAAAAGGTTCCTCTCTGTTTAAAAAATGGTCGACAGGTCAAAAAATGGCCAGTAGACAGGATTTCAAATATATAGTCGTTATGTGCATGTGTGCACGTTCATTGTGCATTTTACACAGAAACGGTCGACCGCCTGATTTATTACCGGTCGACCGGTCCCTGTTAATTTGCTCAATGAATGTGCAATGCTATTCAAACGTATATATATTGATTATATTGAGGTGCAAGATTATTTGAGGATAGATTTTAACAAGTTTATCACTATTACAATATCAAATAATCAACCTATAATATAGAGTACCATATGTAGCTCTTTTGTGCCTCTTTATAGCCATGATGTCTGTGTTTTGTCGATCGCCTTTATTTCTTTGTCAGAAATCAAAAACTTCATAGAACCTGTGACTCAACATTCTCCCCCTTTTTGATTGATGACAACATATATCTGAAATTCTGAATCTCCCCCTGAATATGTGATCTCCCCCTGAGATTTTGTTTGTATTCTTTATATATATATATATTCCTGCAAATAATTGTTAGCACTTTCTCCCCCTTTGTCATCGACAAAAAGGAATAATAGATAATGGAATAATATAGGAGTATATCAACCAGAATATTCATGCATAGCAAAAAATATAACATATCCAAACATACCAGAGTATCATACACACCATAATATCATACGAATACAAGTAACGACACTATTTAGTACAAGTGTCGAATGATGTTTCTGATAGTGGTGAATCTCGTCGATCTGTGCTTTGGTACGAGGAGAACAAAACAGCGCCTTCTTTACTCGTTTTGAGGTTGGTGTACTGCCAGGAGTACGAATGCATTGGTGATGATACTTCTGTTTTTGTTTTGGTGTTTCAGGAGAATAATACTCCTCTGGTTCAGAACTTGTAACGGAAATGTGTGATTTTTGAGCACACTCATCACAAATGTGGGCCATAGAAAATTATGTATAGAGCCTTATGCTCAGATAAGAAAAGATGAATAAAGAGAGAAATTTGACAAGCTTATAAAGAAATTCCTTATACATAAGCCTGTGGATGAGAGTGAATAAAGAAATTTGACCGTGAAAGCAAGCAAAGGCTCTTGTTTAAAGAAAATAAACAGCTTTTCTTAGAAAAAATGCTATAGTTAAAATATAACCAAAGGAAAAGACAATCATTAGTAATTACTAGTCGAGATCTTTTCTTGAAATTAAACCAAGCTCTCTTCGTAATCTAATAAAACTAGATTCGAGCAGAGGCTTAGTAAAAATGTCCGCTAATTGATTATCAGTTTGGACATATTCAAGAAATATATATCCTTTTTCAATATTATCTCTAAGGAAATGATGACGGATATCAATGTGTTTGGTTCTAGAATGATTCACTGGATTCTTAGAGAGATTTATAGCACTTGTGTTATCACAGTATATAATAGAATTTGATAAATGAATATCAAAATCTTGAAGTGTTTGTTGCATATATAGTACTTGAGTACAAGCGAGAGCTGCTGATATATATTCAGCTTCACATGTTGATAGTGAAACACAATTTTGTTTCTTATTAAACCAAGAGACAAGTGATTTTCCAATAAAATGGCACGTACCACTTGTACTTTTTTTATCCGTTCGCGAGCCGCCAAAATCAACATCACTATATGATACTAATTCAAATGGACATTCTTTTGGATAAAAAAGCCCGAAATCTTTGGTATTATTAAGATAACGAATTACACGTTTCACTGCTCGTAGATGTGATTCCTTTGGATCTGCTTGAAAGCATGCACATAGACAAACACTCATCATTATATCTGGACGACTAGCTGTAAGATAAAGAAGAGAACCAATCATGCTTCGATATAATTTCTGGTCAACACTCTTACCATTTTCATCTTTTTCAAGATGTGTAGTTGTACTCATAGGAGTTGGTTTACCAGATGTATTTTCTAATCCGAAGCATTTGATAAGATTTCCGCAATATTTTTCTTGATTGATAAAGATACCACTCGAAAGTTGTTTGATTTGAAGTCTAAGAAAATATGACAGTTCTCCCATATGAGACATTTCGAACTCTTTGGTCATAATACTTGCAAATTCCTTGCAGAGTTTATCGTTTGTTGAACCAAAGATGATGTCGTCTACATATATCTGGATAACTAGAATATCCTTTTGAGAATGTTTAATAAACAAAGTTTGATCGACTTTGCCTATTTGAAATCATGAGTTAATAAGTACGTAATCGTTCATACCAAGCACGAGGTGCTTGTTTTAAACCATACAGAGCTTTCTTAAGTTTGAACACATGGTCAGGATATTTTTCATGTACGAACAAAGGAGGTTGTTCGACATAGACATTCTCTTTGATAAATCCACTGAGAAAAGCACTTTTGACATCCATCTGATAAAGTTTGAAATTATGGTGACAAGCAAAAGATAATAGGATTCTAATAGCTTCTAGTCGAGCAACTGGTGCATAAGTTTCTTCATAATCGATACCTTCTTCCTGATTATACCCTTGTGCTACTAATCTTGCTTTATTTTTGGTGATATTTCCTTGTTCGTCAGCCTTATTTTTATAGACCCATTTAGTACCAATAACTGACTGATCAGTCGGTCTTGGAACAAGTTCCCAAATGTCATTGCGCTCGAACTGATTTAGTTCTTCCTGCATGGCAATGATCCAGTAATCGTCTGTAGCAGCTTCTTTTGGATTCTTAGGTTCGATATTTGAGAGAAAAGCGACATGACCCATTTGATTGAGTTGACTCCTTGTTCTGACATGTGATGTTACTTCACCGATTATATTTTGGGTCGGATGGTCTCTTAATATCCTTGGTGGTGATTGTAACTCACATATTTGAGGAATATTCTCAATAATTATTTCCGAGTCAGAATCAATATTCGTGATAATTGGATTGTCAGTGACTATTGATTCGTCGTCATCTAATATAGTGTGAGGATGCTGATAGAATTCATCAAAAGAGACATGAAATGATTCTTCAATAGTTTTGGTTCGTTTATTAAATATACGATAGGCCTTACTTCGTTCCGAATAACCGACAAATATTCTTTCATCGGCTTTTGGATCGAATTTGCCAAGCTGGTCTTTCATATTTAAAATAAAACACTTGGAACCTATGAGATTTTAGGCTTTCTTTTGTTAAATAATTCATAAGGAGTATTCTTGGTAAGAGGTCTTATGGCCACACGATTTAAAACATAACAGGAAGTTGCGACGGCTTCTGCCCAGAAATGTTTTGGTAAGGTGGTTCCATTCAATAATGTTCTTGCACATTCTTGTAAAGTTCGGTTCTTCCGTTCTACAACTCCGTTCTGTTGTGGAGTTCTGGGAAACGAAAAATTATGATATATACCTTTCTTTGTACAAAAATGTTCAAATTCATTATTTTCAAACTCTCCGCCATGATCACTTCTTATATTTTTAACTTTAATCCCTTTTGATTTTTGAATTCTTTTGACGAAAGATTTGAAATGATCGAAAGTGTCACTTTTATTTTTTTAAGAAAATTGTCCATGTGTAACGAGAGAAATCATCAACAATTACAAGCACATATCGACTGTGATTTATTGACTGAACCCTAGTAGGTCCAAATAAATCCATGTGTAGTAACTCAAGTGGTTGTAATGTTGATATGACTTTCTTAGATTTAAAAGATGATTTGGACAATTTTCCTAATTGACATGCATCACAAATGTTGTTAACCTTAAAACTCATTTTGGGTAGTCCTCTAACTAGATTGTTTTTGGCTAGCTTGTCAATAGTTCTGAAGTTTATATGACAGAAGAGTTTGTGCCATAGCCACGGATCATTATCATTAGCCACAAGACACATATCTGAATTATGATTAATATTCATATTTAGAATATATATTTCTGTCTCTATAACCTTCGAAAACTAAATTATGGTCTTTATCTAAAATACTACACTTATTATTTGAAAAGGAAATTGTAAAACCCTTGTCACATAACTGACTAATACTAAGTAAATTGTGTTTTAAATTTCTAACTAGCATGACATTAGTAATAAGAGGTAAGTTAGATGTACCGTAATTGCTCACATCGCCTTTGCCGATGATATAGCCTTTTGAATTATCTCCAAAAGTGACGGAGCCACCAACTGAGTATGTAATATTTGTTAATAAGCTCTTGTCTCCAGTCATGTGCTTCGGGCAACCTTTGTCCAATATCCACTTTCCTCTTTTCTTAAGTGGGACCTGCAAAAAATAAAATTAAGTCCATGGTACCCACTTTTTATGGGGTCCTAAGAGTTAGGTCTTAGGAGTCCAAACCCATACGGGTCTGGTATCCCCTTTATATACATAATTAGTATTATGATGCACAGTATTCATGAAATTCTGAATATATTTGTTCCTAATCAAATTGTTATTTGTTTTAGGAACCCATATATTGATAGTCTTGACATTTTTCTTTTGAAATTTCACAACTGGTTTTGGTTTGGAGTATAATAAACTAAGATTTTTCTTAGCTTCAGTTTTTTGTACTTTCTTCTTTCTTTTATTACCAAGATGTTTCTTGGTTTCTTGTTTCTTATATCCCAAACCTTGTTTATCCGAAATAGATTGTGAACTTCCAATGATTTTTGTCAAATTTTCTCGACCTTTGTTAAAATTAGAAACATTTTGAGAAATGCTATTTAACTTAGTTTGTAAACTAGCCTTTTCTAGGTCCAGAATTTTGACTTTTGCCTCAAGCTCATGATTTTTAGTAGTGAGAACATCATTTTTCTCTTTTTGAGTTTCAATTTCTTGACTCAAAAGAACTAATTGAGAGTCAACATTAGATGATGATTCTTGAAATTTTTCAAGTTCTTCTTCTAATATTTTCTTCTCGTCTTTTAACATATCTCGTTCAAATTCTGCTCTACTGAAATCTGCTTTGGCTTCTTTTAGCTGTCGTTTTATGTCTTTATATTTGACTATCAATTCAGCATTAATATCAAGCATTTCATCGAATGTAGGAATTTGTACCTCATCTTCTGTTGCCATGAAACATACATTAGCTTATTCATTCTCCGAATCACTTTCACTTTCTGATGAAGATGAGTCTGAATCATCCCATGTTACTGAGAAGGCTCGTTTCTTTGACTTGTCCTTCTTATATTTGAATTTGTCATTTTCTGACTTCTTCTTTTGTTCTGGACAATCCTTCTGCATGTGCCCCTTTTTGTGGCAGTTGAAACATTCTATAGAGGATGATGTTGGTTTATTCGATCCATATTTCTTTCTGTTATAACGACTGGATTTTCGCTGTTTTAGGAATTTTTTGAAACCTTTTGCTATGAATGCCAGATCTTCGTCTTTAGATTCTGATTCATTTTCCTCTTTTTCAGCATGGAATGCCATGTTTTTATTTTCTTCTTTTTGTTCCTTTCTAGTCTGCAAGTTAGCTTCGTAGGACATTAGATTTCCTATCAATTCATCTGGCTTCATGACAGAAAGGTCATTAGCTTCTTCAATTGCTAATACTTTTCCTTCCCATTCACTAGTCAGAGAATGTAGGACTGTTGAAACAACATCAAAATCAGAATACTTTTGTCCTAAGCCAATAAGTGCATGGTGGATAGTTTGAAACCGTGAATACATATCATTGATTGTCTCATTTGGTTTCATTTTGAAATTTTGAAATTGACTTTTCAGCATGGCTATTTTGCCTTGTTTAACCTTGTTAGTACCTTCATGAGTGATTTTTAGCGTTTGCCAAATTTGATACACAGTAGTGCAGATACTAACACGGTTATATTCGTTTTGATCTAATGCACAAAACAACATATTTATTGCTTTTGCATTTACGGCTGCTGCCGTTTTCTCGGCCGCAGTTCATTCTGAATAATCAGTTGTTGGATTCACTATTTCTTTTTGAGTTGCATTCCAAGCATCATAACTATTTGATTGCATAAAGAATAACATACGTGTTGCCCAATAACTATAGTTAAGACCATTGAAAAATGGAGGTCTTTGTGTCGATTGACCTTCTATGTAAGTGGTGTTTTGAGTGCTAGTACTTATGTTATTTGCCATATTACAAGAATATATCAAATAACAGTGTTACGGTTATATGATAACCGTGCTCTGATACCAAATGAAAAGTGTGATAGTGTACGTACTAATATAGTACACACGGATCGTGTAATATGGAATATAATATAAATGCGGAAATAGATGATAGTAGCAAAGTAAATAAGAATAGAAAAATCACACCAGAGGTTTTTATACTGGTTCAGAGCACCGTCCTACGTCCAGTCCCAGACTTCTATCTGGATTTTCACTATTAACTACCTCGCTTCACCCGGAGGAACAGGTTTACAACACCCGAGCAAACGAACGGGATTTCACGCCTCTAATACACCGAGGACTTCAACACTTGCCTCTTACAACACCGAGGACTTCAACAACGATGAATATAATTGTTTGTTGACGGTATGTGTTCTTGCTAACACAGTTTTGTCACTTGTAGTACAAACTTCCTATAATCTTATCCACAAAATATGTGAATGATGTTTTGTGAAGATTAAGGGAAGTATATTACTTATTGAATCAAAAGATATGAAATTTTCAATGATTCAATAAGCAATTAAAATAATTGAGAGCTTTTAGAATGCAGGAGTATTTAGAAAGTAAGATCAGAAATTAGAGTAAAAAAAATATATTTTCATGTATCTTGAATCAATGATTTAGATGAGTTTATATAGAGAAAAATGGTTGTAACTCTTTGTGAACAGTAGCCATTAATAGATATGATCATTGATGAAAGGTAAGAGATGCAACCATTGGAGAAAGAAGTGTCTTTCGGAAAAGGTTCCTCTCTGTTTAAAAAACGGTCGACAGGTCAAAAAATGGCCAGTAGACAGGATTTCAAATATATAGTCGTTATGTGCATGTGTGCACGTTCATTGTGCATTTTACACAGAAACGGTCGACCGCCTGATTTATTACCGGTCGACCGGTCCCTGTTAATTTGCTCAATGAATGTGCAATGCTATTCAAACGTATATATATTAATTATATTGAGGTGCAAGATTATTTGAGGATAGATTTTAACAAGTTTATCACTATTACAATATCAAATAATGAACCTATAATCTAGAGTACCATATGTAGCTCTTTTGTGCCTCTTTATAGCCATGATGTCTGTGTTTTGTCGATCGCCTTTATTTCTTTGTCAGAAATCAAAAACTTCATTGAACCTGTGACTCAACACCCATTTCTTTATAATTCCCATCATGAATTTATACTTCCAAATATCCACTGATATCTTTTTCACTTTATAAACCCGGTTTATAAATATTAGTCTCATTCCCCTTTTAAAACACAGTTTCAAATACTAAATCAATTTCCAAATAAATTTCCAAATTTACTCCATTTTAAAATGAATTCCTTTACTTACTAAATTTATTTCAGAATCCATTAATTTCATATTTAACTTCCTTATTATAAATTTAAAATCTTATTTAAACTGAAAATACCAGTTTCATACTTTTTCAAATTTTTTCTTTATCTTTTCCAAACAAATTTAAATCTTGAATTTGAAATAAATTCTTCATTCCCTTAAATAATAATAGTTAAGTTTCAAAAAAATCATTTATTCCTATTTATTCAAAATCTCCTTTCCCATACATGGAATTTATTTATTAGAATTTAAAAACTAACTTTTACTCTTTCCCAATACATTTATCCCAACCTCTATAATTATTTACTTAAGAGTTTTCCTTTTATTCCCTTTCAAAAATCTAATCTATATATTTTTGATAACTCAGCATACCCAATTATATTCAATCAAACCATAGCATGAAATAATTATAATTACTAATATAATTTATCACAGATTATCAAATAAACCATATCACAGAATATTCCAAAATAATTTTGAGGAATCCAATTGGATCCCTCCAACCTGTTTCCCTGCATCCAAAGAAGTTAGCACATTATAAAAATACCAATCCCACTTCAAGGTGGGCTATTGCGGTATATGGGGTCATCCGCTATTATGCGGGGCGCATAGGGTCTCTCCGCTATATAATACGAGAAATCAATCATTCCAACATATATACTACTATATAGATACCACATCTAATCGATTCAATCATTCAACCAAAAATTAAAATTTAACTATTTAAATTTAAATAATAATCCAGAAGAGTGAGATTAACTCATGTTTGAATGTGTTTGCAACCCACTTCCAATCCGGCTTACTTTCTTTTAGATTTTGACATTGTATAAACATTTATAAGGTTTATTAATATTTGAACTGATCGAAAAATTAATTACTATTTAATTAACTAACAGTTTAGTTTAAATAAATTTTCCCTTTAAAATATCTTTTAGTGACTAAATAATTTAAATAAGTTAATTTAAACAAAATTAGTCTCCTGGATATATTATTTTAGAATAAACAAGTAAATCCAAAATGTATAGATGTATATTTATTTCTTCTGAGACTGCTTATATACTTATAAAAATTATTTATATAGATTTAAACATCTTTTTTTATATTAACTTTAAAAACTTACTGTCTCAACATATCTATATATAGGTTAAAATAGAATTCCCTTTAAAAACATGCTGTAAATTATACTGTAAATTTATATATATACATTTTTCTTCTCTGCGTAAAAACATTCATAAAAAACAAGAGAAATCGTTACCTCGCTGCTTCGCTCGAGACCAAACCTTCCTAAAATGTACGTCGACGACCTCGCGATCCCCTTCATTTTGAGCTCAGCCGAGTCGCGACTCCTACCTCCCTAGTTAACCAAGATTACTTGCGAGTTCAACAGGAATATGGGTTAAAGCCCAAAGGACGAAGGAAGAAGCGGTTCGATTACGCTTCCCTAGCTTCGAATTGAAAAGGAACGTCATGGGAAAAATCGTGATTTCCAACAAAGAAAAATCAAATCGACCTTGCCCCAAGTCGATTTGTCTTTAATTGAAATCGAAGGAAGTGTTTCGTGAGCTTTA
This sequence comes from Allium cepa, assembly GCA_030765085.1. NCBI lineage: Eukaryota > Viridiplantae > Streptophyta > Magnoliopsida > Asparagales > Amaryllidaceae > Allium > Allium cepa. The sequence continues at coordinate 117,774,264 of CM060930.1, read as the reverse complement.
AAATGGAGAGGACCGGCTGAGTTGTTTAAGATGAAAAGGAATTTGTAGCCATTAATTCGATTTTTAATGAAGAATATTTTTCGTTTTTCAAATGAATTTGGCCTATACAATTAAAATGCTTGACTTTGATTTATAGAAGGAAGGAGACGCGTGTTTAACAGGGCAGACACGTGTCTTAAAACTTTCTTTACGTGTCTATACTTGCTAATGCAATATAATTATTTAAATTTAAATTTAAATTCAAATTCAAATCGTCCCGATTTCCGCAACTCACAATCTCGATCTTCAATCAAGGCATGCCGTCAGACGTTTATATTGTTATACCCTTATTTCGAACGAAATGGAAAAGTTTCGAGTCCTAATTAGATCATATGGAGAAATAGATTTTTGGACCCAATTATTATATTAAATTTCGATATAGATTTCAATGCGTTTACCTATTGTACAACAAAACGATCACTCCAAACACTATGAAAGTTGCAATCCAATAATAATGCAATATTACGGATCCAATGGAACTAGTGTAACATCCCGAAATTTTTGAATTTAAAATTGGTAATGTATTTGAACTTTTAAATTTAATTTGAGAATTTCAAAAGAAATAAAATATTGTAACAAAATCACATAGTTATTAAAATGTTAATAACTAAAAACAACTTTTCTTTTTAACAAAGTAAAATGAGAAATTGTTTTAAAACCATTAAATGAAATATGGGTTATAAATTAATAATTGATAGTTTGAGTTTTAAATAAATAATGAATAAATTATGTAACAAACAAGAATTTGTATTTAATAATAAAATAAAAAGTATGTATAAACAAAACCTTATTGTAAGTATATTTATATGTAAACAAAATTTTATGTAAAAATGTACTAATAATGATCAAATGGAACATAACAATGCTGTAAGTATTCAAGACATAGGAATACACATAAGATTTTAAACAGAAATGTAAACCAGGTAACAAGGCAAACAAGGAAACAAAAAAAATAAAAGAAATAAAAATAATAATAAAGTAAGATTGTTGTAAGTATACAGGGGAGCAAAGGAGCATTGCATACATACTTTCATTTAATGCATTTACACTCTCCCATGGACAAAATCATGTCAGTCACCATTAGAAGAAAAAAAAATCAAAATAAAAAAAATAAATGGCACTTGCAAAACCATAAAATAAGCATGCTGTAAATATACAAAATATGAACATAGCATACTTTCATTAAATGCTATCTTCTCAGCCCTTTAAAGAAGGAAGCATGAAGCATTTAATGTTTTCAAACATAACCATACACAAGTACAACTAAAAAGAAAAAAATATTGCCTCAGCACAACACAGGGAGCCTGCACATCTACTTATATAAGAGTGTAGCCTCCAAATTTGTTTAAAAAATTTTACTGAAGAAAGAAAGAAAAATATTAGCAAAGATCAGAAATTTAAAAGGAGAAAAAAGAATCACTTTATTGTTAAAGTTGAAAACAATTTACTGAAAATAAAAGAAAGAGCAAAACATCACTTTATCTTCAAATTTGGAAACAAAATTACTGAAGAAAGAAGAGGAGAAGAGGATCAAAAACAGCTTTTCAAAACAGGAATATCTCTGTTTCAATATTTGTCAAGTGAGTAAATCTTTACATTGTTCAAATTCTTGGTGCTTGAATTCTTGCATGAATGTAATAGCTCTGAACTTGTGTTTGATTTTCCTGGAAACATTTATTTTTCTTCTGTTTCTGTTTTCCTGTAACATGTAGTTACAGTGAACCTTAGAACCCACTCTCCCATCTTCTTTTGAAAGAGATTTGAGATGCAAAGCAAGTAAAGTGTGGTTTGAATTTAAACCGTGTTTCAGAAAAACAAATCAAAGTAAAACTTTGTAGTTTTCTTTTCACTATAGAAAAAAAAAGAAATAAAAATGTGTAAAGTGCTGATATACTCAAATCTCTGGTTTACAGAGTAAACTATACACAAATCCAACATCTTCTTACTCTCCTTGCTCCTAAAGAATGTTAGTGATCAAGTTAAAATTTTTGTTTTTAATCCTCAAACAAGTTTTTGTAATGTTATTTAAACATACAGTAAAGCATGTTCACTGTAATATTGTTTTACAGGTTTTAAGTTAAATTTGAAAAAAAATAAAATGTTGAAAAATATAAATCAAGGTTATAATCTGAATCTATACTAAAATCTATGATTTTTAAAACAATAATGAGAATTTTTAATGAAGTGTTTCAAGAGCAGTTTGGAATTTTGATCAATTTGCATTTTTTAAATTCCTAACAATTGATTCAATTATAAATGCTAAAATTTAGTTTGTAGCAAGCTTGAACATCAAAGACCTCACGAAAATTATCAAAGAAATTTTATATTGCATAGATTTGGAATACGAGCTCAATTTAGGGTTTAACCCTAAATTTTTCAGTTGGTTGAACGCGCGATAGTTTCAACACCTAGGGATGATCGAGTCGCACGCAACGATGGGGGGAGGTAGTTTAGGGTGTTGACGTGATGTGGCAGAGGTTACGGCGTCTCTGATGGCCAGGGTAGGTGGCGCGAGTTCGATTTCCGATGGTGAGCTGATGGGTTCATTTGATCGAGCTACACTCGATTTTGATTGAGGAAGAAATGGAGTTTTTCGTTGGTACGTGATAGACGTCGAGGTCAATTATGACATGTTGGAGGCTTTCTCGATCGCCAGAGAGGCGTCGCTGTCGTGTACACGAGCACGACTTGGCCTCTGTGTCAGTGGGAGGATGGTATGGGTACTCGGTGATGTTTTCGGGTATGTGGGCTTGGAACTCAGGGTCGAACTCGAGCATGTGGGGAAGGTTTATTTCCAGTTTTGATTTATAAGCTTTAATAAAGAAAAAAAAAAGAGAAGGAACAGACGCGGGGAGGGAAGAAGATGCTTCGGGGAGAATTGATGGGATACTCGAGTTTTGACTCGAGTAAAGCCTGGGTATTCTCGGGCTTTATAAAGTTATAGAAAGTGTTGTGACAAAACTTTGGTACTAAGGAAGTAACTAATACTTGATTAGTTTAAGCAAGAAATTATTTCAAGCCAACTTAATTTAAACTCTGTAGTTAGTAATAAATTGATTTTTTAAAGTTTAAAGAAAATTTTAAATGTTAATTAAGATGAATAAGTTTTGTAAATTAATGATTTTGAAAAGAAAAAAAAATGATTTACAAATTGTAATTAAATTGATTAATAAACAATTAAGTGTTCAAATTAATTTGTAAATTAAAAATTTGTTATTGAGATAAATTAAGTCGACAAATCAAATTTGGAGGTTAAATAAAATAACCAAATTTTGAAACGATAAATCGAGTAAATTAAGATTTAATTTATTGATCCAAATTTTTATCATTGATTTAAAATAATTATGTGGTAAATTTATTTGAACCACATTGGAAAACGATTAACTATCGCTGTGCACTATATTGATATTCCTGTTCTGATTGTGATACAGTGTGATATAAATTGCCATGTACTATACTACGATTGTGATTTGTTTTGTATTGATGTGAAAACCCTGTTTGCCCCTAAAACGGCATTTAAACTTCGATGCGACAGGGAATCGGATTTCAGTTGGTTATCCGAAACCCACATCAAACCTGTGAATATTTGTGAATGACATCCACATGTTTTTAAAATTGACACTCACTAATCGAATTAGCCGGGAAAGGACCTTTGTGTCGTATAACCCATTTCAAATAAGTGATTCGACGTTATGATAGCATTTGAAGACCGGTGTTGAAGACCGGGTATTTGCGAGAGCGACAGGATGACCTGTCGATTGACTCTGCACCGAGTTGCTCTGGTATAGAGTTCTCCATATGTGATGGGGAATCCGATCGGGATTGTGGATATCCGGATTGCAAGGACTTTTTTGGAAGTGCCTTCGGTTCCGTTCGAACCCAGAACAGACTTGTATGGATTGTATGTCTGACATTACAAATTGAGATATGTAGCAGATTTCTTTCAAATATATTTTCGTTGGTGGCGGAGAATTTATTCTCTTAGCTTAACACCCTTAGAGGTTATGTAGTTGAAGTTTATCAGCGATATATTCCCAATTTGGTAATGTGGCATGCTGAGTGTTGCTGATCATTTGTTGATCGAAGCATGGATTTGTGAAAAGCGCAGCTTTGTGGAAGAGACTTCGTCGAGCCTCACACCCCGGAATGGTCGAAACAGGAAAGATGCAGCGAGGTTATTGGGGGTAGCACCCGTTAGGGTATGTGCATTTCCTTCTGGGTAGAAGTGGTATCATGGTATGGAGCCCGGATACTTAACTTATGTTGATATCGCAGATATATATATATATATATATATATATATATATATATATATGTATGTATGTATGTATGTATGTATGTATGTATTACTTTGTGATTTGTTGTTAGGGCCCCGGTTAAAGGTTGGTTACAACCGGGAGATGGCATACTCGTGTCAGTAGTTACCCAGTTAGGGGTAACCCGGCCTTGTGTTGGCAGAGATCCGGTTAGGTTCTCAGGTTGTCCCTCCAGAGGCGTATCCATGTGGCCCAGGAAGTTCCTTAGCCTGACCATTGTTGGAAATCCAATTCCCAATACGAAACCCTGTACGGTTTTAGTTATAAAACCTGCCATGCAGCGTGGCGGTAACCTGCCACAAAACATGGTAGCTATAGTAGGCATACGATAATGGTCGTATGTTGGCTAAGATTAATATTCTATTTTCGAAATGATTTATATCACTATGCACTAGTAATAATATCAAACAATTCTTTTCTCATATCAAGCATATTTAACTATCATAAGAAGGAATCTCCTCCAATTCTGCGTTTGCATTGTGTGTGTGGCAGGAGGTCTTATGGTAGTCCCATTTTTAAAAGCATACCAAAAAATTCTCTTATAAATCTAGTTCTTTGAAAGTAACTGTGTTTTTTTACTCATACCAGTCCCATGACTCATCCGGAGTTTATTGTTTTCTTTCCTAAACTCTGGGTGCCCATTATTTCTACACGGGCAGCCTAGTAGCAGGTTTCTGTATTTTGGAGTAGCAGTATTTTGGAGCTCTTATCTTGGAGATATCTTGGGAGATTTTGGAGATTTCAGGTGTTTAGCTTTTGGGAGTTCGTTATCACCTCTTTCATTTGAGGACTTTTGGTTATATGATCACTGTCATATTATCATGATGTTGTATTTGGAGTTGTGGTGTATGTATGTATTATATACTCTGTTGTAGTATGGATATTATGTTGATGTTGTAACTGTGATGATATTTATGATATTGATTATGTTCCGCTGTTTTATATTCATCTAATTGTTGTTATAAGCTCCGGCGATGCGTATTTTATGTCGTTTATCGGACATCGAGTTTGGGTCGTCACAAGTGGTATCAGAGCTGTTGGTTGAGTAAGAACTTTAGCTACGGAGTATAACACATTAGATGGCTCATTAGAGATAGGGTGAAGTATACCCTAGAATGAGTATAACCGAGACTGAAACTCTAAATTTATTAGTCTATTTCTTTTATGCTGATATTCCTTAAGATATTTTGTTCGTGTATTTAAATCAATTTTCTTACTAAGTACAGATAGTGAGAAATGAGCGGACGAAGGGGAAGAATTAGGGGTCAAGGAGGTGCCACAGCACATGATCAAGGTCCCCCAACGACAATAGCGGCAGCTCAGCAACAGCCGAATCTGGCTGATTTACATAAAAGTTTCTCGAGACTCGATGGTAAGCCGTTCAACAGCAAAGAGTCGATTGTTGAGGCTCAAGCCTGGATACGATCGTGTGAGAAAATCTTTAAAAGGCTAAAATTGGAGGACAATCAGAAGCGACTCATAGCTTCTTGGCAACTGCAAGATGAAGCTTCAGCTTGGTGGGAGACAACCACGGTAGATAAGCCAGAAGACGAGTTTTCTTGGGAAAATTTCAAAGAAGTGTTTGAGAAGCGATATTTTCCATCAGCCGGAATTTCTCGAATGTATCAGGAATTCATGGACCTGAAGCAGGGAAGTTTATCATTTAAAGAGTATCTGAACAGATTTAATGAATTGTCCCATTTTGGTCCCGAATTGGTGAATACGCCTTTAAAGATGAACGAAAGATTCATTCGCGAAGAAATTCCATGAAAGAATGCCGGGCCACATTAAGGAATCTTTTTCAGATTTAGTTGATATGGGGTACAGATACGCTACCCTTGATATGCAAGAAGCCCGGGTAGACAAAGGAAATTCGGGCAATCAAAATTGGAAAAAGCGAAAATTTGGAGGCAAGAAACCTTGGCAAGGCAACGAGAAGAAGAAGAGCATTTAGGGAAGCGCGGCAGAAAATGTCACTTGTTACAACTGCAAAGAGAAGAGCCATTATTCAAATAACTGCCCAAAACCGAAGAAGCAAGTTAAAGAATGCTACAATTGTCACAAGCCGGGACATGTTGTTAAAGATTGCCCAGTGATGAAGCCAACACAGGTGGCAAAAGTTTATATGATAAAGAAGGACCCTTCAACTTCAAAAGCTGATAAAGGGAAAAGTGTTTTGGAAGGTAACCTTACTATTTATAATAGAACTGTTAGAGTTTTATTTGATACAGGAGCTTCACATAGCTTTATCTCTCAACAAAGCGTAAATAAATTAGGACTTAAAACTAAATTTGTTAACGATCCTATTTGCGTGAAAAATCCGGTTGGAGGTCCCGCAAATCTTTGTTCATATTGTAAGAGAGTTCCTATTTCATATGCTAGCTATCGATTTCCTATCAACCTTTTTGTCCTTGAATTTAATGAATTTGAAATCTTACTCGGTATGAACTGGTTATTGAGATACGAAGCTATATTGGATTGTAATAATCGGACAGTTTTAGTCAAAACGAACCTTGGAAATTTTATTGAAATCTCTTGTGAGGATCCAAGTCCAAGGAGAGATAGATTAATGTATACCTTGGGATATCTTGAACCCACTTTGCAATCTATACCAGTTGTTCGGGAATTTCCCGACGTATTTGAAGAAGTGAAATCTTTACCTCCTCACCGGGAAATAGCATTCCGAATTGACTTGGTACCTAATGCTCGTCCTGTTGTTCACGCAAGTCGCAGGATGGCACCCAGGGAAAAGATTGTATTGGTTCATCAAACTAATGAGCTACGAGCAAAAGGATAAATTCGACCCAGTGTTTCTGAATGGGGCTCGGCCGTCGTATTTGTTGCTAAATCGAACGGATCTTTGAGATTGTGTGTAGATTACCGCGATCTAAATAAACAAACTCTCAAGAATAAATTTCCACTGCCCAGAATTGATGATTTATTCGACCAACTTCATGGCGCTCATTTCTTTTCAAAAATGGATCTAGCCCAAGGATTCCATCAACTACGAATCGTCGAAGATTGTGTTCATTTAACTGCCTTTAGAGGTCCTGATATGTTCTACGAATGGTTAGTTATGCCTTTCGGGCTAACCAATGCTCCAGCATACTTCGTAGATCTTATGACTCGTGTGTTTCGGGAAGTTTTGAATAAATTTGTGCTTGTATTCATTGATGATATTTTGATCTATTCTAAGACTAAAGAAGAACATGCCGAACATCTTAAAATCATATTGGAAATATTGAGGAGAAATGTTCTATATGCAAAATTTTCCAAATGCCACTTCTGGGTCAATGAAGTCAAATTCCTTGGCCATATTGTTAATGAAGAAGGAATTTCGATAGATCCTAGCAAAATTTCCGCTATTCTTGATTGGAAACAACCCACTAATCCAAAAGAAGTTCGAAGCTTTTTGGGTTTAGCAGGCTATTACCAGAAATTCGTTCAAGATTTTTCTAAGTTGGCTAGCCCATTGACTAAGCTAACAATAAAAAATGCAATGTTCATATGGACTTCAGAATGTGAAGAAGTATTTCAGGAGTTGAAAAAGAGATTGACCACTGCTCCTGTTCTCACTATTGTTAACGGGAACCAAGGCTTATCTGTCTATACTGATGCATGTGGTGAAGGGTTAGTTGCAATATTAATGCAAAATGGAAAGGTAGTTGCCTACGCGAGTAGACAATTACGTCCACATGATAAAAACTACCCGACGCACGATTTGGAACTTTTGGCTGTTGTTTTCTCCTTAAAAAATCTGGCGACATTATCTTCTGGGTAAGAATCTTTTCAGTTTTCTTAACAATTTATGAAATTAACTTAACTAAAGAAATATACCTAATAGACTCCCTTTGTTTTAGGTGAAAAATTTGAATTATTCACTGACCATAAATCTTTGAAGTATCTTTTCACCCAGAAGGATCTGAATTTGCGACAACAACGTTGGTTGGAATTTCTGGCATCATATGACCTAGATATCCAATACGTCGGGAAAAGCCAATGTGGTTGTCGATGCTTTAAGTAGGAGACATGCTGTTCTCGCATATCTTGTTATCACTCCTACTCTCCTTGAGAAGATCACGAGCAGGCAAACTGAAGACAAGTTTCTTCGAGAAATGCGTAGAAGAATAGATCGAGGAGAGGATGCTACTTTTGAGATAGATAATAGAGAAGTTATAAGGATGAAGGGCACAATTTGTGTCCCTGACATTCCAGAACTAAAACGTGAAGTATTGGATGAATGTCACAAGTCCAAACTCAGCATCCATCCAGGAGTTAACAAAATGTATAGAGATATCAAAAGGACATTCTGGTGGAAAACGATGAAGAGAGACATATACATTTACGTGAGTCGCTGTGCTACTTGTCAGCAAATCAAAAGCGATCAAATGAAAATAGACGATTTACTTCAACCTTTGGAAGTACCGAAATGGAAGTGGGATCAGGTATCGATGGATTTCATCGAAGGATTGCCACGAACCAAGAAAGGCAATGAAGCGATTTGGGTTATTGTGGATCGTCTAACCAAATCTGCCCACTTTATTCCAGTGAAATCCACTCGGACTGCGGCAAGCTTGGCAAGTATGTATATAAAGGAAATTGTTCGCCTCCATGGTATTCCCAGCAGTATAGTGAGTGATCGAGATCCGATCTTCACTAGTAGATTTTGGGAGGCATTTCAGGACACATTGGGAACGAAATTAAAATTCAGTACTGCTTATCACCCACAATCTGATGGGCAGACTGAGAGGGTCAACCGAATTTTAGAAGGCCTACTGCGTGCTTGTGTTCATGATTTTGGTGGTTCTTGGGAGGACCATTTGCATCTGGTTGAATTCTCATATAATAACAGTTATCAGGCCAGTATAGAAATGGCTCCTTTCGAAGTTTTATATGGTTGTCCGTGTCGATCACCTACATGCTGGATCGAATCAGGTGATAGACTTGTTCTTGGACCGGATATGATAAAAGAAGCCACTGAGAAGGTAGATTTTATTCGAAAGAAGTTATTAACTGCCCAAAGCCGTCAAAAGAGCTATTATGACCGACGAAGAAGAAATTTGGAATTTCAAGTTAGAAATTATGTATTTCTGAAAGTATCTCCGATGCGGGGAGTATTGAGATTCGGGAAAACTGGAAAGCTAGCACTGCGATATATTGGTCCTTTTCCTATTCTGGAAAGGATTGGTCCTCTAGCATATAGAGTGCATCTACCCAGCTGGTTGTCTGGCGTACATGATGTGTTCCACATTTCTAATCTTCGGAAATATGTGCACGATCCAGATGATATTATTGAAGAAGCTGCTCAGAAGGATCTAGAGATCACTCCTAACTTGGCAGTTAAAAGAGAGCCGATAAAAATTGTAGATCGTGATGAGAAGCGATTAAGAAACAAAGTTGTGAAATTGGTCAAAGTTCAATGGAGTGGCGATCTAAAGGACTGTACTTGGGAGACTGAAGATAATATGAAGAAATCATATCCCAACTGCAGAATTGATATCTCGGCTTAATCTATAAGTCATTTCCTTATTTTTTTCTAAATTCGTCTATTCTTTGTTTGCATTTCTCTATCTTTCAATTTCGAGGATGAAATTTTCTTAAGGAGGGGATATTGTAACATCCCGAAATTTTTGAATTTAAAATTGGTAATGTATTTGAACTTTTAAATTTAATTTGAGAATTTCAAAAGAAATAAAATATTGTAATAGAATCACATAGTTATTAAAATGTTAATAACTAAAAACAACTTTTCTTTTTAACAAAGTAAAATAAGAAATTGTTTTAAAACCATTAAATGAAAAATGGGTTATAAATTAATAATTGATAGTTTGAGTTTTAAATAAATAATGAATAAATTATGTAACAAACAAGAATTTGTATTTAACAATAAAATAAAAAGTATGTATAAACAAAACCTTGCTGTAAGTATATTTATATGTAAACAAAATTTTATGTAAAAATGTACTTATAATAATCAAATGGAACATAACAATGCTGTAAGTATTCAAGACATAGGAATACACATAAGATTTTAAACAGAAATGTAAACCAGGTAACAAGGCAAACAAGGAAATAAAAAAAAAATAAAGTAAGATTGTTGTATGTATACAGGGGAGCAAAGGAGCATTGCATACATACTTTCATTTAATGCATTTATGCTCTCCCATGGACAAAATCATGTCAGCCACCATTAGAAAAAAAATCAACATAAAAAAATAAATGGTACTTGCAAAACCATAAAATAAGCATGCTGTAAATATACAAAACATGAACATAGCATACTTTCATTAAATGCTCTCTTCTCAGCCCTTGAAATAAGGAAGTATGAAGCATTTAATGTTTTCAAACATAACCATACACAAGTACAACAAAAAAGAAAAAATATATTGCCTCAGCACAACACATGGAGCCTGCACATCTACTTATATAAGAGTGTAGCCTCCAAATTTGTTTAAAACTTTTTACTGAAGAAAGAATGAAAAATATTAGCAAGATCAGAAATTTAAAAGGAGAAAAAAGAATCACTTTATTGTTAAAGTTGAAAACAATTTACTGAAAATAAAAGAAAGAGCAAAACATCACTTTATGTTCAAATTTGGAAACAAAATTATTGAAGAAAGAAGAGGAGAAGAGGATCAAAAACAGCTTTTCAAAACAGGAATATCTCTGTTTCAACATTTGTCAGGTGAGTAAATCTTTACATTGTTCAAATTCTTGGTGCTTGAATTCTTGCATGAATGTAATAGCTCTGAACTTGTGTTTGATTTTCCTGGAAACATTTAATTTTCTTCTGTTTCTGTTTTCCTGTAACATGTAGTTACAGTGAACCTTAGAACCCACTCTCCCATCTTCTTTTGAAAGAGATTTGAGATGCAAAGCAAGTAAAGTGTGGTTTAAATTTAAACTGTGTTTCAGAAAAACAAATCAAAGTAAAACTTTGTAGTTTTCTTTTCACTGTAGAAAAAAAAAGAAAAAAAAATGTGTAAAGTACTGATATGCTCAAATCTCTGGTTTACAGAGTAAACTATACACAAATCCAACATCTTCTTACTCTCCTTGCTCCTAAAGAATGTTAGTAATCAAATTAAATTTTTTTGTTTTTAATCCTCAAACAAGTTTTTGTAAAGTTATTTAAACATACAGTAAAGCATGTTCACTGTAATATTGTTTTACAGGTTTTAAGTAAAATTTGAAAAAAATAAAATGTTGAAAAATACAAATTCAAGGTTATAATCTGAATCTATACTAAAATCTATGATTTTTAAAACAATAATTTTTAATGAAGTGTTTCAAGAGCAGTTTGGAATTTTGATCAATTTGCATTTTTCTAAATTCCTAACAATTGATTCAATTATAAATGCTAAAATTTAGTTTGTAGCAAGCTTGAACATCAGAGACCTCACGAAAATTATCAAAGAAATTTTATATTGCATAGATTTGGAATACGAGCTCAATTTAGGGTTTAACCCTAAATTTTTCAGTGGGTTGAACGCGCGATAATTTCAACACCTAAGGATGATCGAGTCGCACGCAACGATGGGGGAAGGTAGTTTAGGGTGTTGACGTGATGTGGAAGAGGTTACGGCGTCTCTGATGGGCAAAGTAGGTGGCGCGAGTTCGATTTCCGGTGGTGAGCTGATGGGTTCATTTGATCGAGCTACACTCGATTTTGATTGAGGAAGAAATGGAGTTTTTCGTTGGTACGTGATCGACGTCGAGGTCAATTATGACTTGTTGGAGGCTTTCTCGATCGCCAGAGAGGCGTCGCTGTCGTGTACACGTGCACGACTTGGCTTCTGTGTCAGTGGGAGGATGGTCTGGGTACTCGGTGATGTTTTTGGGCATGTGGGCTTGGAACTCGGGGTCGAACTCGAGCATGTGGGGAAGGTTTATTTCCAGTTTTGATTTATAAGCTTTAATAAAGAAAAAAAAGAGAAGGAACAGACGTGGGGAGGGAAGAAGATGCTTTGGGGAGAATTGATGGGATACTCGAGTTTTGACTCGAGTAAAGCCTGGGTATTCTCGGGCTTTATAAACTTAGAGCAAGTGTTGTGACAAAACTTTGGTACTAAGGAAGTAACTAATACTTGATTAGTTTAGCAAGAAATTATTTCAAGCAAACTTAATTTAAACTCTGTAGTTAGTAATAAATTGATTTATTAAAGTTTAAAGAAATTTTTAATGTTAATTAAGATGAATAAGTTTTGTAAATTAATGATTTTGAAAAGAAAAAAAATGATTTACAAATTGTAATTAAATTGATTAATAAACAATTAAGTGTTTAAATTAATTTGTAAATTAAAAATTTGTTATTCAGATAAATTAAGTCGACAAATCAAATTTGGCGGTTAAATAAAATAACCAAGTTTTGAAACGATAAATCGAGTAAATTAAGATTTAATTTATTGATCCAAATTTTTATCATTGATTTAAAATAATTATGTGGTAAATTTATTTGAACCACATTGGAAAACGATTAACTATCGCTGTGCACTATATTGATATTTCTGTTCTGATTGTGATATTGTGTGATATAAATTGCCATGTACTGTACTATGATTGTGATTTGTTTTGTATTGATGTGAAAACCCTGTTTGCCCGTAAAACGGCATTTAAACTTCGATGCGACAGGGAATCGGATTTTAGTTGGTTATCCGAAACCTACATCGAACCCGTGAATATTTGTGAATGACATCCACATGTTTTTAAAATTGACACTCACTATTCGAATTAGCCGGGAAAGGACCTTTGTGTCGTATAACCCATTTCGAATAAGTGATTCGACGTTATGATAGCATTTGAAGACCGGTGTTGAAGACCGGGTATTTGCGAGAGCGATAGGATGACCTGTCGATTGACTCTGCACCGAGTTGCTCTGGTATAGAGTTCTCCATATGTTATGGGGAATCCGATCAGGATTGTGGATATCCAGATTGCAAGGACTTTTTTGGAAGTGCCATCGGTTCTGTTTGAACCCAGAACAGACTTGTATGGATTGTATGTCTGACATTACAAATTGAGATATATAGCAGATTTCTTTCAAATATATTTCCGTTGGTGGCGGAGAATTTATTCTCTTAGCTTAACACCCTTAGAGGTTATGTAGTTGAAGGTTATCAGCAATATATTCCCAATTTGGTAATGTGGCATGCTGAGTGTTGCTGATCATTTGTTGATCGAAGCATGGCTTTGTGAAAAGCGCAGCTTTGTGGACGAGACTTCGTCGAGCCTCACACCCTAGAATGGTCGAAACAGGAAAGATGCAGCAAGGTTATTGGGGGTAGCACCCCTTAGGGTATGTGCATTTCCTTCTGGATGTAAGTGGTATCATGGCATGGAGCCCAGATACTTAACTTATGTTGATATCGCAGATATATATATATATATATATATGTATGTATTACTTTGTGATTTGTTGCTGGGGCCGCGGTTAAAGGGTGGTTACAACCGGGAGATGGCATACTCGTGTCAGTAGTTACCCAGTTAGGGGTAACCCGACCTTGTGTTGGTAGAGATCCGGTTAGGTTCTCGGGTCGTCCCTCCCGAGGCGTACCCATGTGGCCCAGGAAGTTCCTTAGCCTGGCCATTGTTGGAAATCCAATTCCCAATACGAAACCCTGTATGATTTTATTTGTAAAACCTGCCATGCAGCGTGGCGGTAACCTGCCACAAAACATGGTAGCTATAGTAGGCATACGATAATGGTCGTATGTTGGCTAAGATTAATATTCTATTTTCGAAATGATTTATATCACTATGCACTAGTAATAATATCAAAGAATTCTTTTCTCGTATGAAGCATATTTAACTATCATAAGAAGGAATCTCCTCCACTTCTGCGTTTGCATTGTGTGTGCGGCGGGAGGTCTTATGGTAGTCCCATTTTTAAAAGCATACCGAAAAATTCTTTTATAAATCTAGTTCTTTGAAAGTAACTGTTTTTTGTTTACTCATACCAGTCCCATGACTGATCCGGAGTTTATTGTTTTCTTTCCCAAACTCTAGGTGCCCATTATTTCTACACGGGCAGCCTAGTAGCAGGTTTCTGTATTTTGGAGTAGCAGTATTTTGGAGCTCTTATCTTGGAGATATCTTGGAAGCTTTTGGAGATTTCAGGTGTTTAGCTTTTGGGAGTTCGTTATCACCTCTTTCATTTGAGGACTTTTGGTTATATGATCACTGTCATATTATCATGATGTTGTATTTGGAGTTGTGGTGTATGTATTTATTATATACTCTGTTGTAGTATGGATATTATGTTAATGTTGTAACTGTGATGATATTTATGATATTGATTATGTTCCGCTGTTTTATATTCATCTAATTGTTATTATAAGCTCTGGCGATGTGAATTTGATGTCGTTTATCGAACATCGAGTTTGGGTCGTCACAACTAGTTTCGTTGAAATCTGACACCGTGCCTCGGAAGGCTATTTTTAGATATCGTTTTAAACGATATAATTTCAAAACTTAACAAAACACTTTCAAATTCAAGTTTAACACTTTTACTATCTATAGTATTATCAATATAAATTTTACAAGCCTTTACGTTATTTTTTTTTAACAAGCTTAAAATTTCAGATTCAACCATTTACCCAATTTCCAATTTTTTTTATTAAACAATTAAATCACTCAATAAATAGTGGTATTTGAAATTCAAGCTAGAATTTAACTTTTAAATATTTAAAATCAATTAAATATTCCAATTTCAAATGTCCAAAATCCCGATCGTCACATTCCTTCCCCCTTAAAAATATTTCGTCCTCGAAATTACTAGTTAAGAGGAATGTCCCACAACCCGTTAATTTCCTTCCCAAAATCAACAGTTTTAACACACACAAACAATCTTTTATTAGAGACTTTATCACACTTACTAACTTTCTAAACTCATCCATAACTTCCAAATAATATTATTTTCTCAACAATTCAAATTTTAATTCAAATTTTAATTTATCCAAATGTCTCAAAAAAATTCTAACTCTCAAAATTTTTGAAAAATTTCGCCAATGTTTCCTTTGCGCGGCTAGCTCGGTACAACTACAAAATGCCTCTACGGGTCCCCAAATTTCAAAAGAAAACAAAATGCCAAGTGGCTAGACCAGAAAATCATCAAATTTCATATAGAAATTTAAATACATACCTTTATCGAGCAATTTAATTTATCTTCTGAAATCAAAAATCTCAATTTATCCTTTTGCTTTTTAAACACCTGTATATCCTACTTAGCAATAATATCCAATCACAGCATTCAAAATCGTTTTTTACATTTCTTAACAAAAGTTTCAATGTCTATTTCATTCAAGTCCGTACGATGCACATATATCATCCGTACGCAATACCAAATTTGATCGCTCACTCGATCACACAATTTCACTTTCGAACTGGTATCATCCACCCGACTTCCTTGTGCGAACTCAGATCTGGTTACTTGATCCGGAACCATCATTCTCTTTACATAGCCATTTACTATGATAGAGAATTTCCAAAACTAACCAAAAATCCATATCCAGGGTTCGTCGTCGAAAATCGAGTGAAAAGTTCCAACTAAGATCGGTATAACTACCTCGAGATTCTGTGCTCGAATCTGGATCAAATCTTATGCAAATAAAATATTTTACGTATATCCTACTTATTATTTTCTCAATTGATTATTAACTATACCAATTCTCTTTTTATTCACACTTATGTCGGTTTCCACTCTCTTATCCACAATTATCCCATTTCACAACTTTACTCAATCTCCATTCCAATATTACTTAGTATATTTCCAATACCAAATTTACTTAAGAATTTCACCATTCATTTCTTAAGTTCAATATAAATATTTTATACTTATATATTTATTTTTACTTCACTACTGAAGTTATATATCCGTTTCCATTCAATTTTGCATTTTCAATTTCATCTGAATTCAATTTACCTTTCATTTTTAAATATTGAATTTTATTCATCTTATTTCACACAATATTTAATTAACCATTTCTTTAATTAGTTCCACTTACTAATTTATTTTAAATCCCAATGGATTTATTTACAAACTTTAATTATTTTTAGTCCACTTTATAAGTTTACTTTACTTTGCACAATATCATTCCAATATTCAATTCGAGTTCGTTTGCTTACCCACTTAATCAATTAGTTTACTTACTAATTTTTTATTTTCAATCTTTTGTTTTATTTAATCCAACTCAACTATATTTTTCAATTTTACTTTACTTAACAGAACACAAATTGAATTTCAAATATTCAGCTTAAATTCCATTTACTTATAATTTTAAATTAGTTTGTTTCATTCCCACATTTATTCTAATGGTCATTTTACTTAGTCTTCTTAGATTCTTCTTTAAATTCACTTTTATTTTACTTGATTTAGTTACACTCCAATTAATTCAAATTTTTAACTTCTTTAGGTTTCCCAACTTATTTACTTTCCATTACTACTTCTTTTAATTTACTTTATTTAATTGGCTTACATTCTATATGATTCCATTTTCTTACTTACTTCAATTTTTTAACTCTTCTTCAAGTTAAATTTTTCTAACAGATTCCAAATTTATAGGTTATCAAACCCATTTATAATTCCATAAACATTTCCAATTTATTTCCAGAAATTTAAACAATTTCACAACATTTCAAAATCACCTTTGAAATTAATTATTTCTTTGAATCTCAAAACCAAACCCATATTTGCAAACAACTGCAATTTAAAATCTCCAGGCAGCAATTCCTCCTTGAAAACTCGAAAATGAACATCGATGATGTTGCAGTCATCACCGAATTTATTTTCCAGCGACCGAAGTGCGTTCAGTGTTTTTATTCCTTCCAAAAACCCTTTCCAAATATTTTTAAATTCCAGATCTCACTAGATTTCAAATCTAATTCAAAAATATTTCTGAAATAATATCACTATTATTTCTCCAAAACCTTTGAAAACTATTTTCAAATATTTCTCTGGGATTCTTTTTCAAATTATAGATCGCATTTACAATTTACATTTACAAATCCCATTTGTATATGAATTTATTTCTTATTCGAATTTTTACAAAACAATGATAATAATTTAATATTATCACTTCCTAACAACCAAGCAACCATATATATCCATAATAAATTACGGAAAATTATTTCCTTTATATACAAAAAAAATTTGGGTAAAATTATTTCATTTACCCTATTTTAAAACATTACTGTGTTGGTTTATCTTGTTTAAGGGTTTAGAAATCCTTACTAAAAACATGGTGTCCCACATATCGACCAGAATCCATAAACACTCAACCGATAAGCCAACACGATATAAAAAAAATTTATACTCTCTAACAAATACGCGCTCATATCTATCACTACATTCAAACTCAGTCTAGAATACTACGGACTCTATTTCAAATGAGTAATCCCCACCAGAGCCAAGGTTCCCGCTTAACCTTCAGCTCTGATACCAATCTGTAGTGACCTGATTTTTCGACGCCAAAGAATAGACATCAAAGATCAAAGCAATTACTGGATAGTTATATTAACTTATCCTCACTAAACTGACTATACAACTTACAAAACAACGGAATATACATCAAGTACATATGTTACGTCTCGCCATCCAGCTCGTCTCTTGAGTTCCATAGCCATCCATCCCGAATCTGTACTCTATAATACTCAGTCTGACCCGAGCATTATAGTTAAGTAACACCCGAGTCAGTCTACAAAACCAGCGTGGGAAAATACACTCAATTGAATTATTAAAATTTTCAAAATCATTTGAAATTAAAGGTATCTCGTAAGACCACGCCACAAATAAACATGCCGGGTTTTTACCTTACGATAACCAAAACATTTCTTACAAAATCCTCTGATATTATAATAGTGTCTATATACAAATACTTATTCAAATAGCCGAAATTGTTACATTCATTAAATTCCAGCATAATATGTATACAAAAAAAACTGTAAAGGCACGTAGGGAGAATGGATTTCCATCAATGGTAGGGCTACTAGGGTACCGCCCGTCACAGTACGTGGTCTAGATCACCATACCGAGGATCCATCCTGATCCTCTGCATCGCAAGACCGGAGCTACCCCTTGCTGTATAGTTTGAATAAGTTCACTCTACGTTTGGGATCAATAACCGCCCACACAACCGAAATAAAGGGACATCTAAACAGGGGTGACCTTACCCTAATTGGTTGCTAGCCACTTAGCCTTGTGTGCACCTCCCTTGTTTTAGCCATTCCTAGTTGATAGGCTCGAGGCTATACGTTACCTTTTAGCACAATTCACTTAGAATACTCACCGCCCTCCTGACGATGATCTGATAGCATTCATCCATACAAGTTCATTCCGGGTTCGAACTGAACCGAAGGCACTACTCCTACTACATCCATTTTGGAATCACCTTCAGTATTAGTAGCAATTAGCCCTTGCACTTCGTTGCTCCATCTTTGACTCCAAGCTCTTGTCTTCCTCACGAAAACGTTCAAATCAGATGGAAGTGGTTTTTGGGAAATACCGATCCCAGTCTCTTCGAAATGATCAGCACATTGGCCAATATTAATAGTCAGTTATTTAACTATTAAATAACATCCATAAATAACCATCAGATTTAAATAATTTTCCATATTATTTATTTCAAATTATCTTCGCAAGCTATTTTCCATACTTCAACCCTTTGAAAACAGTTTTCAAATCACTTCCTTCTTGCAGAAATAATTCCCAAATATTGTTTATTTCGCCTAAAAATTTCCAAGTCTAAGTACTTTAGATTTAAAATAATTTAAAATCGCTTTATCCAAAAATATATATACTTTAAACATTTAAAATAAAAACCACCTAAAAGACGTTATTTAAATTACTTGGTATGAAATTTTATAATAACTTTTCATGTAAAACTTACACCAAACAAATTTAAAATAAAAGTTACAAATTCTATACAAGTTTTCAAATAAAAAAAATTTAACCAAATTATCTTTAAAATAAAACTACTTTATAAAATATAAATATCAATAATTATCATTTGAAATCATAATACCAACTAACCTTTTAAAATAATCGCTACTATAACTAATTTAATAAATATTAACCTCTAAAAATTTAAACAACTTAAATAATGATTCTCAAAATCATTCTTTTAAAACCACTTTAAAACTTTTTCTTATACTAAAAAAATTTGGTTGAAAACATACTTGGCTTTTCAAGGAAATACACTTTTCTTTCGCACCTTTAAAAATAAACCACTATTTATTTTTAAACAAATTACCCATTTCTTTATAAATTCCCACCATGAATTTATGCTTCCAAATATCCACTGATATCTTTTTCACTTTATAAACCCAGTTTATAAATTCCATAGTCTCATTCCCATTTTAAAACACAGTTTCATATACTAAATCGATTTCCAAATCAATTTCCAAATTTACTCCATTTTAAAATAAATTCCTTTACTTACTCAATTCATTTCAAAACCCATTAATTTCATTAACTTCCTTATTATAAATTTAAAATCTTATTTAAACTAAAAATACCAGTTTCATACTTTTCCAAATTTCTTCTTTATCTTTTCCAAACAAATTTAAATCTTGAATTTAACATAAATTCTTCATTCCCTTAAATAATAACACTTAAGTTTAAAAAAATCATTTATTCCTATTTATTTAAAATCTCCTTTCCCATACCTAGAATTTATTTATTAGAATTTAAAAACCAACTTTTATTCTTTCCCAATTCATTTATCCCAACCTCTATAATTATTTATTTAAGAATTTTCCTTCTTATTTGCTTTCAAAAATATAATCTATATATTTTCGATAACTCAGCATACCCAATTATATTTAATCAAACCATAACATCAAATATCTACAATTACAGATATAATTTATCACAGATAATCAAATAAACCATATCACATAATATTTCAAAAATAATTTTAAGGAATCCAGTTGGATCCCTCCAACCTATTTCCCTTCATCCACAGATGTTAGCACAATATAAAAATACCAATCCCACTTCAAGGTGGGATATCGCCGTATATGGAGTCATCCGCTATTATGCGGGGTGCATCGGGTCTCATCCGCTATATAGTGCGGGAAATCAATCACTTCAATATATATATATATATATATATATTATATAATATGCCACATCCAATCAATTCAATCATTCAACCAAAAATTTAAATTTAACTATTTAAATTTAAATAATAATCTAGATGAGTGAGATCAACTCACCTTTGATTGTGTTTGCAACCCACTTCCAATCGAGCTTGCTTTCTTTTAGATTTTGACCTTGTATAAACATTTATACGGTTTATTAATATTTGAATTGATCGAACAATTAATTACTATTTAATTAACTAACAGTTTAGTTAAAATCAATTTTTCCTTTAAAATATCTTTAGTAACTAATAATTTAAATAAGTTAATTTAAACAAAATTAGCTTCCTGAATATATTAAAATAAATTTGTAGATTCAAAATATGTAGATGTACATTTATTTCTATTGAGACTACTTATATACTAAAAAAATATTTATATAGATCTAAAAATCTATTTTTATTTTAACTTTAAAAACTTACCGTCTCAACAAATCTATACATAGATTAAAATAAAATTCCCTTTAAAAACTTATTGTAAATAATACTGTAAATTTATATATATATATATATATATATATATATATACATACATTTTTCTTCTCTGCGTAAAATTATCCGAAAAAACAAGAGAAATCGCTAGTTCGCTGCTTCGCTGCTTCGCTCGAGACCAAACCCTTCCCAAAACGAACGTCGACGACCTCGCAATCCCCTTCCCTTCGAGCTTGGCCGAGCTGCTACGCTTACGTCCTTAATTAACCAAGACTTCTCGTGAGTTCAACAGCAATATGGGTTAATGCCCAAAGGACGAAGGAAGAAGCAGTTTGATTATGCTTCCCTAGCTTCGAATTGAAAAGGAACGGCATGGGAAAAATCGTGATTTCCAACAAAGAAAAATCGAATCGACCTTGCCTCCCGTCGATTTGTCTTGAATTGAAATCGAAGGAAGAGTCGATTTGTAACGACCCGGAATTTTCGATCCCGAAAATTCCAGATAGTTAGAGAAAAGAAGAAAGAGAAAGAAGAAGAACAGAAAAGAAACACACAAACTCACATTCGCAGCGGATAAAATATAATATCAATAATAGTCATACCAAAGAAAACCGTATCTATCAATTTACATCGATATATCAGAGTTACAACAATTTTATACAACATTGGATAGATACAATCTAACATGTCTCAGATATACAATATCATAGTGGAAACTCTCCATACATCCCTGCCATCCAGCTCGCCTCCTGAGCTCCAGAATGTCCTTACCTGAAAATCTGTAATACTCGTTCTGACCCGAGCATTACATCAAAGTGACACCCGGGTCAGGCTGGAAACCGACGTGAGTAAATCCATTTAATATACTATTCAACAATCATAAAACTTAATTTAAACCCAGGGGTAACTCATACTTCACTACGAGTTTTCAATTTATCATGGTCAACACCTTCACACATCAATATCTATGTACCTCTACATAGTTTAAAGGATCCAATTTCTTAATTCATTCCATTTCCAGCCTATTGATTTCACTTATTAAATCCATAAGGAATTTATAGACGATTATAAATCGAAGGGGTTTCGGGTATTTACTAATACCTGACTCCGGTCTCTTCGAAATCAATACCTTCATATTCCAAATTATTCACTTGAAAAAAAATTCAATCTTCACATACAGAGTGTCACCCACATTAATTCATCATTGATAGACAACTAAATTATCTCAGTTTAAACACAAAGCATTCCAAAATCACATATCCAAGATATCAGTCAATCTAAGGCATGCAATATTATTCAATCACTCGTAAGCAAGATAAATTAGTTCTACCATTCCAAATTAATTTAAACAAATTAATTTAATTATTTTATTCACCTTTAATCCTACTTACTTAACATTAATTAAATTTAAACCATTAATAAATCATGCCTAAATTATCCTTTCTAATACATTAAGTAATTAACTTTTAATTAATCACACAGATTAATTAATCTTTACCTATTCACATTAATTACATTAATGCCTAATTAATTTCTCAAATTAATCACTTACAATGATCAATTAATCATTTATTGATTTAACTCATTAATTAAATACCCATTAATTAATCTCTTATCTAATATCCCTTAATTGTTTATACTAGGTAATTAATCCTTTACTGCTCCCTTTAAGAAATTCTTAGATTACTTTTATCCGGTAATTATTCTTTTGGGTTGATAATCTTCAATTAATTAATCTCTAAACATTAATAAGTTTAACCTTTTATTCATAATTAAATGAGTTAACTCCTAACAAATTTCTTAAATTGCTTATATTAAGTAGTTCACTATCTAAGTAATTAACTTCTAATTACTAATTACAAATTAATTAATCTCAAATTAATTAATTTATAATCCCTAAATCATTAATAACTTAATTTCTCTTTAAATTTCTTAATTTTATTAATCTTTAATCACCAAAGTCCTTGATTTACTTAAAGATAACCTATTTATCTAATTTATCATTTATAACACATAACTTAATCCTTTAAATTAATTTCTAAATTACATATTTTAGTTAAGTACTTAAATAAACTTAAGAATTAATTTATTTTAAGTAAAACTTACTATACAACTTCTTAAACCAATATGAATAACACTACTACACAAGGAATAAATCTTTGAAAAATCAGTAGAACCTGATTACAAAATTTTGAGCTACTCTTTTTTTTTAAAAAAAAATGAAAAAAAACTGTAAAACCTTATTCTTCGAGTTCACCCAGGAACCAACCCGAGTCCTTTCCAAAGTTTACCCCGAGTCACACGCATGACCTCCCACTTCGAGGCAAAATCCAAATCTACTCGAAGCAGACCCGAGTACGCATTGTCTTCCCCAAAACAGTCATCAATTCCGACATGAATGCACTGGTGCACATGCACCAACCCACCGCGTCGCTTCGACTACCCATTCCACCTTCAGCAAGTCACCGTTGACCACCCCAATCCACCCAGCTACCTAGATTCGCCTCGAACTACCCAGAATCAAAATTGAAAGATCCGGTCATCTCTGGAAAAAAACTAGTCACAAAATCTTCCTGCTCCGCCCCTCTTCCGACCACCAGAGGAACCACCACACCGTCCAGACCTTCCTCTCACCCCCTTCTAACTCTTTCCCACCCTCCGATAGTCCCAAATCAACAACATTGTCGCCAATTTGCCTAATCTTGACATCGACCAAAATTAGCTCCTAAACCCTACTCATTCACCTGCCGATCACCACGATGATCGTAAAAATCATCATACATTTTTCCTGAGGTCTCTGACCTTCATGCTACCTCCTTAAACAACCACGACTCTTCCCCTTCACTCCGATCATCAGGGAAGCCCTCAATTCCATAATCTGATCATTCCCAAAATACTAACCCAATACCCAACTAAAACTCATAATTTTAGTTTTAAAATTCGAGTTTTCTTGTGTTGATTTACGCTGCATGCTTGAACTCATAAACCAATTTATTTGGTTTTGAACATTTTTTTTCTGAAATCATACTGTTTTTACATAGTTACAGAATGTTAGCAAATCAAAAATACTTAAACAAGTTTTAAAACTTGAACTATGATTTCTCAAACTCATATTGTTTTAAATTCTAAGTCTAATAGTAATTTGGATAAGAAGTTTGAATTTTTTTTTAAATGTTAAACTCTGTATATTTTTTTCTTTCGAAACAGAGAAGAACATGTTATAAAATCTGGCACAGATCAATACAATCACCAATATCCAAAGATTCCTACTTATACATACATGTGCATAACACAAATACAATATACTATCACATGCATAGATTTAGATCTGTTGTAAGTTTCATAGAAAAGGGTTGCTCATAAGTATAAAATTCAAACTGGTTCAAGCATATAAAAAAATGCAGAGGGTTACTCACCTGTATACATAGCAGCAGCATTATATTTTAGGTCAGGGTCCAGATGTTGATTAAATCCCCTTAATCGAGCTTAAACTGATCTGGGACTAAGCTTTAGTTGAGATGAATTCGTATCTACATTTGCTTGCTTTATTTCAGAAGAAACTACCAATTGCAACAGTTACAATTTTTTCTGATTTGCTTGGATGATTCAGATTTTACTCTTGTTCCAGGTTATACAGTTTTCATTTTTTTTTCTTTTGTTTTTGTATTACATTTTCCTGATCTTTGTGAAGAGAACAAAGAAATTATTAGCTGAAAATAAAACTTTACTTTTATTTTACAATTTAAATTTTAAACTTCATTATTAGGAGAATTACATTTGTCACTTGGATGATTTAGTTTCCTTACACCTAAGCTTATTGACTTATAAATGTCCTTATGTTTAAATTTATGTCTTACAAGTGTTATGATGTTTAATTAATATTTACAAAAGTATTTTCCTAATGTTTTATAAATGTTTTAAATGTTATTTCTTTTTTTTCTTCTTTTTAATAATTTATTTAAGCCTTATATAAATATTTATGAAATATTTACATGATTATAAGGTATATTTGTTTTATAAAAATAAGCTTTGGATTTCAATAAATATTCATGTGAATTCAAATAAACATTTATTAACAAATAACTTATGCTTTTGATTCAAATCTATATAACATGTGTTTATAAATTTGAGAAATTTAGTTTAACTCCTTATATAAAATTTTAAAACAATTTTATCTAATGATGAAATTAAAATGAAAGAAATATTAAAACAAATGAACCTTTAATTTGAATCTTATTTATCATTTTCAAAAGTATTAAATCAGATTAACATTTCAAATTACAAATTATATATTTATTAAAGTTTGAAAACATTTATTAAATTCAAATCAATATTTTTTTCCTATTTCTAATATATACATAAAAATTCATATATTTAATTTGTTTGAAAATAATAGTTTTTTTTCTAGATATAAAAATTCAGTTTCTATTATTTATATTCAGATATTCTTTATTATCAAAAATTCTTATCTGTTCAATCTATAAACCGGAGAGTTATCCAACTATTAGATGCTCAAAAACTCGGATTATCACATTCCTCCCCCCTTAGAATCTTTTCGTCCTCGAAAAGGAACGAAGCCAGAATTTATTAAATATTTTAAAACCAGTTAAAATATTCTTTGATCATTTTAAAACACTTTTAAAATCAGTATAATATTTCCAAAATAGTTTTGTAAAAATACTTTTATAACTCGATGTTTCAACCAGTCCATCCTTGTTCTCATAGAAATTTGGCATACGTTGATCAGGCGTACAACTAAAAATCTATAAGTACTTAGCAGACCCGTTTTCAACATCCAGTGAAAATACTTGGAAAATAATTTTATTGAAAATCTAGAAAACAGTTTTGAAAATAGAGGAAATATCTTTAGTGAGGATGCTCTGGAAATCATCACCCCCATCCATGGTCGCAGTTAACCCGATGGTTACGTTGCCATCCCGACAAAATCCATAGATAACTGTAGGCCTCCGCGCCCCTCGATTACACCGTGGAACCCGCTATAGATCGCAGCTACAACTGGGGTTACGTAGCTATCACAGCAAAAACCCATATAACTGTAGGCATCAGCGCCCTCGAATTTCGCTGCCAAAAAAATGAAACTTCTTCACTCCACTTGACCATAGATCGCAGTCTACCAATGTTGCGTTGCCTTACCGGCAAAATCAAGTGTAGACCGTTGGCACTCATCCTCCACACGATTTTCGCTATGGTCCCCACAGTAGATCGCAGTGACATCGATTTACACTGTCGTCACAGCATAACCCAAATGCCCCTGTAGGCATCAGCGCCCTCGACTTTCGCTACCCAATAATCCTCAGGAACTAGTTTGTCCGGACTCCTCACAGGATCAACTTTAGAACCCTCTCTTGGGGTTCAAGGCAGCACCACCCGGTGGTACTCTTGAGAAGTCCATTCCAAGGGAGCACCTTTTTCCCCAGAGCCATCATCAAAACATTTCATACTATATATATAGTATCTTTAAATCATACACCTAGTATGATCTCATACAAAGCTTCTTTACACCAAATCGATTATTCCAAAACCGATAATTCTCAATCTAGGCTTTTCAAATTCTCATATTGATTTTACCCAAAAATCAAAAGCCTTTCCAAATCCAAAGGTTCCCAAAACCTTTTCCAAAATCCTCATATCATCCTTTATATATATATTCAGATATATAAAAAATTTCAAAACTTGAGATCATATCAAACTTGTATAAAACTCCTTTCAATATCTTTTTCATTCAAATCCGTACGATGTACACATATCATCCGTATGCCATACCAATCTGATCGCTCACTTGATCACACAATTTTACTTCCGAACTAGTATCGTCCACCCGACTTCCTAGTGCGGACACGGATCTGGTTTCTTGATCAGAAACCGTCATTCTCCTTGCATAGTCATAACTATGATAGAGAACATCCAGAACCAATCAACAATCCATATCCAGGTTCGCCGTCGAAAATCGAGTGAAAAATTCCACTCGGATCGATATGATTATCTCGAAATTTTATGCTCGAATCTGGATCAAATTACTATGCGAATAGAATAACATACGTACACCCTACGTATTTATTTTTATTAGTTATTAGCCCAAACCAATTCTCTCTATTCACATTTACTTAAATTTCATTCACTTACTCACAATTTCTTCAATCCATTTGGATTATCACCTCTATTCTTATCTTGATTGGGTATTTAACCAATAACAGTTTGAACTCCGACAGTTTATTTACAAAATAGCTTGAAAATTTTAAAAATAGATAAGTAGTTGGAAAATAATTACTAGTTTATAAAATAGGTGTAAAATAGTTTAGTAATTGTAAAATAATTGAAAAATAGTTAGATAATCATATAAATTTTTAATAATTGTAAAATAACTATAAAATAGTAATTAGTAGTTGAAAATAATAATTAGTTTATAAAATAGTTAGAAAATTGTTAAACAGTTTCAAAAATAATTGTAAAACAAGTATAAGATAGTTTGGCTTTTAAAAGAAAGGTTGTATATATAATAAATAGCTTGGAAAAATAGGTTTATATTAAAATAATTAATAAAAAATAGTCCAGAGTCAAAACTGCTCACTTCCCAATCTCCATTCTCAACCAATTCAATTTAAATTTCCTCTTCCATTTAAATTGACCCAATTCAATTTAAATAACTTCAATTTCCATTGAAATTGATTCAACCCGCAATTCAAGTTGAATTAACCTCAGTTTCTTTCCAAATTTTACTTTATTCAACCTTGATTTCAAATTATACTAATTCAATTAAATTTCAATTGATCTAGTTCCAATTTTAATTCATTTCAACTCCAGTTTGAATCATTCTCAATTTCAACTCCATTTCCAAATCAAGTTGACTTATTCTTGATTTCTTCCCAAATTCAATTCAAATTCCATTTGAATTTTATATTATTCAAATTTAATTACAATTCCGAATTATTCAAATCAATCCAATTCAAATTTTCCATTTGAATCTTATACTCATACATCTTTAATCACAATTTCAATTAATTCAAATCAAATTCAATTTGAACTAATTTCAATTCAAATTTCAAATTTAAACCATCTCGAATTATATAAATCCGAGTTAAATTTACTAAGGCTGGTTTAACCCTTTAAACCAAGTTAACCTTTATTAAAGGCTTTTAAACAATTTATTTAAAATTCAAACTCCATTTCTAATCTATTACAAAGTTCAAATAATTCAAACTCTTTTTAAACAGTTACATCTTTGAAATTCAATATATTATCAAATTTAAATTTTGAAATCACACTCTTGAAGTTTTATCTTATATATTCAAATCTTAAATCCAAAATGATTCCATTTTACCTTAATAATGGATATATTACCATACCCAATTAAATTAATCATTTAACTTCTCAAGTTAAATTTCAATTTCATATTGGAATTTCCAAATCAGGTAGTCCTTTCAAACTTATTTAACTTCCTCTAAGTTAAATTCAATTCACTTAATTCAGTCAAATTCACACAATTTGAATTCCCATTCAAATTCCAAAATTCTTTCCCATCTGTAAGTTCAAAAACTTATCAGTTTAGGTTTTCACAACTCATTCCCAATTTAAAACTCAATATATAGAGTTTATCTCAAACCATCTTTGATATTATGCATATCCATACATAAACATATTTATTCCTTAACCAACCAGGCTATACTTCTTAAAATTTAAACCACCCTTGGTTTCAATTCAAACAAATTTTCTTTAAAATTTTAAAACATTTCTTATTTTTTTTTAAATAAGATCATATTCAAAGTAATTTGAATAATATTATTTCCTTTAACATTTTGTAACCAATTCAAATTTTTAAACTTAGAATTCAAGACTTCACAATTTGAAACCCACTTTTATTTATATCCTTACATTTACAAATAATTTACTTTTTAAATGGTTACTTCCTTAAAACATTTTATTGTTTACTGAAAAACAACCATCCTATTATTAAACACAATATCCATTCTATTTTCTGGTTTGAACCAATTCTAATTCATCTTATTCTGAAATACTTCTCCAATTCAAGATTTCAATTTTAGTTTGAATCCATTTCAAACCGGTCTTTATTTAATTCCAATTTCAATTTGGTTGCATTCTATTACTACTTAATTTAATTCTTACTATTACTTTTAATTTAATTAATACTACAACCAATTTCCTTAATATAATAGATAATCTATTTCTTATATAAGATTCATTTACTTTTGAAATCATTTAAAAACTTTTATATAAGAAAATAAAAAGTACGCTCTCTCATATATATATACACTCAACTCATTCTAGGGTACCACTTACCCTATCCTTAATGAGTAATCCCACCAGAGCCAAGGTTCTCGCTCAACCTTCTGCTCTGATACCAAATGTAACGACCCGGAATTTTCGATCCCGAAAATTCCAGATGGTTAGAGAAAAGAAGAAAGAGAAAGAAGAAGAACAGAAAAGAAACACACAAACTCACATTCGCAGCGGATAAAATATAATATCAATAATAGTCATACCAAAGAAAACCGTATCTATCAATTTACATCGATATATCAGAGTTACAATAATTTTATACAACATTGGATAGATACAATCTAACATGTCTCAGATATAAAATATCATAGTGGAAACTCTCCATACGTCCCTGCCATCCAGCTCGCCTCCTGAGCTCCAGAACGTCCTTACCTGAAAATCTGTAATACTCGGTCTGACCCGAGCATTACATCAAAGTAACACCCGGGTCAGGCTGGAAACCAGCGTGAGTAAATCCATTTAATATACTATTCAACAATCATAAAACTTAATTTAAACCCAGGGGTAACTCGTACTTCACTACGAGTTTTCAATTTATCATGGTCAACACCTTCACACATCAATATCTATGTACCTCTACATAGTTTAAAGGATCCAATTTCTTAATTCATTCCATTTCCAGCCTATTGATTTCACTTATTAAATCCATAAGGAATTTATAGACGATTATAAATCGAAGGGGTTTCGGGTATTTACTAATACCTGACTCCGGTCTCTTCGAAATCAATACCTTCATATTCCAAATTATTCACTTGAAAAAAAATTCAATCTTCACATACAGAGTGTCACCCACATTAATTCATCATTGATAGACAACTAAATTATCTCAGTTTAAACACAAAGCATTCCAAAATCACATATCCAAGATATCAGTCAATCTAAGGCATGCAATATTATTCAATCACTCGTAAGCAAGATAAATTAGTTCTACCATTCCAAATTAATTTAAACAAATTAATTTAATTATTTTATTCAACTTTAATCCTTCTTACTTAACATTAATTAAATTTAAACCATTAATAAATCATGCCTAAATTATCCTTTCTAATACATTAAGTAATTAACTTTTAATTAATCACACAGATTAATTAATCTTTACCTATTCACATTAATTACATTAATGCCTAATTAATTTCTCAAATTAATCACTTACAATGATCAATTAATCATTTATTGATTTAACTCATTAATTAAATACCCATTAATTAATCTCTTATCTAATATCCCTTAATTGTTTATACTAGGTAATTAATCCTTTACTGCTCCCTTTAAGAAATTCTTAGATTACTTTTATCCGGTAATTATTCTTTTGGGTTGATAATCTTCAATTAATTAATCTCTAAACATTAATAAGTTTAACCTTTTATTCATAATTAAATGAGTTAACTCCTAACAAATTTCTTAAATTGCTTATATTAAGTAGTTCACTATCTAAGTAATTAACTTCTAATTACTAATTACAAATTAATTAATCTCAAATTAATTAATTTATAATCCCTAAATCATTAATAACTTAATTTCTCTTTAAATTTCTTAATTTTATTAATCTTTAATCACCAAAGTCCTTGATTTACTTAAAGATAACCTATTTATCTAATTTATCATTTATAACACATAACTTAATCCTTTAAATTAGTTTCTAAATTACATATTTTAGTTAAGTACTTAAATAAACTTAAGAATTAATTTATTTTAAGTAAAACTTACTATACAACTTCTTAAACCAATATGAATAACACTACTACACAAGGAATAAATCTTTGAAAAATCAGTAGAACCTGATTACAAAATTTTGAGCTACTCTTTTTTTTAAAAAAAAATGAAAAAAAACTGTAAAACCTTATTCTTCGAGTTCACCCAGGAACCAACCCGAGTCCTTTCCAAAGTTTACCCCGAGTCACACGCATGACCTCCCACTTCGAGGCAAAATCCAAATCTACTCGAAGCAGACCCGAGTACGCATTGTCTTCCCCAAAACAGTCATCAATTCCGACATGAATGCACTGGTGCATATGCACCAACCCACCGCGTCGCTTCAACTACCCATTCCACCTTCAGCAAGTCACCGTTGACCACCCCAATCCACCCAGCTACCTAGATTCGCCTCGAACTACCCAGAATCAAAATTGAAAGATCCGGTCATCTCCGGAAAAAACTAGTCACAAAATCTTCCTGCTCCGCCCCTCTTCCGACCACCAGAGGAACCACCACACCGTCCAGACCTTCCTCTCACCCCCTTCTAACTCTTTCCCACCCTCCGATAGTCCCAAATCAACAACGTTGTCGCCAATTTGCCTAATCTTGACATCGACCAAAATTAGCTCCTAAACCATACTCAATCCCCTGCCGATCACCACGATGATCGTAAAAATCATCATACATTTTTCCTGAGGTCTCTGACCTTCATGCTACTTCCTGAAACAACCACGACTCTTCCCCTTCACTCCGATCATCAGGGAAGCCCTCAATTCCATAATCTGATCATTCCCAAAATACTAACCCAATACCCAACTAAAAATCATAATTTTAGTTTTAAAATTCAAGTTTTCTTGTGTTGATTTACGCTGCATGCTTGAACTCATAAGCCAATTTATTTGTTTTTAACATTTTTTTTCTAAAATCATACTGTTTTTACATAGTTACAGAATGTTAGCAAATCAAAAATACTTAAATAAGTTTTAAAACTTGAACTATGACTTATCAAACTCATATTGTTTTAAATTCTAAGTCTAATAGTAATTTGGATAAGAAGTTTGAATTTTTTTTTCTGAAATGTTAAACTCTGTATATTTTTTTCTTTTGAAACAGAGAAGAACATGTTATAAAATCTGGCACAGATCAATACAATCACCAATATCCAGAGATTCCTACTTATACATACATGTGCATAACACAAATACAATATACTATCACATGCATAGATTTAGATCTGTTGTAAGTTTCATAGAAAAGGGTTGCTCATAAGTATAAAATTCAAACTGGTTCAAGCATATAAAAAAATGCAGAGGATTACTCACCTGTATACATAACAGCAGCATTATATTTTAGGTCAGGGTCCAGATGTTGATTAAATCCTCTTAATCGAGCTTAAACTAATCTAGGACTAAGCTTTAGTTGAGATGAATTCGTATCTACATTTGCTTGCTTTATTTCAGAAGAAACTACCAATTGCAACAGTTACAATTTTTTCTGATTTGCTTGGATGATTCAGATTTTACTCCTGTTCTAGGTTATACAGTTTTCATTTTTTTTTCTTTTGTTTTTGGTTTACATTTTCCTGATCTTTGTTGAAGAGAACAAAGAAATTCTTAGCTGAAAATAAAAATTTACTTTTATTTTACAATTTAAATTTTAAACTTAATTATTAGGAGAATTACATTTGTCACTTGGATGATTTAGTTTCCTTACACCTAAGCTTATTGACTTACAAATGTCCTTATGTTTAAATTTATGTCTTACAAGTGTTATGATGTTTAATTAATATTTACAAAAGTATTTTCCTAATGTTTTATAAATGTTTTAAATGTTATTTCTTTTTTTTTCTTTCTTTTTAATAATTTATTTAAGCCTTATATAAATATTTATGAAATATTTACATGATTATAAGGTATATTTATTTTATAGAAATAATCTTTGGATTTCAATAAATATTCATGTGAATTCAAATAAACATTTATTAACAAATAACTTATGCTTTTGATTCAAATCTATATAACATGTGTTTATAAATTTGAGAAATTTAGTTTAACTCCTTATATAAAATTTTAAAACAATTTTATCTTATGATAAAATTAAAATGAAAGAAATATTAAAACAAATGAACCTTTAATTTGAATCTTATTTATCATTTTGAAAAGTATTAAATCAGATTAACATTTCAAATTACAAATTATATATTTATTAAAGTTTGAAAACATTTATTAAATTCAAATCAATATTTTTTTCCTATTTCTAATATATACATAAAAATTCATATATTTAATTTGTTTGAAAATAATAGTTTTTTTTCCAGATATCAAAATTCAGATTCTATTATTTATATTCAGATATTCTTTATTATCAAAAATTATTATCTGTTCAATCTATAAACCGGAGAGTTATCCAACTATTAGATGCTCAAAAACTCGGGTTATCACATGATTTTTTGGTGAGTTTTAAAATGGAGAGGATCAGCTGAGTTGTTTAAAAGATGAAAAGGAAGTGGCGGCCATTATTTCGATTTTGAATGAAGAATAGTTTTCGTTTTTCAAATGAATTTGATCTGTACAGTTAAAATGCTCGACTTTGATTTACAAAAGGAAGGACACACGTGTTTAACAGGGCGAACTCGTGTCTTAAACTTTCTTTACGGTCTGTACTTGTGAATGCAATATAATTATTTTTATTTATATTTAAATTTAAATTTATATTCAAATCATCTCGATTTTCGTAATTCATAATCTCGATCTCCAATCGAGGCATGCCGCCAGGCATTTATAATGTTATATCCTTATTTCGAATGAAATGGAAAAGGTTTCGAGTCCTAATTCGATCGTATGGAGAACATAGCTTTTTGGACCCAGTTATTATATTAAATTTTGATATAGATTTCAATGCATTTACCTATCGTACAGCCAAACGATCATTCTAAGCACTACGAAAATTGAAATCCGATAATAATACAATATTATGGATCCAATGGAACTTGTTTCGTCGAAATCCGAGACCGTGCCTCCGAAAGCTATTTTTAAATATCGTTTTAAACGATATAATTTCAAAACTTAACAAAACACTTCCAAATTCAATTTTAACACTTTTACTATCTACAGTATTATCAATATAAATTTTACAGGCCTTTAAATTATTATATTTTTAACAAGCTTAAAATTTCAGATTCAACCGTTTGCCCAATTTCCATTTTTTTATTAAACAACTAAATCACTCAATAAATAGTGATTGAAATTCAAATTAGAATTTAACTTTTAAATATTTAAAATCTATTAAATATTTCAATTTCAAATGTCCAAAATCCTGGGTCATCACTGTGACGCCCCACCTCTGTACCCACTCTAGCCAAGGACACTACGGTATAATGCCGTCAACTAGCACGGAGAATAAGGCTGCTGAGGAGCGACCATCCGTGTAATTGCTTTGTACGAGCAATGATATGTCAGATAGTACAACATGCATTTGGTTTCAGGAGGAAATCCGACATACCGATACAAACTCAAAGCTACTACACAGTGGCTGTATATATTCTTCGAAAACAAATATAGAAATAAACATAACACAAATCAGTCACAGACATCCATATCACAAAGGAGGAAAATAGATATGAATATATAACACATGAAAGTGTACATCAGAGTAGTGGTCAAACAAGATCCACAATGTCACAAAAGAATAGCTACAAGTGCTAGACAAAAGAATATGGATACATCAATGAGTCTATATGTCAAATGTATATAACAAAAACTACTAATCTAAGTAGTTAGCCAAAAGTCAGGGTGATAATCCCAGATGTGAAGTCAAGCAGAAGCACCTGTAACATCTCGGT
Organism: Allium cepa; assembly: GCA_030765085.1. Lineage (NCBI taxonomy): Eukaryota > Viridiplantae > Streptophyta > Magnoliopsida > Asparagales > Amaryllidaceae > Allium > Allium cepa. The sequence continues at coordinate 117,739,489 of CM060930.1, read as the reverse complement.
CTGACCTGAGTATTATTTAATAAGAAAATAATAAACGGATCAGTCTAGCTATAAATATCAGATAAAATGATATAGAATAAGAGATATGACATAAATATATGATAACCACAAAGCCATACTGTGATAAGTATGCAATTGAAAATCAACTAGGGATTAATAATTATCACAAGAATCTTCTCAAAGACCAAAAGGAATGTCGTACTCTTTATCTATATTCACCAAAACCATAAATATGGACAATGATATCAATGCCAATCACAAAAGTTAATGACACACAAATTCACCAATGCACAAATATTGATAAAACTTATCAATGTAAATCACAAAAATTAGTGAAACACAAAATACTAGAAATCATCAATGGAAATCCAGAAATCACAAAAAGGAGGAGGCCTATAACAAAACGGGAGCATAAAAACTCACCCAACACGTGTATCACAAAATGGAACGCTATTCCATGGTTGCTAACCATTAATTTTGAGCCGAAGCTCCACAAAACGGCCCGAAGACCATGGGTCGCTACCCCACCAAATTGAGCCGAAGCTCCACAGAAACGGGGTTTAGTCTCCCTCGTAGACAAAGAGACATCGCACATTTGCTAGTCTAAATCACAAAAATTATCATCAACGATCATCAAGAAGTGTCAATTACAGTAAGCTAGCAAATATATAAGCTTAGCTTCATGTCCCATAACCACTAGCTTAACTTAAACATTTATGAACAAATTGTAGGTCTCCACTCGAAAATTGTCACAAGAGGTTCAATCGCACAAGTCCAAGAATTAACCGGCGAAGTAAATGCAAGCGTTTCATACCATTTGTTTTACTAAGCCGTTTAATTAGATTTCTCATACGAGTGAGATAAAGTGACAAATCATAAAAATGATTGTAGAAACAATAAATCACAAAAATTCACATTCGAAGACGTGAATAAAAATCCAAAGAATTCGATTCCAAATCCATCAAAGTGGAAATACCATTTCGACTTAACAACCATGACTTACGACTTAACATAAGTCAATACAAGAAATCAGCGGCTCAACGCATGCGACTACGCGGCGTATGACCTAAGAGATCCGCGACTTAAGAAATAGCATGTGGCTTAAAGCAGGTGTGACTTAAAGGGTGGCGCGACGTAACTGCAAGCGACCTAAAGAATGGCGCGACCCATAGCATGTGCGACTTAACAGTGCAAGCAGGCCGAACGAACTAAGGAGGTCAGCGACCTAAGGCAGGCCGACTCATTGCAAGACGAGCAACCTAGGGGTTGCGACCTAAGGCAGGCCGACCTAACAGTAAGGCAAGCGGCCTATGGGGTTGCGACCTAAGGCATAAGAGAAGGCCGAGCGACTTAAGTGGGGACGACCTAAGCATGGCGCGACCTAACATGGCCGAGCGACCTATGCGGCCAGCGACCCAAGGCGAGTGACTTAAGTAAGAAGGCCGAGCGACTTAAGTGGGGAACGACCTAATTTGTCGCGCCCTAAAGGGTTGCGTGATATAGCAGGTGAGACAAATGGCGCGACCTAAGAGAGCAAGCGACCTAAGTGGTGGAACGACCTAATGGCCGAGCGACCTAAGCAAGGCGCGACCTAAGAACGGCGTGACCTATATGCAAGCCGAGCAATTCGAATTGTGTAGGTCGAGCGACCTAGGGGATTGAAGTGCAAAACTCTCTCAATTTGTAACCGATCGAGCACGAACGCTAGGGGATTACTCCCATCGGCTACCCGGTCCTATTGGCTCCTCGATGCATCACCAAAAACGTGTTCAATCATCAAAGTCAGGATTTTTAAAGACTTGAACCCAAAACATTAAAAATTGGATTTTCACCAATTCAATCCAAACCAAGAGCAAATGCGTATGAATAAGTGTTAGGAATTCATACCCAACAATCAAAGATAGTTATAGACAAAGATGTGAGATAAAAATCTCACCTTTACACTAAATCAATGAAGAAGAAGCTTGAAAGCAAAGGAAGAACCAATGGCTTCTCTTTGAATTTGGAGTTAGATGTTGGATTTGCAAATGAACTAGGGCTTGGAGTTTTAATTTCCCATTCCTTCCTCCATTTTTGATGAAGCTTGAGTGTTAGAAAATGAAAGCAAAGTTATGAAGAGAAGGGGGTTGAGCTAGAGTTAATAGTTTAGGCAAATGGGCTAAACCAAACCCAAAGCACAAAGTGAATAAGTGGCAAAATTCCACTAACTCCAAACATATCAAAGTTTATACTCAAAAAGATCGCAAACGGTGTTTTGGACCCAATGGAAGTGGTTCCGAGTCCTTATTCGACCGTATGCAAAAAAAGTAACTTTTCGGACTAAAATCCGACTAACGATAAAATATAAAAATAAAATATTTAAATATTCAATCGTAAAATATGCGGGTTGTTACAAACTCCCCTCCTTAAAGAAATTGCGTCCTCGTAATATTTAAGAATAAAATATAAGGTAACAACCATGAAAGCATATCAACACAAAAGAAATTTGAAATAAGAAATTCACCTCAGAGAGCACGGGAAAGTAAGTCCGGATGCGTTCGCTCGATGAACTCTCTAGATTCCCAAGAGCAATCCTTAAGATTTGAGGACCGTTGAACTTTAACAAGCGGAAAATCTTTATTTCGAAGGTGCTTGACCTCCGCAGCAATAATACGAATAGGATGTTGCTCATAAGTTAAATTAGGCGAAACTTCAATTTCTTCCACAACACCGGGCTCAAGAATAAAATCAGAATCTCGAAGGCATTTCCGTAATTGAGAAACGTGAAACACATCATGAATAGCAGAAAAATGAGCCGGTAATAAAAGACGATAAGCCACGGAACCAATACGTTCGGTGATGGGAAATGGACCAATATATCGAGGCGCTAACTTTCCCGATCGACTAAAACATACAACACCCTTCATAGGTGAAACACGAATAAACACAAGATCTCCCACAGAAAATTCTATTTCCTTCTCCGTTTATCGGCATAGGATCTTTGCATACTCTGGGCTTCTTTCATCTAATGACGAATAAGGTCAATCTTCTCTGTGGAGTCACAAATAAAATCTAGACCTAAAATCAGCTTTTCACCGGCCTCAAGCCAACAAGAAGGAGATCAGCATGGTCTTCCATAGAGTGCCTCGAAAGGTGCCATACCAATACTAGATTGGAAGCTATTATTATAGGAAAACTCAACAAGAGAAATATGATCTTCCCAACTTCCACCAAAATCAAGAACACATGCACGAAGAAGATCTTCAAGAGTTTGATTCACACGCTCAGTTTGTCCATCGGACTGGGGATGATAAGCGGTGCTAAAATTAAGCTTCGTTCCCAAAGCTTTTTAAAGACTCTTCCAAAATCCACACGTAAACAATGGATCATGATCACTAACAATAGAAGTAGGGACTCCATGCAATTTAACGATTTCTTTAATAAAGAGTTTGGCCAGGAGAGGAACGGTTCGATTGGACCGAACGGGAATAAAATGGGCAGATTTAGTAAGTCTATCAACTATCACCCATAAGCTATCATGACCCGAACGAGAACGGGGAAGGCCGTCTATAAAATCCATGGAAATTTGATCCCACTTCCAAATTGGAATTTCTAAAGGTTGCAATAACCCACTGGGCCTTTGATGTTTGGCCTTGACAAGTTGGCAAGTCATGCAACACTTAACAAAGTTAGAAATATCGGATTTCATTCCCTCCCAATAATAAAGTCGCTTCATGTCCGCGTACATTTTACTGCACCGTGATGAATGGTAAATTTAAAACGATGAGAATCTTCTAAAATGTCTTTACGAAGATTACTAATATTTGGCACGATAAGTCTACCAAATTTTTGAATACCGCCACGAGAATCAATATCAAAGTCTTTCAAACCCTCAATAACAATTTTATCCCTAAAATTTCTGCCAATAAGAGCCAATTTGGGATCTAGCTTTTGAGCTTCAAGAATGCGGTCTAAAAGAGAAGGATGAGCCTCGGGGCTACATAAAACAAGAGATGAACATAAATCGGAAACACGATCTCGAATCTCACAAGTGGATAAAATTCCAAGATCATTCCATTCGGATATCATCATAGAAACAACCGCTTGTTGCTTACGAATAAGTGCATCCGCAACACGATTTCCCTTTCCGGGAGTATAAAGAATATCAAGATCATAAGCTGCAAGAAATTCGAGCCAACATTGTTGACGCAAATTAAGTTCCTTTTGAGAAAATAGATACTTCAAAGATTTATGATTGGTGTAAAGAATAAATTTTTCTCCCAAAAGATAATGACGCCAAATACGAAGGGAGAAAACAATAGCCGCGAGTTCTAAATCATGAGTGGCATATGTAGTCTCAGCAGGCTTCAATTGTCTAGAAACATAAGCAATAACACGTTCTCTTTGCATAAGAATGACACCCAAACCAGTGCGACTAGCATCGGTATAAACAATAAAATCTTGGTTTCCCTCGGGAATAACAAGAATAGGAGCATCGGAAAGGAGTTCTTTTAATTTCTAAAAAGAAGCTTCACATTTGTCCGACCAAATGTATTTAACTCCCTTCTTTGTCAAAATAGTAAGAGGCACAGAAATTTTGGAGAAGTCCTTTATGAAACGGCGGTAATAACCCGCCAATCCGAGAAAACTACGAATTTCGTCACACTCTCCAGTCCCTTCCAATTTGGAATCGCTTCAATCTTTGAAGGATCCATGGAAATTTCAGATTCGGAAATAATGTGACCGAGAAACTTCACACGAGATTGCCAAAAGTGGCATTTAGAAAATTTTGCTTTCAATTGATTGCTCCTAAGAGTTTCCAACACAATCCGAAGATGCTTTTCATGCTCCTCCTCGGTTTTTGAATATACAAGAATATCATCAATAAAGATGAGAACAAACCGATCGAGGAAGTCTTTGAAAACTCTATTCATAAGGTCAACGAAATAAGCCGGAGCATTCGTTAAACCAAATGGCATGACAAGCCATTCATAAGATCCATAACGAGTACGGAAAGATGTCAAAGGAATGCTATCCTCTGCAATACGAAGCTGATGAAAACTGGTAGCTAAGTCTAATTGTGAAAAGACTCTAGCACCACTAAGTTGATCGAATAGATCATCAATCCAAGGTAAAGGATATTTATTCTTGATAGTAAGATCATTAAGCTTGCGGTAGTCAACGCAAAGCCTAAGTGTACCATCGGATTTCTTCACAAAAATAGCCAAAGCCCCCAAGGAGAAGAACTAGAGCTAATAAATTGTTTCGTCTCCAATTCGGATAATTGTTTGCGCATATCCTCATTTTCTTTATTAGACATATGATAAGGAGGATGAGTAATAGGTTGATCTCCAGGGATAAGATTAATTTTGAATTCAATTGCTCGCTTAGGAGGTAATCCTAAAACGGGCTCAAATATGTCGGAAAATTCACGAACAACGGGAATAAGAGAAATAATATATTCCTCGTCATCATTATCGTCATCATGAGGATTTAAAGAATATAAAGATGCAACCAAGCTGGAACCCGAATCTTTAAGGTCAATAGAAATCTGCTTAACATATTGAGGATGTCGAAGATGAATAGTCCGCACAGGACATAGGATTTGGGCTTCATAGCGGTTAAGCCAATCCATTCCCAAAATCATTCCAAAGCCTAAGTAGCGGATAACATGCAAATCGGCTTGGAATGAAAAATCACACAAAATAATTTCGACATCTTTACACAATAAACTGATTGTTGCGGATCCACCAACCGGATTCGCAATTCTCTAAGAAGTCATTAAACACAAAACATCCAAAGAAAAAGTATCAACAAGTTCTTTTGAAATAAAAAAATGGGACACACCCGTATCAAAAAGAACTCGAATAGGATGATCACGAAATAAAATAATGCCATCAAGGATAGAATGAGAAATACCTTGACCACGAGATGTGTTGCCAAGGGCTTGAGCAACACTAAGCTTTCCCTCCTTCCTGTTTTGAAGTTTGGGACAAGAAGACAAATAATGATCCGGGCTTTTGCAATAGCGACAAGCTCGGGGCTTTGAACATTTGTTCGCATAATGGTCCTTAGAACCACAGTTCACTACACCATAAAAGCAATTTCGCAACACCATAGTGCGGCAAATTAACAACGGACTTAGGCCGTTGCAATATTCCAACGGCTTTGAACCGTTGCAAACCCTTTGGCAACGGCTTTGAGCCGTTGCTATATTAGAACGGGTTAGGGTTTACATGTGGTCTTCGAATAATATAGCACGCCCTCAAAACAACGCCCCGTACCCTTCAATTTTTTTTTGCTCCCGCGCGCGCCTCCTTCCTAATTTCTTCTGGCAACAGCGATTTCCCCAAATCCCACAAAACCTAGCTCCACGTTCTTTCCACTTCTCTTCATCGTTACGTTTTTTCAGGTAATTCCTCTCCAACCTGAAATCCCTATTCTATTTTGTTTTGTCTCTAATTGATGGTATTGTTAATATTTCGAAATCAAATACTCTTTTATGATTTTTAATATCCTGGTTGTTTACCCTTTCCCATATTTGCTTTTACTTGAATTTTTATGGTTTATTGGATTCTTACAAGGTTTAAATTTTCATTTTGTTTTCCTATTTCCTAATAGTTGTACTATTTTTTTCATAATTTATGCTTCAGTTTGTTCAGGTAAATTTTGCATATCGTATGTGCAGTTTTGAATTTTCCAAGTTAATTGTGTATGTTTCGATTAACGGCTTCAGTTTAAGTTTCTCTAACATTCGTAGTGATTTAAGAAACAACTATCAATTATCATAAGCTAAAGTGTCAAAAAATGGAAATAGTCTGATGTTGAATCATTTTATGATGTAGTTTAAAATATGGAGTGAATATATATTTGAATTTATCTTAGGTGTTGTTATTTACAAGAAAATGAATATAGTAATAAGGAACTTCGAAAAGGAATTACCCCTTAACAATTGACATCATCAATAGAGAAGAGACATTAGCATTATCATTGGGCAAAATGTTGTAATTGTAATTTAATTGTGATGCATTTTCTTAAATATTAAGTGGATGATATATTTAGATAATAAACTTCATATTGGGTTGTTGCATTACTGCATTATTGGGCTGTGTTGGGTTAAGTTTTTATTGATTAAAGAAATTTTAATTATTGGGATAACTAATTTATTAGAGTAAACATGCAAGGTTTTGTTATCATTTATTAAAATTGTCCATTGAAATTTATGATCAAAATCCATATGATTCTTTTTAAACCAACAACTGACTAAAATTTGTTTCACACTTCCCTTTCATGTTGCTTTGATTTTTCACACTTCCCTTTCATGTTGTTTTTAATTTGTCCATGCTCTTTATTATCTTGCTAACTTCTTTTAATTTAGTGCACTTATCATGTGTGTTTACCAAACTTATCGACATGATATTTAGTGTACTTATCATTCAAAAGTATTAGAAGATTAATCTTTTGAAGATACGCATTTTGGTTTATCTTATTTCAAAAAAAATTCATTTAAAAAGATTTATACAATATAAATACAGTAGAAGTTATAAACAATGTAAACATTAGGATGGTAAGCTACTTTGGGTGTTCTCAGATAGCATCTGATAGCTAGGTTCTTGAAGCGACCCCGAAATAACACTCAAACAATTTTGTTAGCACTTAACAAAATAGAAGGGAAAAAACAAGATACCATTAAAACTATAGACTATAGAACTGTCTCTGATTTGAAAAAAGTTATGCATTCTAAACGGAACATGTATTATAAGAACTTTTAAGAAGTTAAGAATTGAGAGTGACATGCTCTTATTAATCATGGTTGGAAACAACATAGTCAAGAACTATTAAGGATGCTTCTGGAATTACGAGATAAGCAAATCCAATATAAATGGCTAGATAAACAGTGCTCCTGTGCTGGGGATAATTGCTTACTATATTAAGCAAATTGAAGTGGTTGGCTGATTGATAAGCGAGCTACAGAGATTAGCCGATTCATTAGTCCACGAATAATAAATTAAATTTTAAGTTTCCAAATATTTATTGCAGTCTTACTAACTTTGAATAAAATAATACCCATCAACTAGAAGAAGTAAAATAATAGCTTAAGCAATTCATATCATTCTTCTCTCACGTGAGTGTTCAAAGTTGAATATTGTGGATGGCTAAATTGTTTTTCTCTTTCTTTCTTCTTCTTCTTCATCTTCTTGGCCTTTTTTTTTGTTTTGAGAATTATTTATCATTCAACTATTTCAGTTCGCATGATCAACTAACTAGTAGGATTAAATTTTTGAATGAAAATTACGTTTCAAATCTTTTCTTACATGGACAAACATATCCTGATGTGGACAACATGATATTCATATTTATGGCAATTTTTTATCGTTAGTATATTTTTTATCGAGTTCTAAATAATTTTACTTTTAGCATAAAAAATGTTATATAGCTGTCAGGGAATACAATTTTTCCAATGTCAACAACTTCATTTATTTGTTCACCCCTTTTAAATTTTCTAAATTTTATTTTTCTGACCATAAACTTAACCACTAGCTCCGTTCCTGAATTCTGCATTTAGTCTGTCGTCAACAAGCCTAATCTAATCACTTTTGACCATTAATAATCACACTTCCCTTTCACACACATGATAATGCCTGGTTTGTGTTGGGAAAAAAATTATGATGTGAATTTACTAAACTGCCGACAGCATGGAATCAAAAACTTCATACTTGTAGTAGACAATTGAAAATACAATTTAATCAACTGATGTTTAAAACCATGTCTTGAACATGCCTTTCTAAAATACCATACCTGATTGTTCAAATAGCTATGTCAAATAACCACACCTTTTCAGTTACCATACTTTTAGACTGCGGGTATGGTATTTTAGAAGGAAAAGAAAAGGATAGTGGAATAGTTTTAAAGGTATTCAGGTAAAAAAATTCAGAACCAAACATAGCATGTACACGTAGCAACGCAGATCAAACAGTAAAGTTAGCATTAAAGTACTCGGCTTCAACTATGATTTGTCAACGAATTGAACAAATCAGAGTGACACATGGAGAAGCACGCCTATTTTACAACCATCATATGTAAAAAACTTATACATGCTATCATTACCAACAGTATAATATTTAAGTGACATCTTCTACTACAGAAATATTTGGTGCAATTATCCTGTTTTTATTTATTTTTTTGTTTTTTTTGTTTTTTTTTAAATTAAAAAAAACCTAAAGTATACAATAAACTATTGGATAACCATACAACAACGTATTAAAGGTTGGTTTGATAATCGATGTTTTGGTTGCAGGCAATTGAAAATCCAGGAAAAGAAATCATACGCCGGGAAGTGTGGGAGAAAACTCATACAAAAAAGGATGGCACCATATCGGATTCAAATTCTTCGTACTTTGTAAGTTAAACAATATATTGTTTTAGATGATAAATTAAAAATCATTTACTGTTATGACATATATGTTTCCATGGTTTATCAGCCTATAACTTATATGCACGAAATTAAATATCTCAAGTATTACCATATTTTGTTAACTACAGCACTACTATGTTTGTTCACTACTTTTTTGTTCACTACTATCTTCAAATGAGTTCTGCCTATTCATGTTGATTTAATTGTTTTGTACATGGACAGTGAATTTAATTTCACTCACTATTCATTGTTTGGGCAGTAAGTAGTAGAGGGTGGTTTGAAGAAGTAGGTGAACATGGTAGTATTTGTTGATGGTCAGTTGCTTGAAGTTGTTGGTTGTTGTGATGTGTAAAGTAAAATGAGCTGTGATATGTAACGTAATGTGTGTTGTGGTGAGGAGGAGCAACTGAGACAGTGAATCAGGACTGTTTGCAATAGTGGCAGGTTTAACACAATTATGTAACAGCAGTGAGAAGTGGTGGTGGGAATGGTGATTTCTTCATGGGAATGTCAGTGAGCAGATGGAAGTGCAATAAGGTTGCAACAGTAATTCAGGTCGATGATGTTGTAGCCAATGTAGTGAATAGAAATGAACTGAAGGCGATAGTTAGAGTGGAATATGGAAGTGCGGAGGGTAATGTTGTGAAGTGGTTGAGGAATGGTGTATATGTTGACAGGGAGATGATGTTGGCGAGGCATGGGAAGAATGTGAAAGCCAATTGTTTGTGCACAGATGCACAGAGGGAAGAATGAACAGTGAAGTGTTTTGAGGATGGAGGGTGGTTTGTTTGCAAAGCTGCAGTGTTGTAAAAGTGTGATGCAAAGAGGCAGCGAATAGGGTAGTATAGTATTGCAGGTTGTTATTATGAAAATGAGGAACAGTTTGTTGTGGACTATTGAAGTGATGTTATGTGGTCAGGAATGAAGTGATGTGGTTCAATGGTAAACTGCTTGTTGGAGATTTGATGTAAGTTGAAGTTGTATAAGTTAAATGGCAGTTGACAAAGGAGATTTGATGGCTACAGACTTGTACTAAAGTGAATGATGTTGTATGAATGGTTGTGTTTGATGAGCAAGCAAGCAGTTTGAAAATCAGCAATTTTTTTTGATGAATGGTGATATGTACAGTGTTGATGATACTTTGGATATGTATAGTGTTGCACAGTGGTGATATGAATGTTTAGTGTAGTGATATCGAGGCAGTGCACAGTGTATCAAAATGAAGGGTAACAGAGGCAGTGCTGGAGTTGTTCGGCAAAGGTGAATGAAATCGTGGTTGAGCTGGTGAAGTTATGGAGGAGTGTTTGATGTTTGGGATGATTGTATATGGTGGTTGGTTGTGTTATAGGCAATGGTGTTTCAGTGATGTTTTGGCAATGCGAAGCTTATGGAAGTGGAGGAGTTTGTTTGCTATGCACGATGCAGCAGTAATAGGAAGTGACTGGCGGTGAGCAGAAATGTGACAGGCAGGGGAAGTTTTGACATGAAGCAAGGGGGAGGAAAGTGGGCTGTGATATGTAAAGGGATTTTGGTGGTTTGACAGCTAGGGGGTGGTTGATGGTGAGACAGTACTGGATGAAGACAAGTAGAAATATGGGGACGGAGCAGTGTTTGTAGTATGGCAGTTTCCTTGTTGTTAGGTGCTGATGAACTGAGGTGAAAAAGTGGTTGTGCAATGGTCGAAGCAAGGCTGAGTGTTGTTGAAATGGTTTGGTACTGAAATGTAGTTGTTGCTGACGGGTTTGTGGTTGCTGTAGTTTTGTGTAGGAGATGAAGGTGCTGTTTGAGTGGCAGAGATATGGTCAGACAAGTTTCAGGCAAGGCTATATGCAATGGATGGCTTCGGTCTGCACTTGTAATTGTTTTTGAAGTTGGCAGAAGTGGAAACAAGACAGGTTGTAAATGAAGTGTTAAAATGGTAGGGTATGTACTGTCGTTGGCGATGTAGCTGAGCAAGAAGTGGCGGGAAATGATTGCAAGTGGCAAATGGCAGCAGTTGTGATGGCAAATGGTAAAAGGAAATGATCAAATGGGACAGTTTGTAGCACAGTTTTGACAGTATGAAATGTAAAACAGAGAAGGGAATTACAATGTAAATAGTGAAATGAAAATTGTAAAACAATGAATGGTGAGTGTAATGATTTTTTTTGCTTATACATGCACATGGGCAGTGAATTTAATTGGTTTGTACCTGTAGAAGTCATTAAATTTCTTATTATTATCTTTTGGTTAATAAATTTTCTTATCCAAATTTCTATATGCTAGTTGATATTCTAATACATCATTTGATTTTGTGTTTGCAGGATATACTGCTGCTAGATATACCAGTGTTTGCAGGATATTCTAAATAAGTATTTTATGTCAATATTCCAGTCTCCAATAAGCGTTAGACGATTGGAGGAAGACGTTATGTACCGTATGTTGTAGTATTATGTAATGATGCCGTTGTTGTACTATATATGTTATGTATACTTGTTGAACTATATTGTGGTATGCGTTGATGTTGAACATTATAATTCAAACGTTTGTTATGTTTGGTTTTTGTGTTTAATCTACGAAAAATATTTGGTTTAATAATCTTTCTTCTGTGATACTCTTAAACTTGCAATTTGTTGTATTAATTATGATAATGAAATGACTGTCGTTGGTGCAGAGAAAAATTTCGAATATGTTTTTCAAAAAATAAAATATTCATTAGCAACGGATTAAAGTCGTTGCTAGTATTTAAAACATCAGTTATACATCTACATTTAGCAACGGCTTTAAGCCGTTGCAAAATAAAATCCGAAACGACTACAAGCCGTTGCTAAAGTTTATTTTGCAACGGCCCTTAGCCGTTGCAAAAAGTATATTTCGCAATGGATTTGAGCCGTTGCGAAATTTTTACCACTGCCCATTTCGCAACAGCTCAAAGCCGTTGCAAAATGTTTTTGCAACGGCTGAAAGCCGTTGCGAAATGAGGATTCTGGTGTAGTGGTTGTAGCATTGCCCACCACTTGAGGTAGAAGTCTTGGTTGCCGGAGCGGCTTGCTTCCCTTTCTTATTGGGATAAGGACCTTTGAACTTATTAGGCCTTTTCTTGTTGGTGAAGTTCGGTTTAGCACTCCCAACCTCAACATCACTTACTCTATCAGCCTCTTCAAGTCGAAGAGCGATATCAATAAGCTGATTAAAAGAAACTTCTAATTTTAGAAGTAATGGCTTCTTGAGATTTTTATTCAAGCCATAGACAAATCTTTGGTTCTTCTTCAATGGGGTGTTTATGTACTCGACCCCATATTTAGAAAGTGACTCGAATGATGCGACACAGTCTGCCATAGAGGATTCACCTTGAACAAGGTCTATGAAACGACGAGCCAAAGTCACATTCTCAGCCTCTGGCACAAATTTTAACTCGAAGCGTTCCCGGAATTTCTCCTAAGTAAGATCCGCTTCATTTATTTCAGAAATCAGAAGCTCATACCTATCTAATGCTCTTTCTTGGAGCATACTAGAGGCCACCTGAACACGGTGAAGATCAATAAGATTCATGCGAGAAAAGATTCGATCGCATGTTCTCAGCCAAGCCTGGACTTCAATAATGGTTTCAGATCCTTTGAATGGCTTTCCACCCAAATTGGTATAATCGCTGCACAAACGTGCAAATCCAGACTTAAGGTGAGTAGACTCCGGATTAGATCCAGCTGCTTTAGCATTCCTTACTAGGTCAAGAAGCTGCTGGGCAGACATAAATACTCCATCTTGGGGAGAAGCACGAGATTGACCGGCGCTGGGACGGCCAGGTCTAACCAATTCTCTTCCTTTTGAAAGAAAGAAAGAAGAAGGATAAGGTTATTCATCTAATGAATATCAAGCAATCTTGATAGATAAACAAGGAATCATAAAGAAAATAGGATGAATCGGTATGAAGACTCGAATTAAATCCTAAAGCACGACTCCTAAGATGGACTTAGGACGGTGATCCTTGCTAGATTATTCTACATTGTTCCGAAGATTGGCTTTGATACCAAACTGTGACGCCCCATCTCTATACCCACTCTAGCCAAGGACACTACGGTGTAATGTCATCAACTAGCGCGGAGAATAAGGCCGTTGAGGAGCGACCATCCGTGTAATTGCTTTGTGCGAGCAACGATATGTCAGATAGTACAACATGCATTCGGTTTCAGGAAGAAATCCGACGTACCGATACAAACTCAAAACTACTACACAGTGGCTATATATATTCTTCGAAAACAAATATAGAAATAAACATAACACAAATCAGTCACAGACATCCATATCACAAAGGCGGAAAATAGATATGAATATATAACACATGAAAGTGTACATCAGAGTAGTGGTCAAACAAGATCCACAATGTCACAAAATAATAGCTACAAGTGCTAGACAAAAGAATGCGGGTACATCAATGAGTCTATATCTCAAATGTATATAACAAAAACTACTAATCTAAGTAGTTAGCCAAAAGTCAGGGTGATAATCCCAGATGTGAAGTCAAGCAGAAGCACCTACAACATCTCGGTCTGACCTGAGTATTATTTAATAAGAAAATAATAAACGGATCAGTCTAGCTATAAATATCAGATAAAATGATATAGAATAAGAGATATGACATAAATATATGATAACCATAAAGCCATACTGTGATAAGTATGCAATTGAAAATCAACTAGGGATTAATCAATATCACAAGCATCTTCTCAAAGATCAAAAGGACTGTCTTACTCTTTATTTATATTCACCAAAACCATAAATACGGACAATGATATCAATGCCAATCACAAAAGTTAATGACACACAAATTCACCAATGCACAAATATTGATAAAACTTATCAATGTAAATCACAAAAATTAGTGAAACACAAAATTCTATAAATCATCAATAGAAATCCAGAAATCACAAAAAGCGGGGAGGCCTATCACAAAATGGGAGCATGAAAACTCGCCAACACGTGTATCACAAAATGGAACGCTATTCAGTGGTTGCTAACCATTAATTTTGAGCCGAAGCTCCACAAAATGGCCCCAAGACCATGGGTTGCTACCCCACCAAATTGAGCTGAAGCTCCACAGAAACGGGGTTTAGTCTCCCTCGTAGACAAAGAGACATCGCACATTTGCTAGCCTAAATCACAAAAATTATCATCAACAATCATCAAGAAGTGTCAATTACAGTAAGCTAGTAAATATATAAGCTTAGCTTCATGTCCCATAACCACTAGCTTAACTTAAACATTTATGAACAAATTGTAGATCTCCACTCGAAAATTGTCACAAGAGGTTCAATCGAACAAGCCCAAGAATTAACCGGCAAAGTAAATGCAAGCGTTTCAACCCATTTGTTTTACTAAGCCGTTTAATTAGATTTCTCGTACGAGTGAGATAAAGTGACAAATCACAAAAATGATAGTCGAAATAATAAATCACAAAAATTCACATTCGAAGACGTGAATAAAAATCCAAAGATTTCGATTCCAAATCCATCAAAGTGGAAATACCCTTGCGACTTAACAGCCACGACTTACGACTTAACATAAGTCAACACAAGAAATCAACGGCTCAACGCATGCGACTACACGGCGTACGACCTAAGAGATTCGCGACTTAAGAAATAGCATGCGGCTTAAAGCAGGTGCGACTTAAAGGGTGGCGCGACCTAACTACAAGCGACCTAAAGAATGGCGCGACCCATAGCATGTGCGACTTAACAGTGCAAGCAGGCCGAGCGACCTAAGGAGGTCAGCGACCTAAGGCAGGCCGACTCATTGCAAGACGAGCAACCTAGGGGTTGCGACCTAAGGCAGGCCGACCTAACAGCAAGGCAAGCGGCCTATGGGGTTGCGACCTAAGGCATAAGAGAAGGCCGATCGACTTAAGTGGGGACGACCTAAGCATGGCGCGACCTAACATGGCCGAGCGACCTATGCGGCCAGCGACCCAAGGCGAGCGACTTAAGTAAGAAGGCCGAGCGACTTAAGTGGGGAACGACCTAATTTGTCGCGACCTAAGGGGTTGCGTGATATAGAAGGTGAGACAAATGGCGCGACCTAAGGGGTGGAACAACCTAATGGCCGAGCGACCTAAGTTGGTGTGACCTAAGCAAGGCGCGACCTAAGCGCGGCGTAACCTATATGCAGCCCGAGCAATTCGAATTGTGCAGGCCGAGCGACCTAGGGGATTGAAGTGTAAAACTCTCTCATTTTGCAACCGATCGAGCATGAACGCTAGGGAATTACGCCCATCGGCTACCCGGTCCTATTGGCTCCTCGATGCATCACCAAAAACGTGTTCAATCATCAAAGTTAGGATTTTTAAAGACTTGAACCCAAAACACTAAAAATTGGGATTTTCACCAATTCAATCCAAACCAAGAGCAAATGCATATGAATAAGTGTTAGGAATTCATACCCAAAAATCAAAGATAGTTATAGACAAAGATGTGAGATAAAAATCTCACCTTTACACAAAATCAATGAAGAAGAAGCTTGAAAGTAAAGGAAGAATCAATGGCTTTTCTTTGAATTTGGAGTTAGATGTTGGATTTGCAAATGAACTAGGGCTTGGAGTTTTAATTTCCCATTCCTTCCTCCATTTTTGATGAAGCTCGAGTGTTAGGAAATGAAAGTAAAGTTATGAAGAGAAGAAGGTTGAGCTAGAGTTAATAGTTTAGGCTAATCGACTAAACCAAACCCAAAGCCCAAAGTGAATAAGTGGCAAAATTCCACTAACTCCAAACATATCAAAGTTTATACTCAAAAAGATCGCAAACGGTGTTTTGGACCCAATGGAAGTGGTTCCGAGTCCTAATTCGACCGTATGAAAAAAAAAGTAACTTTTCGGACTAAAATCCGACTAACAATAAAATATAAAAATAAAATATTTAAATATTCAATCATAATATATGCGGGTTGTTACAATCACAATACTTTTTCTAACTCTAATTCAAATTTTGATTTTAAGTGGAAACCACACTTACATTTTCACTTTAGTTTTGTTAAAACAAACCATTAATTTTCACCTCAATTTTTTCACAAAACTAGCAAATTTCTAATGCCATAAAATCTTTTTCTAATGTTATAAATGTTTAATAAAAATCATAACACATTTTTTAAATTAAATTCTACTTAAATAAACTTTTAAAAAGTTTTACTTTAGCAATTTCATGCTAAACTATTACATAGAAAATTGTAAATCAAATTTATTTCAATTTGGTCATTTCATATCTATTAGTATGTCTCCTTATTAAGCAACTTATATAATTTCAATTTCCAAAGCTAATTTCTTTCCAACATTTCTGAAAATATTTATGGTTTTATCAATTCATTATTGGTTACTCAAATATGATTAAATTTGGTTATTTTCAGCAATATTCATACTTCAATTTTTACAAACGTTGTTTCATTTAATTTATAACCAACTATTCACCCACACACATGTATATATGTATGTATGTATGTATAAGATATCATTTCATTTAATAATTAGCTAATTTCAAACACCTTTAAATAATATATCAAGTATATAAAAATATTTTTTGAAAATTCATTTTTGGCTACAAACCATATTCCTACGTAATTTGGAAATAACTTTCAAAATGTTAAATTATTTCCTAACGCGTATTTTCAAGTTTTTATGTCAAAAACCATTCAATTTCCCTTCGAAAATACATACATACATACATACATATATATACACATACATACACACACACACAGATATATATATATATATATATATATATATATATATTAAAATGGAGAAATTCCATAATTTCAGAATGATTTTTTTAGAAGTCATCTTTTTTGTAAAAGTTCTATCCATTATAATTCAGTTTAACGTAGAAAAACAAGCATGCAAAATGCAACTTTTTGAAATTTACTTTTATAAGTAAGAAATTTTCACAAAAGTGTGAAGATAATGTAATATTTTTTTTACCAAAATGTGATATATATATATATATATATATATAATAAAGGACAGTCAAAAGGACGTGTTTTGTACTTATTTTTTAATTTACTTTCATAAGTTTCTTTGTCAAATGGAAAGCACACACCAAAATATAAGTGTAACAATATGCCTTACACTAAACTTTTTTAAAAATGCAAGCTTTACGATAATTGCGCAAAATTACTTTTTAAGTTTTTTTTACCATTTTTGAAACTTAATAGAAGGGGTTATTATTTTAATAAATCAAACAAACTTTAACATCCATATTTTTCTCATAAATCTAAAACACTATTATTTCTAATTTATTAGGAAAAAGATTAATTTATTTAAATACTTTAATTAGAGTTGATAAAACAACGTAACTTACACAAGCCAAATAAGGTCATGCAATTTAACAATGATTTATGTGGCTCCATTATGCCTTATCAACATCACTTTATTTCTTTAGACTCTAGGGTACACATCTTCTTCTTATTTGTCTTTAATCCCCATAATTTACTCTATTGCTAGTTGGTATAGAGACCTGGTCTCTATTAGCAATTCACATTTGATGGATTTTTTCTCACCTCAAAACCGCTTTTAATCTTTACATTTATTTAACTCGTTGTTAACTTCTATAAGGGATAATCCAACAACTACCTCTATGAGTTCAAATGTATTAGGTGTGGCATATACATATATATAATAGAAAACTACAAATATACTCTCATATATGTCCTAAATTAGCAGTAATCGCTTAACATAAGCTTTGATACTTAATGTAACAGCCCACTATCTACGACGTCCTAATCCACGTATAAAAGTGGCACTGACATCGCAAACATCATCAATGATGGATCGTTTTGAGGTAGAATATAAAAATAAATACACCATGGAGTAATCAACAATATTCTATACCTTTTGAAATTCACATAAAAAGGAATAAAATATAATAACCAGTAATACAATCTTAGATAAATAAAACAATGTTGTATCAAATAAATTCCACTTATAGTATCTCTCTATATTGGTAACATAAATAGCCTAATGTTTAGGACCAACTAAAATATCATTGTAGATAGCTAATAGATACACAAATGCATTTTTTTGTCACACCATCATGCCTCCAAGCCACCACCAGTCCTCTCTATCGAGCTATCAGAGTAAAACTAAAAAAGAAAATAATAGAGTGGGTCAAACATACATTTGCTAAGTGAAATGCATCATGTTGGTGTATAATACAAGTAAAACAACACTTGTGCTCAAAAATCATACTAAACTTATGTCACCTACACCAAACAAGTTTTCTAAACATGATACAAGAATATATAGTGAAATTATACGCTAAGGTGTTACTAAAATCTATTTATGTCTAACTGTGTGCATGATATTTGGCTCAAATTTTCAACATGCATGCCAAACCATCTATGACTTAACTGGGCCCAAAGCCCCAACTCACTATCAAACGTATGCACATGATTAAGCCCAAAGTCCAAACTTGCATGCCAAAACAACATGACTGAGCCTAAAGTCCTAACTTGCAATCGTCGAAATGCATGCACAAGATTGAGCCTAAAATCTCAACTCACATGCTGAAACCAACTGTGACACGATTGATCCCAGAGTCCCAATGGGGCATCGCCAAACATATGCATGCAATTGAGTATCAATTTGCATGCCAACTTCGACTATGATACGATTGAGCCCAAAGTCCCAACTCGCCAAAGCCAAAACGTATGCAGTGATTGAGCGCAAAATCCTAACTTTCATGTCAAAATCAAACTGCAATATGATTATCCATAGAAACAATTTTCCATCGTCGAAACATATGCACACGAGTGAGCCCGAAGTCCAAACTCGCATGCCGAAACTTACATGACCATTGAGGTCAAGTCCAAGCTAGCCATCGCCAAATAGTCTGCATCACTATTGGGACCATGCCCAAAATTGATCGTCGCCCTACCGTCTACGATACCACTAGAACAAGCCTCAACCCATCGTTGCCTACACCATATGTAATACCAAGAACCAATTTTCTTATATATATATATATATATATATATATATATATATATATATATATCAAAAACCATCAGTAGAAACCCCGTACAACGAATCCTCTAAAATAAGGCCTTTTTTTGAATTATGCCAAAATATGGCTAACAATAAACCAAAACGTTCCTCGTCTCGCCACAATCATGACGCCATGAATCGTGCATGTAACAGAGTTCATATGCGAGAGTTAGGAGCATTTAAAGATAAGAGTGATGTCGTTAATATTTAATTTATATTGTTGTTGTTGTTCTTTTGTATATGATATCTTCATCTATAAGTGTCTTCATGCAAAATTAACCCCACCATTGCTAAATTCGTGCTATGTAAATCTAATCGATATCTTGAAGCCGACAATAGCGCCAACTTAGACAAAACCACCTCAATTGAACGCCAAAGTTCCTACCCTCAGCGACGGTCAATCCTATTTCGACCACCTTGGAGACAACCAACACCTTCACCTGAACCAGTGTCGGTAAGTTTTCCTAGCAAAATTTCATTGAATGTGAACTATATGGGATCCATTAGACCTCATCATGGTGACCAACTTGAAGTCCTTTTCATGACCATGCCCTCTGATCTACCATCATTAGTTCATCATTAGATCAAATGAATGGTGAAAAGCTATTGAGCTTTCAAAGCGTTTTCTGTTCATACACCAATCTACGACTGAACACCACCAGTGGATTCACGTTGTAGAGAACTACAATTTTGATATGTAATATGTTTAATTTAGTACACTTCTATATTTCACATTTTTTAGTTAGGAAGAGATTCAACTTTGTATAATTAGAATTGAAGGAATCAATTTTTTTAATTATTTAACCATGGCATTCTACACCCTGATCCCGATTGACTGTAATTCAATGTAATTACTATTCAATTTCATTATTTATAATTTAATTTAAGACTAAGGCATGAATTGTTGTACCAAATAGGAAGAGTGCCACTCAACTATTAGCGATGCATCTTCTCTGATTTAATTAGATTCTCCTTCTACTTTGTTGCCCAGAAACTCTTCGCCTTCAAAGCTCTAAAACTTACGGTAATCTCGATTTATTTGCATAGTTTATGGTTGTAATGTACCGCCTTTTTGTACGTCACACACATGCCAACTCAAACCATACAGCAGGGTGGATTGTTATTGGGGAAAATAAGAAAAATCAAAGAAAGAAAAACAAAAAACAGAATCTCACAGCGGAATGACAAAATAAAATAATCAAATTACAGTTCATGAAACTGTTTACAAAACATTTGATTATACTAATACAATACAGAATCAGAGTTACATAAATCAGAAATAAATAGACAAATGCAGCGGAACCGTATGAATGCAGTGGAACAATATAGTAAATAATAATACAATCTTCGTCTTAGTCCTTCAGAAACAAATCTTCAAATCCTGAAATTCTCAGGTCCGAGCGAATTGAAAAGACAAACACTCGAGTCAGAACTAAAAGATCTTATGTAAGTTAAATCAGCAGTAAATAAATATGAGTGGAATGGGGTCAGAGATGTTTACGGGGTTTGACATCTTCTATCTAGTGTCGAGCATGAGTGCTGTGACTTAAGAGATGCTCGGGATTCACACCTTCTAAGGATCC
The DNA here is from genome assembly GCA_030765085.1 of Allium cepa. Classification (NCBI taxonomy): domain Eukaryota; kingdom Viridiplantae; phylum Streptophyta; class Magnoliopsida; order Asparagales; family Amaryllidaceae; genus Allium; species Allium cepa. The sequence continues at coordinate 117,718,509 of CM060930.1, read as the reverse complement.
GTTAAACAATCTACTATGTAGTACAATACGCTATTATAATATGTCTATAGTAATGTAAAATTATTAAAATAGCATTAAGGCGTTACTCATATCCCCCTTAACACATTTTATATATTCCCATAGTCTATACGGTACCGTACGCTCCTCCGAGAGGTTTACACAGAGGACACCCTATAGTTATGGTACAAAACAAACTTGTAGAAGGAGTGCTAGGGCATGTGAACATGGCACACGAGGAAATGCCACGGTAGATATACCATTCGCGATCCGAACTGATGATAATGCATAGTAGCTACTACCGCCCGCCTCGGAACACACTCCCAAATCAAAATCGAAGGGTGGCCACCAAAACAATCACAAATCAGAATATAATATCGAAGAAGTGTGTCTGATATGAGGAATGATCTCACTTTTTCCGGCGTGGCTCCTAATTTTAGTCAAATCTAAGCCGACTCACGGGAGTCAGGGTCACGTCATACCTCATACAGAAACCAAACCATCCTACTTCATTTATGGAATCTCCACCACGTACACAATTGTTAAAGTGGTTTTCGATATTGGCAAAGAATATGACAATATCTGATCCCGGTCTCTTTAAGAATCAATCACTAATTGCACACTGGATGGTTCTTTTACATTTTCGAAAATCATTTCATAATTGATATCAAAATATCATATTCTCAAGACCATAATACTTTAGAGATCGTATTCACTTTCAAATCATATTAACTTTCAACTCATAGTCCGAAATTATATTTCCATTCAAAAGTCGTAATTTCTTCCAAACCATATTTCCCAAAACAGGTTAAATCCTTACTTCGAAATCATCATTTCAATTTATTATAATATTTAAATCAAAATTTAGGTTATAACATCATTTAACCTTATTTTCTTTTCAAACCAATTGAATTGAATTTGAACACTTCCACTTTACTTAGTCCGGAAATTTAGAAATTAGTTTAAATCATTATAAGTAGTTAAAAATACTCTAAATAGTATAATTATAGATTAAAATACTTTTTAAATTGATTTAAGATAATTAAATAGATTCAATTAGGTCAGATATAATTAAAATAGATTAAATAGCTTTAAAATAGATTAATTATATTCAAAATAAATTAAAATGGGTTAATTAATTTAAAATAAACTTAATGCTTTTAAAAATAGTTTAAAATTATTTAATATAGTTAATATAAGTTAAGATAGTTTAATAGTTTGAAAATCTTAGAAATTCAAGTCTATAAAATAGTATGTTTTAAAAACAGTTTATATTAAAAATATGAATTTTGAAATTAATATCAATTCACTATTTATTTCATTTCATCACAAGGGAACCATTTCAATTTATTAATCAAAAAACCCCATTTCCAAATCTCCATTCACATTCTAAATAAAATAGTACATTTTACATCGATTTTAATTCATGCTTGAAATATCAATTCAAGTTAATCCAATTTCAATATATTCCACATTTATTTTTCAAACAAATTCAATAGCTCGATTATAATAGAATTTCGTTTATATTTAACAAACTAACTTTAACTTTCAATTTACTTTCTTAACAATTCCTTTTAAACATTGCCTATTTCAACATAAAATTTGATTTTGCCAAAATGCTTCAATTTATATAAATCAAATTTTACTTCAAACATCAATTAATTAAACTCAAAAATTAAGGATTTAAAATCATTTAATTTAACCAATGCGGTGTCCGTATATAATTCTCTACCCTAGGGTCAAGTGATATGGATATTTATCATTTCAATTCGCAACTTAAAATTTTACGGTTATATATCATTTCAAACCGCCATCTCAAATTTAAATAAAAATCCATAAAATAGTTCAAGTCTATCATTTCAACCGATAATTATTTTTCGCTATTCTATAGATCATTCCGGTATGTATGACTTCAACCTATAGTGAACTTCCAGTTTATAACGATATAAAATACAACATCCATTCATCCAATTTCAATAATTAACATCCATCACAATCATCATCAAAATCAAATAATAAATATCAATATAGAACTAGAAATCAATAACAGGTATTTAACAGGCAATTTATATTCAATAGTAACTTAAACAACTATTTAATCCAAATAAATTCCAATTAATTGCGATGATGATTCAAAATATACCAAACAGTCATAAATAAATTTCAAATCACATCATAAATTAATTTAACGAACTTAATAAATTTTATTAGTTGTGAGTGGGTTAAAACTCTCACCTTTGAATTTAAATTGAATTTACATTCAATTTAAACTCAAAATTCAAATAGTCTCAGAATTCGTCCAAACAAGCATCAAGATGTCTGGAATCTCAATACGATCCTAGCGGAGAAAACCATGCTTAAACTCGAGTTCGTATGCAAAAGATATTCAGGTTAGAAGTTATACTATATATAGAATAAAATAAAATAAAATAGAAATAAAACAAATCTTACACATCAGCTACACATGCTCGAAACCCTTGCACACAGGCGGCAAGAACGCGTTTGATCCAAACCCTAACCCATTTTCGTCACTCTTTAAATTTCTGATGCCACCACATTCAGCTTCGAGTCGATCGGAGGCTACCATTGAAAAACCCTTGCCTGGCCGCACGTACGGCCAAGTTGCGGCATCCTCCGGCGTTTCCTGAGACGTACGCCGCCGCTGACGATCTTAAGTGATTTTCGACGAATCTGAGAACCTTTATGACCAGCGAACACCGCTACAAGGACTGCTCGACAAATGCAACGACCCCAAGCCCTCTGATCACCTTCAAAATGTAGATCCGCCGCACAATGACAACCCTACCCAATGGACGACTGAGACTAATCCATCGAATTCTTGATAAACGATGGTTCAAATTGGATAACGAATTATTGTAGAAGATTACGCTTGTTGGGAGCTTCAAATCGGTATATAATTCGATATAGTTTGAGGAGTTTGAATTTTTGATTTGGAATTTGACTTGAAATTGAACTGGAAATTGTTTGTCTGCCATTGGAATGAGAAGTTTAGAAGAAATGTACGTACAGAAAGATGAGAATAAGAAAAAATTAGGGTTTATAACAAGATTTTTATAGGTAGGTCAGAATTGAGACGAATGGACACGATTTATTTGAAGTTTAAACGATAAATGACCCGGAAAGTCCGTTCTGCCTCCGGAACGATAATGGGTCATCCCATACATCAAAATAGATGTTTTCAAATATTTAAAACTCAATGGTACAGGTTTCAAGTATTAATTCCATCATATGAAGAAGTTATGCTAAAATCAACTTATTTCAAATTTATTTCAATTAAATTGATTTCTAGGCGTTTCGAGCCTGTATGATCAAACGACAAGTCCGATCGTTACGAAACTTGAAATCCTACAATAATTCACCATTACATATAAGATGAAACTGGTTTCGTCGAAATCCGAGACAGTAACCAAAATGGCTATATTTCAGTCAATTAAATGAATTAATATTAAATTAATTAAGCCCCTTTTTAATTCAAATTTAATAATTTTTCCACTTCTATCACTTTGGATTTACTTAATAATTTATAACTCTTTATAACAAATTTCCATATAAATTTAGTGTTGCATATTTCACCAATTCCAAAGTTTTAAATTTCAATTTCAATATAATTAGCAATTATAAATCAAATTTCCAATAGCTCAATTAATTTGCTTTCCATTTCTTACTTAATCAATTTCATCTTATGGTATAATTAACATTGGTTTATGTTTATTGCATTAATATTTCCCATTTCATCCCAGATTAAATTAACGTGGTATTCAATTTCATTTACTTACACTATATCCACTTATTATAGATTGAATTCGAATTAATTATAATTAATTTCAAATTAATTTATTTAATTCAATTCCAATCTTTTGATTAAGTCCACAATTACTCTTTAACCTAGTTAACCATTGTTTACCTTTCATTACCTTAACATACTCCAATTGCTTCTTTTATTTGTATTAGTGACTATATTTCAATTATTTTGAATTTTGTTAGTTTTTCACATTAATTAAAATTTATACTCCCAATTTACTTATTACAGTTTCATCCTTTTATTAATTAACTTAATTATTACCTTACGAATATATTTACATTCCCACTCATTCTATTACATTCCTATTTTGCAATTATTGTTTAAATCTCATTAATGTAACCTAAATTTCATTTAATTCTAATTGATTTCATATTTTAATTTAATAGACCGATTAAATAGGTAAGTTATAACAATCGTTACCAAACTTTTAATTACACTTATGAATTCATTATTCAAAACAAATGTTACAATTCTCATATAATTCTGATTTTATTCAATGGTCATTTATTTCATACCATTTCATTTATTAATTTAATGTTTACATTTGTCTTCTTATATCAATTTAGATCCAAGTATAACATTTACATCATTTCATTCATTGGAATTTCATTCAAGTTATTAACAGTTTACTTACATTTGTATTGCTACAATTCATTCTAGTTATTTTTTCCAATAACAATTCACTCATTTTTATTTTATTCCATATTAAATTGCCAAAATCTTATTAAATTAACAATTTTAATTATCGAAAATTTACGGGTTGTTACACTCTCCCCCACTCAAAACTTTTCGTCCTTGAAAAGGAAAAAGGTGGGGAAAGAAGGAATTAAGAAATCAATATACCATATTCAAAATATTAATTTTATAAACAAATAATTTTACAAAATAAAATAATTTAAAAAATAAATATAAACTTATAAACAATTAATTTTTTATTTTCAAGTTAATAAAAGTTTGTAATACATTTCAGAAAAATTTCTAAGTCCAAAATTAACGAAAAATTTCCGTAGAGTCACCTTTGTACGGAGAGGCTCGGGAGAAAATATAATATCAAATATAACAATATACATCACAATGTCTCAAAATAATATGTCCCAACAATGGGAAAATAAATATAATCCTGCTAGAAAACCGTAATCCAAGAACATACCTATTTGTCGGGCAAACAACGCTTAATTATGAAACCAAAGCAGTAGCAATTGCTTCTTTAACCTGTATTTCACTTATATAATCCAAAAAGAGTTAATAATTATATAAATGGAATATTTAAAGTTGTTTAAACCATGGACAAACAAATCAATATAAAACAACAATCACTTGCACCACAACATACAATCATCATATGAAATCAATACAAATCAATTATTTATCCATATCAACCAAAGCAAGTAGTTTGTTCGAGTTAAGATAAACTCAATAAATTATTCATACACCCAAACAATTTGAAGTATCCTTTCCCAAATAATCCATAAACCAACACAAACAACAATTTCAAACAATAAATCAAGTTCATTCTTTTTAGTTCCATTTCTCAATGATCATTTCTTAAGTTTACATTTATTCCTTACAACATTCAATTTTCGTTCATTCATTCAGTATTTATTTCATTTATTTTCATTTATTTCTTACAGAAATTGATTTTCATTTATTCATATCGTGTAAATTTCTTTTCATCGGTTTATATTTAACTTTTACATAATTTTTTTCCATCGAATTGATTATAGAATCTTTGAATTCATCATTTAAGTATTACATACATTGTATTGCAGTTCAGTTTACATTTATAAATTTATATATTTGATTTCAATTGGATATTAAAATTCATTAATATATAAGTTCATACTTAAGTTTCTTACTTTCGATTTACATTAACTTAAATTTAAGGTTCTTTACTTAAGTATTCAACTTTCTGCTTATTTTTATTATAAATAACCTCAAACACTTACTTAAGCAATAAGCATTTATTTATAGTATTCAGGTTCAATTCAACTATTTAACATATCAATTCACTAACTTAAATTTATAATTATTTACTTACCATACTTACTTTCTATTGCATTTGATATAGTACATTTCAGTTATAACTTAAGTTATAACAATTTTAACATCAAATTCTTATTTATAAAAGCAATTCATTGTACATTTTCATTATGTAAGTTTTACTTGTAAAATTTCCAATACATATTCTTTTAACATTTCAACTTTTAAATTTGGTAAGTTATATATATGTCTTTAAGAATGTAATTGAAAATTACACAAGTTTATCTTATTTCATTTTAGTAAATTAAAATTCAATAGTTATCATTTCTTATTTTCTTTTAGAAATTTCATTTATTAAATAGTTAAAAATTTTATTCCATTTCAATAATTGAAATCACTAGTTTATAGAAACTTAAGACTAAATACCAGATTCAATTTCAAATCATTTAAAATAATATATAACTATACCTTTATATATACACCAAATCATATTTAGAAATAAAATTTAATATTTAGTTGTTGAAACAAACATAAACTCGAAAATGAATGTCGACGATGCATGCACTCATCACCGAAATTATTTTCCAACGACAGAGAGAGGAGTATAGAACTTATTTCTTTCCAAAATTTCTTTAAAACAATTCTTTCAATACTTGAAATATTTATATCAGAAAATACTTTTAATATTACTGTTATTATATTCCAAAATCATTCAAAAGAAATTTCAAAACCCCGGAACTTAAGTTCTAAATTTCAAATTTTCATTTATTTTATTTTCAAATCTAACTTCCAACTAATATTTATAAATTATTACTACCTAACAAACAAATACATTACAGCCAAATGTATCATTTATAAATCATTATTTATATATATAAAACATACAATAGGCAAAATTATTTCATTTATCCTATATTTCAAAACAAATATTGTATCGGCCTGCCCTATTAAGTATTTAGAAATCCCTATCGAAGTCATAGCGTCCTATGCACCAACCAAATTTTATAAATACAAAACGGAACAAATTAACACAACATAAAAACTGTTTATAAGAGTAACAAATATGAAATATGCTCTCTCATATATATACACTCAGCGTCTTATTTTAGGGTATTACTACCCTATTTAATATGAGTCAAACCCCACAAAGCTAAGGTTATCGCTAACCAAAGCTCTGATACCAACTGTAACATCCCGCCTTTTTGTACATTTAAGCAGACACACATGCCAACTCAAACCATACAGAAGGGCGGATTGTTATTGGGGTAAATAACAAAAAGCAGAGAAAGAAAAACAAAAAACAGAATCTCGCAGTGAGATGGCAAATTACAATAATCAAATTACAGTTCATGAAGCTGTTTACAAAACATTTTATTATACTAATACAATACAGAATCAGAGTTACATAAACCATAAATAAATATACAAATGCAGCGGAACAGTATGAACGCAGTGGCATAGTATAGTAAATAATAATACAGTCTTCGTCTTCGTCCTCCAGAAACATGTCTTCAAATGCTGAAATGCTCAGACTGACCCGAGCGAATTGAAAAGACAAAACACTCAAGTCAGAACTAAAAGATCTTATATAAGTTAAATCAACGGTAAATAAATATGAGTGGAACGGTGTCAGAGATGTTTATGGGGTTTGACATCTCCTATCCAGTGTCTAACGTGAGTGTAGTAACTTAAGAGAAGCTCGGGATTCCCATCTCCTAAGGATCCGTTAAACTATCTACTATGTAGTACAATACACTATTATAATATGTCTACAGTACAGTAAAAGTATTAAAATAGCATTAAGGCATTACGCATATCCCCCTTAAACATTTTATATATTCCCATAGTCTATACAGTACAGTACGCTCCTCCAAAAGGTTTACACAGAGGGCACCCATAGGTATGGTACAAAACAAACTCGTAGAAAGCATGCTAGGGTATATGAACATGGCCCACGAGGAAATGCTAGGGTAGATATACCATTTGCGGATCCGGACTGGTAGTAACGCATAGCAGTTACAACCGCCCACCTCGGAACACACTCCTAAATCAAAATTGATGGTTGGCCGCCAAATCAATCACAAATTAGAATATAATATCGAAGAAGTGTGTCCGATAGGAGGAATGACCTCACTTAGCCAGGCGTGGCTCCTGATTTTAGTAACATCAAAGCTGATTCATGGGAGTCAGGGTCACGTCATACCTCATAAAGAAATCATTCATTAAACCCTCCTACTTCATTTCTGGAATCTCCATCACGTACACAGTTGTTAACGTGGTTTTTGGTATTGGCAGAGAGTATGACAATATCTGATCCCGGTCTCTTTAACAATCAATCTCTAATTACACACCGGATGGTTCGTTTACATTTCCAAAAATCATTTCATAATTGATATCAAAATATCATATTCTCAAAACCATACTACTTTCGAGATCATATTCGCTTTCAAATCATATTAACTTTCAACATATAGTCCAAAATTATATTTCGTTTCGAAAGTCATAATTTCTTCCAAACCATATTTCCAAAACAAGTTAAATCCTTACTTCGAAATCATCATTTCAATATGATATCACTTAAATCAAAATTTAGGTTATAACATCATTTAACCTTATTTTCTTTTTAAACCAATTGAATTGAATTTAAACACTTCCACTTTACTTAGTCCAAAAATTTAGAAATTAGTTTAAGTAGTTATACATAGTTAAAAATACTCTAAATAGTTTAACTATAAATTAAAATACTTTTTAAGTTGATTTAAGATAATTAAATAGAGTAAATTAGATCAAACATAATTAAAATAGATTAAATAGCTTTAAAAATGATTAATTATATTTAAAATAAACTTAATGGTTTTAAAAATAGTTTAAAATGATTTAATATAGTTAATATAAGTTAAGATAGTTTAATAATTTGAAAATCTAAGAAATTTAAGTCTATAAAATAGTATGTTTTAAAAGCTGTTTATATTAAAATATGAATTTTGAAATTAATATTAATATTAAATTACTATTTATTGCATTACATCACAAGGGTACCATTTCAATTTCTTAATCAACAAAATCCCATTTTCAAATCTCCATTCATATTCTAAATAAAATAGTACATTTTACATTGATTTCAATTCATGCTTGAAATATCAATTCAAGTTAATCCAATTGAAATATATTCCACCGTTATTTTTGAAACAAATTCAATAGCTCGGTTCTAATATAAATTCGTTTATATTAAAAATTTAACTTTAACTTTCAATTTACTTTCTTAAAAATTCCATTTAAACCAGTGCCTATTTCAACATAAAACTTGATTTTTCAAAAATTCTTTAATTCGTATAAATCAAATTTTACTTCAAAAATCATTTAATTAAATTTAAAAATTAAGGATTTAAAATAATTTAATTTAACCAATCCGGTGTCCGCATATATTCTTTACCCTAGGTTCAAGTGATACGAATATTTATTATTTCAATCCGTAATTTAAAATTTTACGGTTATATATCATTTCAAATTGCTATCCCGAATTTAAATAAAATCCATAAAATCGCTCAAGTCTATCATTTCAACCTATAACGATTTTTCCCAATTCTATAGATCATTCAGGTATGTATCATTTTAACCCATAGTGAACTTGCAGTTTATAACGATATAAAATACAACATCCATTCATCCAATTTCAACAATCAACATCCATCATAATCATCATCCAAATCAAATAGTAAATATCAATATAGAACTGGAATTCAATAACAGGTATTTAATAGGCAATTTATATTCATTAATAACTTAAATAACTATTTAATCCAAATAAATTCCAATTAAATGCGATGATGATTCTAAATATACCGAACAGTCATAAATAAATTTCAAATCACATTGTAAATTAATTTAATAGACATAGGAAATTTTAGAAGTTGTGAGTGGAGTAAAACACTCACCTTTAATTTTAAATTGAACTAAAATTCAATTTAAACCCAAAATTCAAACAGTCTCTGAATTCGTCCAAAACCAGCGTCAAAACGTCCGAAATCTCAATACGAATCTAGCAGAGAAAACCGTGCTTAAATTCGAGTTCGTATGCAAAACATATTCAGATAATAAGTTATACGTCAGCTACACATGCTCGAAACCCTCGCATACAGGCGGCATGATCGCGTTTGACCCAAACCCTAGCCTACCGCCGTCACTCTTAGAATTTCCGATGCAAACACATTCAACTTCGAGTCGATCGGAGGCCAACATCGGAAAACCCTTGCCTGGCCGCACGTACGGCCAAGTTGCGGCATCTTCCGGCATCTCCTGAGACGTACGCCGCTGTCGACGACCTCAAGTGATTTTCGACGAATCTATGAACCCTTATGACCAGCGAACACCGCTATAAGGCCTTCTCGACAACCGCAGCCCTCCATTCCCTCTGATCGCCACCAAACTGAAGATCCACCGCACAAGGACAACCTTACCCAATCAACGGCCGAGACTAATCCATCGAATTCTAGACAAATAGTGGTTCAAACTGAAAAAAAAATTGTTGCAGAAGATTACACTCGTTGAGAACTTCAAATTGATATATAATTCGATATAGTTTGAGGAGTTTGAATTTTTGATTTGGAATTTGACTTGAAATTGAACTGGAAATTGTTTATCTGCAATTGGAATGAGGATTTGAGAAGAAATGTACGTACATACATATGAGAATAAGAAACAATTAGGGTTTATAATATGATATTTATAGGTAGGTCAGAATTGAGATGAATGGACACGATTTATTTGAAGGTTAAATGATGAATGACCCGAAAAGTCCGTTCTGCCTCCGGAACGAAAATGTATCACCCCATATATTAAAATAGATGTTTTCAAATATTTTAAACTTAATGGAATAGGTTTCAAGTACTAATTCCATCGTATGAATAAGTTATGCTAAAATCAACTTATTGCAAATTGATTTCGATTAAATTAGTTTAGGCGTTTCGAGCCCGTACTATCAAACGACAAGTCCGATCATTACAAAACTTGAAATCCTACAATAATTCATCGTTACAGATCCGATAAAACTGGTTTCTTTGAAATCCAAGACAATGGCCAAAATGGCTATATTTCAGTTAATTAAATAAATTAATATCAAATTAATTAAGCCCCTTTTTAATTCAAATTTAATAATTTTGCCATTCTATCACTTTGGATTTACTTAGTAATTTATAGCTCTTTATAACAAATTTCCATATAAATTTAATGTCGCATATTTCACCAATTCCAAAGTTTTAAATTTCAATTTCGGTATAATTAGCAATTATAAATCACATTTCGAATAGTTCAATTTAATTTTCTTTCCATTTATTATTCAATCAATTTCATCTTATGGTATAATTAACATTGGTTTATATTTATTGCATTAATATTTCCCATTTCATCCCAACTTAAATTAACGTAGTATTCAATTTCATTTACTTACACTAAATCCATTTATTATATTTTAGAATTGATTTTGGATTTGTACAAGTGGAGGCAAAAATTTTAGTGTAAAAGAAATGAAGATTATGGTCTATTTATAGGCTAAAAAAATGGTACATTGACTAAAATTTCTAATCGATATATTATAAAAATGCCACTGGATATGACCTTTTCCTATTTCCCACTTATTTTGTCAAACCTAGCAAGTTGTATATGTTTTATGACTATAAATGGCATTCCGGACAAAATAGGAATGGTCCCTATGCCTATTCTAGCTTCTATAAAAATTTACTATTGCACCCTTTATATAAAATTTCAGTTTTACACTTTTAATTTAATTATTTTATTTCGTAAAATTATGAGGTATTGCACAAAATGTAAGATACCACATCCTCGGTTTTTATGTGACTCACAATAAACCAACATTGGAAAAATGAAATTTTCAATTTGTACCATTAAAATTTGCATACGGTAATCGAAAGAACATTAGGAGTATGGAAAATAAAATTTGCGATCTTAAGTAAAATGTTGTCTTACCAATTTCCAATTCAAGGTAAGGTGGCTTTCGATATAATAAATGTTCACAATTCATATGGAAATACAATAACGTGGATGGAGATTTTACAACATTTGATGATGGTCCTATTCTTATTTCAAATGAACACCTTGAAGAGTACTACAACATTCAAGTTATCGAAGAATAGGAAAATGAACTAATCGAAATAAGTGTCACAAATAATATCGTATTTCCATAAGACATGAATTAATTGATGTCTCTATATTTATATTTCAAATTATTGTACTTATTCCATTTTTTGTATTAGACCATTCTTCTTTTATCATTAAATTGTCTAATCATGTGTTATACTTATAAATTACAAAAAATTACAATTAGCAATAATTATTACAATATAATTTCCATAATCATTCCCTTGTCATTGTGCATTTTATGCATAAATACCCTTTCCACGAACTTACCTATCCATGCCTCATTCAGAATATGCATTTCATGTTACAAAAAAGGCACCCTAAGACGAGTCCCAGCACTACGGTGAGTTAGTATTAGCCACCTCAACAATTTTGAGTGACTCAACCCAAGTGCCCACCAACAAACACAATTTCAGTGGCCTCCAATAATCAAATTATTCTACATTAATAATGCTAAATAAACTTGGGTCGGATCACAGCTATAAAGTTCATGATCTGCGTGCTCTACATCGTGAAATCTGAAATCGTAAGTGTAAGTTTTCTCCCATGCTATTAATGCTTGATAACTTTGTGCACAATGTTAATAATACTAGATTAATATGACATCATTATTAATGTGGACTCACTCACTCACTCACAAGGTCACTAAAGTAACCCTATGAGTCAATAACAAGCCCAAATTTGGGATTATTGACCTCTACTGAGGGTCGGTAATTTGTTGACCGATCCATATAGGGACTACTTTATGTGTTGAGCTACGGTTACATCAAAATTTGGATAAAAATGCACCTTGCTATAATATAATATTGAATTATGCTAGATTTCCTAAACTGAGCTAGTATTTAAAAAAACATGGTAAACTATAGCGGATTTTCTATACCAGTCTGCAACTAATAATTTCTAGTGGAGAAGACTAAAGAATTTTTTCCTCTTTATTTATTGTTCACCTAGGATTGTTGTACAGAAACGTAGTCGATAAAATAATAGTAAAGAAGAATAATTTCTAATCACTACAAGAAAAGGTAGTTTCAACGTCAAAACCTAACAGCGTGTTAAGCAAACCTGCTATTATTTAGAGTATTAAATGTAAAAATGAAAATGAAAATGCTGTTTATTAAATGAAATATCAGGCGGGATTTTTCATTCTGATTGCCGCCATACATTTCACTTCATTTCTTTTTATTTCTCACTTTTCGCACAATCTTTTAATCAATTCCAGCTTTATCCCCTTTCAATAGTCCTCTCAAATCAGAAGATCATTCGAATTGGTCCTCTTATTTCCTTCAATAATCTCCGCCTCAATATTCGGTTACCCAAATTATGGTTTTAGATATCGTGTAAGAGAGAGGAGGCAGAAGTAGATCGTCGTTATTCTATAGTCGCGGCTAACTAGTTATTAGCAAAATCCCTAATTTTTTCAAGTTAAATGGTGGTCACTATTCAGTCAATTGCATGGCAGTTTTCCTTCCACGGTCAGATTGCACGGCTTGGAGGCAACTGGAACTTATTAAGGTTGGGTTTTGGAACAGCTTAATAATCGCAACTTAATTTCTTGCTTTTGGAACAGCTTAATATCGTGTAAGGTCGTAGTTTTGTTATTATAATAATCGCAGTTGCTTTGGAACAGCTTAAAAAGTGATATATGCTAGTGCTAATATATTTGTTTCGCCTTATTTAATTATAAAATTAGATGTTGCCATCTTTCATTTTCTTTATATCATGGAATATTTATGTTTGCACTAATCAACTTGATCGAACAATCCTTATCAATATATACGATATGTTCATAATCTATATTTTAACATTGCTAAATATGTAATTACTACTATTTAAGTTATCTAGGTTCGGTATCATAGATTAAAAATGTGTACAGTTATGTGTTGTTGTTGCGAAACTTCAATAAGTCAGTGGTTTGCAACGATAAACTTTTGTTCGTTTAATCTGTTCTAAGATTACAAAATTATTTCCTTATTTATTAGAACAGTACAGTTGCACAAATTGGTGAGTTTATTAGTTAAGCAACTATATTAACTAGCAACATGGTCATATGAATAAAGCTTTATGCAACATAATGCAGTAAACATACAAATATTAAAAAACGATATAAGATAAATATTTCAATCAATATCTTGTTGCAGCAGCAATCATAGAGGAAATATAATAAAATACTTATTGAGAATTAAAAAAAACTCAAAAAACCTATGTAGTGAGCTATGCTTTTTAACCAAACAGCAAGAAGATCTATTGGAACTGTTCCTTTGACCAAATGGTTGGGAGATATAGTATTATAAATGACTTATTGATATAGTTAAAGCATTGGAATAATTAACTTCTTAATTACTACTTGGAGGAAAAACAAAAACAAAACCTATTTTTGTCAAATGATTCATATGCTTTACGAATTAAGCCAAAGAAAATGGAAAGTACTTTTAGCATTCTTCTTGAACTTGGCACTGCTAGAAAATGCACTATGCGGCACCTATACCTAAAATATAGCGTCGGTGTGATGTTGGTAAAGAGTTGGTATGTAACATATATTGGGAAACTGCAGCTGCCGGTGCAAACTAGTATACACTCGGTGAAAACTGTGGTTTATACTCAGTGCAAACTCCCTTTTGCACTGGTAGGGCAAACTGTAATTTGCACTCAATACAAACTCCTATTTGCACTTGGTGCAAACTGTAATTTGCGTTGGCAGAGCAAACTTATTTGCATAGCTTAAAATTCGCATCGTTAATGTAGATATGCATCTAATAAGCATTTATTTTCTTTCAGTTTTACTAGCAAATCCGTCCACTGTTCTTTTAAGCTCAGTTGGTTGTAAAATGATTTTATTTATAGAAGTAGGTTAGTTAGAAATATACGCATATCAATTTTATTTTGGGGTATACAAAGAGTATCTTATTGTGCATTATAAAAATTCATGGTTGACATCAAATCTTATTTGTTAATTTTATTACGCTTAATCAAATTCGCAATATTTTTTTCGTATTGTTATTCTACTCAACAATAAGTAATTAATTTTGCTGACCTCTGAGACAATAATGCTTATAACATAATTCCAGCTGTAGTATCTAGTATAATGCGTGCTTCAATAATTAGTATACAAGTTTACTAATATACGAGGTTACTCGTGTTGATGAAATATTATGGGTTTGACAGTGGCTTGGCCTCAACTGAGAGTAGTTGAAGAGCAGGTTAACATTGTAGTATCTTCTACGCATATAGTTGATGCAAACGTGGTCGAAAAGGTATGCTTATTTATACTTATTTATAACTTGTGCACTAACAGCCTGTTTTGAAACCTCATCATGCGTAGTTCAAACAATCTGAATTAATTTGATTATAAGAACTTATTTCATATATAAGCTCTAAATAGTTAATGCAATCTGAATTAAATATCAGTACATTGAAATAGTATATAAATCAATTTACAGTTCTCATATGTAGTTCATACATATTAAAGCAAAGCTAAAATGAGAACTTGTAGTAGTTCACACATCAAAGCAAAGTTAAATCCAAGAAATGCAAGAGAAATGTTTCCAATCCAACATGACTAGCACAACTCCCGCCAAAGCAAGAAAATTAATCGCACCGCAAGTTTATTGAAGATTAGTAATTTAAAATAAATTGGAAATAACATGTAAAATCATATATAAAGTTATAAGATTACACAATGTTTATATCAAACCATGTTAGATTATTTCCTATAGTTCAACTTTGAGTTATATAGTGAATTTCAGTATAATATTGAGTTATACATAGTAAAACTATAGTTCACAAAGACCCTACATACAAAGTTATACTAGATGTCAATATAACATAACTAAATGTATGATCATACTCATTATTTTTCCCCTTCACTTTTGGAACCTCATCGTGTATTATTGTTTTCTCTTTTAGCTAATATACTTGAACACAATTGTTCCAATGACATGTTGTATCTAACTACCATTTCAAAAAAAAAAAATTCTTTAAATATAGCATTGAAACCATTACACTATAACTATAAATATATTTCCTTAAGCTAATTGCCATGTGATAGTCATTTTTAAATAATTTTCTATTTCACTGTCCGTATAACTCTTCCTAATAAAAAAGGTGCAAATTGACTTCATCACATTTCTGAAACCATTTAAATATGGCACAAATTATCAGAGTTCTTATATTGTTACCTAATCATAGTTTCACTTAGATTTTCAATTACCATTCTTATATTCTTATGCAGTAATGTATCAACTTCCTCTCTATTACTATTTTTATTGTTCTTAAATATTTTTGTTAAAGAATTTGTACAGAAGTCTAAATTGAACAATTACAAAGACAGAAAGTATTATGTGTTTAAAAAATTAATTGATATACTTAAAAAGACAGAGTGTATTATTTTCTTAATAAACTTTTACTGGCAACCAGTGTGTACCTGCATAAGGTTAGCCGACTTTTACCGATAACTAGTGTATACTTGCATAAGCATTGTAGAATCTATTTTTCTATTTTGAGAAAGTGCAGAAAAATCAACATGAATAAATTGGTAAACAAGAATTATCAATATACAATCAGAAAATTTCTATTAAAATGTGTGTATGTAATCTTAGAGAGCAAGAAAATTCATTTCTTTCAAAATTTTACTTAAGTAAAGTGTTTGGTTTAGCTTCTTATTAAATATATACAGATGCATGTGTGTAGAATATAGATAAACAAAACTTTAATTTTTTATAGTCTTCAGATTGTTGTCTTTGCATATCCTCTGGTTTATAACATGAGAACACTAAAGTAAATCTGATTTGTATTCGATACTATTAAATCGTCAAATCGATCTTAGATTGTAAATGGTGAACTCATCAATTAGCTATGTATTCGTTCTCTCCAACTTCTCAACGTTTGCAAGTGTATGGTTCTCTATTAGCTTCTCCGTATCAGCAGTTATATTTATTTTTTATTACCATAAATTGATAATAACTAGCCAGTAGTGAACTAAGGCTTCATTAACGATAACTTGCCAAAATTAACAATAAATTGCTACCATTATAGCATTTATTTCCATGTTCATTACTTTAATTGAATGTAACTACATAAATTTTCATTGTAAATATATTCTTGTGGGAGACTTTGGATTTAACCCTTTGGGACTTGGAGAAGATTCCAAGAGTCTGAAATGGTTTGTACAGGCTGAGTTGGTTCATTCTCGTTTCGCCATGGCTGGAGTTGCCGGTATTATTTTCACTGATGTAAGTTTTTTTAAACTACTGATGTAAGTTGATATGTATGCAATTGTTATGCGGAAATTCAATTGATTCGCACAAACTCCAAAAACGCAGCGGAATGCTAATGCGCGGAAACAATCAAAAGAAGGATCTAGCTTGTCGATTAATTACCAACAACAAATTCAATGAAAAATAATCACCAAACAACAACAAAAAATACGGAAGAAAGGAGGACACAGAGATTTAACGTGGTTCGGCTAGATTGCCTACGTCCACGGACCCAACAACTATTCTTTATTTCACTGAAGAAAGAGAGCACAAAAGAGAGAGATTACAAAATTATAGGTAGCAAAGTGGAGAGACTAATCTATAATTACAAATTGAATAATCAATTTATCCAAAGACTTGTTTGCGCTCAAAACCCCTAATTGATTGACTGCAGAAATTAGGGTATACTGAACAAGAGAATAATGGTGGATGCTCTCTCACACGCTCACACACATATGAAGAAGAACTTCCTTCATTTAAATAGGCATGAAAATGAAGGATGCTTGGAGATGAAGAAAATTAACTTCCAGATTATATGACAACCTTTCCAGATTACTTGATTTGATTCCAATGCACATAAATGACAAAAAATCTATGTTTCCATAAATTTCTATTGCTTAAATTAACCTCCATGTATAAACTTCTCCATCTTCATATAATAAATCCGACTAATTGATTGATTAGCAATTAATTAGTTTCCATTCTCTAAAAGATACAACGCATATCTTTCCTCTTTATCATTCCATATACAGCCTAATTAATTGATTGACTGAATCAATTAATTATTTTCTTATCTTCTTTGGAAATATTTGAATCACATAAATTCAACATTCCACCTTGATTCAAATATAACTATCTCTCCGCATCACCACATCTCGACAAATTGTTGGGTCTACGTCAACAAGTTCAATGTGAACTAGTATGGGCAATATTGCCCAAATAGAGCTTCCAAATCTTTCCCAATCACAAGAAAGATAGTATGCACATCATAAAACATAATGCATACGAGAAAGTACCAAAATTCTTCAACAAATCCGATGTTGGAGACGAACATGTAGATACCAATCTTCGAGAGACCAATGGAGATTTAACAGCGCGCTTCACCTTCTCCATTCCAAATTGAGTGAGGACATACTCAATATTATCTACTCCAATCTCCTCCACAAGAATTTTGCTAGACTTTCCTAAGTCAACATCAACAGACTCACCAACAAGCTCCACAACATTCAAAGCATAAGATGAAGAATCATCGCTACAAATATGCTTACAAATAGGGCAAACTGAACCAAAAGGCCTTTCCAGCAAGTGAGCTCCACCTAGAGTCTGAACCTCTGTAATCTTCTCATCAACCATGCTATCATCGGAAATACCAATATCTTTCTGAATATGGAAACAATATGATGACTTCAAATGTGTTTGGCAATTTTCTGTCCTCCCAATGTCATCACTTGATAGAGGCTCCAACCTCAACAAAGACCTCTCATCAAATATCGCATGCCTGCTAGTCATAATTCTCTTAGTTGTTTTACACCACAACCTATACCTTTTCACTCCTTCTCTATAGCCTAACAAAATGTGCTTGCTTTCCCTAGGCTTCAACTTATCATGTCTCTCATCTTCTAAATAAGCTGAACAACCAAACATTTTAAGGAATGAATAATCAACAGGCTCTCTTTTCCATATCTCTTCTGGGATCTTCATATCTATGGCAATAGAAGGTGAGCGGTTGATGAGAAATGCTGCCATAGATATCGCTTCTGCCCAAAATCCCACTTCTAGACCAGCAGTTGTTCTCAAGCTCGTAGCTCTCTCCCACAATATCCGACACATGCTCTCCGCCACTCCATAACAACAATGTGACTCAACAGAAATATAAAAATCTCTAATTACATGCTCGAACTCACAATAGTTAGTGAATTCTTGTGGCATAAATTCACTACTATTTTCAACTTTGAGAACCTTCAAACGCTTCCTCGACTGCTTCTCTACCAAGGTCTTCCACTTACAAAATTGGGCAAATATTTCATCTTTGGCCTTTAAGAAATAGACCCAAACCTTACGTGAGAAATCATCCATAAACAAGACGAAGTAACTGGCTCCGCCAAAAGATGCAACTGGGGTGGGTCCCCGCACATAAGAATAAACATACTCTAGAAACTCTGTAGTTCTAGGTCTTCCAACATCAAATGTGACATGCTTCTTCTTTCCAAAAGAACAATCTCCACATGAGCTAGACTTCGACTGACAAACACCATCAATCAACCCACGCTTCTTCAATACTTCAAGATTCTCCTCATCAACATGACCTAAACGAAGATGCCATAACTGAATAGAATCTGAAATACTAGAATCAATAGAAACTACCGACTCTCCTAAGACTGTCTCTCCATGAAGCACATAAATATCATTAACTCGCACCCCTTTCATCACTACCAAGGAACCCTTCGCCACTCTCAAATTCTCTCCATCTATTATTATCCTCATACTAAGTCTACTCAAAGCTCCAACTGATAACAAACTTCTACGCAGCATCAGAACATGTCTAACATCCATGATAGTCCTAACAACACCATCATGCATCCTAAACCTCACACTTCCAACGCCCATAACATGACAAGATGTGTCATTCTCCATATGAACTATTCCGCCATCAATTTTCTTGTAACAGACAAAACAGCTCCTATCTGGCGTCATATGACAAGAGGCTCCAGAATCAATCACCCAACTTGTATGCTCTAAAGGTGAAATACTGGCTGAAAGTAATGATGTATTACTATCACTTCTATCCGCATCTGATCTAACTGCTGGCAAAACTAAAGCTTTCTCCTTCTTCTCTCTCTTCTTTCTAAGAGCTGGACAATCCCGTATGAAATGTCCCTTCTTCCAACAATAATAGCAAGCACCTCTTCTAGGACCCATGAAATGAGACCTACGCATATCTTTACCTCCAAGGTGCTTCTGCTTTTTATCTCTTCCTTTAGATGAACGAAGTTGTTGCTGAAGAACACCGTCATTAGTCTTCACCTTCCATGTCCCAAAAACTCCTTTTCTAACAAATTTGGTGATGCCATAATTTTTCATACCACTACTGAAAGAATTTGTCATTGATAACTAATCTAGAACAAGACAGCTAGCCCTGATACCAAACTGTTGTGCGGAAATTCAATTGATTTGCACAAACTCCAAAAACGCAGCGGAATGCTAATGCGCGGAAACAATCAAAAGAAGGATCTAGCTTGTCGATTAATTATCAACAACAAATTCAATGAAAATAATCACCAAACAACAACAAAAAAATACAGAAGAAAGGACGACACAGAGATTTAACGTGGTTCGGCTAGATTGCCTACGTCCACGGACCCAACAACTATTCTTTATTTCACTGAAGAAAGAGAGTACAAAAAGAGAGATTACAAAATTATAGGTAGCAAAGTGGAGAGACTAACCTATAATTACAAATTGAATAATCAATTTATCCAAAGACTTGTTTGCGCTCAAAACCCCTAATTGATTGACTGCAGAAATTAGGGTATACTGAAGAAGAGGATAATGGTGGATGCTCTCTCACACGCTCACACACGTATGAAGAAGAACTTCCTTCATTTAAATAGGCATGAAAATGAAGGATGCTTGGAGATGAAGAAAATTAACTTCCAGATTATGTGACAAACTTTCCAGATTACTTGATTTGATTCCAATGCACATAAATGACAAAAAATCTATGTTTCCATAAATTTCTATTGCTTAAATTAATCTCCATGTATAAACTTCTCCATCTTCATATAATAAATCTGACTAATTGATTGATTAGCAATTAATTAGTTTCCATTCTCTAAAAGATACCACGCATATCTTTCCTCTTTATCATTCCATATACAGCCTAATTAATTGATTGACTGAATCAATTAATTATTTTCTTATCTTCTTTGGAAATATTTGAATCACATAAATTCAACAGCAATTTCACAAAATGCTCATAGTTGAAGTGTTCAAGAAAAAGAATTCTTCTTTTGGTTAAACTGCAAAACTTTTATTTTTATTTTGGAGAATTGTTTTGAACTTTTCTTGCAATTTGCAGCTGTTATGCGTGACAAGAATCAGCAAATTACCAGTTTGGTATGAGGCAGGCACTACAAAATTTGGATTTGCTAGCACCGAATCACTCTTTGTTGTTCAATTCCTGCTTATGGGGTGATTTTTGTTTTTATATTTCTATTTGACAGTGTGTACAATCACATACTGTACCTTTTTATCTGATTTTTATGATTCATGATGATGTTAGATTTGTAGAAACAAAAAGGTATATGGATTTTGTGAGTCCAGGATCACTGGCTAAAGAAGGCACTTTTTTAGGGATTGAAGCTTCTTTAGAAGGCTTAGAACCTGGGCAACTATATATAGTCCAGAGGATAGAGAATTCATCCATACATGATGCATCAGTATACATATCTATATCTAACAATAACAAGTAAAACTACCGTTACTGGCAGATACCTAAGTGGACCATTGCTAAATCCTTTACAAGCAGTGAACTTGAAATATATATGTGAAATGAAATTAGAAGGAACCAATGTTAAAAAAGGTAGTGGTATTAAAATAAAAGTTAAAATGTGAAATCAATTGCTAAGTGTACCACTTTTGAAAGTTAAAATGTTCACCTAGAAAACAAAATTAAAAACAATAATGTAACTGATACGACGATGATATAAATAAATATGCAAAAAATAAACTAATCAATTTCTTGCATTTAATATTATTTGAATTCAGTTGTCAGGTTAATGTTATACTTCCATCTTGTTATGGATTCTTAATTGACTTGAAAGAGGTATATGTTCTCCATGCTATTGTATATATTTCAAGTTTGTAGTATAAATATTATATATATATACAACAAAATAGAACAAATTATTATTTTTTCAAAAAATTGGTTAGCACTTATTTAGTCTCATTTCTTGTTTTTTGGTTCTCTCTTGGAATCTTAGCCTCTTCACAGGCTCCTGCTCCTAGTATGGTGCTTCTTCTTTAATTTAAAATATTTGAATATTTGATTATGGTAATATAATATTTGAATATTTGATAATGGTAATATACATTGATGTTGGTTGATAATTGTAGGAGAGATGACACCATTACAAAAGCATGCTTCACTTTTTGATAGAAACAAGGATGATGTAATTTACTTTTCTGAAATAGTTGAAGGTTTTGATCATCATATTATAGTACTTTACCATCGTTGGAAATGACTTACTATGCCTATACTTATAAATTGATTATTATTATTATTAGAACTTCGGGCTATTGGATTGAAAGCTGTTATAGCCGCTGGTGTTGTTGCACTTATTAATGCATTCGTTAGTCTCATAACTAGCGAAGTATGATCTTCAAAATTAGTTTTTTCATTGTTTCATTTGTTAGTTTTATTAATTTTCACATCTATATACATAATTTATTAGCATTGGGTTCGTTATTTGTGCATGATTATAGCCGAAGATGCCTGATATCCATCTTCCAGTGTATGTTAATAATATATATATAAAGGAATGCATGGCAGTCACACTGGTGCTTATGATCCTCAAGGAAGTTACTATAAAACCTCTATATATGTGCATTTATATGTGGTCAATAAGAATAATTAGCTATGAAAATATGTTTCCATGTATACTGTTAGCGTGATGTATACTGTAAACTTAAGGAAAGGTAGTCTCGAAATTCCTTGACTGTATATAAGTTTCTTGCAACATACATATCGAAAATGTTATGATTTTTGAAAATGAAAAGGTGCTGGATTCGCTTCACAAGACCTGTATCTTTATGGGTTCTTCAGTGCCTCTATTAAGCTGCCTTCTGAACATACTGCTGGCGTTGTTGTTGCATTCTATGTAAGTTTAATTATCTTTTTGCTATGTCCCAGGTTGAAGTTTTAATTGCTATACAAACTTTAATCATTTATCAGATAGGTCCAACTTGTAATGTAACCACCCGTAAATTTTGGTAAATAAAATTGGGTAAATTATTGAGATTTTGTAATCAAATTAGGAAGAAATAAAAATTTTATAACGTATATTGAAGTAAATGTTAAGAATGTAATTTAGCAATGGTTCTTAAAATTGAATTTTGACAATTGAAGTGAAATCCCATTTATGAATAGTGTAAGTTGTTACATTTGGTATAAAATATAAAATGAGAAAATAAAAGTAACTGTTAGATTAACCAATGCAATAATTTATTTATTAAAAGTAACTGCACATAAATTTAGGCAATAAAGTTAGTCAAAGCTGAATTTGTATAGATTGAATTTTGTATCAATTGAAATGAAAATAAATAAAAGTTTACGTTAATGTTAATTAAGAGATATTTGGAAATAATGTTAGCGGTATTCATAATAGAACAAGTTGTTGAATGAAAGAAATGGAAGAAAAGATTTATTAATGTAAACTTAAGAAAAAGATAAATGGAAAGGGAAGGTCTGGGGAATTATTGAAATTTGTTAATGGAAAAATAATAATATACTTAATGGTAATTAGATGAAAGAAGAAGTATTTAAGAATTGTAACATTTGGTTGATAATAGGGAATTCATAGGAGTAATTAAAGTCATGGTAACACATGTTATAAGTTACTCTATTATTTGGTTTAATAAAAAAATGTGAATCAATTGGAATTAAATGAGCATTAATGTTATATTAATAAGAATTAGCGCATTAACTAAATTAGTGCACATCCTATTAGTTGAAACAGATGGTAACGTTAGGATTGACTGAAATTAGTAAAATGGGAAAGGAATTCAAAATTACGTTAACTGATGAAGAATACGTAATAAATTGTAAATTTATAAAATCAATGTCCGTTAAGTAGTTATAATATTTATAATTGATAATAAACGTTACTTTGGTGATTATTAATATAATGATGGAAGGTGTAAGTGAAACAATGGAATAATTGGAATAGTAAATTTATGCTAGTGTAGTAATCAGTATAATGGAAAGTATGAACTCAAGTAAATGAATATATTTAGAATATAAAACACAATTAGCGTGTATATTCGTAGAAATGTAATAAAATGAAAATAGGGTAGTTAGTACGAAGGAAAGACGAAAATTTGAACTTACTAATGTATAATAGGGTAAACAAAGGTTACCTTTGTTTATTCAATAATTTTTTATTAGATAAAAATGATTTGGAGTTAAATCAAGTTTGATTATTGAAATAAATTATAATTCATTGGATTTTTGTGAATTGAATTAATTACTACATTATTTGAAATAAAGATAAATTGGGAAAATGTTATGTATCAGGATATATACCAATGAAAATGGTACCTAGGATGAAGATATGATAATTAATTGTATTAAAAGAATGGGAATCAGGATTTATTTATGTATTTGAATAAACATTCAATAATTGGATTAATCGCTAATGAATGGAATAAATTATTTAATTATGTCGTTAATTGAAATTAAGTTTAATTTAAGGATTTTTAATGTTATAGATATTGAGCCAATGATAACTTCATCCAATTGACATCAATAAATTGAATAATAGGATGGAAGCAAATTTAAATAGATTTTTGGGAAATTTAATTTATAAATTTGAATATGATGAAATTGAAATTTTAACACTGCAATTGATAGATTAATCAACGACAAATTGACATTTAAATTTGTTTAAAACATTGTAAATGATTAAGAAGTTAAAAATGTTGAAATTTGTCAATTATCGAAATAAAATTTAAATTTTGATTTTATTAATTAATTATTAAATTATTTAATTAATGTAAAAATATCCATTTTGGCCGTTGACTCGGATTTCGACGAAACCAGTTTCATTGGATCCGTAACGGTGAATTATTATAGGTCTTCAAGTTTCGTAGCGATCGAACTTGTCATTTGATCGTACGGACTCGAAACGCCTTAAAATAAATGCAATTGAAATCAATTTGAAAAATATTATTTTTAGCATAACTTCTTCATACGATGAAATTTGGACTTGAAACCTTTTCCATTGCGTTTAAAATATTTTAAAACATCTATTTTTATATATGAGTTGACCCAATTTCGTTCCGGAGTCAGAACGGGCCTTTTGGGTCAATTATCGTTCAGCATGTTTATAATTCGGATCCATCTGTTCTATTTCAACTTTATCTATAAATACACTGCTATAAACCCTAGCCTACGTCTATTCTCGTTTGACTGCGCGTAAAATTCCATCAGCTCCTCTTCCAATGGCTGCAAACCCTAGATCCAATGGCAAATTCAAAAAATCAAATGAAAATTCAAACTCCTCAAAAAAATTCTGAAAAATTATATATCGAAGCTCTCGATGAGCGCATCTCAGATCTATGATTCGTTTTTCATTTTGGCTCATCGTATGAGTAGTAAAATTCGAAGAAGTTTCGGTCGTTCATCGCTCGACGACAAACCTCGTCAGATCGGGAAATCACTGCTGCGTATTGTAGAGAGCACTGAGGGGATTGCATCGGCATCGTTTGTTTGACGTTTCAACAGCTGGATTTGTGCAAAAATTCGATTAGGATTATTGTTTTGGCGGCGGCTGCTGGACTTGGGCGACCGGAAAGCACGTCTTGGGGTTGTCGCGAGGCATGGGGGAGGTTCACGGAGGGGCGCAGGCACTTCTGAGGTGGCGGCGCGGTATTTAGGCAATGGCGGCAGTGTTCAACGTGGTGGAGTAGGTCGCGTATTCTTGCGTGTTTGGGTTCGTACGTGAGCAGAATGGTACCACGTGAGGGAAGGAATGAAGGGTGACGTGTACGTGTGATAATGTGGAGGTAGGTGAATTATGTTCTCTTTTTTTGTTTTTTTTTTACTTAAAATCCAATCGCATTTATCGCTATAACTCTTGCGTACGAACTTCGATTTACGCGCGGTTTCTTTTGTTAGGATCGTATTGAAATTCCGGACTTGATGACACTGGTTTGGACGAATGTTGAGACAGTCAAAATTTTGGGTTTAAATTCAAAAGGCGAGTGTTTTAACACACTCACAACTTCTAAAATTTCTTATGTTTGTTAAATTCATTTATGATGTGATTTGAAATTTATTTATAGCTGTTTGGCATATATTTCATCATTATCTCAGTTAATTTGCGTTTATTTAATTAACTTGTTATTCAATTCATTATTGCATATTAACTGCCAGTTCAATTGTCATTTATTTTATTGCATACAAGCTGCCAGTTAAACAGTTACAATTTGTTTTTGAATATAAACTGATAGTTGATATCTGTCATTATCACCTGTTATATATTGATGTATTATTGAATTTGGATGATGATTGTGATAAATGGCTGATGGTTGATATTGGATGAATGGATGTTGCACTTATATTGTTATAAACTGCAAGTTAATATGCATTGTCATTTCATTCGGGATTGCGGTTTGAAATGATATATAACCGTAATTTTTATTTTTAAATTACGGATTAAAATGATAAATATCTGTATCACTCGACCATAGGATAGAAAATTTTATACAAGCACCGCGGTGTATATATATATATATAATTATTTTTGAAATGATTTTTTATGGTTTTGGAAAGAATATGGTTTAATGAATATGGATTTTGATATTTTTAAATATTATTTTTATATATAGTTAAACGCTTGAATTTAAGCTATGTATAAATTTGGTTTAAAGAATAAAAGAAGTTAAAAAAATAAAAGTTAAATTTTATTTTGATATAATACGGTTAAGTATTTATTTAAATTTATTGATGGAGTTTATAATGTCTTAAATAAAATAAATGTTGGAAGATAAATATGAATCTTCTTTAAATTAAGGTATTTAAGAATTATCCTCGAATAAAATTTATTTGAAATATAAATTAATTTGGGGTTTTAAAAAGGTATGATCTTTATAACTTGATTTTTGGTTTAGAGGACTTAAATGAATATCAAGTCGATTTAAATGAATATTATCAAGTTCATTTAATTGAGAGAATATCCTGCTATATGAAGTTTAAAGGTTTTACTTAAATGATATTTGATTTATTAAGTAAACATTTCAAATCTAAATAATATTAATTGAATTTGATATATATATATATATATATATATATATATATATATATATATATATGAAATTATCAAAGAATAAGTTTTGAAATGGTGGAATAATTTAAGCTTTGAAATATATGGAAATTGAAATGGTTTATTTGGGAATTTAAACCTATATTTGGAATTTATTTGTGAAATTTAAAAAGCTATTTTGTTATGCAAAGCGGTTTAATACTTAAACCATTTAAGTATTAGAAATTTTGTTTCAAAGCTATAGGATTTAAAATATATATATTTGAAAATATTATGATTTTGGAAAAAGGGATGTTTATAAATAAAATGATATCATATTGATTTGGGGTTTTAAAAATATAAAATGATATCGTATTTATAGGGTTTTGAAAGGGATATAATATTCTGGTTTTAATATATAAATTATTTTGAAATAACCGCGGTGTTATAATAACGATTGGTTGTTGAAGAGACCGGGATCGGAAGTTGTCATACTCTCTGCCAACTCCGAAAACCACTTTACAACCATGTACGCGGTGGAGATTCCAGAATGAAGTAGGATGGTGGCGGCGTTTCCTTTGAGGTAAAACGTGGACCCAACTCCCGTGAGTTGGCATAAGGTGGCTAAAACAGGAGCGATTCTCGGACCAATTGAGGTAGCACCTTTGATCGGACACATCCCTTCGATTTTATACTTTGACTTTTGGATTAATTCGGTGGCCACTTTTGATTTTCTTTTTGGGGGTGTGGCTCGAGGTGGGCGGTAGCTGCGGCTACGCGTTACCACCAGCCCGGATGCATAATTGGTATACTACACTGGGATTGCCTAGTTGTGCCGTGTTACCTACCCTAGCGCGCCTTATACGATTTTGTTTTGTACCATACCTGTGGAGTGCCCTCTGACGACGCCCAGTACGGGGGGGATTACAGTACTGTATAGACTATGGGAATATATTTTGTGTTAAGGGCTATATGGGTAACCCCTTAACTCTATTTAAAAGTAAGTTTATTTTACAATCAGACACTATTATAATAGCGAAATATACTACATAGTAAATAGTTTAATGGATCCTTAGGAGATGTAAATCCAAAGCATCTCTTGAGTTACTGAACTCATATTTATTTCTGTTAATTTAACTTACATACGATCTTTTAGTTCTGACTCGAGTACTTTGTCTTTTCAAAACGCTCGGCTCAGTCCGAGCGTTTCAGGATTTGAAGATTTTATTCTGGAGGACGAAGATGAAGATTTGTAATACTATTATCTACTATATTATTCCACCACACCATTTAATTACGTTGCATTAATTATTATTATCTGGTATGTGTACTCTGATATTGTATTGTATAAGTAAAGAAAATCAAATATATTTGTAAAGCAATTTCATGAACTGTATATTTGATTATTATATTTTATCGTTCCGCTGTCAGATTCTGTTTTGTTTTATTTCTTCCTTCTTTTTCTTATTTACCCAATAACAATCCGCCCTTCCGTATGGTTTGAATTGGCACGTGTGTCGATTTAAAGTGTGCGAAAAGGCGGAATGTTACATCTGGTATCAGAGCTTTGGTTTAGCGATAAACCTTAGCTATGTGGGGTTTGACTCTTTATTAATAGGGTAGTAATACCCTATGGGATTAGCTGAGCGTATGTATATGAGAGAGCGTATTTGATAGTGTTATAAAAAGGTTTTAATATTGTGTTAATCTATTCCGTTTTGTATTTATAAATTCTGGTTGGTGCATGGGACGCTGTGACATCAGGAGGGATTTCTAAACACTTAATAGGACAGACTGACATAATATATTTTTTTAATATAGGCGAATGAAATAATTTTGTCTATTATATTTTCTATATATAAAATAAGTTTTTAAATGATAAATATATATTTGGTTGCAATATATTGGTTGTTAGGTAATAAATTTGTAATTAGTAGTCGAAGTAATATTGAAAATAAGATAAATGAAATTGAAAACTTAAAGTTTTATTTCCGGGATTTCTGAAAATTTCTTTCGAATAATTTGAGAATATAATAGTATTGTTTATAAGTATTTTCTGATACGAATATTTCAATATAAATTGAAAGGATTGTTTTAAAAAGGAATTTCGAAAAGAAAAATTTCTGTACTACCCTTTGTGTCGTTGGAAAATAATTTCGGTGATGAGTGCACGTATCATCGACATTCATTTTCGAGTTTCGAAGTGGGAAGACCATTGTAGTAGTTTTACTGCAGATTCATTTTTGATAAACAAATGTAAATCTTGAATTGTTTTAAATATAATTGGATATAAATTGTAAGTATACATTTATCTATTATTTTAAAATGATTTGAAATTAACCCTGTATTTAAATTCTTAAGTTTTCATTTATTAATAGTTTCAATTATTATAGTGAAATGAGATGTAACTAATTTATAATTGAAACCTCTAATTAAAATAAGAGATTAAATGATAGGTTATAAATGAAATAACTGGGAAGTTGAAATTTATAATCAATAAAAGCAAAGGATATAATTATTGAACCTCTAAATTATTGAATATTAGACTAAATTAAAAGAAATGAGATAAATTTGTATAACTTTCAATTACATTCTTAAAAAGCATATTTATAACTTACCAAATATTAAATGTTGAAGTGTTAATAAGAAATTGTAATAGATATTATACAAGTAATAAATTTGAGGTAATGAAAGTAATCAATGAAATTCCTTAATAAATAAGAATTTGATGTTGTAATATTATAATTTTAAGTGTAGTTGAAAAGACTACAAATTGAAATAGAAAGGTAAGTATTATAAATGAAAATTTAGAATAAATGAAAGTAAATAAATGAAACTAAATAGTACAAATGAAAGATAATAAACGTAAGTAAATGATTGAAGCTATTTATTAATAAAATAAGCAGAAAGATGAATACTGTAAATAAATGAAGAAAAAAAGGATGAACCATTATATGTATAAAAAGGAAGTCAAACAACAATAGTATGAAATAAAATTGACAAGAATAAACTTAGTTTATTGTTTGGATTTGTTGTTTGTTTGGTTTATGATTGTTTGGGTAAGGATACTTTAAAAATTGTTTGGATGAATGAATAATCTATTTAGTTTTACCTAAGACTGTTGAGTGAAGGGTACACTTAGTAGTCATTTTTCATTCCATACAATTTAAAGTTTAAACCCGGACAACTATTTGTTTTGTTGGATATGAATGAATGATTGATTTGTGTTGATTTTATGTGATGGTTTATGCCTTGTTACAAGAGATTGTTGTTTGTATTGATTTGGTATTTTATAATTGAAACCACTTTAAATATTTCACTCTATATAATTGTTAACCCTATTAGATTATATAAGTGAAATGCAGATTTTGGAAGCAATTGCTATTGCTTTTGTTCCATAAAATAAGCATTAATTGCCCGACAAATAGGTACGTTTTCAGATTTCGGTTTATAGCGCTATTATATTATTATTTTTCCCGTGTTGGGATATATATATTTGAAATATATGTTATATTGTTATATTTGATATTTTATTTTCTCCAGACCCTCCCCGTACAAAGGAGACTCTGTCGAAATTTTTCCTAAATTTTGGACTTAGAAAATATTTTGAAATTTTTTTCCAAACCTTATTAATTTGAATATATAAAGATTTAATTGTTTATAAATCTATATATTTAATTTAAATTATCCTACTCTGTAAACTTATTGTTATGAATATAATGTTTTGAATAATTTATATTGATTTATAAGTTCTCCTTTTCCCTTCCTTTTCCTTTTCGGGGACGAAAAGTTTTGAGTAGGGGAAAGTGTAACGACCCATAAATTCTGGTAAATAATATTGGGTAAATTAATGAGATTTTGTAATTAAATTAGGAAGAAATAAAAATATTATAACCTATATTGAAGTCAATGTTAAGAATGTAATTTAGCAATGTTTATTAAAATTGAATTTTGACAATTGATGTGAAATCCCATTTATGAATAGTGTAAGTTGTTACATTTGGTATAAAATATAAAATGAGAAAATAAAAGTAAATGTTGGATTAACCAATGCAATAATTTATTTATTAAAAGTAACTGCATGTAAATTTAGGCAATAAAGTTAGTCAAAGCTGAATTTGTATAGATTGAATTTTGTTTCAATTGAAATAAAAATAAATAAAAGTTTAAATTAATGTTAATTAAGAGATATTTGGAAATAATTTTAACGGTATTCATAACAGAACAAGTTGTTGAATGAAAGAAATGGAAGAAAATATTTATTAATGTAAACTTAATAAAAGAATAAATGGAAAGGGAAGGTCTGGGGAATTATTGAAATTTGTTAATGGAAAAATAATAATATACTTAATGGTAATTAGATGAAAGCAGAAATATTTAAGAATTGTAACATTTGGTTGATAATAGGGAATTCATAGGTGTAATTAAAGTCATGGTAACACACGATATAAGTTACCCGTTTATTTGGTTTAATAAAAAAATGTGAATCAATTGGAACTAAATGAACCTTAATGTTATATTAATAAGAATTAACACATTAACTAAATTAGTGCACACCCTACTAATTGAAACAGATGGCAAAGTTAGGATTGACTGAAATTTGTAAATTGGGAAAGGAATTCAAAATTACGTTAACTGATGAAGAATACGTAATAAATTGTAAATTTATAAAATCAATGTTCGTTATGTAGTTATAATATTTATAATTGATAATAAATGTTACTTTGGTGATTATTAATATAATGATGGAAGGTGTAAGTGAAATAATGGAATAATTGGAATTGTATATTTATGCGTAGTGTAGTAATTAGTATAATGGAAAATATGAACTCAAGCAAATGAATTTATTTAGAATATAAAACGCAATTAGCGTGTATATTCGTAGAAATGTAATAAAATGAAAATAGGGTAGTTAGTAAGAAATAAAGATGAAAATTTGAACTTACGAATGTATAATAGGGTAATAAAGGTTACCTTTGTTTATTCAATAATTTTTGATTAGATAAAAATGATTTGGACCTAAATCAAGTTTGATTATTGAAATAAATTATAATTCATTGGACTTTTGTGAATTGAATCAATTACTACATTAATTGAAATAAAGATAAATTGGGAAAATCTTATGTATCAGGATATATACCAATGTAAATGGTACCTAGGATGAAGATATGATAATTAATTGAATTAAAAGAATGGGAATCGGGATTTACATATTTATTTGAATAAACATTCAATAATTGGATTAATCGCTAATGAATGGAATAAATTATTTAATTATGTCGTTAACTGAAATTAAGTTTAATTTGAGGAGTTTAATGTTATAGATATTGAGCCAATGATAACTTCATCCAATTGACATCAATAAATTGAATAATATGATGGAAGAAAATTTAAATAGATTTTTGGGAAATTTAATTTATAAATTTGAATATAATGAAATTGAAAATTTAACACTACAATTGATAGATTAATCAACGATAAATTGACATTTAAATTTGTTTAAAACATTGTAAATGATTAAGAAGTTAAAAATGTTGAAATTTGTCAATTATCGAAATAAAATTTAAATTTTGATTTTATTAATTAATTATTAAATTATTTAATTAATGTAAAAATAGCCATTTTGGCCGCTGTCTTGGATTTCGACGAAACTAGTTTCATCGGATCCGTAATGGTGAATTATTGTAGGTCTTCAAGTTTTGTAGCGATCGAACTTGTCATTTGATCGTACGGACTCGAAACGCCTTGAAATAAATGCAATTGAAATCAATTGAAATCAATTTAGAAAATATTGTTTTAGCATAACTTCTTCATACGATGGAATTTGGACTTGAAACCTTTTCCCTTGTGTTTAAAATATTTTAAAACATCTATTTTGATATATGAGTTGACCCAATTTCGTTCCGGAGTCAGAACAGGCCTTTTGGGTCAATTATCATTCAGCACGTTTATAATTCGGATCCATCTGTTCTATTTCAACTTTATCTATAAATACCCTGCTATAAACCCTAGCCTACGTCTATTCTCATTTGTCTGCGCATAAAATTCCATCAGCTCCTACTTTTCCAATGGCTGCAAACCCTAGATCTAATGGCAAATTCAAAAAATCAAATGAAAATTCAAACTCCTCAAAAAAATTCAGGAAAATTATATATCGAAGCTCTCGACGACGCATCTCAGATCCATGATTCATTTTTCATTTTGGTTCCTCGTCTGATCAGTAAAAATCAAAGAAGTTTCGGCCGTTCATCGCTCGACGACGAACCTCATCGGATCGGGAAATCACTGCTGGGTATTGTAGAGAGCACTGAGGGGATTGCATCGGCATCGTTTGTTTGACGTTTCAACGGCTGGATTTGGTGCAAAAATTCGATTAGGATTATTGTTTTGGCGGCGGCTGTTCGATTTGGGCGACCGGAAAGCATGTCTTGGGGCTGTCGCGAGGCATGGGGGAGGTTCGCGGAGGGGCGCAGGCACTTCTGAGGTGGCGGTGCGGTATTAAGGCGATGGCGGCAGTGTTCAACGTGGTGGAGTAGGTCGCGTATTCTTGCGTGTTTGGGTTCGTACGTGAGCAGAACTATACCGCTTGAGGAAAGGAATGAAGGATGACGTGTATGTGTGATGATGTGGAGGTAGGTGAATTATGTTCTTTGTTTTTTTAATTGAAATCCAATCGCATTTATCGCTATAACTCTTGCATACGAACTCCGATTTACGCGCGGTTTTTTTTGTTAGGATCGTATTGAAATTACGGACTTGATAACGCTGGTTTGGACGAATTCTGAGATGGTCAAAATTTGGGTTTAAATTGAATTTAAACTCAATTTAAATTCAAAAGGTGAGTGTTTTAACTCACTCGCAACTTCTAAAATTTCTTATGTTTGTTAAATTCATTTATGATGTGATTTGAAATTTATTTATAGCCGTTTGGCATATATTTCATCATTATCTCAGTTAATTTGCATTTATTTAATTAACTTGTTATTCAATTCATTATTGCATATTAACTGCCAGTTAAATTATCATTTATTTTATTGCATACAAACTGCCAGTTAAATAGTTACAATTTGTTTTTGAATATAAACTGATAGTTGATATCTGTTATTATCACCTGTTATATATTGATGTATTGTTGAATTTGGATGATGATTGTGATAAATGGTTGATGGTTGATATTGGATGAATGGATGTTGTACTTATATTGCTATAAACTGCAAGTTAATATGCATTGTCATTTCATTCAGGATTGCGGTTTGAAATGATATATAACCGTTATTTTTATTTTTAAATTACGGATTGAAGTGATAAATATCTGTATCACTTGACCATAGGATAGAAAAATTTATACAGGAACCGAGGTATATATATATAATTATTTTTGAAATGATTTTCTATGGTTTTGGAAAGAATATGGTTTGATGAATATGGATTTTGATATTTTTAAATATTATTTTTATATATAATTAAACGCTTGAATTTAAGCTATGTATAAATTTGGTTTAAAGAATAAAAGAAGTTTAAAAAATAAAAGTTAAATTTTATTTAGATATAATACGGTTAAGTATTTATTTAAATTTATTGATGGAGTTTATAATGTCTTAAATAAAATAAATGTTGGAAGATAAATATGACTCTGCTTTGAATTAAGGAATTTAAGAATTAACCACGAATAAAATTTATTTGAAATATAAATTAATTTAGGGTTTTTAAAAGGTATGATCTTTATAACTTGATTTGGTTTAGAGGACTTAAATGAATATCAAGTCGATTTAAATGAATATTATCAAGTTAATTTAATTAAGAGAATATCCCGTTATATGAAGTTTAAAGGTTTTACTTAAATGATATTTGATTTATTAAGTAAACATTTCAAATCTAAGTAATAGTAATTGAATTTGATATATATGAAATTATCAAAGAATAAGTTTTGAAATGGTGGAATAATTTAAGCTTTGAAATATATGGAAATTGAAATGGTTTATATGGGAATTTAAACCTATATTTGGAATTTATTTGTGAAATTTAAAAAGATATTTTGTTATGCAAAGCGGTTTAATACTTAAACCATTTAAGTATTAGAAATTTTGTTTCAAAGTTATGGGATTTAAAATATATATATATATATATATATATATATATATATATATATATTTGAAAATATTATGATTTTGGGAAAAGGGATATTTATAAATAAAATGATATCATATTGATTTGGGGTTTTAAAAATATAAAATGATATCGTATTTATAGGGTTTTGAAAGGGATATTATATTCTGGTTTTAAAGTATAAATTATTTTAAAATAACCGCGGTGTTATAATAACGATTGTTTGTTGAAGAGACCGGGAACAGAAGTTATCATACTCTCTGCCAACTCCGAAAACCACTTTAACAACCGTGTACGCGGTGGAGATTCCAGAATGAAGTAGGATGGCGGCGGCGTTCCTTTAAGGTAAATACGTGGACCCAACTCCCGTGAGTTGGCATAAGGTGGCTAAAACAGGAGCGATTCTCGGGCCAATTGAGGTAGCACCTTTGATCGAACACATGCCTTCGATCTTATACTTTGAGTTTTGGATTGATTCGGTGGCCACTTTTGATTTTCTTTTTGGGGGTGTGGCTCGAGTTGGGCGGTAGCTGCGGCTACGCATTACCACCAGCCAGGATGCGTAATTGGTATATCTACCCTAGGATTGCCTAGTTGTGCCGTGTCACCTACCCTAGCGCGCCTTATACGATTTTGTTTTGTACCATACCTATGGATTGCCCTTAGACGACGCCCAATACGAGGGAGATTACGGTACTATATAGACTATGGAAATATATTTTGTGTTAGGGCTATATGGGTAACGCCTTAATGCTATTTAAAAGAAATTTATTTTACAATTAGACACTATTATAATAGCGAAATATAATACATAGTAAATAGTTTAACGGATCCTTAGGAGATGTAAATCCCGAGCATCCCTTGAGTTACCGCACTCATATTTATTTCTGTTAATTCAACTTACATAAGATCTTTTAGTTCTGACTCGAGTGTTTTGTCTTTTCAATTCGCTCGGGTCAGTCCGAGCGTTTCAGGATTTGAAGATTTTATTCTGGAGGACGAAGATGAAGATTTGTAATACTATTATCTACTATATTATTCCACCACACCATTTAATTCCGTTGCATTAATTATTATTATCTGGTATGTGTACTCTGATATTGTATTGTATAAGTAAAGGAAATCGAATATTTTTGTAAAGCAATTTCATGAACTGTATATTTGATTATTATATTTTGTCGTTCCGCCGTAAGATTCTGTTTTTTTTTTATTTCTTCCTTCTTTTTCTTATTTACCCCATAACAATCCGCCCTTCCGTATGGTTTGAATTGGCACGTGTGTCGATTTAAAGCGTGCGAAAAGGCGGGATGTTACATGTAATGTTGGTGATCTTTTTATTACTCTTCATATGTTTGTTTGAAATTACCATGATTCTACCAACCTTTCAAATTCTCGCAGTTGACTTACTCTTTTTAGTCGTCGTTTTTGCATTGCTGTCATTTATCATGTTCTAACTGATTCTTGGTAGATAATATTTCTTCATTTTTACATACAATTATACCGTGTTAGATAGGTGGCAGCAACACCAGATCTAGTGTTAGCAACACCAAAATGCAAGACTGGGCCATTATTTTGTTTGAAGTTTCGCATGATAAATTGGGTTGAGTAACTAAGTGTATATGATTAGAATTAGATGCATGAAGTTGAACATCTGTACTTCACTTGCTAGTCGTTTTATCATGCGATACAATATATGGCTGCATTGGATTTAAGGGTTGTTACTAAATGCTTGGACCACAGTCTAGCAGAGGTGTTTGCGAATCAATTGATCTGGGTATCAATTTTTTTCAAAGAAGCAGACTTGGTTAACTGAATCTCAGACTCAGTTAAGTGTCGGTTTAACTGGGGCTAAGTTAACTGAGTATTTGCTAACTGTGTCTCAAACATAGTTGAGCCTCAGGTAAATTGAGACACGGTTTAGCTGAACTCAGTTTCAATGGAGACTCGGTTAACTTAGTATCAATTAAACTGAGACTCAATTTAGCCGAGTCTCAGTCTCAACTGATACTCAATTTAACCGAGTTTCAGTCTCAACTGATACTCAATTTAACAGAGTCTCAATTTCAAAAACCGAGTCCGACTTAAAAACCGAGTCTAATTTTTGAAAACTGACTACATCTATATTGGTATACTGAGAGGATCACTTAGTTAACAACATCGACGACTTGTTTACGTGATTTATAAACAGACCACTTCATACATCGATAATACGTAGCTTGATTTTACTCCAAGTAAATTACCGAGTTTGTTTATTGTCTTTTACTCGACTTCACTTGTAAATGCTACTTGATTTTATAGCATGTTGTATACTTTGTATTAGTCAATCATCTAATGAAATAGTGTGATGAATATTTAGTGTTTGCGTTATGAATTTGATTTAACTTTGTGTACACATTTTTGATGAATTGAGTCTCAAGCATTACTTTTGCTTTATAGGTAGATAGATGACTACGAAGCAAAAAAAGGTTGCAACGAGTTATGGATCGAAGTTATTTTTGCTGCTAGAACTACTTTTTGGTTTTAACGATGCACTACATGCATTTTTTTGCTATCGCTACTTGTTCTATATTTTGTTTATGAACTATTGATGACGAACTATTTATGTTTGGTGTAAGAATATTGTGTATTTTGATTATGAAATTTCATACGTCGGTTATCAAATATGTGTCCAAAATATGGTATTGATACAATATGTTGATTTTGAAATGTGATATTGATATAATATGCTAATTTTGAACTGTGTTATATATACACATTGTGGCGGATGTTTACTAAAATGGAATTAAAACATTATACAGTGTTTTAAAACGCTGTTAAAACATTCCACAACGCTTTTATAGCACCGTTGAAAGTTTTAACAGCGTTTTAAAAATGCCGTTAAATTGTATCTAAAAACATAAAGCATGATTTATTACAACAAGGAAACGCTTTGAATAAATATCACAGCATTGAAAAAAGCAATAAAATTTTATCTTAGCATGAAACAAACGCCAAGAAAGATCCTAACTGCATCCAACCAAACGCTGTTAAATGATTTCATGACACCAGGGAAACGCTGTTAAAAAGGACATTTAACAGCGTTTATTTCTTTTTACTATAAATCTTTGACATATGACTGCATGTCGACATGCAGCATATGTAAAACTCTGTTAATTGCTTTTATAGCATTTTCAAAACGCTGTTAAAGGTCCTGTTTGTTGTAGTGAGTTCTCATATTGATTTTGTAAGTATTCTCTTTTCTCCTTAATTATCTTTTGATATTTTATTTTTAATTCTTTTAGTTTGTCACATTAAACTTATTATATTCTCTCTCCTATCATTTAAGATTTATATATATTAAAAAATCTATACATTCTTCTTGAAAATTTTCCAGAATTTAAATTTTGCGCACAAAAATGGCAACAGCGCCTAGGGTTCTCACGTAGTTACCTATCTTCCCTCTTGCGTCTTTACCTCCCATGTTAATCTTTCTCTCTTCTCTTCTTTGTTGAGTATCCCCATGAAAAAGGGATTCTTTGAATCGTTGAAATAGATACCATCGCTAAGTTAGTTGTTGCAGCATGCTCTAACAACCAGATTTGCAAAATGTTACAGACCCCTAGCGCTGACTGACCTCGGTTGTTCCTACCTCTAGTGAATTCACTAGTGAAAACCCTATAAAATTGCAAATCTAAAGCGCTAACTTTTGATTTGACTTCCCTTTCTCTCTGTCAGCATGTAACACTTCTTCGGTCTTTGCTTGATGTTATTCCTCCACTTGCTATTACTCTGCCTATGTTGAGCATTACTGATGGCAATCCTCTTGCTAGTTAGGAGGACATCCTTTCTTATGCTTGTATTTTTGAAGAACCTCTTTCTTCTTTAGTTCCAAAATGCCTCGGTCCTCTGGTTTGCATTTGACATTATATTTTACTACTATCCAATATGCTATTAATAACAAAGTCAATACTGAGAATGAAAGCAACTCACTTGTTATAATATCCTTGTTTCAAAATTGTGTCAACCCGCTTATCATTGCTTTTCTTCAACCAAACCATGAAATGTAGGATGGTATGTCTCTAAATGCTATGAAGTTTCCAAAATTATCGATGAGGTCCTAGTTCTTCCAAAAGAAGTATTTATTGCTAATGAGGCTTTTTGGAGAAATACACTAGTCGGTTTCATTTTGGATGATGGACTCCCCTACTATATTGTTAGGAAACACCTAAGGGCCAAATGGAAACTAAAGTTCTTTGAATATGAGGCTCTTAGTGGCTTATATTTTTTTGATTTTTGGAAAAGAGGAAGAAAGGCGAATGGTATTAGAATCGAATCCACGTATTATGGATAGGAAGGTTTCCGTTGCAACCAAATAGAGCCCGTCAGTTGACTTTGCCAGTGAGAAGATCTTGTCCATTCTTGTTTGGACAAAGTTTTCAAGTATCCTATCTTCTTCCAATTTCTAGTGGGCTTTGATTGGTTGGCTAGTCACATTGGTGATATTATTTGTTTTCATGAAAATACCAAATGTAGAGATCGAATAAGTTTAGTTAGAGCTCTTATTGAAATTAACCCTGATTATCTTTTTTCCTTCTTAATTATATTTAGTCGTACTTGGAAACAGGATTGGACATGCTGGTGTTTATTACTTATTGTAACCTTTATCTACATGTAGTGCCATTCATTTGGACATTTTGATTCCTCTTATTCATTTTGACCTAGCATTGATGGCCCTCCCCATCTTATGCTTGAGAAAGTCCCTCTTCAAATGCTACCTCTAGGGAAATGGAAAGTCAAGCCTAACCCAGCTTGAGGAGAACCGATTCCTTTACAGATTCTTCCCTCTGAACCCATGGATGCTGCCTGCCTTGATACTTTCGTCAACACTGTATTTGCATCTGATCCTCACCCTCTAGTTATCATGCAACTGATAAACCAATAATAATCGTTGATCCTCCTCTTGAGGCTAGCATTCAAAGGACTCATACTGCTAAATCTATTGACATAGCAGCTCCATCCAGATTCTCTAAGCTTTCTCACCCGATGACTTTGATGATATGTTAGGTATAGCATTACAGATTTATTTTCTTCTTAGGCATCTCTCCTATAATAGTTTTATTTATGGTATACTGTATGTGTTGCTGGATATTTCTAGTTGTATTTATGGTGTAGTGAATGTTGTAACAACCCGGTGTTGAGGAGCAATCAATTAATGATAAGATGATTAAACTAATTAAAATGGATTTTTAAAGATTTGATAAGAAAGATTTAGATTTATTTAAATCTTATTGAATTTAAAATGATTTTGATATGATAAAAATAATTATGTATTTTATAAAATCAAGTATTATTAGCAAATGTGATTACAAATATATTTTAAAGGAAGAGAAGTTTTATTTTATTTAAATGAACGATCTTGGAAATTATTTAATGATTGAGTTTGAAATTTATTTGATAAACATTTTAAGATAAAATAATAAAAAGCTAAGATATGAAATAATATTTTATAAACTAGTATAAGAAAATGAAATGAAGATTTGTGTTAATAATAATTTTTAAGTAAGGATTTGAATTGACTCTTGGTTACAAAGGAATATTTATTAAATTGGCTCAAGAAATTAATTTTCATATAATTAATAAAAATAAAATAATTTTTAAGAAATAAATTCTATCAAATTTTGGCAATGTTTAAAATCACTTTAGCAATGTAACCATGATTTAATTTGAGATATTATAGTGTTTTGAATTGAATAGAAAATGGTTTATACAAAAAGAAAAGGAAATGAAAAGAAGTGAAGTGGGTTGGATTGTGTGTAAGCCCAAACCCAAGTGTTGTTTCATGAAACAAGAGCCTAGGCATTTCTATGTCTAGATCCTTCTTTCTTCCATTCATAAAAAGCAACTCACATTCAAAACATATGGGGGATTCTTTCTTTTTAGCTTCACGAAGAAAAATTATTTCAAAATCGTTCTCTCCCTTCTACAATAAAAATAAAATAGAAATAAATTCCCAATAATTTGAAATTCAATATCATTCTCAACACCAATCTACACATCATAGCATACAAAAGTTTTTTTTTTGATCAAGTTTTAGAGCATGTTGATTTTCAAAAAGGAGCAAATGAATGGCTAGTAAGCAAATTTAAGAGCTATGGAAAATATACACTCATAGCTTATGTTTATATATGTAATTTTGTCTCATATGCTTTTTACTATGTACTGAATTCGTATATGGTTACCCCCGGACCTATATTGGTTTTGCTTTAATTGAATTTAAATTATATTATAGAGTATATAAAATTTGAACCAATTTCAGTAGACCATTTTCCGTGTTTCAAAATTTCATGTGACTGGACTAATAGTTCAATTGATTGAACCCATACAAAATTCAAAACAGTGAGTAAAAAAGCTAATGTAGTCAACTCTTGTTTATAGTTCTAGTCGACCGAGGTTAGTTAGATGAGATAATCATTCAATCGATTGAACCTGGGCATTTCTAGTTTTCCTGAATTATTTTATTTTTACATTTTCTATATTTTAAATTTTATTCCTACATGGTTTAAAAGCATGGTAAAAAATGTTTACTTAAGAATGTATATTGGATTAATACCTTTATATATATATTTGAAATGTTGGAAGTTTAGATATTACAGTTTAGATGTTATCTTAACTTTTATTTTATACATTTAATTTTTTTACTTAATCAATATATACACTTGAAATTAGATTACGTTTGTAAATAAATTATAAAGAAACTTAGATGTTATCAAATCGTTTTAATATAATATTTAATAATTTTGAATATTAATATAAAGAGATTTGAAATATAGTAGTGATTTCAAAGGTAAAGAATTCATATTAGAAGTTATTCCAATTAATAAAAATAAGAGTTTAATTATAAAAAAATTTAGAAATGATTTCTATGTTATATTTGAGTTATAAAGCGTTTTGGAAGTTAAAGTACAATTTTATTATATTTATATTAGTTTAAGTAATATTTTGTTTTATTATGTCATTTTCCTTTCACATTGAATTACTTACTATGGAAGATTCATCGTTGATATTGATTTGTGATATATTTTAAGATGATATGGCGAGGACATCTTTCCGCTTGATTTATTGATATTTATACCGTGTGATGAGAAATCTGAATAAATGAATTAGTGATACCGTCTGGTATGTGACTTTCAGTAATACTTCTCTAGTTATTCTTTAGACTTGTTTAAAGAAGGGCGCGTGTGATGTGTAGGCAGTGAATAAATGGACTAGTAACACATGGTGGTACGGGACGCCGTTGTGATATTTATTTGGTTATTCTTTTGCTCATGGATGATACTCAATATGGGGGTATGTTGTATGTGATACTCACTGCGTTGAGTATATGATAGTCATGTGGTGACTTATATGTATAGCCACGAAACACATTGAATATATACTATGTGTCTGTCTACCTTTCTCCAACTCCTCTTTATGGTTTGGGAGTAAGCCAGATTTTCTAGTATCCACTTTCGTGGCTTGATCATAGGGTCATACCTTGATCCATGACACTGTTGTCATATATTATATTCGGTGCGCATCATAGTAGATAGGTAGGTGCCCTAGCCACTTGTCTTGCTTAGGCCAGTAGTCTGTTACCTATAGAAACATAGGAAGGTCGTGATCGAGGCTACACACTGACGATCCATTGATGGGTATGTGTCATGATGCCCATTGTGGTAACTAAGGCTGTAGGAACTGATTCGACTACACAACATATGGCTAGTGAACCCTGGATTCCTGGAGCGGGCATATTGCCATCAGTCTCCCATCTAATTTCAGTCCACGTGTGGTAGATAGGCATATATGAGATGATATTATACCAGAGACTATGTCCAGAGTATAGTCAACCACGTATCCTTATTTGGCAGACGTCCTATTTATTAATTAATGATTATATTCGGGCATTGCTATGAGCTGGATAAAATCTTTCTTATTGAGTTTAGTGATTTGACGATGGTATTTTACAATATGAGATTAAGAGATATTATGGGCACTGATTCGCCATTGCTTGACCTTAGTTGAGGATATCTCGCTATTGATTACCTCTGGATTTTGATGATGATTTCAAGATATGAATGATTCACCCATTGGATATGATTTTCTGGTATTCTATCGTATTGATTTATATAGGTGATGACGCTTTTCTGTATGAGTCTCTTATGGATGTTGTTTGAAGATCCTTTGAGACTATTATGTTATCACTATTATACTCTTTTCATATTATTACCATATACTATATTACCCCTATCATTACATACATAGTCCAACATGTGTGTTACTTATAATACTTCAGTCAGTCCAAAACATTTCAAGTTCAAGGACAAGATGACGGATTATGGATTAGGCATAGATGAAGGATAAGATTTCATTACACGCACTCATTGCATTTGATTTTTAGATAGTTTTGTATATTTATTGTTTAACTTAGATTTATGCATACATTTCATTATATATTATCGCTACGTTTTGACTCTGTGTTCTCCTCGTTATATATATCTTTGTGTGCATGTGTGTATTTATGTGTGTTATCCGTAAAATATTCTCAGGAATAATAGTACGAAAGAAGGAACACAAGAGCATTGATAAAGAAGCACCAAGACGGTTTAGTTAAACATTGCCTCCAACATGGAGATAATAGAGCCGACAGCACCTTTCGAGTAGGTCACAAAGGGCATCTTGATTGTGTCAACAGAGAGCTTTCAACAAGGTCGGAGCTTTCGACAAAGTCAGTGGCTACCATTCAAACGCAATAGCAAACATGTCAGCAGCATCCAAAATACTCAAAAAGACACCTCTCGAAGGCAATGAATAGTAAACAGTCAACATTATGCGCCAAACCAGTCGAAACGTCATGGTTTCTCCTTCATCACTTCTACTAGAAAAGTATTCATCCCATTCAACCCTTTCGAAAGCATATGAAGCCTTTCAAAATGGATAAGGCCACTCTCACCTATAAAAATGCAGCTATACATTCGTTACCCCAAAAGCATAAGGTATCGAGTTAGTCAGGGCAAGAGCTTTCGAAAGGAACCATCCCCAATAAAACTTCAAGGTGTTCCGACTCACTTGAAACC
Organism: Allium cepa; assembly: GCA_030765085.1. Classification (NCBI taxonomy): domain Eukaryota; kingdom Viridiplantae; phylum Streptophyta; class Magnoliopsida; order Asparagales; family Amaryllidaceae; genus Allium; species Allium cepa. The sequence goes on along the minus strand of CM060930.1, from coordinate 117,674,084 downwards.
AAATTGAAGGCACGTTTCGACGATGACGAAGGCTAAGACCATGGATAACTTCTTTGGTACATCGGCATTCAAGCCAAAAAGCATAATAATAGACCTTTCAACAAGGTCGAAAGGCTATCAAGCAACCCCTTTCAACAAGGTCGAGAGGAAACAAAGCAAAAGAGAGAGGCCTAACCCCAAGCGGAACTGAAGAATAACTAAAACCCTTTTGATCAAGTCGAAAGGAATGGCTCAAGGGACATTCATGAAGCAAAAATATTGATCTTTCGACCACGTCGGAAGCTTGGGGTCGAAAGGTCCCCAACCCGCATCTATAAATACGCCCCTAGGTGTCAGTTATAGGAGATCCAATTTTCTTTACTTCTCAATTGTATTTTTCTTAAACTAGTAAACCCTAATTCTCAAATCAGATTGGGGATTTGGTCAATTTGTATAATTAAGTTCAATAAAACAAGATTACTATTACGGTGTTTACTAAGCAGCACAAATTTCATCATCTTTCACAGATATGATGACCAACATTAGAGTTGATTGAAAGAAACCCTTTCAACAAAGTCGAAACCCAATATATTCTTAGTTCCTAGAATCCCTAGCCAGAATCTACTAGATCGCTCATATAATGCCTTTCGATATCGAAACCTTCTTAACTCTGTTATTTCCAGAGATCCTTAGGATTCTACTCAAACTCTCTCGTTTGCGTCGAAAGGTTGTTTCGACAAAGTTCTGAATCAATCAATTTGAAGGGATTTTCCAAGATGGAAACTACCCTTTCGACTGTGTCGAAAGGAACCAAAGACAAGCTCTTGATAACTTTTTCCTATATGAAAAGCTTTAGCAATCCCCACTCATTCGAAAGGAAGTTTCGAAAGCAATACCCATATTCAAACTTGATATTGAGGTGTTGACAAGTTTTCTTGTCAACATTTTCAACGCTAAAAGGAAGGCTTGAACCTCCGATCCCTGGTAGCTTTCATCTCAGATTGATCGCATAAAGTCAGTCCTATAAAAGAAGAAAAATGGTAAAGCAAGGAGTAATTACAGTAATCCAAGCGAAGAGGTTGCTTCACAATCAACTTTGAAAGATCACATGGTCAAAAACTTTAACTTAGGGAATACAGGAGTTGGACAACTCTCGACCCTAAAAAAATTAGAAAGCAATGTGATCAAGGTCCAGAATTAACGAGCACAAGTAGGAGAAATACAAGAATATACTGAAAGAGCTCCATCCCGAGAGTCAATAAAAATTATGAAAATAGAAGATGAAGTGCGACTTCCAAATGTGGTAGAGGATCAAGAGTTGAACCGCGAAAGTCAAATAAAAGGGTCCCTCGAGCGATCGAATTGCCCAGTCCAAAGAAATAGCATGAGTAGCCACAGAAATGAAACTGAAACTGGTCAACAAATCATCCAACACCAAATAATAATGAATACACTTAGAGAAAAGAAAATTTTCAATATAGAAGAATATGTTATCCGGTAAAAGGCTTCCTTTCTCGAAGAAATAATGGCTACAAATCTTCCCTCGCACATCCAAATTCCTTCACTAAAGTACGATGGAATAACTAATCCAGATGACCATCTTGTTTTCTTTGAAAATTGGATGAACTTATACAATGCTCCAGAGGTAGTTCGTTGTAAAAAAATTCCCATTACTTTTCAGCGAGCAGCTATCAAGTGGTATAGGAGTTACCGAGTGGAAACCATCTATTCTTGGGAACAATTTACTTGCGACTTCGTGGCTAAGTTTTCTATATTCAAAGATACAACTATGGACTTTAGTCCACCAGCCACCATCAGACAAAAATCAGGAGAACTACTTGGCAAATATTTGAACTGATTTAGCGTAGAAGAATTAAGGGCAAAAAGTATAACTGATAGAGAAAAACTTATGGCAGTTCGATTAGGCTAATTGAACAAACTCCTTTCTAGAAAGTCCTTTATATTAGTGGATGAAAAGATATACAATATTTCTTTCTCCGAGCTGAGAAGTTTATTCAATTGGACGAGATGTACCATGCTAAGAAAGAATCCTACCGAAAATCCAAAGAAGAGAAGATTGATTTTAGGCATCTTAACAAGAAACCAAGGGAAAGTGAAAACCAAAAGGGAGGTCAAAGAAAGAATTCCAAAACAAATTATGAAGTCCTAAACAAACTCCTCTCTTACATATTCATCGTGGTGAAAGGAAATGAGAATTTACTACACCTCCTAAGGTTCGAAGCGCCCTAGAGCCAAGCAAAGTTAAAAGTTATTGTGAGTACCATAAAGAAATGGACATGAAACTGATGAATGTCGTGTCCCAATAGAGAAAATTCAAGGAATGATCTAGGCAAGGTTCTTGCAAGAGTTCATCAAAGAAACACGAGGGACATCTTGATCAAAGTGAAAGGAAAATAGCTTAGCAAATTCTTAATGCATATCTCCACCAAGTCGTGAGAGATCCTAAGATTATCCCAACTATGAACTTTCTCTTTCTGTTTTCATATCCCTTTTACTCAGTTTGTATTGTTATTCATACTTAAATTTGTGTAGTGTATTGACCATATACTGATTTAAAGTTCGAGTGCAATTACAGGAAAAAAAATCAGTCCAAGGCATTCAACATATTCTTGGAGCACAACAAACTCCTGGCTACTTAAAAAGGACAATTCAGATACCTCATACGGGATATTTATCAATATTCCTGTCAACACAATACAAGGACTGCCCTTCAAGAAATAGTAGATCACCGTCAAATCCAACATCAACTTAGGGAAAAATCCATATATACCAACTCTTAATTAGCAAATGATGTTAAAAGAAACTTCTCAAACATATCTTCTTAAGAAAACTATTTTCAATGACCCCATGGCCTGGGAGAAAACAAATACCTATTTGTCTTAAAAGTTGGTTTAGGCGACCTATTTGAGATATTACATAGCATTAGTGAATGCATATCAAAGACTTCAAATTGATTGATTTTAATATTTCAAAGTTTTCTAAAATTATGGGTGGAGAAAAGCCTACTCATGCTTTTAAAGAAGGATTTAGAAATTGTCCAAAGTTATTTGAAACTCAAATTAGAGAATCCTGTTCTCAACTAAAAGACTATTAGTTTATGGATCATGATGTTCTAGTCTCCTATTTAAGATCTATGTCTCTATTATGAGAATGGCAAGAAAATTCTTGCTAAAAATCACATTGAGAAAAATTCTTTTGTCCAAAAGGATTCATGAATCCAAAACATATTCCAAAAGATAACTCCTCAATATACTAAGAGGGATTAATTATAAAATTATTTCTCTCAAAGGAGATCCATTTTAATTGGCCAAAAATTATTTTTATATATGGATACAGAAGTCTACGATGCTATTCCGTAGCACCTCCTAGAGGGAGGAACATAAGCCTACGACGCTATTCCGTGGCACCTCTTAGAGGGTGGGACATAAGCCTACGATGCTATTCTGTAGCATCTCCTAGAGGGTAGAACCCCTAATATCAAAACCACCTCTTAGGGGATGGGTCAAGTTAGTACCCATCAACAACCTTCTAGAGGAAGGTCAGCTCAGCAAGCACAACATCCCTTTGAAAGATGGGAAGCCCGGGAAGAGGCACATCAAACAGTGGACTAAGATGCCCAATCCTATAGAAGGCTCATCAAACTATGGACTAAGATGTCCAAACTCAGGAAGAGGATTATCAAACAATGGACTAAGATGTCCAAGCCCAAGAAAAGGCACCAAACAAAAGAAGAAAGATAAAGATGTCTACAACTTAAAATAAAAAGTCAAAACCTAAGAGAATAAAAGGTAAGGAAAATAGTGTATCAATCATCTGAAATAATGGTGAAACCCAAAAGAGGGAGATGAACAAAGGCAAAAGGGATAAAAGCATCTAACGCGCAATTCCTAGAATGGATAAAAGAATCCAAAATCATATTTAGGAGGGGACGAAATATGGAATAACAAATCTAAGAGCATCCAATGTGTGAGAAGAAATTACTACATCAAAAGACTAAATAAACGTATCCCGAAGAGATGATACAAGAAAAAGAATGGGTAAAAGGAATCCATAACATAACGCTAATGCAAGGATCTATACAAGATCTAAAGGAATGGAATAGGTAGAAAAATTTTCTACAAAATAAAAGTGACCTCATTTGAGGTATGGATTGAATACGCTACTCTTAGATCCTCAAAATTAAGGGAATCCGATAGGATAGAGAAATAATATATAGGATGTGGAACCACTATCTCAAATGAATGCAAAGTTTTATGGATACAACCGAACTCCAATATAGCAAAAACTTTACTAACCAATAGGTCTAGGAAGTTGTTAATTGGATTTACTGAATTTACTATGGCCTGGTAATTTTTTTAACTTCGGTATAACACGAATTTCTAATCATCCATTTGTCAGATATGATTTTGACGAAATTTTGGTTGAATTCCTAGCTACATGATTCCAGTGCTGAATTTCCATAATGATTTCTTATTAAATTAATTGGTTTAGTGAATTTTTGATTTCCTTGCTGACCTTTATGGCAATTCATGGACTCTACATGTTACAATTCCTCGTCGAATTTTCTTCATGGTTTCTAATTGATTATTTGTTTTATGAGTTCAATATTTTTAGCTTCTTTTAGTGAGTTTGCATGACAATTTATGGATTTCCCATTGATTTGCTGAATTTGGGGTCAGATTGGACAGATTTCTAATCACGTTTTTGGATTCTTGGATTTTTGAGTCCCCTTTTTTTTAACAATCTCGTTATTTGATGAAATCAAAGTTTCCTAGATGATTCGTATCGTGATTGATAAATTTCGTATTTTTAATTTCCTTGTTTGGACTTTTGATGATCCTTTATTGAACTTTTAACTTGATGAATTTTGAAATTGCAAGTTGATTTTCATGAGGGTTTATGAATTTCTGCATTCTTGTTTAGGGTTTGATAATCTTTTATAAGATTTCTGATTTAGTGATTCCAAATTTTCTTAAAGGATTTGGTATCCCTAATCACCTCAATGAACCTTTGACGATTTCTTATTGGTTTTCTAGTCTCTTATGGAGTTTCAACTATAACGAATTTTGAGTTTTCTTGCCGAATCTATAATCATTCATGAATATTGTTGATTAGGATTATGATGATCTCTTGTTGTTTTTCTAATTTGTTGAACCCTGCACTTCCTTATGAATTTTGATGAAGATTGATAATTTACATATTCTTGGTCACCTTATTGGATCTTTAGATCTCCGACTTTGTGATCCTAAATTTCCTTATTAATTTTTGTGATGATTCGTGAATTTCCTATACCTACTTTTTGAATTGAAATTTTTGATGAACACTTTTTGAATTTATGGTTTGGTGAGTTCTAAAGTTTCCCTTAGAATTTCGATGGTGATTTATGGATTCATGTGCATGGTTCCCTCATTAAATTTTGAATGACCTCTTATGGGTTTCCATACTTTATGGATTTTGAATTTCTTTGTGGATTCTAATGGTAATTCATGGATTTCATGTTTTTGATTTCCTTATAGATCTCTTACCGGATTCCTAATTTTGAGAATTCTATATTTAACCATTGAATTTTATAGTGGTTTATGAATGTTTCATTAAATTTGAAATAAGATTTTAGCGCTACGTATCACCAAAGGGCATTATTATTAAACCACTTACTATTCTTTCACTAAATGGGAATTACTAACCAATAGTATAAAATAAAGTTATCTTATAGGGATAAGGTATGGTCACCAAAAGCAAAAAAATTAATATCTAAGGGTCGAGGAAGGTTTAACTTAAGGCAGGAATGTCTAAAGTACATAGTAGACTTTCTCCAAAGGTTCATTTATTTGAGCCAATGTCAGCAAATCATGTGATATTATTCCACATTCTTAAGGAAGTTTAATTATGAACATTTCAGAGCATCTTATCTGAAAACATTACAAAATCGCATCGTAAACATTGATTTCATCAATTTTAAGATTACTTATTAAGGTCTCATAACAAGGTCACAATCTTGATAGAGGTTATTATTTGTTTTATAGGAAATAAAAAAATTCTTGGAGTTTTTGTCCTAAAGAACAAAAGCTTCTTGAGGGCAAAATGTTATCCATAAAATATTTTCAGGAATAATAGTATGAAAGAAGGAACACAAGATAAAGAAGCACCAAAAGGGTCTGGTTAAACATTTCTTCCGACAAGGAGCTAATAGAGTCGATGACACCTTTCGAGTAGGTCAAAAAGGGCATCTTGACTGTGTTAACAGGGAGCTTTCGACAAGGTTAGAGCTTTTGACAAAGTCAGTGGCTACCATTCAAAGGCAATAGAAAACATGTTAGCAGCATCCAAAATACTCAAAAAGACACCTGTCAAAGGCAATGAATAGCAGGCACTCTACTTTACGCACTAAACCATTCGAAACGTCATGGTTTTGCCTTCATCACTTTTGCTAGTAAAGTATTCAACCCATTAAACCCTTTCGAAATCATATGACGCCTTTCGAAATGGATAAGGCCACTCACACCTATAAAAATGGAGCTATACATTTGTTACCCCAAATGCATAAGGTATCGAGTTAGTCAGGACAAGAGCTTTCAAAGGAGACCATCCCCAATAAAACTTCAAGGTGTTCCGACTCACTCCAAATCAAAGTGAAGGCATATTTCGACAATGACGAAGGATAAGACCATGGATAATTTCTTCGGTACATCGGCGTTCAAGCCAAAAATAACAATAGGCCTTTCAACAAGGTGGAAATGCTATTAAGCATCCCCTATCAAAAAGGTTGAGAGGAAACAAAGCAAAAGAGAGAGGCCTAACCCTAAGCGGCAACTGAAGAATAACTAAAACCCTTTCGATCAAGTTGAAAGGTATGGCTCAAGAGACATTCACGAAAGCAAAAAGAATGACCTTTCGACTAAGTTGGAAGCTTAGGTCTAAAGGTCCCTAACCCGCATCTATAAATACGACCCTAGGGGTCAATTATAGGGGATCCAATTTTCTTTACTTCTCACTTGTATTTTTCTTAAACTAGTAAACCCTAATTCCCAAATCAAATTGGGGATTTGGTCTATTTTTACAATTAAGTTCAATAAAATAAGATTATTATAATGATGTTTACTGAGCCACACAAATTTAATGATCTTTCACAGATATGACGACCAACGGCAAAGTTGATTAAAAGAAACCCTTTCGACTAAGTTGAAACCCAATATTTTCTTAGTTTCTAGAAGCCCTAGCTAGAATCTACTAGATCACTTGTACTATCCCTTTCGATGGCGTCGAAACCTTCTTAACTTTGTTATTTCCAAAGATCCCTAGGATTCTACATGTCAAAAGGCTATTTTGATAAAGTTCTCAATCAATCCATTTGAAGGGATTTTCCAAGATCGAAACTACCCTTTTGACTGTGTTGAAAGGAGCCAAAGACTAACTTTTGATCACTTTTGCCTATCTTAAAAGCTTTAGCGATCTCCACTAATTCGAAAGGAAGTTTCGAAAGAATTATCCATATTTGAACTTGATAATTGTGTTGTTGACAAGTTTTCTTGTTAACAATATATATACGTATGTATGTACGTACGTACGTATGTATAGTGCATTTTTCTATCATAGAGGCACATGTGTTTATTTCATTGTACTGAGATTGTGTACGTATATGTTATTTATTCATCGTTTAAATACGCGCCGATGTGAGTCCAAGATAATATTCATGTGAGTACCCCATATTACCTCATTCCCGTATATCTGATAGTATTACTATGTAATACTCTCGAGTAGTATGGGTGTAGAGGTGGGTGTGTTAAAGTTGGTATCAGAGCAGCTTCGAAAAAATATATCACACACACAAACACACGCACGAGGCATGAGTCATTGACTTAGATGAGACCGAGAGTTCATTCCTTTGGTATGTTGGGATAGTAAGTCTACATTAGTAATGCATATAAATATTATATGATGATTACTGGGAGAATCATCAAGGACGTATTTGTATTTTTTATATAAATATAATACTTTTCTATTACCAATTAATTATGAAATATAATATGAATAACCTCCGGTGGCTTGGTATAATCTATTGTATCCTAACCCATTGTGATCAAAGTGCATAGCAAGAATATATGGATTATCCCCCGCTTAGCACATCAGGTGTTTGTTTATATTTATATTTTATCGATTGATGATTATTTGTATTAATTTGTATTTATTGATATTAAGTCCTTGCGGTATTTTCAATATTGAAGTTACCACTATTAATTTTGAAAATTGTATTTTTATAGTATGTTATTGATGTGTTCATATTATATATTTTATGAAGTAAATTTAAAATACAGGCTTGCTTGATACTCTTTGAATTATTGGAATTTATTTATTATTGAAAAGAGATTTTAGCAAACAATTAAATATAAGATATGTTTTCATTAGAAATCTTTTGACAAAATATATGTTTATATAAAGTATAATTTGATACAAATGTATATAGCTAAAATATTTTGAAAAAAGTTTTGAAATCGAATTGTGTTAATTTGTCCGTTGAGTGCTTTAAGAATTCTGATCAATGGGCCTGACAACATAATCGATAGAGATTCCTAAACACTACGATGAGGCATATGGACATAGACTTTTGAAAAGTTTGAAAAGTTTTAAAAATTCTTGAATGATTAGTAGATTTTTGTAAAAAGATTGTGAGTTTGAAAGATTTTCATATTTTTTGAAAAGATTTAAAGGATTTTGCAAAATTTTGGAAAAGATGTAATGTTCGTAAAGAAATAAAATATTTTGGGAAAAAAAGAAGAATATAGTATGATTAATATTTTGTAGTAATATTTAAAGGAAGTTAATTTGATATTTTGAAAAGAATTTAATAGAGCTTTAAGTAGTGATATTAACTATTTTGATAAGAGAAATATTATTTTGAAAAAGAATTTTAGTAAAGCTTATGTTGTGAATATATGTTTGAAATTTTGAAGTTTTAGACATTGATAAAATCATTTTAATTTGGAAATTGACATTTGAGTATTTGTATCTTTATAGTAAATTTGAAGTTAATAAATTTTTTAATTTCATATGTTGTATATATATACATATATGATGATTGCAGCCATCGAACATTAATGGAGAGCTGAAGTAGATGGTGAGGCAATGTTGATCACACAGTCAACTGCGCAGCCAATTGGTAAGGTGAGCTACTAGAAATTCATGGCAAGACATCGTCGTTATATTTGTATAATAGAACATTAAAATTTGTTTTATATGATGTGTGATTGTATACCCGCTATGTTGAATGATTGTTTGATATTTTTAGTGAATGTTGGTTTATATTTGAAATGAGTTATACAAATATATTATGTTGTTGGCTTTGGTTGATTCTGATAAATACTGTAGTATGTCGGAATTTGAATTGATTGCTTACGGGCATTTTCAAGTTTCCAGAAATTTAGTCGACTGAAGAAATTTCAATCGACTGAACCCTTGTAAATTTCATTGTCGAGAGGAAAATCTTTTAATAAGAATCAGAGGACTGGGATGGTTACTCAGTCAACAAGTTCGGTCGACTGAAACTTAATTCAGTCGATCGATCTATATGTTTTTCTACCTTTTTGAAATGTTTTATAATTTTCTTATATATTTTTTAAATCCATTTCTGTTTGGATTAAAATCATGATTATCGGTGTTGTACGATATTGTATATTTTGTCAAGAGTTCTTCAAAAATAATTATAATGGTTATAAGGTTAGTATTATATATATATATATATAAACTGATAATGTATTTTAATACATTTTCATTCTAGTAATCTATATCAATTTTATTAGAAGCTGATTTATAACATGGAAATTTACATTTGAGACTTGTAGTAATCTTTCATAAATAGTTAAAGTAAAGTTTTGAACTGTAAGATAAGTAATAAAGTGAAGTTTTAAATTAAACCAAGAAATTATTATTTTGAGAAAATGGAATTTGATTTTTTAAAATTAATCAAAGAAGACCTTGTGTATAATGTTTTCAAGAACTAATAACGACTTTCATTCTCATGGAAAAGAAATATGGATTTTATAAAGTCAATTTAGAGATATTTGTATTGTTGTTGGTTTTTACTGAAAATAAAATCTATTTAATTTTTTTTGTATAACTATGTATTACAGATACTTAAGTTTGAATAGTGGTATATTTAGTATTTTGAATGAATAGTTGGATTTTTTAATGATAAATCTTATTGAAATTGTTTTGTGTTTGAAGAAAGTAAAAACTATTTCAGTGAAAAATTGAATTTTTAGGTAATTTAGAAGTTGTGTGAAATAAATGTAATTATTTTTTTGTAAATAAAGTTTATTTAAGGAGTTTTATTTTGAAGTATATAATTGTTAGAAGTGTTTTCTATATTTATGTAATGACCCACTATTTTGGACCATTCAAATCGACAATAATCCACATATGTCAGACTTGAATAATTCTAAATAATAGATTGTAATAAAATTTGAAGCAAATAAAACCAATAACAGACGCAGAAATATCAGAATAACTCGCAGTAGAAATTAAAATACTATAGTAGTTCATGAAGCTACTATTACAAAGTCTCAAAACAAATACATAATATCAGTCGGAAAAAAATACAATAGAACTACCAAATACATAGGAGTCCACTAATACAAGAGCTGAATTAGAACAACTGAAACTAAAATATATGGATAACTAGATAAGCAGAATCTCCAACGATTCCTAGCTCTAGTAAGAGAAATCCAAAGTTGTGAATACTCAGGCTGACCCGAGCGTAAATAAAACACAAACACTTGAGTCAGGACATACATACTTATACAACGTAAACCAACTCAAGTGAACTGCAGTAAATGTACAAGTAACTTAAAGGATGCTTGGGACCACCAATCCTCTTAGGATCCGTTAAACTATTTACTATGTATTAATATTGCGCTATTATAATAATGTCTATAGTTAAAGAGTGACCCAGTATTCCCCTTAACACAAAATAATGCCAATAGTCTATACAGTACCATCGTACCTCCAGATCGGGAGGCTACCATAAATACTGCATAAGTACGACACAAATAGAAACTCGTAGTAAAGCTCGGTATGGTAAGTGACACGGCACACAAGGCAATGCTAGGGTAGATATACCAATTATGCTTTCGGGTTGAGGGTAATGTAGCAGCCACTACGCCCACCTCGGAACACACTCCTAATCAAAATCGAAGGATGGCCATCAAATCAATCACAAGTAAGAGTATAGTATCGAAGAAATGTGTCCGATAGGAGGAATGACCTCACTTGGCCCGTCGATCGCTCTTGTTTTAGCCACCTTAAGCCAGCTCATGGGAGTCAGGTCCACGTTCACACCATAATAGGATCATCGCTGCCATCCTACTTCATTTTGGAAACTCCACCGCATACATAGTTGTTAAAGTGGTTTTCGGTATCAACAGAGAGTATATCCATATCTGATCCCGGTCTCTTTAACAACTAATCGTTATTATAACTCGTGGTTATACATTTCAAATTGATAATTTATATTTCAAAAATTAAATATCATTTCAACTTCAAATCTTTATCAGAAAAAAGATCAAATCACTTCCAATCCATTTCAAAATATCAAAATATCATATCCTTTCAAAATCTCATTCATTTTATTTTAAATAACATTCCAAATTACATTTCAAAATGGTTTATATTTCAAACCAAAATACTTCATTTAAACAGTTTAAAAGTGAAGTCATTATACTTATAAATCAAATATTCAATTCCTAAAAATTTAGTCTTTTCTGAGTTTATTTATTCACTTAAATACATTAAAATAGTGAAATTTCAGCTTTCACGGCACTTAGAAAATGCTACGGTAACTTACATTTGAAAACAATTCAATTCAGCAAAGACAGCATTTAAAAACTGCTGCAATGGTTCAGTTTTAGCTGAAAGATAGTTCAATTTAGCAAAGATAGCATTTACAAAACTGCTGTAATAGTTCATGGTTCAAATTAAAAGATTTAATTCAATTCAGCAAAGACAACGTTTACAAAACTGCTACAGTAGTTCAATTATATTCAAAAATCTCATTTCAGCCAACTGCAGCACTTAACAAGGGCTATAATAGCTCTTTCATTAATTTCAGGTTCAAGTTTTAGTTTCTGCAACTACATCACTTACCAAGTGTTGCAATAACCGTTAGTTATTTTTACACTTTTAGTTCATTTCTGCAACTACAGCACTTACAAAGTGCTCAAATTCATTTATTCCAGATTTTAGTTCATTTTCAGAAACGATAACATTTCTGAAGTGCTACCAAAAGAATTTCCAGATTTACAATAGAATTTCAGCAACAATTAAACTTCAATTTAAACCATTTTAGCTTATAAAATTTCATATTTTCCACTTTAAAATGGTCATTTAAATACCCTTTAACTTATGATTTTTATAAAGTAAATTTCACAAATAAATATCAAATTTCTCAATCTTCACTTATTAAAGTCCATGTACAATTTTCCCTAAAAAAAATTTTGCATTTACTTTACACTTTAATATAATTTACCATTTCATCAATTAAACTTAATTTCCATTTTATTTTCTTAACTTAACTTTTATTTTTAAACCAAATTTTACATTTCCAAGTCAACTTATATTTCAAATTATACTTTTAAGCATTCATTTATTTAACCATTTTAATTCATAGAAAAATCAATACCACTTTATTAAGTCATTTTAAATTCAAATTTAAATCAAATTATCATATTTTTACATTTTTGAAATACTTTAAAATTTCCAGAAAAATATATATAATAACTACGGGTCTGTGTAATATTTTCTAACCTAAGTCAAGTGATACGGATAATATATCATTTCAATCCGTAATATACAAAGAAAAATCCGGGTTCTATCATTTCAAACCCGCAATCCCAAGTCAATTAAAATAAATAAAAATCACTCAGGCCTATCATTTCAGCCCCTAATGATTTTTCCTTATTCTAAAGTACGTTCGGTATGTATCATTTCAACTCACAGTGATTCTATTCTATAGGGAACTTGCAGTGTGAGGAACAGAAATAAATAAAAATATAGCACCATATAGTAGTATCAGATGATCTGACAGGTTTATAAACAAGGCTTAAAATCATACGATTCATATCACAGGCAGATATAACATGATATAATATTTCTACACATTCACTTGTTATCACTTCACAGTTCTATAAGTATGAATGTCAAGCGTGGATACTCACCTTTTCAAGCTGGAATTAGCAAATCAAAACACACAGATAAATACAGAAAGCACGATACAGCACAATTTTTGATTCAAGTTAGTGGAGAGCCAAGATGTTGATCTTATAAACAACAAACAAAACAAGCCAATATAAATATATTTATTCAACACAAAAACATCATTGAAACAATTTGAAATAAAAAGCAACAAAACACACGCCTTAACCACTCAAGTGCTCGTCCTAGGGGATCATATGCTTGGCCGTGATTGTGTTGTAGGCTTGGGTTTGGTATCAAAACAAATGGCTAGGGTAGGAGTAAAGGGGTAGGAGTTACAACATAGGGAAGGTCAAAGGACAAGACAAAAGAGGAGGGTTTGGTTCAACATTTAGGCTCGGCTGAAGGCCAAGTGGGCTCGGCCTTGGTCAAGTACAGATATGGTGATGGCAGAAGTGATAGCCAGAGGTGGTGTACTTGCCAGTGGTGGTGGCTCTAGGGTGGTGGCCGAAGTGATATATGAAGGAGATGGTGAAGTTTTGGCTCGCCTAGGCTTTTTTTGGTGGGGCTTTGCAAATTTGAGGTGCTTGCATCATATGGAGGCCACGACCACACCTAGACAAGGGAAGAGGTGATGGTTGCTGTCGTGGATGGTGGTGGTGATGGTCGGTGGAGATGAGGGTGGTAGTGGTCGAGCAAAGCACAAGAAAGAACAAGGAAAAAATCAATGTAAAAATGAAGAAAAATGAGAAAAGAAGCCATTACTTACCAAATTCTTTTGGCCGTGGGGAATGAAATAAAAGGATTTTTTTTCATGCAAAAACTAAATGAAACACACGGCTATAGCATAGGAGTGCACGGCCAAAACAAGGCAAGTGAAAAGCCAAAGGAAAAAATGAAAAGACAAGTCAAAAGAAAAGCCACAAGTTATAAAGGTATTGTCTCTTCAAATTTCCACTTTCTTTTATTCAAAATAAACCAATTGAGAAATAAAGTAAATAAAATAGAAAATGAAAACAAAATAAAATAGAAATGAAAATAAATATATATTTTTAGGAAAAATAGAAAATAAATAAGAAAATAGTATATTAAATTGAAACTAGAATTTAAAATTGTAAACAAAATACAATAAACATTGGAAAATTATAGCTACACTTTTAAAATGTTTTAAAATAAAATCTTGAAATAAAATCAATTTAAAAATATTTTCAAAATGAAATAAAAATATAATTTAAAAATATTTCAAAAATGTAGGGTTGTTTCACTCTCCCCCACTCAAATCTTTTCGTCCTCGAAAAGAACGAACAAGGAATATAAGGAAAGCAAGATAAAAAAGCAAATATTACCTGGAACAAACAATTCCGGATTCGAAGCACGAATGATCTCCTTCGTCTTCCAGGTACAATCTCGATCATCAGTACTCCACTGTACTTTGACCAGACCAACATATTTCCTTCTTAGCTGCTTCGTACCTCTGTCGACAATACGAAGTGGCTTCCTCTCGACAGTCAAATTAGGCACAATATCCAAACTATCAAGAGCAGAAGGCTGATCAATAAGAGATGGGTCATGAAGATACCGGCGAAGATGTGAGACGTGGAATACATCATGCACTCCAGAGAGCTTCTCGGGAAAATCCAGACATAAGCCAAAGAAACAACTCTTTCCATAATGCGGAAAGGACCAATGAACCAAACGATTATCGGATTCAATCCAGCAAGATGGAGATCTACAAGGTCGTCCGTAAAGAGCAGCAAAAGGAGACATTTTAATACGGGTCTGGATTCAAATATGGAATGAGATAGATAAAGGATTAAGATAAGCTTAAACCAGAAGATTAGATTATACCTGGTAACTATTATTGTAGGTGAATTCGACAAGATGGAGATGATCTTCCCAAGATCCTCCATAATCAAGCACACAAGCACGAAGAAGATCTTTAAGAAATCTGATTCACTCTTTCCATTTGACCGTCGGTCTGTGGATGGTAAGCAGTGCTTAGATTCAAATGAGTACCTAAAGATTCCTGAAATGCTTCCAAAAATGACTGGTAAAGATAGGATCACGATCACAAATAATACTGAGAGGAACCCCACGGAGACGAACAATCTCTCTCATGTAGATCTCAAACAAGCTAGAAGCAGAACGGGTAGACTTGACCGGAATGAACTGAGCAGACTTGGTCAGTCTATCCACAATAACCCAGATAAACTTAGCATTCTTACATGTCAAAACAATGAAAGGTGCAACAATCCTAGCAGAATTCTTAATGAATCTCCGGAAATAACCGGCAAGGCCCAGAAAACTGCGAACCTCAAAAGGAGTCTTAGGAGTTTCCCAATCTTGTAACAGAATAGGTAGAAATAAGAACAACAGAAAAGATAGAATAATTAAATGACAAAGGAAAAAGAAAAGGAAAGAAAGACTTACATTGATCGCAGCGATCTTGACTGGATCAACAGAAACTCCATTACTAGAAACAATATGTCCAAGGAATCGGACTTCATCCTTCCAGAAATGGCATTTAGAAAATTTAGCCTTCAATTGATGATTTCTAAGAATTTCCAAAACATATTTCTAGTGCGACTCATGCTCTTTCTTGGTCTTAGAAAAGACAAGGATATCATCGACAAAGACTAGAACAAATTTATTAAGCACAACACGAAAAACACGATTCATCAAATCAACAAAGAAAGCAGGAGCATTAGTCAATCCAAAAAGCATGACTAACCATTCATAGGACCCATTCTCAGTACAGAAAGTAGTCTTAGGAATACTTTCCTCAACAACTCAGTGCTAGTAGAAACATGTGGCAAGATCAAGTTGAGAGAAAACGGTGGCACCATAAAGCTGATCGAACATATCATTGATACGAGTCGTTGGATATCTGTTTTTCATAATGAGCTTGTTCAGCTCCCTATAATCAGCGCACATCCTCAAGGATCCATCGGACTTAGTGACGAAAACCACAAATCCTCCCCGTTCTGAATGGCTAGGTCTGATCAAACCTTTGGAGAACAAGCCCACAATTTGCTTTCCCAACTCAACCTTCTCGCGGGGTGCCATTCTTCTAGGAGGAAGAACTACAGGTCGAGCTCCAGGAATAAGATCAATACGGAAATCAATTTTCCGCTTAGGAGGTAAAGCAGTGACTTCACCAAATACATCGGGATAAAATCTGACCACACGGGTCGAATGAAGATCACCAGGAGAAGAATCCAGAGAATAAATAAAACTGCCAGCAAAATCCTAAGGCATGCGACACTGAATAATCAAGGGATTTCCTTGATCATCAACAAGATAAATAGACCGGTCCTTACAAGAGATATGGGCATCATGCCTACCCAGCCAATCACTTCCAAGCAAAAAACCAAAAGCATCGAAGCCAAGAACATAGAAATCACCACTAAAGCGATGATCAGAAAAGAGAAGTTTCACTTGCTTACAAATCCTATTAAGGTTTGCGGAGCCTCCAATGGGATTTGAAACACACAAAGGTACAGAAGCATACTCAAGAGAAAGGAGATGCTTGAACTTATCACACAAATCAACAGAAATAAAACTATGGGAAGCTCCAATATCAAATAAAACACGAAAGGATGCTGAAATAAAGAAAAGGTGCCCTGAAGAGTACCTTGGTCATCACTAGAAGTAGGAGCTGGAGAAGATGCAGAGGTGATAGCAAATATACCGGAAGGCGTACCCAATTGAGCAGGAGGAGGAACAGCTGCACCAGCTAAAGTAGGGCAACTATAGGCATAGTGTCCCTTCTGATCACATTTGAAGCAGGTGATGGCAGAAAGGTCAACAGGCTGCCTCTGAGAAGGAGAAGATAATGAAGATCCCAAACCCAGATTCTTGAACCAATTCTTCTTCTGCTGCTTGAAATTAGGCTTTTGCTTTTTAGAGTTAGCAGAGGAAGACTGAGATAAAGGAGCACCAACAACAGCAGGACTCCTAGAAGTAGGATTGTCATAACGAATAGCCATATCCATAAGTCTAGTGAAAGGGCTGTGAACATGGGCAATAAGATGATCATAGTACTTAGGACGAGCACCAGCAATGAACTTCTCATTCTTCTAGAGAGGAGTGTCTATCAGGCTAGGACCAAACTTAGAAAGTTCGTTGAAATTCCTCTCATACTCAAAAAAAGACATGCATCCTTCCTTGAGATCCATGAACTCCCTATAAAGCTGGGATTTCCTGGCCTCGAGCATCCACTTAGCAACGAAAGCATCCCTGAAAAGATGATAGATAAGATTAGAAAACATACGAAAGAGATAGAAAAACAGAATTCAAAGAAACACAAGAAGATATTGGAACTGCTCCCAAGTAAGATCAGCCTCGACAGTGTTAGCCGTAACAGACTCCCACTAATCTTGGACAGCCTCCTGCAACTGCCATGCTGCTAACTGACGCTTCTGGGCATCAGTAATTTCAAGAGCAGTAAATATCCTATCTAAACTCCGTAACCATTGTTGGGCTTCAATAATGCTATCTGAACCGGTAAACTTCGTTCCACCAAGAAGAGAGAATTCCTTACAGAGAACAGTAAAACTAATAGGTGCAACAAGTTGAGGAGCTGGGGCAATACCATGACCCCTACCTCTGGCATTTCCACGATTCATCCTGAAAAATCAAGAATGAATTTTTAGACAAAGGTACAAAGTAGACAAAGATAAATTTACTTGGAAAGATATCCTAAAGAAAGAAAATGCTAATAAGGTAGATACGAAAGGAAGGAAGTTTAGAAAAATTTTCCTTTAAAACAAGAAAAGTTTATATCAAAATAATCTTTAAAAAATCATTTTAAAATCAGTTTATACTTTGAAAATACGTTCTCTCACAAAGAATGATTCTGAGGTTTATTTCATTCGTTCTAGGGTATTTCTACCCTATCTCTAATGAGTTTTTTCTCCACAGGTTAAGGTTTGCTTAAAAATCAAAGCTCTTATACCAACTGTAGTGACCCACTATTTTGGACCATTCAAATCAACAAAAATCCACACATTTTAGATTTGAATAATTCAAAATAACAGATTGTAATAAAATTTCGAGCAAATAAAACCAATCACAGACACAGAAATATTAGAATAACTCGTAGCAGAAATTAAAATACCATAGTAGTTCATGAAGCTACTATTACAAAGTCTCAAAACAAATACATAATATCAGTCTGAAAACAAATACAAAAGAAATCCCAAATACATAGGAGTCCACTAATACAAGAGCTATGAACAACTAAAACTGAAATATATGGAATACTAGATAAGCAGAATCTCCAACGATTCCTAGCTCCAGAAAGAAAAATCCAAAGCTGTGAATACTCAGGCTGACCCAAGCGTAAATAAAACACAAACACTTGAGTCAGGACATACATACTTATACAATGTAAACCAACTCAAGTGAACTACAGTAAATGTACAAGTAACTTAAAGGATGCTTGGTACCGCTAATCCTCTAAGGATCCGTTGAACTATTTACTATGTAGTAATATTGCGCTATTATAATAATGTCTACAGTAAAATAAACTTACTTTTAAATAGCATTAAGGAGCGACCCAATACTCCCCTTAAAACAAAATAATGCCAATAGTCTATACAGTACCATCGTACCTCCAGATCGGGAGGCTACTATAAATACTGCATAGGTACGACACAAATAGAAAATTGTAGTAAAGCTCGGAATGGTGGGTGACATGGCACACAAGGCAATGCCAGGGTAGATATACCAATTACGCTTCCAGGCTGGTGGTAATGTAGCAGTCATTACGCCCACCTCGGAACACACTCCCAATCAAAATCAGAGGATGGCCATCAAATCAATCACAAGTAAGAGTATAGTATCGAAGAAATGTATCCGATAGGAGAAATGACCTCACTTGGCCCGTCGATTGCTCCTGTTTTAGCCACCTTAAGCCAACTCACAGGAGTCGGGTCCACGTTCATACCATAATAGGATCATCGCCACCATCCTACTTCATTCTGGAAACTCCACAGCATACACAGTTATTAATGTGGTTTTCGGTATCGACAGAGAGTATGTCCATATCCGATCCCGGTCTCTTTAACAACCAATCGTTATTATAACCCATGGTTATACATTTCAAATTGATAATTTATACTTCAAAAGTCAAATATCATTTCAAATTCAAATCTTTATCGGAATAAAGATCAAATCACTTCCAATCCATTTCAAAATATCAAAATATCATATCCTTTCAAAATCCCATTCATTTTATTTTAAATACCATTCCAAATCACATTTCAAAATGGTTTATATTTCAAATCAAAATACTCCATTTAAACAATTTAAAAGTGAAGTCATTATACTTATAGATCAAATATTCAATTTCCAAAAATTTAGCCTTTTCTAAGTTCATTTATTCACTAAAATACATTGAAACAGTGAAATTTCAGCTTTCGCAGCACTTAGAAAATGCTACGGTAAGTTACATTTGAAAACAATTCAATTCAAAAAAGACAGTATTTAAAAACTGCTGTAATAGTTCAGGGTTCAAATTAAAAGATTTAGTTCAATTCAAACAGCGTTTACAAAACTGCTGCAGTAGTTCAATTATATTCAAAAATCCCATTTCAGCCAACTGCAGCTCTTAACAAGTGCTACAATAGCTCTTTCATTAGTTTCAGGTTCAAATTTTTGTTTCTACAACTACAACACTTACCTAGTGCTGCAATAACACTTAGTTATTTTTAGCCTTTTAGTTCACTTCTGTTACTATAGCACTTACAAAGTGTTGCAGTTTCATTTATTCTAGATTTTAGTTCATTTTCAGAAACAATAACAATTCTGAAGTGCTACTAAAAGAGTTTCCAGATTTACAATAGAATTTCAGCAACAATTAAACTTCATTTTAAATCATTTTAACTTATAAAATTTCATATTTTCCACTTTAAAATGGTCATTCCTTTAACTTATGATTTTTGTAAAGTAAATTTCACAAATAAATATCAAATTTCTCAAAGCTTCACTTATTAAAGTCAATGAACAATTTTCCCTAATTTTTTTTGCATTTACTTTACACTTTAATTTAATTTACCATTTCATAAATTAAATTAAATTTCCATTTTATTTTCTTAACTTAACTTTTATTTTTAAACCAAATTTCACATTTCCAAGTCAAGTTGTATTTCAAATTACACTTTTAAGCATTCATTTATTTAACCATTTTAATTCATAGAAAAATCAATAACACTTTATTAAGTCATTTAAATTCAAATTTAAATCAAATTATCATATTTTTACATTTTTAAAATACTTTAAATTTTCCAGAAAAATATATATAATAACCACGGGTCTGTATAATATTTTCTAACCTAAGTCAAGTGATACGGATAATATATTATTTCAATCCGTAATTTACAAAGAAAAATCCGAGTTCAATATTTCAAACCCGCAATCCCAAGTCAATTAAAATAAATAAAAATCACTCAGGCCTATCATTTCAGCCCGTAATGATTTTTCCTTATTCTAAAGTCTGTTTCGGTATGTATCATTTCAATCCATAGTGATCCTATTTTACAGGGAACTTGCAGTGTGAGAAACAGAAATAAATAAAAAATATAGCAACATATAGCAGTATTAGATGAAGTGACAGGTTTATAAACACGGGTTAACATCATATGATTCATATCATAGGCAGGTATAACATGATATAATATTTCTACACATTCACTTGTTATCACTTCAAAGTTCTATAAGTATGAATGTCAAGCGTGAATACTCACCTTTTCAAGGTGGAGTTAGCAAATCAAAACACACAGATAAATCCAGAAAGCACGATACAGCACGACTTTTTGATTCAAGTGAGAGGAGAGCCAAGATGTTGATCTTGTAAACAACAAACAAAACAAGACAATATAAACATATTTATTCAACACAAAAACATCATTGAAACAATTTGAAATAAAAAGCAACAAAACACAAAATGACTTGACCTTGCCTTAACCACTCAAATGCTCGGCCTAGGGGATCATATGCTCAGCCATGATTGTGTAATAGGCTCAGGTTTGGTATCAAAACACATGGCTAGGCTAGGAGTGAAGGGGTAGGAGTTACAACATAGGGAAGGTCAAAGGACAAGGCAAAAGAGGAGGGTTTGGTTCAACATTTAGGTTCGACCAAAGGTCAAGTGGGCTCGACCTTGGTCAGGTACAGGTTTGATGATGGATGAAGTGATGGCCAAAGGTGGTGTACTTGCTGGTGGTGGTGGCTCTAGGGTGGTGGCCGAAGTGATATATGAAGGAGATGGTGAAGTTTTGGCTCGGCTATGCCTTTTTTGGTGGAGCTTTGCAAATTTGAGGAGCTTGCATCATATGGAGGTCATGGCCACACCTAGATAGGGGAAGAGGTGATGGTTACTTTCGTGGATGATGGTGGTGATGGTCGGTGGAGATGAGGGTGGTAGTGGCCAAACAAAGCATAAGAAAGATCAAGGCAAAAATCAATGTAAAAATGAAGAAAAATGAGAAAAGAAGCCATTGCTTACCAAATTCTTTTGGCCGTGAGGAATGAAAAATGAGAAGGATTTTTTTCTCGTGAAAACTAAATGAAAAACACGGCTGTAGCATAGAATGTACGGCCAAAACAAGGCAAGTGAAAAGCCAAAGGAAAAATGAAAAGACAAGTCAAATGAAAAGTCACAAGTTATAAAGGCATTGTCTCTTCAAATTTCCACTTTCTTTTATTCAAAATAAACCAATAGAAAAAACAAGTAAATAAAATAGAAAATGAAAACAAAATAAAGTAGAAATGAAAATAAATATATTTTTTAGGAAAAATAGAAAATAAATAAGAAAATAGTTTATTAAATTGAAACTAGAATTTAAAATTGTAAACAAAATACAATAAACATTGGAAAATTATAACTACACTTTTAAAATGTTTTAAAATAAAATATGGAAATAAAATCAATTTTAAAAATATTTTCAAAATGAAATAAAAACCTAATTTAAAAATATTTCAAAAATCTAGGGTTGTTAAATTTATTTGTGAAGATCTTTCGTAAATTAAGTTTCAAAGTTATTGATTATAAATTTAAATTCAAACTATGCTTTGATGATTTATGGCTTTGGAGAAGTTTTGGAAACGAGATAAAAATTATCTCGAGTGTTTACAAATTTTTTTTGTTTATTTTGAGAAAGTAAGAT
The DNA here is from genome assembly GCA_030765085.1 of Allium cepa. Lineage (NCBI taxonomy): Eukaryota > Viridiplantae > Streptophyta > Magnoliopsida > Asparagales > Amaryllidaceae > Allium > Allium cepa. Next base: position 117,651,732 of record CM060930.1, on the reverse strand, counting down.
CAAATTTAGGGTTTTGTGTTATGACAATGTAAATTTTAGAATGTGAAGTTTTGAGTTTACATAGTTAGAATCTTCTACATTATATATGTATACTTGAAGTACTTTTGAAAAGATTTATAAAGTAAGAAGAATGTTGAAGAAAGTAAAATTATAAAAAATAATTCCCATCATTGTTTTTAGGAATTAAATATAGTGAAATGTTTTAATATTTTGAAAGTTAAAGATTTGTTTAAAAAGAGTTGTTGGAGATACAAAGTCTAAAATCATTGGTTATAAATTTCAAATAGTATTATGTTTTGATCATGTATTGTGATGACCCGCCTTTTCGACCCTCGAAAATCAACATAAATATGCTCATTGTATAATATGCCAAACGATCGAGTGCCGAAAAGATGGATTGTTGACGAGAAAGAAAATAGGTAGAAGAAAGAAGAAACTAGACAAAATAGAATCTCATAGCGGACTGAGCAACATATAATATAAATAGTTGCTTACACAAATCAAAACTGTAATATACACATCTCACATCAGAGTACAGAAATCAATAATTATCAGCCTGGATAGTTATAACAACCCGCCGTCACAATTGCTGGTAATTTCAACAAAACACTGTAGCGGAATAAACAAGTACGAGAATACATCTCGGTCTCCGGCTCGTTTCCTGAGCTCCATAGCATCCTACTAAACTTGTAATACCTGGTTTGACCCGAGAATTATAATAAAATAACACACGAGTCAGGAGAACTAGCGTGAGAAAACACACACAATTTGAATTATTAAGTTATCAAATCCTTTGAAAACAAAGGTATCTCGTAAGATCATGCCATAAATAAACACGATGTGTTTTTACCTTACGATAACCAAAACATTTCATGTCAAAATCATTTGATATTATAATAGTGTCTAAATACAAATAGTTATTCAAATAGCTGAAATGCTTGCATCTCACGTTTCAGCATAGTTGGGTACAATCAAAACCGTACAGTTCTGATTAGAGAATGGATTCCATACGAATGACTATGCACTGGGGTATCACCTGTCACAGTACACGTCTAGAAAAAATGTACCGAGGACAACGCCGGGATCCCCTGCAACAGAAGACCAGACTAACCCGAACCTGGATAGACCGAATATGTTATCACCCCCGATGTTCCCACCCTTTCCGGGCTCCTACTATTAATCGTAGCAATAATATCCGAGGGTATCTAGAAAGGTGATAAACATACCCTAATTGGGTATGACCCACTTAGCCTTGCTACATCTCCCTTGCTTTTCAGTCATTCCCGATTGATGAGGCTAGAGGCTATGATTACCTTTTAAGAAATTTCCACTTAGAATGCTGACCGTCCTCCAATGGCGACGTACTGATACAAGTCCGTTCTGGGTCCGAACAGAACCGAAGGCACTTTTCCTACTACATCCGTTTTGGAATAATCCTCGGGATTAGTAGCAATTAGCCCTTTCACTTCACTACTCCATCTTCGACTCCATGCTCTTTTTTTCACCTCTAAAACGTACTTGTTGGATCGAAGTGCTTTATGGTTAACTTATGCAATCCCATTCTCTTCGAAACCAACGTTCGATATTTTCCGGTAAACTCACCCCCTGATCTTTAGAAAATAAATAAACGAAAAATAAGATCGGAGATCACCTCCTAACCATTAGTGGACGGATTTCCTTATCAACGTCCGAGAAGAACGAAACGAGTTTATACGTACAGTATAGCACCTCGAACGGTAACTGTACCATACAATCCCCGTATTCCTCTTAGATATTCCCAAGTTATATTTTGGGTCCATATTTGATGGTTGGTTATTTAACTATCAAATAAATAATCATACAAGTAAAGATTCCATTTTGCACTAAAAAAAACACTAAGTCTTGTTCAATTTAAATTTCAATCATTTAAATCTTTTTATCCAAAATATATACTTTCTTACCAAATTTAGTATATTCACAAACTTTTTTTAATAGATATTTGGAAACCTTCAAAATAATCTAAAAAGCACCACTGCGGTATCAAATCAAGGATTCACAGCTCAATGGTTACGTCTCTATCCCAAAGAAATCCAAGACTTAACCGAAGGCACTCACTGCCTTCGGTTTCGCCATGCAAGTATACATTACTTCCCGAAAACTTTATTTAATAATTAGCTCAAAATAATGCTTATAAGTTTCTAAAATAAATTTCCAAGTATAATCTAGGCAAATATATTTAAATAAAAATTATTATACAAAGCCATATTAATATTCGATAATTTATCTTTCAAAACAACAATGCCGGCTAATTCTTAAATGATAATAAATCTTTAACAATAATTATAAGGTAACTAATTAATCATTAAATATGCTTTAAACAATTTAAAATAATCAAATAACTAGTTTCAAGAATTTTTTAACACTTTTAAAGTTACCTAGTTAATAATAAAAAATCCACTTTTCAAAACAAGCTCAATTTCTCGATTCTAATTTCATTTCATAAATTTGGAAATCTTACTTAAGCTCTAGTATAACCAATTTTATACTTATTTTCCGATTTCACTTCTATCCTTTCAGTTTATTAAAATCTCGATTTTAAAACCTTCATATTTAGACAAGTACCACTTAAGAATTTATTATTTAAAAATCCTTTTGTATACTTTTCCCCCAAAATCTCTACTTACAATATCCCTAAATAGTAAAGTACAATTTCAAAACCATTATCTTATCACATCAATTAACCCAAGATTCCATGTAAATATTTTACTTCAAAAATCCCTTTAAAATTCTTTTCCAATTCAAACCATATATTGGTATTTAAAAATACAAAAATCTAGGCTAAAACTGTCATAGCATCTAATCAATTCAAATCACACAATAATCTATTACAGATTATTGAAACAAACGTATATCCCTATATAAGATATTAAATTCAACATTTTTGGGGAATTCAGTTGGATCCCTCTAACATGTTTCCCTGCATCCACAGATGATAATACAACATAAAAATACCAATTCTGCTTTGAGGCGGAATATCGCGGTATATAAGATCATCCGCTATTATGCGTGGTCAGTAGGGTCTTATCCGCTATATATATGCGGGAATATCAATCACTCCAATATATATATACACACTACATATAATATCACATCCAGCTGATAATAATTTATCAATTCAACCAATCAATCATTAATTAATTTTAAAAATTTATAATTTGTACCAGTAGTCCAAAACGTGCGAGATTTACTCACATTGAGTTTTCAATTTTCCAAACGTTCCAATTTTAAATTAAATCGAACACGTTCGATTTACCTAAAATTTATCTAGCTCCGATCAACTCTAAATCTGTTTCAGCACGTAGTGCACATCCCCACGATTACGTCGTCCTTGTTTCGCCCGATTCCGACCTCGTACGACAAAGGTACGTATTTTTAAAGCCTACGTGAATTTAATTATAAATTAATTTTCTGATTTATTTAGTAAATAACCTTAACCATCTCAGCCGTTTATTTCTAGCATCATCAGATCGTGGTTACTCCCTTCATCTTCTTCGTCGCATTTTCTTCCTGGTACTTCGAACCCACTTGCTGCTTCCTTCCATCCATCGCCATACTTCCATCATCGATTGAGACGACAATGAGGCTATATCATGTTGTGTGCGAATTCAAGCTCCACCTTCGGCCAGAGGCCGGCGAAACCCAGTGCCCCTAGTCCTAGATTTTCGTTCTTGAACACACCGCCTTATAGCGAGAATTGTTGCCAATCCGCTTCGTTAAATCCAATTCCTTCACTTCGTAAATCTCAACAAGCTCTTCGATCTTGCTTTAGGATTCATTGGCTAATATCGCGTGTATGGAGAGATCAGAGGGGAAGAAGATTGGAGCATTTCAGCCATTGAATTAGATGGAAGTGGCTGCGTGAAAAATGGCTATGGCTTTACTGTTACGAGCATATATACACGTGCACAAGAATTATTTTATAATTATTTCAATATTTAATGCGAAAATTTGAACGAACTCCAATCGAAGCATGCGCCTAGCGTTTATAATTTTTTACCCCTATTCTAAACACAATGTAACATGTTTTTGGGCCTAATTCAATCGTATGTGGAAGATAGCTTCTCGAATTGAATTAAAATATTAAATTTTCGACATTTATCCCAAATCGTTTCTATCCCGTATGACCAAACGGTAACTCCAATGCTACGAAATTTGAAATCCGATAATAATAAACTATTACATATCTAATAGAACAGGTTACGTCGAATTATGAGACTGTGCCTTGAAAGACTATTTTAACTCGTCGATTAAATCGAGCGATTTTCAAAATCGACAAAGTACTTGAAATTCAAAATTCAAAAACTTACTAACTCCTTTATTGTTCAAATAAAATTTATATTCATATTAGAAACCATTTCAGTTCATATTAAGCCAAAATTTTAATATTTACACTATAACCATATTTTAAATTTCACTATTAAATTAATATATAAATTTCAAACTTCAAATTTATCGACTTTTAATTCCATTCAAAGTCTATTACCATCACTTTAATTCAAATAGAGTTTTAAATAAACTTAGAAATCATTTCTATTCACATTTAACTACGGATTCCTATATTTACCCAATTTCAAATATTAAATTACTATTTACTAAATCCGTTAATCGCTATATTTGAAATTCTAAGCCATTTTACTAATTCAACCAAAACCTCCATGTTCAAAATCAATTAATATTTTGAATTTGACATTTAAAAATAAATTAAATGTTCAAAATCAAACGATCAAAATTTTAGGTCGTTACATTGCTCCCTCTTATATGAATTTCGTCCCTGAAATTACATAGGTTGGATAAATGCTCCCAAACCCATTAACTTATCCAAATGCCACTTAATTAGCATTCAATATTCACTTTTCTAAACCTTTAATTTTTATTCAAAACAAAAATTTTCCATTTACAACTCAAAAACCTTGATTTCTAACACAGTTCAAAAATCAATCTTTCTAGTTTCCAAAAATTTCAATTTTTTCTAATACCCTAAATTTCTAAAATTTTTGACAGTCTCCTTTGTACGAAGAGCCTTTTGCAATATGACAAGAGAGATAAAAATATATATGTCGACCCTCACAGTCGGAAAACAAGATATATATCAATATATTATCATTTCTTTATTTTATTGCGTGGGCGTACCTCATATTAGCGTTTTTAAGTGAGTGGCTTATTTATATGCATTTACGCAACCATAATCTATGAAACAGCTCCTTGTACCTGTACTTACTCAAAATAAGTACAAAAGGTTCATAACCACAAAATTTTATAACATTTCATTCCTTTAACTAGCTAAACACATAAACTTCATAACCCGAACATGCCAATCATATATTACAAGCAATTCTAAGATTACGGACTAATTTAATTCCTTTCCATAGATCCGTATATCATTTCATTAAATTCGAAATGATTTTCAACCAAATTTATTGCATTTAATTCATATTTTCAACGAACAAACTCATATCCATTCCAAACTGATTTGTTTGTGCTTTGCTTGCATAGATTCAATTCGATTCAATTTTAAATTGATTCACATTTAATTTATTTGCATTCCATTCATTATTGTTTTCATTATATGCAAATCCATTTTATCAACTTCAATTTATTTCTTTTTAAATTGAATCTAAATCAGTTTATCTAATTTCCATTTGATTCTCATTTATGCTATTCACCAAACCTTTTTTGCTTTATGTTATATTAAACAACATTCCAATCCATGTTAATTTATTTATGAATCATTTCATAAATAATCACTTAAGTTAAGTTTTCCATTGCAACCAAATTCCATTTCATTTTAAATTGATTCTCGTTCAATTTATTCGCTTCTGTTTACTTAGTATATCTAATTTATACTGTATCACTTGGGGATCATTTCATATAAATCGATTCTCGATAGTACGTTATATCATAACATGGTACATGCACTTGTACCCATATTAATTCCATTCCCAACTTATATTACATCTTTTCCATCCTCTTCCATTTAATTCATACGGGTTTATTCACTTCATTCTATAGTAAATGACATTTCATTTCATGCTGATTTCGTTATAAACCATTTCATAAAATTATTTCTAAGGTTTATTATAAACATTCCATATCGCCACTTAAGTTCATATTTAACTTATATCTTAAGTTCATGCCCAATTCATACTCCAAAATCATATTTAATCCCTTTTCTCTCAAATTGAGTTCATTTCTTGTTATCAATTACTTAACCATTTTAACTTGGTCATACTATTCCACTTTCTCGGTTTAATAAGTTATACAAACTTATTTATTCACAATTCCCTTAATTTCCTACTTAAGTTTATTCACATTCTATATTTATAACATATAGTTATATAATCACTTCACAATTCATATTTATATTCAATTTACTAAATTTTAATTCACCCTCCATTTAAAATTCAAAATTTGAATTTCCATCCTTTTTTCATAATTTCAAATCATTTTCATTTAGGTTTTACCATTTCATTTCTCAATTCACAAGTTCAAAAACTCATTTACTTAAAATCCCATTTTACTCACTTGAGTCCATTTACATTTTATAGTTATAACCCTGGATTATATATATCACTTTATAACTTAAGTGTATTCATTCCATTCCATAATTATAACTTATAATTACATAACCATTTTACATTTTATCTTTATATTCCATTCAATTCAAATCCAACTTTAATTTTATTTAACTAATATTAAGTTAAATTCCAACCTATCTTGTTCACTTTAATTTACTCAAGTTAAATTTTAATTCCAGAATTAAAATTCACACTTCCTTCCTTATCCATATCAACCTCAAATTATAAGTTTAATAACTGATTTTCTTCTCACTTTACAAATCATTTAAATGGAATCCCAGAATTCAATCAACCGGTTTTATTTCAAATCATTTTGAAATCACAAATATCCATGTATCCACTTTTTTATATCAAATCATGCTTCCAGATTTTAAAAACAACTTGGTTTTGCCCAAAACAATTCCCCTTTGGAATTTCTAAAAAAAAACTTGTTTATCAACAAGCCCAAACAAATAATCAGAGCCAATCACTACAGTAGTAACTGTCACTTAGAAACTCGAAAATGAATACCGATGATGAGGTCGTCACCACCAGAATTATTCTCCAGTGACTAACGTGTGTCCAGTGCTTCCTTACTTCCAAAATCCATTCAAAACATTTTTTATTCAAAAATATCTCCAAATAATATCACCATTCTTCCTTTTATACACTTTGGAAAACATTTCCAAAATGCTCCAAGATTTAAAATTTCCCAAACATTTAGTTCAAACCCAATTTAAAACATTTTCCAAAATTTTCGGGTTTTTAATTCTGGTCCAAATCCAGTTATAGTCATACTCCTTTGTATAAATCATTCTTATACAATTTCTGTTTGGTTATATATAAATTCATCTCAAATTTTATAATCTTATTTGATGGTAATATTAACAACCAAACACTCCAATTATATACACTATAATAATTTCGAAAAATTATTTCATTTATAACAAAATATAGTTTTGGGTAAAATTATTTCATTCGCCCACTTCAAAACCGTACTATGTCGTTTTAACTTGTTTAAAAGTTTAGAAATCTCTATCGATATGGTTGTACTTCCCGTACCAACTAGAATTCGTAAACACCCAACCGATAAGTCGACACAACATAAAAACATTTTATATTCACTAACAAATACGTGCTCATATCTATAAATACACTCAAACTCATTCTAGAGTACTTTTGACTCTATCTCTAATGAGCAATCCTCACCAAAGCCTAGGTATATTGCCAACCTAAGCTTTGATACCAACTGTGACGACCCACCTTTTCGACCCTACTTTTGATACCAACCTAAACTAAACAAAAGAGAATCTAACAGCGGATTGAACAACATATAATATAAATAGTTCCTTACACAAATCAAAACTGTAATATACACATCTCACATCAGAGTATAGAAATCAATAATTACCAGCCTGGACAATTATAACAACCTGCCCTCACAATTTCTGGTAATTTCAACAAAACACTGTAATGGAATAAACAAGTACAAGAATATGTCTCGGTCTCCAGCTCATCTCTTGAGTTCCATAGCATCCTACCTGAAACTGTAATGCTCGGTCTGACCGGAGCATTATAATAAAATAGCACCCGAGTCAGTCTGGAAAACCAACGTGAGAAAACACACTTAATTTGAATTATTAAGTTATCCAATCCTTTGGAAAACAAAGATATCTAGTAAGACCACGCGACAAATAAACACGATGGGTTTTACCTTGCGATAAATAAAACATTTCATATCAAAATCCTTTGATATTATAATAGTGTCTAAGTAGAAATACTTATTTAAATAGCTAAAATGCTTGCATCTCACGTTTCAGCATGTTGGTTACAATCAAAACCGTACGACGCTTATAAGAGAATAAACAGACGAAAAATAAGATCGGAGATCGCCTCTTAACCGTTAGTGGACGGATTTCCTTATCAACGTCCTAGAAGAATGAAAAGAATTTATAAGTACAGTATAGCAGCTCGAACGGTAACTGTACCATATAATCCCTGTATTTCTCCTAGATATTCCAAAAGTTATATTTTGGGTCTGGATTTGATATTCGGTTATTTAACTATCAAATATACAATCATACAAGCAAAGATTCCATTTTCCACTGAAAAATACTATGTCTTTTTCAATTTAAATTCAATCGCTTAAATCTATTTATCCAAATATATACTTTCTTACCGAATTTATATATTCACAGTCTTTTAAAAAAAAGATATTTGGAAACCTTTAAAATAATCTGGAAAGAACCATTGCGGTATCAAACCATGGATTCACAGCTCAACGGTTACGTCTCTCAACGGTTACGTCTCTATCCCAAAGAAATCTAAGACTTAACTGCAGCAACTCACTGCCTTTGATTTCACCATCGAGTATACCATTACTTTCTGAAAATTTATTTAATTATTATCTCAAAATAATGCTTATAGGTGTCTAAAATAAATTTCCAAGTTTAATTTAGGCAAATATACTTAAATTAAAGTTATTATACAAAGCCATATTAATATTTAATAATTTTTCTTTTAAAACAACAATGCTGATTAATTCTTAAATAATAATAAATCTTTAACGATAATTATAAGGTAAATAATTAATAATTAAATATGCTTTAAACAATTTAAAATAATGAAATAACTAGTTTTCAAAATATTTTTTACACTTTTAAAGTTACCTAGTTAATAATTAAAAATCCTCTTTTTAAAACAAGCCTAATTTCTTGATTCTAATTTCATTTCGTAAATTTGAAAATCTTACTTGAGCTCTAGTATAACCAATTTTATACTTATTTCCCAATTTCATTTCTATCCTTCCAATCTATTAAAAATCTTGATTTTAAAACCTTCACATTTAGACAAGTACCACTTAAGAATTTATTATTTAAAAATCCTTTTATATACTTTCCCCCCAAAATCTCTATTTATAATATCCTGAAATAATTAAGTACAATTTCAAACCATTATTTTATCTGATCGATTAACCCCAAATTCCATGTAAATATTTTACTTCAAAAATCCCTATAAAATTCTTTTCCAATTGAAACCATATATTGTTATATTTAAAAATGCAAAAATTTAGGATAAAATTGTCATAGCATCCAATCAATTCAAATCACACAATAATCTATCACAGATTATTCAAACAAACACATATAGCTATATTTGAAATTAAATTCAACATTTTTTAGGAATACAATTGGATCCCTCCAACTTGTTTCCCGGCATCCGTAGATGTTAATACAACATAGAAATACCAATTATGCTTTGAGGCAGATATCGCGGTATATAGGGTCATCTGCTATTAGGTGGGGCTCATAGGGTCTCATCTGTTATACGTATGCGGGAATATTAATCACTCCAATATATATACTACTATATATAATATCATATCCAGTTGATAATAATTTATTAATTCGACCAATCAATCATCAAATAATTTTAACTATTTAACATTTATACCAGCAGTCCAAAAGGTGTGAGATTTGCATACATTTAGTTTTCAATTTTCCAAACATTCCAATTTTAAATTAAATCAAACAAAAATTTGATTTAACCTAAAATTTTAACTAGCTCCGATCAACTCCAATCTTTTCCAACACGTAGTGCTCGTCGCCTCGATCCCGTTGCCACTTGTTTTGTCTGATTCCGACCTCCTATGACAAAGATATGCATTTTTAAGTCTACATGAATTTATTTATAGTTAATTTTCAAATTAATTTAGTAAATAACCTTAACCAATCACAGTCATTCATTTCTAGCATCATCAAGTCGTGGTTGTTCCCTTCATCTTCTTCGTCTCATTTTCTTCCTGATATTTTGAGCCCACTTGTCGCTTCCTACCATCCATCGCCGTGCCTCCATCATTGATCGAGACAACGATCAGGCTTCACCACGTTATGCGCGAAAGTAAGCCCACCCTTGGCCAGAGGCCGACGAAACTTCGGTGCACCCTAGCCCTAGATTTTCATGCTTGAACACACCGCCTTCTAGCGAGAATTGTCGCCAATCCGCTTCGTTAAATCCAATCATGGCTGTTCACTTCACAGATCTTGACAAGCTCTTCGATCTTGCTTTAGGATTCGTTGGCTAATATCGTGTGGATGGAGAGATCAAAGGGAAGAAGATTGGAGCATTTCGGCCATTGGATTAGATGGAGGCAGCTGCGTGAAAAATGGCTAGGGCTTTACTATTACGAGCATATATACACAAGAATTATTTCATTATTATTTTGATATTTCACGTGAAATTTTGGACAAGCTCCAATCGAAGTGTGCCGTCTAGCATTTATAATGTTTTTCCCCTATTCCGAACACAATGGAACATGTTTTAGGGCCTAATTCAATCGTAAGGGGAAGATAGCTTTTCGAATCGAGTTATAATATTAAATTTTTGATATTTATCCCAACGCGTTTCTAGCCCATACGACCAAATGGTAACTTTAAACGCTATGAAATTTGAAACCCGATAATAATAAACTATTACGGATCTAATAGAAATCATTCGTCGAATTTTGAGAATGTGCCCTTAGAAGGTATTTTAAGTCGTCGATTAAATCGAGCGATTTTCAAAATCAACAAAATTACTTGAGATTCAAATTTTAAAAACTTACTAACTCCTTTATAGGTCAAATAGAATTTATATTCATATTAGAAACCATTTCAATTCATATTAAGCCAAATTTTTATTACTTACACTATTACCACATTTTAAATTTCACTATTAAATTAATATATAAATTTCAAACTTTAAATCTATCGACTTTTAGTTCCATCCAAAATCTATTACCATAACTCTAATTCAAATACACTTTTAAATCAACTAAGAAATCAATTCTATTCACATCTAAGAACAGATTTCCATATTTACCCAATTTCAAATATTAAAATACTATTTACTGAATCCGTTAATCGCTATATTTAAAATTCTAAATCATTTTACTAATTCAACCAAAACCTCCATATTCAAAATCAATTAATATTTAGAATTCAACGTTTAAAAATAAATTAAATGTTCAAAATAAAACGACCAAAATTCTAGGTCGTTCCATTTATGGCTTGCAAAAAATTTTAAGTATAAATTTTTTGTTTCGAGTGTTAAAAATGAATTTTGAAATTGCTTAGTGAAATTAGAATTTGAGGAAGAATGTTTGATTTGTAAAGTTAATGGTTTTCTAGAGTTTGGAAGTTTAATATGTATATGTATTTGGAGTTTTATGTTTTATTTAGGTGTTATAAATGAATTTATAAAGGAATATGTTGTATTTTTATTTGAAAATTGTGAAATTTTAGAAAAAAAATTGTACCATAGAGAATAATTCAGAATCTTCGAAAATTTCAATATTTGAATTAAATTTTGGTTGTAATTTACCCCAATTGAGTTGTTCAACTCATATCCCATGACCCTTAACGTTAGGTACAAGACGATAAGTCATTATCATTTTAAGGCCACCAAGGAATTTATTGATGTTATTTTAAATATGTTTGTATTATTTTAATAGTTGAATATGAAATTTTAATTTGAGTGGATGTGGTAAAGCTAATTATTTTTAATTTGTTATAAATTTTCCCTGTAGGAAATTGCGAGGATGGGAAATTGCGAGGATGCAATTTTCTTAAGGGGGTCTTAACAACCTGGTGTTGTGGAGCAATTAATTAATGATAATGGTAATGGTGATTAAACTAATTAAAATGGATTTTTGAAGACTTGATCAGAAATATTTTTGTTTATTTGTATATTATTGAAATTAAAATGATTTTGATGTGATAAATATAATGATATATTTTACAAAATCTAGTTTTCTTATGAAGTATTATTTTATTTAAATGAATGGTCTTGGAAATTATATAATGATTGAGTTTGAAATGTATTTGATAAAATTTTTAAGATAAAATAAATTAAACCATGAAATAATATCTTATAAACTTGTATAAGAAAATGAAATGAAGGTTTGCATTAATAAAAAAATTAACTAAAGGTTTGTGTGGATTCTTGTTAAAAGAGAATTTTTATTAAATTGGCTAAAGAAAGTAATTTTTATATAATTAACTAAAAAATAATTTAAGGCAAATAAATTCTATAAATTTTTGCATTGTTTTGTAAGCACGTTAGTAATGTAACCATATTTTAATTTGAGATATTATTGTGTTTTGAATTGAATAGAAAATGGTTTATTAAAAAGGAAACGAAATGAAAAGAAGTGAAGTTGGTTGGATTGTGTGTGAAAGGTCAAACCAAAGTGTTGTTTCATGAAATAAGAGCCTAGACATTTCTATATCTAGAGTCTTCTTTCTCTCCTTCACAAAACGCAACTCATGTTCAAAACATATAAAGGGATTCTTTCTCTTTTACTTCATGAAGAAAAATTATTTCAAAACCCTTGTCATCATTTTGTAATTAAAATAAAATAGAAATAAATTCCTAATAATTTCCAAATTCAAATATATCATTCTCAACACCACTCTACTCCTCATGGTATATGGAAAATTGCTTTTTGATCAAGTTTAGAGCATGTTGATTTTAAAAGAGGAGCAAACGAATGGCTAGTGAGCAAATTTAAGAGCTATGGCCAAGGTGAGTGTTATACACAGTCACAATTATGTTTATATATGTAATTTTATCTCATATGCTTTTTATTATGTATTGAATTCGTATATGATTATCTGTTGGACATATATTGGTTTTGTTTTAATGAATTTAAATTTATTTATATAGAGTTTGAACCAATTTCAATAACTCATTTTACGCGTCTCAGAATTTCAGTCAACTGGACTGATAATTCAGTCAACTAAACCTATACGAAATTCAATACAGAGAGCAAAACGCAATTTAGTAAACTCCTATTCATAGTTCTAGCCAACTGAGATAATCATTCAATTAACTAAACCTAGAATTTATGGGTTTTTTGAATTATTTTATTTTTATATTTTCTATATTTTAAATCTTATTCCTATATCATTTAAAAGCATGCTTGTAAGTGTCATTTACTAATGTGTTTTGTATTAATACCTTTCTGAAGATATTTATAATGTTGAAAATTTACTTATTATATTAAGATGTTATTTTAACTTTTATTTTAGATATTTAATTTTTTACTTAATCTATATATACACTTGGAATTAGATTAAGTTTGTAACTAAATTATAAAGCAATTTTCAAATGTTATCAAATGGTTTTAATATAATACTTAATGATTTGGAATATATATACAGAGATTTGAAATATAGTATTTATTTCAAAGGTAAAGAAATTATATTGGAAGTTATTCAAATTAATTAAAATAAGAGTTTAATTATAGAAAAGTTCAGAGATGACTTCTATGATATATATGTGTTATAAAGTGATTTAGAAGTTAAAGTATATATTTATTATATTTTTATTAGTTTATGTAATATTTCTAAATATTGTTGTTATTTCTTATTCATTTCACATGGAATTACTTACTACGAATGATTCACCTCGATATTGATTTATGATATATTTTAAGATGATACTGTGATGACATTTTTCTGTTTGATTTATTGATATTTATTCTGTGTGATGAGAAATCCGAAAAAACGGATAAGTGATACCATGCAGTATAGGACTTTCGGTAATACTTCTTCGGTTATTCTTTAGACTCGATATATTGGATAAAGAAGGGCGAGTTTGATGTGTGAGCACTGAATAAACAGACTAGTAACATGCGATGGCATGTGACACCATTGTGATATTTATTTGGTTATTCTTTTGCTCATGGATAACACTCAATACAGGAGTATGTTATTTGTGATACTCACTTCATTGAGTATTCAATAATCTTATGGTGACTTATATGTAGAGCTGCATGAAAGCCATTATATATATACTATGTGTTTGCCTACCTTTATGCAGCTTCCCTTTATGGTTCGAGAGTAAACCATATAGGCTAGTATCCACATTGGCGACCTGATTATGTGGTCACGCCCAAGATCTATGACACCTTTGTTATATATTATATCGAATGCGCAACATAGTAGATGGGTACGTGCTCATAGTCCCTTCTGTCGCTTAGGCCAACATTCTGTTTCCTATAAGGGCGAAAGCAGGGTCATCACCGAGGCTACGCGTCGACGATACATTGGTAGATATTTATCACGATGTCCACTGAGGTAACTAAGGCTATAGGAACAGATCTGGCTATACATCTATAGCTAGTAAACCCTGGGTTCCTGAAGTAGGCATACGTCCAACAGTCTCATGTCTGGTTTCGGCTTGCATGTGGTAGATAGGCATATATGAGATGAGATTATACTTCAGACTGAGTATAGTCAACACCCCATCCTTCTTTGGCATACCTCCTACTTATTATTGATTATATTCGGGAATTGTTATGAGCTGGATAAAAACTTTCTTGTTAATTTTTGTGATTTGATGATGGTATTTTACAATATGAGATTGAGGGATATTGTAAGCATTTTGTTGCCACTGCCTAACTTTCCTTGAGGATATCTCACTATTGATTACATCTGGATTTTGATGAAGATTTCAAGATATGAATGATTCACCCATAAGATAAAAAAAATTGGTTTTCTATCGGTTTGATTTATATAGGTGGGGATGCTTTTTGTATGATTTTCTTATAGATGTTGTTTGGAGCTCTTTTGAGACTGTTATGATATCACTATTATACTCTTTGTATATCATTACCATATACTATATTACCCATATCATTATAGACATAATCTGACCCATGTATTATTTATAATACTCCAACCAGTCTAAACATTTTGGGTTCAGGGACAAGATGACTGATTTCTGGATGTTGGGCATAGTGAAGTATAGGATTTCATTCTATACACTCATTGTATACTATTGTGTTGTATTTAACGTTTGGATGGTTGTGTATATCTGACGTATAACTTGGATTTATGTACACATTTCATTAAATATTATCACTGTGTTTTGAATATGTGTTCTCCTTGTTAAATATACATATACATATGTGTGTGTACACGCACGCACGCACGCACACTCTACGACACCCCGATTTTTGTTGACATTATTTAAGGTATTTAATTAGTTGAATTAAATAAAATAATGTGTTGATTAGGGAATTGAGATTTGGATTTAATTAAGGTGTAACCATGTCATTTGACCATGAATTAAAATAGGAGTTAACTTGAAATAGAGGAGGAGTAAAATGAGAAAGAGGCCATTCCTATATCTATTACACATAGCCGTGTAAAATCTACACATTCATTTTATTCCAAAATTTTATAAAACAAGGCCGACCACCATTAACAAAGAAGAGAAGAAGAAAAGCTATGAAGAAGCTAATTCAAACCAAATCTATTCATATCTCAATCTTCATAATCTCTAAATGCTAAGGTGTATAATGTTTACATCTCATTTTTTATTTTTCTTTCGGTTTTAATATGAATTTTGAATATTTTACAATGATTTGCCATGTTTTTGAATGATGAAATGAATATGTATATATATATATATACTTGTTGATGAATTATGGTTATTCATATTGAATTTATGGTATGTTTTAAGATGAACACAACATAAAATGACATCCAAATGCCTTACGAATTTTTATAAAGACAATGAATATTATTTTGGAGATGGGTTTCAATTTTCAGATTTTTCTGAATTTTTGTGGAATTAATATGAATTTTCTAGAAAAGAAAATGGTATTTTGGGTTATCAATTAATTACGGGTAAATAATTGATTATTTGGGTCTAAAAATTTTAAATGTTGTAAAACATATATAATGTGATTTTTTTTTAGATTTTTCTGAAGTGTTTTAGTGGTTATATAAAATTATTTAAGGTATGAGACTTCAATATTTTATATAATAAAAGAGGAGATGGGGCTTTCTGTAAAAGACTTAAATTATAAAATCTGGAAAAGTCGACAATAGTTTTGACAAAGTGTAGTACTTTTTATTGGTAAAGAAAGAGGCAACCAATTGCAATTAGATATGTAAGGCGAGTTATGTGAAAAGAACTATCTGCTACAAGTTTTTCACTATTTTGTCTCTTTTGACACCAGATTCCGCCTCCATAACTATCGCTTCCGACACAGTTGAAACCAATGATATAATATTAGGAAAATATCGCTTAGACATCCAGATTGTAGTGATTGGATAGTTTAAACTGTAGAAGGTTCTTGCGGTGAGATGTATCCTTTCTTGGGTGTTATGGAGTTGGATGATGAGCCGAGTCAAGTTTACATGGTTAGAGAATTCAAAGATGTTTCTGAGCTTGTAGTTGGATTGCCGTCAAAATTGGCCATTGAGTTTTGGATAGATTTGGTTTCGGGAGTAGAACCGGTGAGTAGACCGCCAAGTAGGATGAACCCTACAAAGATGAGGGAGTTGAAGGTGTAGTTGATGGATTTAGAATGAAAGAATTTTATCAGGTCAAGTAGTTCACCATGGGGACCAACTGCAGTATTTGTTGAGAAGTTAGATGGATCACTAAGGCTATGTATCGATTATCGTAAGTTGGCTGAGAGGACGATAAAGAATCGACATCCATTGCCTAGGATTGATAATTTGTTCGACCAGTTGAGCGCAGCTAAGGTATTTTCACAGTTAAATTTGGCGACAGGTTTCCATCGGCTTAGGGTAGCATAGGACAGTGTACCTTTGACAGCGTCCTAGATTAGATATGGATCATACGAATGGTTAGTTATGCCATTCGGATTGACTAACATGCCAGCTTTCATTGTGGACTTAATGAACCGGGTTTTGTGAGAGCACTTGGATAGATTTTTATTGGTTTTCATAGATGATATCTTGATTTACTCTAAGGATGGAAGAGAGAATGAAATTCATCTTAGAGTGGTGATTGAGACGCTGAGGCAGCATCAGCTGAAGGCGAAGTTTTCGAAATATCATTTCTGGAAGAAAGAAGTGAAGTTTCTTGGTCATGTAGTCTTGAAGGAAGGATTGTCAGTAGGTCCGACTAAGATTGAGGCAGTAAATAGTTAGAAGAGACCCGAGATAGTAACCAAGATAAAGAGTTTTCCTGGGTTGGCTGATAATTATTGGAGATTTATTAAGGACTTTTCGCGGATAGCAGCACTGATGACCCCGCTGACAAGAAAGGATGTAAAGTTTGTGTAGGCCGATAAGTGTGAGGAAGCATTCTAGAGTTTGAAACACTTATTGACCCATGCACCTGCGTTGGTTGTTCTAGAGGAGTATCGGGATTTGGTGGTTTTTGTCGATGCTTGTGGAACAGGATTAGGAGTTGTGCTGATGTAGAGGGGTAAAGTGATTGTCTAAGCTTCTAGACGGCTTAGACCACATGGGGTCAGATACCTGACGTATGACTTAGAATTTGCTACGGTTATTTTTGCTTTGAAGGTATGGAGAAATTACCTTTTGGGAGAAAGGTTTGAGCTATATACAGATCATAAGTCGCTGAAGTATTCTCTCAGAAGGAGTTGAACATGAGACAACAGAGGTGGTTAGAGTTTATCGCGGCTTTTGATTCTGGGATTGAGTATACACTAGGAAAAAGCAATAAGATTGCAGACGAACTTAGCAGAAAACATCAAAATGCAGATTTAGCAATGATTGCTGAGTGAAAAGACTTGGAAGCATTAGCAGATTGTAGAGTGCAATTGAGATCCGAGACTGGGTCTAGTGGAGATGCAGCTGTATTATCTTATTTGGAAGTTCGACCAGTGTTGATCGAAAAAATTGCTTCTACCCAAATAGAGGATCCGGTTTTAACTGAGCAGATCAAGAAACTATGAGATGGAGCTAAGAGAGATGACTTGAAAGATTTCAGTCTTGACCAGAATGCGAGGTTGAGAAAGAAAGGAAAACTATGTGTTCCGAGTGTAGGAAACATATACAAAGAGCTTCTGGACGAATGCCATTGTTCGAAGTTATCTATTCACTCGGGAGGTACTAAGATGTATCAAGATATAAAGAGAAACTTCTTCTGGGATGGTATGAAGCAGGATATGGGTTATGTGTGAAGCAGTGTATAGTTTGCTAGTAGGCAAAGGCCGAACACCAAAAACCAAGTGGGTTGCTTTAGCCGTTAGATATTCTAGTATGGAAGTCGGATTCTATCTCCATGTATTTTATTTACGGGTTGCCTAGGTTGAACAAAGGAAATGATAGCATATGGGTTACAGTGGACAGATAGACCAAGAGTGCCCATTTCATCTCGGTTAGGTCAACTAGAACAATGACTTTTTTGGCAAGGTTATTCCTGAAGAATGTAGTTAAACTACATGGAGTTCCTAGTAGCATAGTTAGTGATATAGATCCTTTGTTCACTAGCGAGTTTTGGAAGAAATTACAGGAAGTTTTTGGAACCAAGCTCAAGACGAGTAACGCTTACCATCCTCGAACTGATGGGCAAATGGAAAGAGTTAACAAGATCTTAGAAGATTTGTTAAGAGTTTGTGTTCAAGATTTCGAGGGATACTATGAAGACTATCTGCATTTAGTCGATTTTTCATATAACAACAGTTATCAAACTAGTATTGGGATGGTTTTAGTCCTTGAGATGATGGTTTTGATGACAACAGCCTTAGGACTTGTTATTAATGTAAATACTAACATTATAGTTTAGATATATATGCATATTCTGGATATAAACATGCAGGTACCAAGAATGAAGACTGTACAGTAGAGAGATTCAAGATTGAAGATATCAAGATTGAAGACTCATGAGTATCAAGATATCAAGAGTTCAAGATTTATTTTCAATTGTAATTCATTTATCTCAATAAATTTATCATGCAGTGCATTGTAATATTATACTTGCGGAATAATGAATCTTAAGGCTAACTTAACACCAGAGGGGGTGAATAGTGTTTACCAACTTATTTAAATCTTTTTAAAGTTCTTTCAAGATTAATATCAAATCACATATTAACAACATGGACTTATACTAGCAATCAGTCATAGATGCGATCATATAAAAACATTAAAGCAATAAAGTAAAGTAAGAGAGAAGACGGTGGGAATTTTATACTGGTTTAGATTAAACAATCCTGCATCCATTCTCATATAATTGCTTGTACAAATTTCTTTCCAATCGCCAACTTTAAACTAGGTTGAAGGCAAACCAGAATACAATCTCGATTTCAAGGCTATGAGATGCATCTTCTTGCATCACAAGTCCGGGGCAAACTCCCTCGATCTACCAAGCAATAAGACCCACTAGATTTAGATGAGCAATTAAGAAAACCCACTTGATTTTAATGGGCAACAAGCATACCCAAATAAATAAGAGTAGAGTTATTTATTTCTCAAAGACAAATAATTGTACTTTGGATACAATAGATCCTATAGCAACATTGATGACACTTTGATCTTTGAAATGAGAGAGAGAGAGAGATGCTTTTAAAATAGGAAGTAAGTAGTAACGAATCAATACATGGAGTATGAACTGTTCTATATGATATCAAAAAGTGTAGTGTATTTTAACAGAATTTTCAAGAGAGTAAGGAGTGAGAAAAAAGTAAGTTATTAAATTTAAAAATTCATTGCACATCCATTTATATAATGAATGAACAGACGTATCATTTCATTAAGGGTTGTGTCCAAACGACACCACTATTGGAATTTTTAAAAACTAACCAACGATCTATATGTCGACATATGAAACATCTATGTCGACATATGCTAGTGAAATTTGAAAATGTTTTTCTTTTGAATTGTTTTGAAAATCCTAAACTTCATAAAAAATATGAAAATAGTTTATAAATATTTTTGAACTCTTAAAAAAATTTATAAAATATTTAAAAATATTTTTTGAAATTAAAATAATTTATTTTTGTTTCAAACCACCAAAAGATCAGAAATTGAAGAAAAAGATCAGAAATTGCTATCAAGGACTTTAACAATATATTATAATGGCTCTAAATATTGAATTATAACCTTGAGCTCTTCTTTTCTTTATCTTTAAACTCATGAGTCTTCAATCTTTATCTTGAACCTTTACACTATACAGTCTTCGAATTCAGCAGCTGTGTAATGTTCTTCACTATATACTATATAACTTGACAAAACATTAGTGTCTATATTTTATATGGTTTTTATCATTAATATCAATAATTGAAGTATTCTTGTATATAAAATATGATATAACTCCCTCTGACTCCTCCTAAAAATGTGCATATGTATATTTTATATTTTTCTCTCCCTTGTCGTCAACAAAAATGGGTGAAAATATAAAACTCCTCCTAAATGATATACTTATAAACTATGAAGTCAAAATCATCATTTAAGAATTAAGGTTATGTTAATATTGGTCTAACTATATAATTGTGTTTGGACTAAAATAATTAAAGCGTAAAATAGGACATTAATTGTGAAATATTAAGATGCAATATGTGAAACATAAATGAAGAAAATTCTAGATATTTAATAGGATATTAGCATGGCATATATTAAGATATAAAATGATCAATCTTTAGGACAATAAACAAATAAGATAATGCAAACTTTATTTATTTAATTTAGATAATACACATTATAATACAAACAACATCAAATCAAAACCTCATTCTATGCCTAACTAATCCAAATCTAATTATTATACAATCCATTCTATCATATAATCACACCAAATCAAACCTGTGGTAATCAATCCAAATCTAAAAGTATTAAATATTTAGATATTGATCAAATTGATATAAATAAGTTTTTAATATTCACATCTATAAATTAAAAGAAATAGAAATCTAGATATTCCTTGGGACTTCAACCCAACCTTCAAATCTAAAAATTGGTTTTCTTTGATGGCATCCTAATCTTCATTGTCCTTTGTGTTTGAACATTTTGGATTGTTGGTATGATCATCTTTGATAAGGTAGAAAACTAACCAATGAAGAGCTTCAAAATGCTTCTCTTGTTCTTTAATCATTTGCATTTGGCTTAGTTCTAAATACCTTTATTACTTAGTATGAAGGAGATAACATCTTTGAATGATTAGAGTATCTCTTCAAGGTTTTTACAAAGTTTTTGGTGTGGAGAAGCCACTTTTATTAAGGAAAAATGCTAAGAATGGAAGGAGATGGAAGAAGGATTGAAGTGTGAGTTTTTATAGAAGTAATTGGCTTAAATAAGAGTGAAAAGACGTTTTGAAATAACTTAAATAAAACTAGTTATAATATTTCAAAATTTCAAAAAAATTTGCCAACTAGCTGTTTCGACATATACAGACGGGTATGTCGACATATGTGCCAAAAAAATCCAAAACTAAAACCAAAGCAAAATATTCCAATACACACACACACACACACACACACACACACTCTTGTATGCATCCAACATTATTTTTCACTTATATTTTATTCCTAAATTTAATAATCAAAACAAATAAAAAGCACCGCTTTTTGCTGCTTTCCTTTGATCTATTCTAATTAATATACTATTGTCGTGAAACATATGTTTGCATCCTTATTGTCTGGTTTATTGTCATTTGAAGTAGTATCTAAATCATCTAATGTTGTTATGTAAGCCTTCTTACTTTTTCTAGATGAATCAATGATTGACAAGATCCTTAATTTCTTTTGATGTGGGCAATATCTTTGCAAATGACTAGTTTCATTATAGTTAAAATATGTATTGCAATTTCATTTTCAGGAGTTTTGTTTTTGGGACTATGAAAGTTGTTCATCTTTCTATACTTCAAGAATTTTCTAAAATTCCTAGTCATGGAGGCAATCCCTTCGTCATTGTCATCGTCTAAATCCCAATCATCACCTATTGCATTGAAAGCAATGGATTTTTTTCTGTCACCTTGCTTTCTCTTTTTCTTTGCAATTGTGCTTCATAGGACATTAACTTACCTATTAACTCTTCAATTTTATCTGACCAATGTCATTAGCTTCTTCTATCACTAATGTCTTCTGATCCCATTTTGAAGAGAGTGAATTTAGGACTTTTCTAACTTAGTCCACTTTATAATTTTTTACTTAATGATATTAAAGAATGTACTGTATCATGAACCTACAATACATGTCAGAAATGGACTAATTCCGATTCATTTTAAATAATTGAAACTGATTAGTTAACATGGGAATTTTAGCCTGTTTAACTTTACTAGTCCCTCATATGTAACTTACAATATTCTTTAGATTTCATATGTAGACTTACAAATAGAAACTGTATTAAGTTCATTTTATCTGATAAACAAAATAAAATATTCATAGCCTTAGAATTATTTAGTACTTGTGTCTTTTGGTTTGACGTCCAAGTTGAGTATTTAGTGTGGGGTTCAGTGTACCCATTCTGCGTAATATTCTAAACATCTAAACCATTAGATTGTAATTAAATCTTCATTCTACATGACTAATAAATGTAGTTACTACCATTAAATAGTGGGGGTCTAGTAGTTGATTATCCTTCTACAAAATTCTTAAAAAGTGAAATACAGTGTTGCTAGCCATTTATACTTTCCAAACGAGTTTTAAAAACCTAACAATCTGATACCAAATGTGGATTCGAAATAATGGGTCTTAAGGCTAATTAACGCTAGAGGAGAGTGAATAGTGTCTTCTAACTTATGTAAATCTTTTTAAATTTCTTTCAAGATCAATTTCAAATCACTAGATTAACAACATAGGTTTACATTGACAGTTAGTCACAAAACAAATGCAATCGTAGATAAATATAAAACCAATAAAATAAAGTAAGTGATAAGACAATAAGAATTTTATATTGGTTCGAATTAACCAATCTTGCATCCAGTCCCGTATGATTGCTTGTACAATTTTATTTTCAATTGCTAACTTTAAACTAGGTAGAAGGCAAATAAGAATACAATCTTGTTTTCAAGGCTACGAGATACACCCTTCCATGTCATGAGTTTGAGGAAACTCTCTTATTTACCAAGCAACAAGATCACCCACTAGATTTTGATGGGCTACTAAACACACCCATTTGGTTTGAATGGCCAACAAGCATAGCCAAACAAATAAGTGTAGAGTTGTTAATTTTTCTAAGACAAATAATTGTACTTTGGATATAATGTATTCTATAGCCACTTCAATAGCACCTTGAGCTTTGAAATAAGAGAGAGATGCTTCCAAAATATTGAGGAAGTAGTGATGAATCAATGCAATGGAGTATGAATTGATTCTATATGTTATTAAGAGTGTAGAGCATATTTTTCAAGAGAATTTTCAAGAGAGTAAGGAGCGAGAAGAAAGTAAGTTATTGAATTATTAATAACTCGTTTACACTCCCCTTTATATAGTGAATGAACATATGTATCTATTTATGAAGGTTTTTGTCCAAAAGACACCGCCATTCAAATTTCAAAAAACTAACTAACTGTCTATATGTTGACATATGCTAGTGAAATTTGAAAATGGTTTTCTTTTAAAGTGTTTTGAAAATCCTATACTTTGTAAACTAATTAGAATATAGTTTTTAAATATTTTTAAAGTCTTAAAATTTGTTATAAATATTTAAAAATATATTTTGATATTAAAATGATTTTTTTTCAAAATATATCGAAAGATCGAAATTTGAAGATAAAGATCAAAAATTGCTACCATGACTAACAATATATTCTAATGACACTAAACATTAAATTATAATCTTGAGATCCTCATATCTTTGTCTTTGAACTTATGAGTTTTCAAACATTTATCTTGAGTATTTATATTATACTGTCTTCAGTTCGGCACCTGTGTAATACTCTACACTGTATACTATATAACTTGGCAAAAAATTAGTATTTATATTTTATATGGTTGTTATCATCAAAATTAATAATTGAGGTATTAATAATACTTTTAAGTTTAGATGGCTACATTTAAATTATCACAATTATCTACAAAACCTACATAAGTTTTCTCCTTTATTGATTTTTCTATATATTAGAATCAATTATGTAAATCTTAAAACTATTTAAACAAATATAGTAAACTATTATTTGTTGATTTTTCTAATAAATCACAAAAATATGAGAAGTTTAATATTTAAAGAATACTCACATTAAATAAAAATGGTATTAAAAATTCATTAAGATACATAAATATTTCGATCACATAATATAAATTACATTCATGCGAAACTAATTTATGACTCATTTATATTAATATATGTACCATGCATTGCATCGCAAAATTCTTTTAACACCAATTACCTGCACGTTGTATTCTACAACTATTTACAAAATCTTCCTCTATATCACTTAATATTGTACATTTAAATTGATAAATTTAAATTAATTATGTAATCTTGAATTTAAACTATTCGGATAAATTCAATTAACAGATATTTTTTAATTAATTTAATGTATCCCAAAATATGATGGTTTCAATATATACCACATTCATACCAACAAAAGTGGTGAAATTATTTTTCCAATGAAATATAAAGATATATATATATATATATATATATATATATATATATATATCAAATAAATTTAAACTATTCAAATAAATTCAATTAACAAATGTTTGTTAATCCATTTAATAAATCCAAAAATATAATGATTTCAATATATATACCATGTTTATATCAACAACAGTAGTAAAATTATTTTTCCAATAAAATATGAAGATATATAAATCAAATAACATAAATAATATACATAATCAATATTAACAAATTTAATTTAATTTTCATTTATCTTGCTAAATTTATTATATACTGCATTGTAAAATTTTGTTTTTACCATTTAATACCTACATTTTAACAATTCTAAAATTAATTATAACCCCCCTCAATTCTTTCCTAATATTTTATATTTGAATCCATGTATTTAAAGTACTTATGTAATCTCAAATTTAAACTATTGAAGTAATTTCAGTAAACAGTTTGTCTATTCTTATAATGAATTCAAAAAATATATGTCAATTCTAATACATATAGACATATATAAACAAAAATGATAAAAAAATTCAATCGACTATAAAAATATACATATCACATACCCTAAATTATGTACGTAAGTAATAATGAAAAAACTAATTTGTAAAACAACTATAACCATTTATCTTAAAATTTATATACATTACATTGCAAAAATCCATTTTTAACTACAAATAACTATACATTAAAAGTTCCATAAATTTTACAAAATCCTACTCAATTCATTCCTACTATTGACATTTAAGTCCAAATATTTAAACTAATTACATACTTTCAAATTATCATATTTAGAAAAAAATCAGTTTAAGAATATTTGTTAATTTAATAAATCGTTAAAATATGTCGGTTCAAACATCCTATACTGACAATAACAAAAATGATAAAATTATTATTATTATCTAAATATAAATATATATATAAGTTACATAAAATAAATTATATAAATAGTAATAACAGTTCTAACTTATAGTTTATTTATTTCATGTAATTTATCGCACATTGCATAACAAAGTTCTGATTTTAACACCAAAATTATAAATACTATATTTTACAATATTACGAGTGCAATGCATGAGTCACATACTAGTAAAAATGAAGTTCATAAAAGTTTAGAAAGGATATTCTACTGAATATTTTAATATTATAATGTGAAAGTCTAATATGTTTTATAAGACTATATTAATACTGCATAGAGGTTGGCACCATAAATGGACACCCTCTTCCCATGCAAACAACAAAATGTATTTAATCTTTTTCTATGTCTTTAGAATTTAATTTATGCATAAAATAGAAAATATCATAATAAATACCATACATAAAATAATATGAACAATATCAAAAAAATATGCTTTCTTTCATCAACGTTCCACCTTTTAAAAACCCTTTTTAGCTTTGTCAAGAACCACTAACTCAAGTGGTATAATCTCTTGATTGTGTTCTAGAGGTATTTGGTTTGATCCTACACCAAAATGAGTGTTATGTTTAAATTAAAATAAGTATCAATCCTGTCATAAGAAAAATCTACTTTAGCCTTACAAAGAACACACATAATATAAATATTATAACATATTCTTAACCATGATTACGGATAAATCGATAAATTATTATTTTTTAAATTTAATCGTGGCTTAGTTGTCATATCTTTTGCATGCAGTTGTGTTGTTAAAGTGATTCATTTGTTTAGTATGTTTTTTAGCTTATATATTCTGATAAAAGTTGATAAATGATATATAGTGTTTACTTAAATATATTTTCTTGAATGTTATTTTAGTAGCAATTTTGGGGTATGTGATTGGATTTGGTTTTTATTTTGAGATATAATTATGAAATACTGTAGAAAATTAATTATGGAATATTTTTTCAAATAATTTCAATTAAATTTGCAAGGTCAAAAGTTTTTTTCAGGAAAAAATTATATTCATAAGAAAATGAATAAATTTTGTATTCTGCGGGCAATATTTGGCTTTCAAGTGTAGAAATGTATTTATGTAAATTATAATATAATACACTTTGTAAACTGTAAATGATAAAAAATTATTGTCAATTGCAATAGCAAAAGGTTCTGTTTTAATATTTAAATGGTACAGAAAATAATATTTATTTCTGAATTTATGACTTGTACATAGTAAATTTGTCTAAATAAATGATGGATCTAAAGTTAAAAACAGATATTTGAAAATTAGTAATTTTAATGTACCGAAGTATAAGTGGAAATGTTTGCGGGATCATAAAAAATAAAGTGAAACAAATTTTCAAAAATATGGAAAACACTGTTTAGAAGATTATGAAGAATATTGAATTTTTTTTTCAAAGAGAGAGAATAAAATCATATTTCATTATACTTTAAAAGTTTCATTTCTTTATGTTTACATCTATTATATTAATTTAGACAAAAAATTCTATTGGCTTCCATTGTCTTTGCGATTATACTAGTTATATATGTGCTTGGCACTAAATAATTCTTGTAGGACTTTATTTTGTTAATTATGCAATCTACTTCGGTTGCTATTACAAATTTCGTCACTAAGATTTTGAATTTCACTAATGAATATAAAAAAGAAAATTAAGTGGATAATTTTTAAATTATAAAAGAAGAAAAAGTAGAAATAAATGTTAAGAATATATATTATTTATAGCAACACATTATTAAAATGTTACATTTTAATTTGTTTTGGAAGATCCTAAAGATTCATAATTCATTAGATCTTTTAAACCTTAAATAAAACATAAATCTGTATATAGCCTTTAGAAAAAAAAATCAAACAAAATATGATTCATTTTAAAGGGACTTTGATTTTTTGATGTTGACATTAGAAAAATTCCTTATACCGATTAATATGTGAATAATTTACATGTGCCTTGAATTGCATGCGGGTAAGGAGCTCGGATTGAAAAAAAACAATCCCACATCTTGAAAAATAATAAAGGTGAAGTGGGAGGGGTGTGTGTGTGAGCTTGGTCGCAACAAATAATAATAGACTCATTTTATTAAAAGATGTTTGTTAAATAAGATGCCTATATTGCATTTTTCTGTCCAAAGAAAGTGGAAGTTAGATATTGCACTTCCAAAAACGTTAAAGAACAAATTTTGAATTTATTCACAAATAGACATAGTGATCATTTAATTATGTTTTTATCAATAGCATTATTTTTAACTATTATCAAAGTTTATTGAATTTTTGAATAATTCCAAGACGCAAAAAATAGTTTACACTTTATATAAAAAAAAGGAAGGAAGCTTGCGCTTTTTGTTTCAGAAATAGAAACTTAATTTAAAAAATTATCATAGTAGTCATTTTTCTTATAAAACAAGTAAAATAGTGATCAGTAATTTATTTTATCTAATCCATATAATCCACTTTCTACTTTTGAATCAATGAAATAAATCAGATGTTTATATTATTTTTTTTAGTTTTCATATTGAACTAGATTGAGGGGATAAAGAATATAAAGTTTTGCTATGTATATTATAACGAAATTTGGTAAATTTGAAGTGGATAGACTAACCAATCATTTATAAGTGGGGAATGAGGATTTTGAGATTGCACAAACAGAAAATAATGAATATATATAAAAATAGGTTTGCAGTCGATTTTTATAACTGTAGTGAGAAATCAAAATTGTGAAAGTCATAATGATTTGCCCAATACAAAAATGTAAACTAGATAAAACCATCGTGTCTTAATCTTATTTCAGTGCAAAACCCACTAACTACGCTACAAAAGTTTGCCGAACGTACTACGCTACAAAATTTTAAGTCTCGATCCACCTTTTTAAATGTAAAAGAAGCAAAAAATAACTTTGAGTTTTTGAATTTGTAGGCGTTGAGCTGAACTTGCATTGAAGTTTTGTTAAAAACGCACATAGCTGTAATAAAATATTGTATGAAGCTAGGTATATTTAAGTGAGTTAATGCATGACTGCTTATGTATTATTAAAAGAAACACAGCAAATTGTAGTGACTTTCCAAGCTCCACTGCAACTACGCATTTCTAGGGAGGATAACTCATCCCCTTTTATTTTTAGTATTGGTACATCTAGTACTGTTGTATAAAGATCTAACCAAAAACTTGCCGTGCTTAAAATTTCAGTAGCCAGAAGTTTACTCCTGGAGATGATTTTAATTAAAGGATTTATTAATAATTATAATGGGCAATTTTAATATATTTCCTAAAATGGCATTAATACCACATTGGGGTTGGCATCATCACCGTACCCTTCTTGACTAGCAAACGTTATAAAAAGAGGATTTTATTATTTCTCTATCAGATTTATTTTATGCATAACAAAAAAGGGTAATTCTATTTCAACTCATATTTTCGATTAATAGCCCTCCAAAATATAGAAAAGAATGTAAACCCCCAACTTACTTAGTATCCTCTGCTTTTTCTAAAATTTTCCCACCTCATCACGCGCGGCTTCAACCTTTCCTCCTCATCACACGTGGCTTCAACTTCATCGAAGCAATAAAGCTAAGTTTGAACGTTAGTGAATTTAGGATTTATTTGTAAATTGCGTGAATTTCTTCTTGAATTGAGTGATAGTTTGTTCGCAAATTGTGTGTTGTTGTATATTGTTAAATTTAGGGTTGAAATTAAGTGTTGAAAGTCAATTACAGAAAAACATTACTGCAATCGATTTTTTTTTTGTTTCAGCGCACCACGCACTGGAATTGCGTGAAAATAATAACATCCATGAAAGGCTCAACGTGGGAAAAATGCCATCCACGCATAGGTCATGCGTGGAAGCATTTATTTTTCACGTAAGAGCTCTGCGTGGATGGTATTTTTTCCCCGCAGTGTCGCTGCGTGGTAACAATTTTTTCCACGCTGGTTATAAGTAATTGTTGCTGAAAATATCAACAACAACAACTTTATTTTGCTTCATTGTTTGTCGTTCTATGTGTGTTGTCGTGGTAACTGGAATTTTTCCTAATTATTTTCAAATGGGTCGAACTCGAATGATAGCTTCTGAAAGAAAGCAGAGAATGGAGAAAGCAGCCGAATGTACTAGTGTGGACGTAAATGAGGAGCACGAGACAGACGCAGCTAACTTTCAGATTGTTGTAAGGCAAGATGAGGAGCAACATGAAGAAGGAGATGGGGAGATGAGAAACATGGAGATGGTTCAGACTCAATGGGAGAAGAGGGAGATGACACATAGGATGATTCAGAGACGGATGCTGACGATGAGACAGATGATGAGCCCGAGGGAGAAGATGAAGCCGAAGAAGATGTAAACGAGAAAGGTGGACCAAGAATCAATGATGTGATTGGAGAGTTTGATAATCATGTTGCTTCTATGATATGAGTTGTCCAGGTATGTAGCGATAATTATTCTAAACAGTAGATTTGGAATTGCTTTGTTTATTAAATGTAAATTTTATTTGTGTAGGAGCGATCATCGCTCACATGTGTCAGCCATGCATAGAAGGTATCAGAGTGGAGGATTCCAGATAATGCTACCAAATTTAAAGCCATTATTGACTCTTTTGGCTTGTTTCCCATTGTTAGCACTTGCTACAAGATTGTTAACAAGAATTTGATATCAGCTTTTGTAGAACGATGATATCCTGAGACTAAACCTTCCATTTACCATTTGGTGAGATGACCACTACTCTTGATGATGTAGCTTCTTTTTTACACATTCCAATCGAAGGTAAACATGTACAGAGTATGTCATACGAAATGGAACAAGCAGTTAGTATTGTTTCAAAGTATCTCGGCCTTACTAAAGCAGAAGGTAGGATGGAAATGAATGACAGTGTTGGATATAAACTAAATTTGTCTATGTTAATTCATAAATTTAAAGACGTGAGCGATGATTGGACTGATCTGGCAATTAGGCGCACCGCTCGTGCTTATCTTTTATTCCTTCTTGGCAACATATTGTTTGCCGACAAAAGAAAGTCTCATGTGCACATCGCTGCTGGATCCATTAAAATTTTTGGATATTATCAACACTTACTCTTGGGGTTCAACAGCACTTGCATTTTTCTACAGGCAGCTTGCATTAGCGACCCGCATGGGTGTGAGACTGCAGGATTTCTTTGCTTAGTGGAGCCATGGATATTTGAGCATTTCCCATGCTTTCATCCTTCCATAAATCTATATTACGAGAATTTACCCCGTGCTACTCGATGGAATCCATCTTCAAACAGTGATGCATCGGTCATCGATCTATTAATATTCCTTGATACTATTCAAATTGAATCGGTAATTATCTTCATTTATTATGTAATATCAATAGTTACGATGAGTTGAATGCCATGAGTAATCAGTCCATTTACTAACAGTAATTTTGATCAATTGCATCTTTGAAGAGGTTATTTTCTATCCGTACATCTTTGCACGGCACTATCATCCATTTCATGTTAAATCTTGGTACAGCGGTTGCATTCTCTGCCTTAACATTGTGGAGCCGTATCATCCTGATAGAGTACTTAGGCAGTTTGGCAGAGTTCAGAACATTCATATGGCTCTTATTCCTCCAGTAGCAACAAATGCACGTGGAGGTACAACTTCAACTACAGACACTCGGGTACGTTATTAGTTTTTGAAAGTATATGGGAGAATTGGTACCATCATGTAATTGCTGAAGGGCGTAGATCAGTACCACTGCAGCTGTGAGACCCAGAATTTTGAGCAATATCAATTTAATAATCTTTGTTGATAATTAAATTGATTTGATAATTTTATATCATAAATTGGCAAGTTTAATTCTTTTGGAAACTAATAATATTTTAATTTGGAAATATTTATTCTAGCAATTTAAAATTGGTTAGATTTATTTTTCAAAAGCTAATCAAAATATCTTCTATTTATAATGTATATATATAGGTATATATTATATATAGGAAGTCTTTAATGTAATAAAAGCTATATATTCAAATTGTAATATATATGAATATTTATATATTGTGGTTTGGATTTATGTTTCAAAAATTAATATAGTAATTATCAAAACTAATGATTAAAAATGTTTTCCATTTGAAATGTATATATATATATATATTAGTATATATATTAGAAATGAAAAAAAATATTATTTTGAATTTAATAAAGTGTTTCCAAACTTTATTATATATAGTTTGTAATTTGGAAATTTTAATCTGACTTAATACTTTTAAAAGTGATACTTGAGATTTAAATTTTAATAATAAAGATAATTTATTATTTAATATAGATATATATTTTTTAATTTTGAGTTTTAGATAAGATTTAAATTTAAAAGGTTCTATTGTTTTTAATATTCTTTTCTTTTAAAATTTTAACATAAGATAAATTTGGTTTAGGAATTTATATATATATAACTAAAATAAATTTCTCAAGTTTATAAACATATGATACATTAAATTGAATCAAAAGTATAAGTTATTTATAAATAAATGTTTACATAAATTCATATGTGTATCTACTAAAATCTAAAGCTTAAATTATAAAAAGATAAGTACACAAAATCATGTAAATATTACATAATTACATACATAGCTTAAACAAATTATAATAAGAAAAGTAACACTTGTAAAACATTAATTAAGCATTAGAACACTTATAAACATTTTGATATATGTTAGAGACATTTGTAAACATATAGGCTTAGGTGTAAGTTAACTAAAGCATTAAAGAGACAAATGTCAATTCTCTTGATAATTTAATTTAAAATTAAATTGTAAAATATGAAGAAGAGATTTTTTTTAATCATCAGCTAAAAATTCTTTCTTCTTTTGAACAAAAACATAATACAAATCAAAGATTAAAATCTAGAAAATTCAAATCAGAGGCAAGCAAGTTTAATCAATAGCAAGATGTAAATTTCAACGGCAAGAAAAATCAAAGGAAGGGGAAATTACAACATAAATCTTCATATTTTCAAATGCCATCAAGATTAATCAACAAGCAAAACAGAAATCAACTGCAGCAGGATTATATTCAACATGCAGAAAGATTCAGATTAAAATTCAAAAGCCTGGAAACAAAATAGTCTCTATCCTCTGCATTCTAGGTGAGAAAATTAATTTTAAAACCAGTTTTAATCCTGGATTTCATTTTGTTCTTGTGGATGAATATCATGTTGTTATCTGAAATACCTGAATTGAATTAAATGCATGTCTGGATATGTGTGTTTAAATGCCTGTATAGTGATAATATAGTTTCTGTGTGAAGATAATAGGTTTAAATTACTTAACAAATTCAATATCTCAACTTTGAATTCAAATTAATTTATGATTTGTAAATTAAAATCGTTTGTAATCAAGTAATATTCCTTCTAAAAATAATTATAGGAATTT
Organism: Allium cepa; assembly: GCA_030765085.1. NCBI lineage: Eukaryota > Viridiplantae > Streptophyta > Magnoliopsida > Asparagales > Amaryllidaceae > Allium > Allium cepa. Next base: position 117,618,520 of record CM060930.1, on the reverse strand, counting down.
AAAATCAATCTTTGGTTCGAAATTTTAAAATTTACAGTAAAAGTAAAATTTTGGTCAAAAATTTACGAATTCAAATTTAAGTTTTGATTTCATAATTGAATTCAATACAGGAAATCATGATTTTTAAAGTATGCAGCATGATTTTTAGATTGGAATTTTTTGTGCAATTTTGTGATGAGTGTTCGAGCTTCAATGACCAATTTTCGACGAACGACGGCGAGCTTGATGACGCGGTTGAGCATGAAGGTCAAGGAGAAGACAAGGATCATTGGAAAAATCCTATGGTGATTTATTGTTGTTCGAGTTGGCCGATAATTGATGGAGTAGGGTTTAACACCCTGTGTTTTGAAGTCGAAGTTCTTTAGATTTCGCGGTGACGATGGCAACCGGAGTCGATCGCGAGCGGTTCTGGAGATGTTGGGGAACGAGGTGGAGCTATGGTTAAGGCAGAGGAGCTTATCGATATAAGGATAGTCGGTGGCGGTCGAATTTCGATAATATGCGGTTCAGGAAATTTTGGGTTTGGGGTCAATTTTTGATGCTCGATCGAATCGAATTTTTTGGGTGTCGCGAGGGGTTTCCGTGGTCGAGAGTGATGTGTCGGAGGCAGGAGTGTAGTTCATCGACGCTCGGCGTCGCTGTGCACGTGGATGCGCACGGTTTCGTGCATCAGAATAATGGTTTTTGGGAAGATAGGTGGGAGCTCTAAGTTTACTTCGGGAATTGATGTTATTTCTCGAAGCAAGGAGAAGGGTCTCGAGTTTGCATCGGGATCGGGTTTGCTATAGTACAGCGTGATAGGGGGTTCTCGCTTTGCGTTAGGTAGCGAACGGGAGACTCTTACCCTACATATGCCCCCGGGGGTAGTATAAGGCCTTGCGGGGTTGGTTTGCTAGGTGCTTACAGTCGAGAGGCTGGCCGTAAAAGCAAACCCGAGGTATCACAGGGAGCCACGGCGGGGCTGGGATGGTTGAAAAGCCTACCGGTCGAGTAAGCCGCTGTCAATGGTTGAAAAGCCTAGATCGTCACGGTTGGTATCTGAGCGCTAGGTTGAGTGAATACCTAGGCTTTGGAGTGGCTTCTTTCTTGAGAGAGCGTACTTGTAATTTTTATATATAGATATATTTATACATCTACCTAATCTGCTGGGTTATCTGTTTGGATTTTCCAACATAGGTTATAAAGGTAGATAAGGTAGGAGTGTGAGCAACACGACTACCACTAATGGAAGAGGCTCATATGTTGTGGTTGGAGGTATATCTGTCGAGATTGTAGACCTAATACCGTCTCGAATAAGCTTTGTAGATTGGTGAAAGGATTTCATTATTCCTAGAGAAAGTATTTCCAAGAATTAGAGTATATTCTTGAAGTGTGAGGTTGATTTGCTCTCGAGTGAGCGGGAATTCCAAGAGTTGAATCTGTTAGCTGAGCAGAAGCAGGTGATGGTATATTTGTGACTTCAGGAAAGAATAGCTGTATGATGGGATGCAGTATCCATAGATGGTTCTGAAGATGTTTCTTTTGGAGCAAGATTAAGATGGTGTTGAAGGAACAGTGATGCCTACTGCAGGAAGATTCAGATGTTTAGGGATCTTCTAGATCTCAAGTAAGGGAATCTTATCTATATTGAAGTATGATACTAAGGTCGATGAGTTACCTTATTTCGGACATGGTCTCGTTGTTTTTCTTAAGAAGAAAAAGTGGTTGGTGGTTGGTGTTTGGTTTGAATCCCGAGTTTCTTGAGAAGATGGACTACTCGTCCCAAGGATCTTTTAGTGGAATTGGGTGATAGTTTTGTGTTTCAAGGAGCTTTTGGTTAAGGAAGATCTTTTGGCTTAGCGGTATCATTGAAGTGAAGTTTGGAAGCAACAGCGTGGACCCGTTTCCTCGATGGTTCAGAAATCTTTAGGATTCTACTATCGGCAGACCGGGCAGATAGTGAAGGCTTATCCATTTCTTCGGGAGGCTCAGCAGAATAGGATATTTGTTGGTAGATGATCTATCAGTTTTTCTGATAAATAAGTCATTCTTAAAGATTGACCTCGATTAGGAAAGATGTTCTAGTTAGTGAAGATAGTTCTTTGGAATCTGAACTGGGTAAGATCGCAAAATTGACTTGCGATTAGTTTGGGAATTCATGGAATATTCTTTGGTTTGGGAATTGAGGAACCTCGTATGGAGGTAAAAGCTATTAAGTAAACAGAGATTATCCAGAAGTTTTTAAGGAAATCAGAAGTTTATCCGCATCTGAAGTTTGAGTTCCGTACCGACTTGGATTCTAGGGGAAATACCGATGGTTCAACCTTGTAAAGGAAAGGTTCTTTGTGACAGAAGAGTTTGATGAAGCAACTCAGGATTCTTGAGGAGGGACTGATCATCTAGTTCTAGTTAAGATTCTACTGGGATGTTTTGACCAAGTGGAATGGGTCACTAAGATTTTTTTAGGATTTAATAAACCGTGTATGGAGAAAGTTTGTGCTCGAGTTCTTCGGTGGTATTCTCCTCTACTCCAGATCAGAGTTGTGCAGCGGAAGCGAGATAGCAGTTATTCTAGAGTGGGAGCAGCCGGGAGTTGTAGTTTTCTTGGATTAGAGGATTCTATAGGAAATTCAAATATGAAGAAATTTTCAGGATTTGAAGGCAAGATTGTTAAGTGCAACTGTTTGGCTATTCCAGATAAGAGGTGTAGGTTTGAAGTCCACTGATGCTTGTGGAATAGAGTTGTGTTTTGGATTTCGGCAAATTCTTGAGAGAATCATTTTGTTGAGTAGGATCTGGAAATTGGTTTGATTTTTGTCCAGTTTGTTTCATGAAACAATCAGCAAGGGTTAAGCTGATCAGGAAAGATGGAGGTGACTCAGGAGCATCAGAAGAGTTATGCAGTTAAGAATTGAGGAGATTTGGAATGAGAATTTGGAATTTGGATATTGCTTTAGTTTTATCCGATCAAAGGAGATATGGGATTTGGTAAAACTGGAGAACTAGCTCCGGAAGTATTTTGAGATTTTCCCTGTGTTCTCTGGAGATTAGATTTTGATCTATAGGATTGAATTGCCAGTTCGGATAGCTGGAATTTCATTGTATTTCACGTATCTTTGAGGAATATGTGTACGATTCATCGAGTGATAGAATCAGTAGTTCAGAAGGATCTGGTAGTTGAGCTGGTCTTGAGTTTAGTCTGATATCTTGATCAGATTTGTAGATCCAGATAAGAGGGAGTTCTGGGTCATAGTAGTGTAGTTACTTAAGATTCTGTAGAGGGAGTATTCCAGTATAGGTACCTGGAAACTCTAGATGATATTAGGAAGTTCTATCCAGAATTTTGTTTGGATAGTTAAGATTATTTGTTTGAATTGGTTGCTATGGTTGCTATGATTGATAGTTTATTTGTGTGATAGCGGTTTAAAGTTAAAACTTTTGTTGGGTTATTAAATTATCTTTGCTTTTAAATTTCGGGGACGAAATTCTTTTAAGGGGGGAGGAATGTGACGACCCGGAATTTTGAGCAATATCAATTTAATAATCTTTGTTGATAATTAAATTGATTTGATAATTTTATATCATAAATTGGCAAGTTTAATTCTTTTGGAAACTAATAATATTTTAATTTGGAAATATTTATTCTAGCAATTTAAAATTGGTAAGATTTATTTTTCAAAAGCTAATCAAAATATCTTCTATTTATAATGTATATATCTAGGTATATATTATATATAGGAAGTCTTTAATGTAATAAAAGCTATATATTCAAATTATAATATATATATGAATATATATATTGTGGTTTGTATTTGTGTTTCAAAAATTAATATAGTAATTATCAAAACTAATGATTAAAATGTTTTCCATTTGAAATGTATATATATTAGAAATGAAAAAAATATATTGTTTTGAATTTAATAAAGTGTTTCCAAACTTTATTATATATAGTTTGTAATTTGGAAATTATAATCTGACTTAATACTTTTAAAAGTGATATTTGAGATTTAAATTTTAATAATAAAGACAATTTCTTATTTAATATAGATATATATATTTTAAATTTGAGTTTTAGATAGATTTAAATTTAAAAATTTCAATTGTTTTTAATATTCTTTCCTTTTAAAATTTTAACATAAGATAAATTTGGTTTAGGAATTTATATATATATATATAATTAAAATAAATTTCCAAGTTTATAAACATATGATACATTAAATTGAATCAAAAGTATAAGTTATTTATAAATAAATGTTTACATAAATTCACATGTATATTTACTAAAATTTAAAGCTTAAATTATAAAAAGATAAGTACACATTATAATCATGTAAATATTACATAATTACATACATAGCTTAAATAAATTCTAATAATAAAAGTAACACTTGTAAAACATTAATTAAGCATTAAAACACTTGTAAATATTTTGATATATGTTAGAGACATTTGTAAACATATAGGCTTAGGTGTAAGTTAACTAAAGCATTAAAGAGACAAATGTCAATTCTCTTGATAATTTAATTTAAAATTAAATTATAAAATATGAAGAAGAGATTTTTTTTTAATCTTCAGCTAAAAATTCTTTCTTCTTTTGAATAAAAACATAATACAAATCAAATATTAAAAGAAAGAAAATCTGGAAAATTCAAATCAGAGGCAAGCAAGTTTAATCAACAGCAAGATGTAAATTTCAATAGCAAGAAAAATCAAAGGTAGGGGAAATTACAACATAAATCTTCAGATTTTCAAATGCATTCAAGATTAATCAACAAGCAAAACAGAAATCAACTGCAGCAGGATTATATTCAACATGCAGAAAGATTCAGATTAAAATTCAAAAGCCTGGAAACAAAATAGTCTCTATCGTCTGCATTCTAGGTGAGTAAATTAATTTTAAAACCAGTTTTAATCCTGGATTTCATCTTGTTCTTGTGGATGAATATCATGCCGTTATCTGAAATACCTGAATTGAATTAAATGCATGTCTGGATATGTGTGTTTGAGTGCTTGTATAGTGATAATATAGTTTCTGTGTGAAGATAACAGGTTTAGACTACTTAATAAATTCAATATCTCAACTTTGAATTCAAATTAATTTATGATTTTTAAATTAAAATTGTTTGTAATCAAGTAACATTCCTCCTAAAAATAATTATAGGAATATAAAATCAATCTTTGGTTCGAAAATTTAAAATTTACAGTAAAAGTAAAATTTGGGTCAAAAGTTGATAAATTCAAATTTAAGTTTTTGATTTCATAATTGAATTCAATACAGGAAATCATGATTTTTAAAGTATGTAACATGATTTTTAGATTGGAATTTATTATGCAATTTTGTGATGAGTTTTCAACTTCAATGACCAATTTTCGACGAACGACGGCGAACTTGATGACGCGTTTGAGCATGAAGGTCAAGGAGAAGACAAGGATCATCGGAAAAATGCTATGGTGATTTATTGTTGTTCGAGCTGGTCGATAATTGATGGAGTAGGGTTTAACACCCTGTGTTTTGACGTCGAAGTTCTTTAGGTTTCGCGGCGACGAGGGCAACTGGAATCGATCGCGAGCGCATCTGGAGATGTTGGGGAACGAGGCGGAGCTATGGTTAAGGCAGAGGAGCTTATCGATACAGGGATCGTCGGTGGCGGTCGAATTTCGATGATATGTGGTTCAAGCAGTTTTGGGTTTGGGGCTAATTTTTGATGCTCGATTGAATCGAAATTTCTAGGTGTCGCGAAGGGTTTCCGTGGTCGAGAGTGATGTGTCGGAGGCAGGAGCGAAGTTCATCGACGCTCGATGTCGCTATGCACGGTTTCATGCATCAGAATAATGGTTTTTAGGAAGATAGGTGGGAGCTCGAAGTTTACTTCGGGAATGTGATGTTATTTCTCGAAGCAAGGAGAAGGGTCTCGAGTTTGCATCGGGATCGGGTTTGCTACAGTACAGCGTGATAGGGGGTTCTCGCTTTGCGTTAGGTGGCGAACGGGAGACTCTTACCCCTACATGCCCCCGAGGGTAGTATAAGGCCTTGCAGGGTTGGTTTGCTAGGTGCTTACAGTCGAGAGGCTGGCCGTAAAAGCAAATCCGAGGTATCACTGTGAGCCACGGCGGGGCTGGGATGGTTGAAAAGCCTACCGGTCGAGTGAGCCACTGTCGATGGTTGAAAAGCCTAGATCGTCACAGCAGCAGTCTTTTCTGAGTTGCACGGATGATTATACGGAGTGGTACAGGGATCATAGTGTTTTACGGGTTCACAATCCCGTATGCTTACCTACTAATGTATTGATTAGAGCATCAAATTTTCAGCCTACCTATGACCAACTATATTCGGTATGTTACACGTTACATTTTACTTCAGTATATGTTCACTTCAGCTAATTGAGCATTACATTTTGAAGTAATTGTAGTTGTAAAATTACATCTAAAAGTACATTGTAATACTAAGCATTAGTAGAATTGAAAATTCAATACTAATTTTTTCTCTAGACCCTACATGATATGCACGGCCTTTTGGATGACGCTAACCCTCATGTTGCTTGTGCCCGAATAGCTAGTGGATGTTGCATACATCGTCAACTTTAGTTTGTTGTATGGTTGTATTTTGGTGCATGTATGACTTCACATATGTTGACATATGTAATGTGGGCTGGTTGTATTTTGGGGCATGTTTGACTTCATATATGATGTCATATGTTATGTGGGTTTGACATTTGAATTCGTTGTTGTAATGGGTGAAAGAACGGCTATGTTGCATATATCAACATTATATGTTAATAGTATTTTGTTTGCTAGTGCTAGGTTTGCATATTTGAATTCTGCATTTTTTTTTGATTCTTTGTAGTCACCACGCACTAATAAACCATGAAATGGCAAGTACCACTTGTACTTTTTCTATCTGTTCGAGATCCATCAAAATCAGCATCACTAAATGATACTAACTCAATTGGACACTCCTTTGGATAGAAAAGACCGAAATCTTTAGTTTTGTTAAGATATCGCATTATTCATTTTACTGCTCTTAAGTGTGAATCTTTAGGATCAGACTGAAAACGTGCACATAAACAAACACTCATCATTATGTCAGGTCTACTAGCGGTTAAGTAAAGTAAGGAACCTATCATACTTCTAAACAATTTTTAATCTACACTTTTGCCATTTTCATCTCGATCGAGATGTGTAGTGGTACTCATAGGAGTAGGTTTAGCAGAAGTGTTTTCCATGCCGAATCGTTTAATTAAATTAGCACAATATTTTTCTTGGTTTATAAAAATTCCATTTGTTAATTGTTTGATTTGAAGTCCGAGAAAATACGATAATTCTCCCATATGAGACATTTCGAACTCATTAGTCATTATATTTGAAAATTCTTTACATAAATTTTCATTTGTTGAACCAAAAATAATATCGTCTACATATATTTGAATTATTAAAATATCTTTGGTAGTATTTTTAATAAAAATCTTTTGATCTACTTTTCCAATTTTAAATCCCGAGTTTAATAAATAACTTTAAGTCTTTCATACCAAGCACGAGGTGCTTGTTTAAGACCATATAGTGCTTTCTTTAATTTAAATACATGATCCGGATATTTTTCATGTATAAATAAAGGAGGTTGTTCTACATATACATTTTCTTTAATAAAACCATTTAAAAATGCACTTTTAACATCCATTTGATAAAGTTTAAAATTGTGAAAACATGCAAAGGCTAATAGTATACGTATTGCTTCAAGTCTTGCAACGGGAGCAAAAGTTTCTTCAAAATCAATACCTTCTTCTTGATTATACCCTTGTGCTACTAGTCTTACTTTATTCCTTGTTATATTACCTTGTTCGTCTACTTTATTTTTGTAAATCCATTTTGTTCCAATTACTGATTGATTATTAGGACGGGGAACTAATTCCCAAACATCGTTACGTTCAAATTGATTTAATTCTTCTTGCATTGCGATAATCCAATAATCATTTGTTGATGCTTCTTTTGGATTTTTAGGTTCTATTGATGAAATGAAAGCTACATGACCCATTTGATTTAGTTGATTTCTTGTTCTAACTTGAGAATTTATTTCTCCTAATATATTTTGAGTTGGATGATCTCGTAATATTCTAGGAGGAGATCTTAGTTCATTATTATTATTTTCAAGGTTTGTTTCTTCTATATTTATCAATTCTTCATCATCTTTTATATTAAAAAATTTATTAAAATTTTCATCAAAAGATATATGCAAAGTTTATTCAATTAAGTTTGTTCGTTTATTAAATACTCGATATGCTTTACTTCGTTCTGAGTATCCTACGAAAATTCCTTCATCAGCTTTTGAGTCGAATTTTCCTAGTTGATCTTTTGTATTTGAAATGAAACATTTTGATCCAAATATTTTGAAATAAGATATATTTGGCTTTTTATTATTAAATAGTTCATAAGAAGTATTTTTAGTTAATGGTCTAATTGATATTCTATTTAATACATAACATGCAGTAGCAACGGCTTCTACCCAAAATTGTTTTGGTAGAGAACATCCATTTAATAATGTTCTTGCACATTCTTGTAATGTTCTATTCTTTCTTTCTACAACTCCATTTTGTTGAGGAGTTATAGGAAAAGAAAAGTTATGATTTATTCCTTTCTTTTTACAAAAAGTTTCAAAAACTTCATTTTCGAATTCGCCTCCATGATCGCTTCGAATATTTTTAATTTTCAAATCTTTAGTTTTTTGAATTCTTTTGACAAATGTTTTAAAATGCCCAAAAGTGTCACTTTTATTTTTCATAAAAATAGTCCATGTATATCTTAAAAAATCATCAACTATTACAAATACGTATCGATTATGATTAATGGATTGAACTTGTGTTGGTCCGAATAAATCCATATATAGTAATTCTAATGGTTGTAAAGTCGAAATATTTTTCTTAGATTTGAAAGATGATTTCGTTAATTTTCCTTTTTGACAATCATCATAAAAATTATTTATTTTAAAGTTTATTTTGGGTAATCCTCTTACTAATTCATTTTTAGAAAGTTTTATAATAGTTTTAAAATTTATATGACAAAATCTTTTGTGCCATGACCAAGGATCATTATCTTTGGCAAGTAAACACATACTTGAATTATGATTAATATTCATATTTAAAACATAAATATTTCTATCTCTATTTCCTTCAAAAATAAAATTTTGGTTTTGATCAAAAATACTACATTTATTATTCGAGAAAGTTATTTTAAAACCTTTGTCACACAATTGACTTATGCTAAGTAGATTATGTTTTAAATTTTCAACTAATGAAACATTTGTTATAAAAGGTAAATTTGATGTACCGTAATTGTTCACATCTCCTTTGCCAATGATATAGCCTTTTGAATTGTCTCCGAAGGTAACCGAGCCACCATCAAAGTATGTGATGTTTGTAAGCATATCTTTGTCTCCGGTCATGTGTTTTGAACAACCACTGTCTAATATCCATTTCTTCTTTTTGAGTGGGACCCGAAAATAAATATGAAATTATTGGTACCCACCTTTTAATAGGGTCCTAAAAAGTTAGAATTTTAGGAGACCAAACCCAATTTGGTTTAGTATCCATTTTATAAATATAGTTTTCATTATGATGAACATTATCCATAAATGTTTTAATATATTTATTTCTTATTAATACATTGTTAGTTTTTGGTACCCAAATTTTAACTACCTTGTTTTCTACTTTTGTTTTAATAGGTTTCTTTAGCAATATTTGTTGTTTTGAATCCATATTCCTCTTAAAATTTGTATTTTTCTTTTTATGAATTTTTGACTCCTTTTTATATCCTAATCCATGTTTACTTGAAGAGGATTGAGAATTTTCTAAAAGATAAATTTTCTCTTCCTTTGTTAAAGTTAGAAACATTTTTAGTGATGTTATCTAATCTAGCTTGAAGACTATTATTTTCTAACTCAACTTGTCTAATCTTAGTTTTTAACTCATGATTTTCAGAAACAATTATATCATTCTTTGTTTTTTGAGTTTTAATTTCTTGACTTAAAAGTGATAATTGAGTTTTCGAATTTGAATGAGATTCTTGAACCTTTTCAAATTCTTCTTCTAAGATTTTCTTTTCATCTTTTAACATATCCATTTCAAATTCAGCTTTGTTTTGATTTTCACGAGTTTCTTTGAGTTTTTTTTAAGATTTTTTATTGTGCTTAAAAGTTCAGTGTTTACTTCAATTAAATCGTCGAAATTTAAATTATTTACCTCAGATTCTTGAGCCATGAAGCATACATTTACCTGTTCATTGTCGCTATCACTATCATTTTCGGATGAAGATGAATCTGAATTGTCCCATGTTACAGAAAATGCCTTCTTTTTGAATTTATCCTTCTTGTTTTTGTTGTTGAAGCTTTTCTGATTTTCCTTCATCCGTTCTTGACAATCTTTTTGCATGTGTCCTTTTTTGTGACAATTGAAGCATTCTATATTTGAGGATGAAGGTTTGTTCAAGAAATTCTTTTTGAATCCGTTTTTGTTTCCTTTTCTATATTTTAAGAATTTCTTGAAATTTTTGGCTATATATGCTAGATCCTCATCTTCAGACTCTGATTCTTCCTTTTCCGCATGAAAAGCAACATTCTTTCTTTCTTGAGCTTGATCTTTCTTAGCATGCATATTTACTTCATACAACATAAGATTTCCAATCAGTTCTTCTGGTTTCATTGTAGATAGATCATTTGCTTCCTCGATTGCTAGTACTTTTCCTCCCATTCATCAGTGAATGAATTTAGAACTTTAGACACAATGTCAAAGTCAGTGTATCTTTCTCCTAGTATGATTAGAGCATGATGAATGTCATGAAATCTTGAGTACATGTCATTGATGGATTCATTCTGTCGCATTCTAAAGTTTTGGAATTGATTCTTCAGCATGGATATCTTTGTTTGTTTAACCTTGTTTGTGCCTTCATGTACGACTTTAAGTGTTTCCCATATCTGATATGCAGTAGTACATATGCTAACACGGTTGAATTCATTTCTATCCAGGTCGCAAAATAGCATATTCATAGCTTTGGCATTTGCACTAGCTTCATTCTTTTGAATTTGTGTCCATGTAGGATAATCGGTTGTGGGTACAACGAACTCTGTTTGAGTAGCATTCCAGGCTTTGAAACTTGTTGCTTGCATATAAATCCTCATCTTTGTAGACCAATAGTTATAGTTTAGTCCATTGAATAGAGGAGGTCTTTGTGTAGATTGTCCTTCTGCAAATGTAGAATTATAGGCAGATGTTGTGCTTGTACTTGCGTTATTTTCCATATTATCAATATGTCTAATAACGGTGTTATGGTTATAGGACAACCTTGCTCTGATACCAATTGAAAGAGGCTATGCGGTAGGATCGTGTAATATGGAATAACGGAATAGTCTAGGTAGATAAAGTAGGTAAATGCAAGGAGACACCAGGATTTTATACTGGTTCGGACCTCTCGTCCTACGTCCAGTCCCTAAGCTTCACTTAGGAATTTCACTAACTAACACCCTCAATTCACCCGGAGGAATAGGTTTACAACTTACCCGAACGGGATTTCTTGCCTCAACTACTAAAGAGGACTTCAACTCAATTACAAAAATACAATATTTGACTTGTTGTGTTCTTGTCAACACTAATGAGTCTAATGTAGTACAATATTCCTATAATCTTATCCTCGAGAGTATGCAATGTGTTTGTGAAGATTTAGGAAATGTGAATTGCTATGAATCAAAAGAATATTATAAATAAAAACTGCGATTCAAGCAATAGATTGATGATTGCTTTTAGAATATCTAGAGAATATGAACAAGAGAATAGTAAGATTAAAGAAAGAGAATTCGGTGAATTAAATGATGTTAGAATCATGTATATATACTTGTAGAAGAGGTGCATTTGTTGTCAAAGGTTGCAAACAAGAGATGCTTCCATTTTCATTGATAAATGGTTGCAACTCTTGGGAGGAAGAAGGTGTCTTTTCAGAGAAAATTCGCAGGTTCGAATTCAGTAGACTGAGCAGGGAATTCAGTCAACTGAAAATATGAAGTAAAATTTTCGGGAGCAAATTCAGTCGACTGTGCAGGAAATTCAGTCGACTGAAACTGTGCATGTGTATAAATTTGTTCCAGTTTCAGTCGACTGGTTGTTCCTGTTCAGTCGACTGAACTTATAAAATATGCATAGTGAAAACTTAATTGAAAAATGAAGTTTATAAAATGTTTTATAGTGTTCGTGCAAGCTTCTTGAGGATAGATTTTAACAATAAATCTAGACTAAGACATATATAAAAACATACTTTAAGTTTGTTTGGTCTTCATCGATCTTCCTTTAGCATTTGCATATATTTCTTCCTTGTTTGTTAAAGCACATTGTCATTGATCAAAATCTTCGCGTATCAACAGGGTTAGCGTTTAGTGGAGATTGAAGCGTCGATTGGTGGATTGGAGGTCGTATATGGATTCGCGAGGCAGAATAGCACCTGTGGTTAGGTAATTGGAGCGTTCGGTCGCAAATAAAGGAGGGCGACGTTCGTACGGGCGGAGGATAGCTCCAGTGTAACGGCCCGCAAATTCGTACCCCTTGAGTCAACACTATTCTACAACAATCAACTCAAGTTGCACAGAAATACGAACCATTTGGGTTTAAGAAGAAGAGGTAGAAGAAGAGAATAGGAAGCAACAACAGAATCTAACCATCGCAGCGGCATAAAATATAATAGATAATAAATAATCTTTACTCAAAATCAAATATATCTGTTTACATATATTACATCATCAGAGTGCATCAATCACAGATCACATCAATAACATACAAATGGATACATAGCAACTCAACACAGCGGAATATATAAAACAAATACATTAATACGCATCGTCGTCCAACTCGACCCCTAAGCACCACAGCATCATGTCCTGTATCCTATAATACTCGGTCTGACCCGAGCATTACAGTTAAATAACACCCGAGTCAGTCTGGAAAACCAGCGTGAGAAAATCACACCCAATTGATTATTAAAGTTTCAAAAATCCTTTGAAAATAAAAGCATCTCGTAAGACCACGCCACAAATAAACATGTCGGGTTTTTACCTTACGATAGCTAAAACATTTTTATAGAAATCCTCTGGTATTATAATAGGGTGTATATACAAATACTTATAAAATAGCCGAAATTGTTACATTCATTAAATTCCAGCTACTAGCCACAAAGTGGGTAATACAAACAAAACTCGTACAAGGCTCGTAGGGAGAATGGATTTCCATCAATGGCTGGGCTACTGGGGTACCGCCTGTCACAGTACCTGGCCTAGATCAGAGTACCGAGGAGTACGCCCGCTCCCCTGCAACACAAGGCCAGAACCATTCCTTACTGAACAGTCCCGAACAAGATAACCTCGTGGTTGGCGCGACCAACCACCCACTAAGCCGAATATAAAGGGACATCTAGACAAGGGAAAATCTTGTCCTGCTTGGGCATGACCCACCTAACCTTGCTGCACCTCCCCTGTTTTAGCCATTCCCGGTTGATGAGGCTTGAGGTTAAACGTTACCTTTTAAGAACACATCACTTGGAATGCCCATCGTCCACCTGACGATGTTTCGCAAGCATTCATCCATACAAGTCCGTCTCGGGTTCGAACGGAACCGAAGGCACTATTCCTACTACATCCATTTTGGAAATATCCTTAGGATTAGTAGCGACTAGCCCTTGCACTTCACTGCTCCATCTTCGATTCCAAAATCGTTTTCACGAAACGTACAAACTGGATCGAAGTGGTTTTCGAGAAATAAATCTCGATCCCGGTCTCTTCGAAACGATCAACGCATTGTCAAATATTGATAGTCGATTATTTAACTATCAATTATATTCACAAAACAACCATCAACCAATAAATAATTTTCAAATTATTTATTAATCTCCAAAAATATCTTCACAAGATATATTTCTATTTTCAATCCTTTGAAAACAGTTTCAAAACCATCTTTCTTTTCAGAATCAACTTTCCCAAATATTTTCTATCTCCTCTGAAATTACCAAGCACAAGCTAGATTTTTAAAATAATTAAAAACACTTTACTTAGAAATATACTTTATAAAATTTAAGTCAAAACTACTTCAATGATTTGTTAAAAATACATTCTATATGAATATTTGAAAATAAGGTTACTAAATAAAATTTAAAACTAGATTTCACTTTTAAAAATAAAATACTAAGTCACTCTTAAAATAATTATTGCTATAATAGATTAAAATAATTATTGCTATAATAGATTAAAAGGGAATACTTACTTTAGAATTTAAACATTTAGAAACAGTGAATTTTTTTTTCAAAACATACTTCTTAAAACCACCTTAAACATTTAATTTATATTTAAAAATTTACTTTGAAAACGTACTGGGTTTTCAGAGGGAAATTTCCAATCTCAATCACTTAATCAATTTTCCAAATTGATTCCCAATTTATTCCTGTTTGAAATAAATTCCTTTACTTACCAATTCATTTCAAAATTCATTAATTATGGACTTTATTATTATTTTCAGTTTGATTTTTAAATCCTTTAGCTGAAATATACAAATTTTCATGTTATTCCCAATTTCTTCTTTATTCTGCTTAAATAATTTAAACCCTAAATTTAAAATAAATGATTTGTTCTTTTAAACAATAACATTGAAGTTTAAGTTTCATTAATTTTCTGTTTATTTAAATTTTCCTTCCCATGCTCAAGATTTATTTATTAAAATTTTAAAGTCACTTTATTTCCTTTCTAGTTCATTCATAAATTTATTCAACTTTTCTATAATTACTTACAATTTCACTTCCTTTATTTTAAAATTTAAGTTAAAGCTACTTCAATGATTTGTTAAAAATACATTCTATATGAATATTTGAAAATAAGGTTACTAAATAAAATTTAAAACTAGATTTCACTTTTAAAAATAAAATACTAAGTCGCTCTTAAAATAATTATTGCTATAATAGATTAAAATAATTATTGCTATAATAGATTAAAAGGGAATACTTACTTTAGAATTTAAACATTTAGAAATAGTGAATTTTTTTTTTCAAAACATACTTCTTAAAACCACCTTAAACTTTTAATTTATATTTAAAAATTTACTTTGAAAATGTACTGGGTTTCAGAGGGAAATTTCCAATCTCAATCACTTAATCAATTTTCCAAATTGATTCCCAATTTATTCCTGTTTGAAATAAATTCCTTTACTTACCAGTTCATTTCAAAATTCATTAATTATGGACTTTATTATTATTTTCAGTTTGATTTTTAAATCCTTTAGCTGAAATATACAAAGTTTCAGGTTATTCCCAATTTCTTCTTTATTCTGCTTAAATAATTTAAACCCTAAATTTAAAATAAATGTTTTGTTCTTCTAAACAATAACATTGAAGTTTAAGTTTCATTAATTTTCTGTTTATTTAAATTTTCCTTCCCATGCTCAAGATTTATTTATTAAAATTTTAAAGTCACTTTATTTCCTTTCCAGTTCATTCATAAATTTATTCAACTTTTCTATAATTACTTACAATTTCACTTCCTTTATTTTCATTCCCAAACTCAAAGTATATATTTGGTAATTCATTATTGCCCAATTATAACAACCAAGCCTTAACATTCAATATCTCCACATAATTCCTTACAGAATATCAAATATTCAGAATAGAGAAAAATAAGTAAATAAATAAAGTTTAGGGGTCCAGTTGGATCCCTCCAACCTGTTCTCCTGCGTCCACAGACGTTAGCATCACACAATATGCCAATTTCAAATCATACTATACCATATCACATCAATCAATTGAACCATACAATCAATTATTTAAATTTAATCAATTAAATTTAAATTTATATTAATTGAGTGAGATTAACTCACCTTTGATTTTTGTTTGGCAATCCAATTCCATCTCGACCATTATCTCCCAAATTTTGGACCTTGTATAAATATATTATAGTTTATTAATACTTGAACAATCAATTTCCTTGTTTAATAAATTCATCAACTAATTATTTAGGTTAAACCAATTTCTCATTTAAATATCCTTTGAGACCAAAATAAATTAAATAAGTTAATTTAACAAATTAACCTTCGCAACACCCTCCTTTAAAATAATTTAATAGGTTTAAATGTGTATGTATTTACTTTATTCTTCATTTTCCAAACCGTTTACAAAAATAAATTAAAGTTTTCTCTTTGTTTTACGAAAATATGTATATATAGTAATACTAGTCTCAGTTATTATTTGACAGTTGCAATAATATAACTTCTGATTTATATATAGCTGACTGATTTAAACAAAATTATGACATAACTAACTTGTAATTCCTGATAAATGACAGAAATCACAAACTATCTACAGGTTAAACTTTAACATTTAATATTCCGAATTGATTCAAAACGAAAGAAATAACAAGCAATCACCTCACTGCTCGTCGCAGCCATCACCATCACCTAGATGTCGCGATCGACCACCAGCCCGTCACCACTTGTCGCCTCGCGACTTCGGTCCTACCGCCGCTGTTATCACTCGCGAACGACTACGCCTTCCACGCCAAGCCCTAGTAGCATCTAGTTGAACGTCGTCGCAACTATAATCCATCCCCAAACTGCATCGTCAACTCCGCGCGAGTTCCTTCCCACGAAGCTTAATCCACGGATTCGATTTACGAACAAATGAAGCATCGCGACCTCACTTGACTCAAGACGAGTACGATGCTAGGGTTTAGGTTAATTTGGTTTTCGATTGGAGGAATACGGCTTCGGTCATTTAAATATTCTCTTTTTCTAGCTCGAATTCGATTTAAGAAAGGGGAATTGGGATAAGGCTGTCGCCATTTCTTTTCTTCTGTTTCGATTTTTTTAAAAAAAAAACTCGTTCGGCCTTTGGATAAGAAATTGGATAGAGGAGATCGATAAACTTGAGATAGGTTTAAATCAGATTTTGCTTTTATTCGAAACTGGAAAATAAAACGAAGGGTTGCGTGTTGAATTCTTTAGCGTGCCGAGGAAGGGACATAGGATGGCGTATACGAGAAGCTTGACTTATTAAATTAGATTACATTAGATTATTATCAATTAAATGTCCAGCGCGTTTACAAATCGTACGCTCACATACTAACTCCAATCAATACGAAATTTGAAATCCGATAATAATTCAATATTACGGACTCAATGGAACTGGTTTCGTCCAATTCCGAGACTGTGTCCCGAAAAGCTATTTTTAAATTCAATTTAAACGATTAGATTTCAAAACTGCCCAATTCAGTGTTAGATTCCATTTTAACACTTTTATTATATTCAATGTTATCAATATAAATTTTATAAGTCTTCAGATTATTTATAACAGGCTTAAAATCTCAGGTTTCATATTTTGTCCAATTCAAATTATTTAATTCTACAATTTAATTGTCAAATAAATCATGATATTCGTAATTTAAGTTGATAATTAACCTTTAAACAATTTAAAATCAATATAATTCCGATTTTAAATGCTTTAAAATTCTGGGTCGTCACATCCAGGTCGCATTTTTCTAGGATGTTGGCGAGGTGAATCCAAGGTGGCGAGCAAGTATGGTTTGTCGAGGGAGGTCGATCGGCGAAGACGGAACTCGATTTCATCAAGAAATGCCCCGTATCGGTTTGAGCTTGCACGGCAGGGGTTGGGTTTCTTCGTGCACAGGCATGAGGAGTTGGACAGTGGGGGAAAGAAGATTGGAGGGTAATTGTGTGATTTGAATTTAAGCTATTCGATTTTAAATTAAATTGTTGACATCTTATAAAATGTATAACTTTTGCACACGAGGTCCGATTAGAACGAAACTTTTTGCATTGCGATCGGGATGGCGAGAGCTTCGAAATGAAACTGGTTTGGACGAATTAGGATACAGTTGAAATTTGGGCCAAAAATCGGGAGTCGTCCGGTTTAGTTCCAAACCGGAACGTCTCGGTGACAAAAGGAATTCAAGGTGAGTGTTTTATAACGCTCACAACGTACTGAATATCTTTATGCTAGTTAAATTTGACATTATGAAGTGATATGAGTTTTATTTGTCGTTGTTTGATAAAATTTAATTGTCATATAGATTGTCATTTGAATTCACAGGTGAAAAATTAAATTGACAGTCAAATTGAAATTAAAATTTAATTGCGATTAAATAACCTGATATCGATAACTATGAAATTGCCGTGAATTGTATTATCTATTGGATGATGTATTTCGATGGATGCTATTGGTTGATATTAAAAATGTTTGGATGTTTATTTGCTTATATATATACCCTGTTATGCATACATATGACACTGTGATTTGTTTTAAGTGATATATATTCATCCCTGACATTTAATTGAAATAAATAATCACTTGGCCATAGGGTAGAAAATTACATACGGACACCGGATTGGTTAAATTAATAAAATTTTAAAATCGTTGATTTGAAATTTATATAAAATGTTTTGAATTAAAAGTGATAAATAAAATCAATTTATAAGAATCGAATTTATCGCAAAAAAAATTGAGTTTGGAATGTTGAGATAAATTTTGGTTAAAAGAAATTTGAAATAATTTAAGTTGAGACTTTGAAATTTAAAAACTGGGATGTGATTGAATTTCAAAAATTTAATTGTTTTAAAGATTGAACATTATTTCGAGCTTTGAGTATTACTAATTAAAAGTGACATAAAAATGATATTTTGAAATTGAGCTTGAAATTGAATCATATTTGAAATTTGGATTTAAATTTGAATATCGAAGAATTTTTTTGTTAAGTGTTATAGATTGATATTTTGAAAGTCAAGCTCCAAATTGATATAAATTAAAATTGAAGTAATTGAAGGTGAATGTAGAATTAAATTAATTGAAGTCAAAGTTTGTAACGACCCGAAAATTTCGATTTCGAAATTTCCAGATAATTAGTGAAAAGAAAAAAGAGAAAGAAGAAAGAGACAGAAACTCAAACTCAGAATCTCACATTCGCAGCAGATAAAATATAATATCACATAATAACAGTTTACAAAAAGAACAGTATCAGTATTCATATATCAGAGTTATAACATTTACACAATACAGGTCAGTTATAAAACAACATGTCATAGATATAACTATATATATCACATTGGGTACGCTCCATACGTTCCAGCCGTCTAGCTCGCCATCCTGAGCTCCACAACGTCCTTACCTGAAAATCTGTAATACTCGGTCTGACCCGAGCATTACATCAAAGTAACACCCGGGTCAGGCTGGAAACCAGCGTGAGTAAACACATCTAACAAGGAATACCAAAACACAACTTATATAAACCCGGGGTAACTTATATCGATTTACAACTTCACAAGTTGTTATAGACATCAATCATTTTACATATCAATTTCTAAGTGCCAAAACTTAGATTTAAATGGTCTAATTTACTTAAGTCAATCCACTTCAGCCTATGTGTTTCACATAACAATTTATAAGAATCGAAGTGGTTTCAGATATTTACTAATACCCGACCCCGGTCTCTTCGAAACCCTTGTCAACTTAACTTACATTAATCAAAGTGAAATACAACTCTATTTTAATACAGGATGCCACAATAATTCATAATCAATAGATAATCACATCTTCGCAGTTTAAATCAAACATATCAGATCACATAGTATCACGAACCACCTATTAGGGATAACAATTAATCAAGGTTTCCAATATCATACTATGTATTTTAATTACATTTAAGTAATTAGCCCTTAATTAATTTCACAAATTAATTTATCCTTAACCAAATACAGTAATTAACCTTTAATTACTTTGTTAATTAATTATTAACCATAATTATTAATCACCCTTGATTAATAACATCCAGAATTTAACCACCCTTAATTACTTCGTTGAATAAATTAATCTTTAATTTATTTCCTAATTAATCCCTTGATTAATTCCATTCAGTAATTAACTTCTCTTAATTACTTATTTCAAAAATTATTTATCCTTAATTAATTATCTCAATTAATCCCTTGATTAATTACATAGGAATTTAATCCCAATTACTTTCATCATCAACATCTTTAATTACATCCAGTAATTACCATTAATTACTTCCTTAAGTAATTACACTTCCTTTAATTATATTAAGAACTTATTCATCAATCATCAAGTGTTTAAATTAATTAACTCAATTAAGTAATTAATTCTTAATTACTTTCATTAAATAATTAAACTTAAACAGTTTCTTCATTGATTATTATCAATTAATTAATCTAATTAATTATTTAAATTAATCATATTAATTATTTGTTAAATAATATTAAGTTAATGACCATCATTAACCATTAACCATTCTTTAATTACTTCTCTTAAGTAATTAACTTCATTAATCAATACTAATTTCAAATTAATTAATCTTGAATATCTAATTAATCGACCTTTAATTAATTAATTAATTAAGTGTTAACTATAACTTATTTAATTCCAAATTACTTGATTTATCAATCCTTAATTGTTAATTGAAATCTAATTAATAATCCTTAATTACAAATTTAATTATTCCTAATTAATCAATCTTAGTCATTAATTAATTAGTTTTAAATCTTTAATTACCTATTAAACATTCAAATAGTTTAAATCATTTTAAGTTTTAAAACTTCCCTATATTTCAAAATGAAAATACATATTTAAATTTGAATTCAGATAAATCTTTTGATTTTAAACCTCTGCTTATATTTTAAAACTTTTATTTTAAAAATTCAACTACTTAATCATTTCAAAGTATTTAACCATTCAAGTTTAAAGTCTTAATTTATTTTTAATCTAAGATTTAAACGTAAATTGAATTCTAGAATTTAAACTTGGATTTAAAATTTAGTTTAAACCTTTGCCTTTAACTTAAACTTCAGTTTGGAATTTTTAAACAAACATTTAAATTTCACTTTAAACGTAAAGTTGTTTTAAATAATTTAAATCTATAAACTTCCTAAATTCCAAACTAGATACAAAAGTTATTTGGATCCATTCCCAAAATCTGTTTTAAACTTATTTTTATTTCTATTATTTAAAATAAAAAAACTGTTTTAAAATCTGTTCTAACAATAACAGACAGTTTCCTAAAAAAACTGTAACCACTGCCTTTACCCGAGTCAACTCGAATCCTACTTCGAGTCCTTCATCCATAAACTTCGAGCAACCCATCAATTTCCTTCGAGTCAATCACAATTGCTCGAATACGAGACAGTACCACTACCTCACCACGACACTGTGCTCTGTGCACATGCACCAGCACGGCGACTAACTTCGACCACCAACGTTGATCCACCCAGGTCGGCATTCATCCTCCTAGCCAAATCCAAACACTAAAACAAATTGCGCCATCACGGAAACAAATTTGAGTATTTGACTCAAACCTGGAATAACAGAAGTCCTCTCATTCCAACTTGTCAACGACGCTCGTTCACGCGCCTCCGGCCAGCGTTACCCCTCAAACTTCGGCGAAGACCTCATCAACCCACTAACTTTCAATCCTCAAGGTAACAGAGGAAATCAAACCAATGCAAAAAACCCAAACCCGTAAAAGCTAGGGTTCAAAACTTCAAATCAAAATCACAACCTCCAAGTTGAAATGCAACCCCATGTAATAATTTTCTAAGCCTCTCCGATCACTCATTTATCTCCAGAAGAAGATTCAATCTTCCAGAATCCGCAGATCAACAGTTTTTCTCAAATTAACCCAAATAGTGAAATTCGAAACTGCACCTTCCATCCCCTTTTAAAAATTTAGGTTTTGATCTTAAAAATCATGATTTGGTATAAGGATTTAATCTACATTACTGATTTGTTAAATTTACATAATTGAATTTCCATCAATTCAATCATCCTGTTCTTGTTTCTTTTCTGTTTCCCAGTAAATTTCTATTTAATTTTGACTTAAATAAAATTTTAATCCTTAAACTTTAAAGTCAACAAATATGTTTTGTTTAAATCCTACATTCTAACGTCAACCAGATTAAATGATAATGGATTCTTTTGTTTTAGAATCAAAATTTAACTAAGAACAAGCAAAAGCAAATTTCCAGCAAAATCACCTATTCATTCATATACACAGGGATTTTCAAAGATATATAAACACAATATAAGCTTCTCCTTAGATAAACCAGCATGCAACTCAAATCTTTACCTAATTAATTAATTTTTTTTTTAAAAATGGAGTTACTCACCTGTAAACAAGATGAACAGAGCCTTGATTTTTTTTTAAAAGAAAACTTTAAAAACTGGACAATTGCTTTGATATACAGGTTTGGAATTGCAATTTTTATCAGCCATAAATGCTCTTTAATATAAAATGTAGATTGCTAATGTTTAAAACTGCATGCATTACTTATTTCAGAATTTCACAGGCAACAAAGATGTATTCAAAATGTTCACTCACCTGTGTTTGAAGTCAGGGAACAGTCACTTGAAATTTTGAATTCGATCTTGCATTTTAAAACTGGAACTTAGACTACTATGAATTTCTTGCTTGGTCCCTTGAAAATAATGTTGCAGGCTTTGGCTTTGAATTGAAAACTGTTTTGTAGGGTATCTGATTTTCCAAATGCTGGAGCAAACCCCCCCTTTTTTTTTACAGTTACTGCCTTTGATCCGTACTTGAAGTTGGGTTGCAATCCTTTCTTGATTTTGTACTTAAGCTCATGTTAAAATTTGGAAAACTATTGCTTCATTTATTTCATTCTTAGTTTTCTTTTTAGTTTGGAAAGTAATTAGGAAAAGAATTGAGGATTCTAAAATTTATGAACCAAGATCAAATGGCCAGGTCTGTCTAAACATTTCATTAAAATTTCTATTGGAAAAGAAAAAAAAAATTAGGCCACTTGTACATTTTTGAATGTTATCTTGGCTACAAATGTCAAATGCATAATATAGAAGGCTTACAAATGTCAAACATATGTATTTTATTATTTTCTATATGTTTTTATATTATGTTTATTTTATTTATACATTTTATAATACTTCTTGCTTACCATGATTAATACAATAAAGCCCTTTTATGTTTATATATTTACTAATTACATTTATTCATATATAATTCAAAAGAAATATATTAAAACCTTTCTATTTATTCTTCTATATACATATTTAGACACACACACACACATAAATATATATATCAGAATCTTATTTGTCCAAATTTACAAATGGGTATTTTTAAATAAATTTAATTCTGTCAATTTACAATTAGCAGATGTCCGAAAATTCAGGTTATCACATTCCTCCCCCCTTAGAATCTTTTCGTCCTCGAAAAGAATCGAAAGCAGGTTTTATTAAATATTTTAAAACCAGTTAAAATATTCTTTGATTATTCTAAAACACTTTTTAAAATCTGTATAATATTTTCAAATAGTTTTATAAAAAT
Source organism: Allium cepa (assembly GCA_030765085.1). Classification (NCBI taxonomy): domain Eukaryota; kingdom Viridiplantae; phylum Streptophyta; class Magnoliopsida; order Asparagales; family Amaryllidaceae; genus Allium; species Allium cepa. The sequence continues at coordinate 117,595,158 of CM060930.1, read as the reverse complement.
ACTTTTATAACTCGATGTTTCAATAAGTCCAACCTTGTTCTCATAGAAATTCGGTCATACGTTGATCAGGCGTACGACTGAAAATCTACAAGTGCTTGGCAGACCCGTTTTCAACATCCAGTGAAAATACTTGGAAAATAATTTTTATTGGAAATCTAGAAAATAGTTTTGAAAATAGAGGATATATCTTTGGTGAGAATGCTCTGGAAATCATCACCCCCATCCATGGTCGCAGTTAACCCGATGATTACGTTGTCGTCCCGACAAAATCCACAGATAACTGTAGGCCTCCGCGCCCCACGATTACACCATGGAACCCGCTACAGATCGCAGCTACAACTGGGATTACGTAGTTATCACAGCTAAAACCCATATAACTGTAGGCATCAGCGCCCTCGAATTTCGCTGCCAAAAATGAAACTTCTCCACTCCACTTGACCATAGATCGCAGTCTACCGATGTTGCGTTGCCTTCCCGGCAAAATCAAGTGTAGACTGTTGACACTCATCCTCCACACGATTTTTGCTATGGTCCCCACAGTAGATCGCAGCGACATCGAGTTACACTGTCATCACAGCATAACCCAAATGCCCCAGTGGGCATCAGCGCCATCGACTTTCGCTACCCAATAATCCTCAGGAACTAGTTTTGTCCGGACTCCTCACAGGACCAACTTTAGAACCCCCCTTAGGGCTCAAGGCAGCACCACCCGGTGGTATTCCTGAGAAGTCCATTCCAAGGGAGCGCCTTTTCCCCCAGAGCATCATCAAAACATTTTATACTATACATATATAGTATCTTTAAATCATACACCTAGTATGATCTCATACAAAGCTCCTTTACACAAAATCGATTATTGCAAAATCGATAATTCTCAAACTAGGCTTTCCAAATTCTCATATTGATTTTACCCAAAAATCAAAAGCCTTTCCAAATCCATGGGTTCCCAAAACCTTTTCCAAAATCCTCATATGATCCTTTATATATATATATATATATATATATATATATATATATATTCAGATATATAAAATCTTTTAAAACTTTGGATCATTTCAAACTTGTATAAACTCCTTTATACTTCAAACACCCCCAAAAACCATTTTCTTTCGGCAAAAAATTCATCAAGGGGAGTTTTATCTTATATAACAAAGATATATAACTTTGTTTATTCAAAAATCAAATATTCAAATTTGATAACCCTTTTCAATATCAATTTCATTCAAATCCGTACGATGTACACATATCATTCGTACGCTATACCAATCTGATCGCTTACTCGATCACACCATTTCACTTCCGAACTAGTATCGTCCACTCGACTTTCTAGTGCGGACACAGATCTAGTTTCTTGATCAGAAACCGTCATTCTCCTTGCATAGTCATAACTATGATAGAGAATATCCAGAACCAATCAACAACCCATATCCAGGTTCGCCGTCGAAAATCGAGTGGAAAATTCCACTCAGATCGATATAACTATCTCAAAATTCTGTGCTCGAATCTGAATCAAATCACTATGCGAATAGAATAACATACGTACACCCTACGTATTTGTCTTATTGGTTATTAGCCAAATTAATTCTCTTTCTATTCATATCCACTTAAATTTTCATTCACTTACTCACAATTGCTTCAATCCATTTGGACTATCACCTCTATTCTTATCTCGATTGGGTATTTAAACAATAACAGTTTAAACTCTGACCTGTTTATTTAGAAAATAGCTTGAAAAATTTGAAAATAGATAAGTAGTTGGAAAATAATTACTAGTTTGTAAAATAGTTCAGTAATTGTAAAATAATTAGAAAATAGTTAAATAGTCATAGAAATTTTAGATAATTGCAAAATAGCTATAAAATAGTAATTAGTAGTTGAAAAATAGTAGTTAGTTTACAAAATAGTTAGAAAGTTGTTAAACAGTTTCAAAAATAATTGTAAAACAAGTATAAGATAGTTTTGCTTTTAAAGAAGGGTTGTTTATATAATGAATAGCTTGAAATATAAGTTTATATTAAAACAATTTATATTAAAAATAGTCCAGAGTCAAAACTGTTCACTTCCCAATCTTCATTCTTATTAATTCAATTTAAATTCCCTCTACCATTTAAATTGACCCAATTCCAATTTTAAATAACTCCAATTTCCATTGGACTTGATTTATTCCCAATTCAAGCTGAATCAATTCTTAATTCCCTTTCAAATTTAAATCAAATTCCATTTGATTTTAAACATATTCAACTTTAATTACAATTCCAAATTATTCAAATCAATTCGGACTAATTTCAAATTGAATCCACTTAAATTCCAAATTGTTTCAAATTAATCCAATTCAAATTTCCATTTGAATCTTATACTCATACATCTTCAATCACAATTTCAACCAATTCAAATCAAATTCAATTTGAACTAATTTCAAATTCAAATCCCAAATTTAAACCATCTCGAATTATATGAATTCAAGTTAAATTTCAAATGTTGATTTAATTCCTTTAAATCAATTTACCTTTAAAGTTTTTAAACAATTCAATTCTCAGTTCAGACCTAACATATTATACCACACTTCACTTCTCATTCATTTAAAAAAATTTAATTCACAATTTAAAGATTATTAATAACAATAGGATGATATCATCCAGTTATTTTTAATCATCCATCAATCTCCAATTTCCAGATCTCAAACCCATTTTGAGATCACACAAATTCCCAATTCAAATCAACCATTTAACTTTCCAAGTTAAATTCCAATTTTATCTTAAAATTTACAAATCAGGTTGAACATTCCAACATATTTAACTTTTCCTCAAGTTAAGCTCAATTCACTTAATCCAGTCAACCTTACCCATTTTGAACTTCTCATAAATAATCTTCCCACTAATTAAGTTCGAAAACTTATCATTTTGGTTATCACATCTTATTCCAAATTCAAAACTTAATATTTAGAGTTTATTTCAAACCACCTTTGATATTAGGTATATCCACATGTATTCATATTAACTTCTTTTACATACCAAGTTATACTTTAAAATTTTAAACCACCTTTGGTTTTTAATTTAAAACAAATTTCTTTAAATTAATTACATCATTAATTAATCACCTTCGGTAATTAACTTATTTCTTAATTACCTTTATTAAGTAATTGCCCCTTAAATTACTTACCTCTAGTTACTTCATTAAGTAACTCCCTCTTATTTACAATTCCAATTATTATTCATAAATTAATCTTATTAAATAAAGTTTAATTAGTTACATATAATTAATTATCCTTATCCTGAAACCTTTCCCAAATTTAATTCCAATTTGGTTGTATTTCTATTACTTCTTAATTCTTACTATTACTTTTAGTTTAATTAATACTACAACCAATTCCTTTACTATTTGTTAGAAAGATATATTGCTTTATATATCAAAATATAATCTTATATAAAACCATTTAAAATCTTTATATAAGAAAATAACAAGTACGTTCTCTCATATATATACACACTCAACTCATTCTAGGGTACCACTTACCCTATCCTTAACGAGTTACCCCACCAGAGCCAAGGTTCTCGCTTAACCTTCTGCTCTGATACCATATGTAACGACTCGAAAATTTCGATTCCGAAATTTCCAGATAATTAGTGAAAAGAAGAAAGAGAAAGAAGAAAGAGACAGAAACTCAAACTCAGAATCTCACATTCACAGCGGATAAAATATAATATCACATAATAACAGTTTACAAAAAGAACAGTATCAGTACATTTACATTTTCATATATCAGAGTTATAACATTTACACAATACAGGTCAGTTATAAAACAACATGTCATAGATATAACTATATATATCACATTGGGTACGCTCCATACGTTCCAGCCGTCTAGCTCGCCTTCCTGAGCTCCAGAACGTCCTTACCTGAAAATCTGTAATACTCGGTCTGACCTGAACATTACATCAAAGTAACACCCGGGTCAGGCTGGAAACCAGCGTGAGTAAACACATCTAACAAGGAATACCAAAACACAACTTATATAAACCCGGGGTAACTTATATCGATTTACAACTTCACAAGTTGTTATAGACATCAATCATTTTACACATCAATTTCTAAGTGCCAAAACTTAGATTTAAATGGTCTAATTTACTTAAGTCAATCCACTTCAGCCTATGTGTTTCACATAACAATTTATAAGAATCGAAGTGGTTTCGGATATTTACTAATACCCGACCCCGGTCTCTTCGAAACCCTTGTCAACTTAACTTACATTAATCAAAGTGAAATACAACTCTATTTTAATACAGGATGTCATAATAATTCATAATCAATAGATAATCACATCTTCGCAGTTTAAATCAAACATATCAGATCACATAGTATCACGAACCACCTATTAGGGATAACAATTAATCAAGGTTTCCAATATCATACTATGTATTTTAATTACATTTAAGTAATTAGCCCTTAATTAATTTCACAAATTAATTTATCCTTAACCAAATACAGTAATTAACCTTTAATTACTTTGTTAATTAATTATTAACCATAATTATTAATCACCCTTGATTAATAACATCCAGAATTTAACCACCCTTAATTACTTCGTTGAATAAATTAATCTTTAATTTATTTCCTAATTAATCCCTTGATTAATTCCATTCAGTAATTAACTTCTCTTAATTACTTATTTCAAAAATTATTTATCCTTAATTAATTATCCCAATTAATCCCTTGATTAATTACATAGGAATTTAATCCCAATTACTTTCATCATCAACATCTTTAATTACATCCAGTAATTACCATTAATTACTTCCTTAAGTAATTACACTTCCTTTAATTATATTAAGAACTTATTCATCAATCATCAAGTGTTTAAATTAATTAACTCAATTAAGTAATTAATTCTTAATTACTTTCATTAAATAATTAAACTTAAACAGTTTCTTCATTGATTATTATCAATTAATTAATCTAATTAATTATTTAAATTAATCATATTAATTAATTGTTAAATAATATTAAGTTAATGACCATCGTTAACCATTAACCATTCTTTAATTACTTCTCTTAAGTAATTAACTTCATTAATCAATACTAATTTCAAATTAATTAATCTTGAATATCTAATTAATCGACCATTAATTAATTAATTAATTAAGTGTTAACTATAACTTATTTAATTCCAAATTACTTGATTTATCAATCCTTAATTGTTAATTAAAATCTAATTAATAATCCTTAATTACAAATTTAATTATTCCTAATTAATCAATCTTAGTCATTAATTAATTAGTTTTAAATCTTTAATTACCTATTAAACATTCAAATAGTTTAAATCATTTTAAGTTTTAAAACTTCCCTATATTTCAAAATGAAAATACATATTTAAATTTGAATTCAGATAAATCTTCTGATTTTAAACCTCTACATATATTTTAAAACTTTTATTTTAAAAATTCAACTACTTAATCATTTCAAAGTATTTAACCATTCAAGTTTAAAGTCTTAATTTATTTTTAATCTAAGATTTAAACTTAAATTGAATTCTAGAATTTAAACTTGGATTTAAAATTTAGTTTAAACCTTTGCCTTCAACTTAAACTTCAGTTTGGAATTTTTAAACAAACATTTAAATTTTACTTTTAACGTAAAGTTGTTTTAAATAATTTAAATCTATAAACTTCCTAAATTCCAAACTAGATACAAAAGTTATTTGCATCCATTCCCAAAATCTATTTTAAACTTATTTTTATTTCTATTATTTAAAATAAAAAAACTGTTTTAAAATCTGTTCTAACAATAACAGACAGTTTCCTAAAAAAACTGTAACCACTGCCTTTACCCGAGTCAACTCGAATCCTGCTTCGAGTCCTCCATCCATAAACTTCGAGCAACCCATCAATTTCCTTCGAGTCAATCACAATTGCTCGAATACGAGACAGCACCACTACCTCACCACGACACTGTGCTCTGTGCACATGCACCAGCACGGCGACTAACTTCGACCACCAACGTTGATCCACCCAGGTCGGCATTCATCCTCCTAGCCAAATCCAAACACTAAAACAAATTGCGCCATCACGGAAACAAATTTGATTATTTGACTCAAACCTGGAATAACAGAAGTCCTCCCATTCCAAACTGTCAACGACGCTCGTTCACGCGCCTCCGGCCAGCGTTACCCCTCAAACTTCGGCGAAGACCTCATCAACCCACTAACTTTCAATCCTCAAGGTATTATTGATCTCGATCAACAGAGGAAATCAAACCAATGCAAAAAACCCAAACCCGTAAAAGCTAGGGTTCAAAACTTCAAATCAAAATCACAACCTCCAAGTTGAAATGCAACCCCATCTAATAATTTTCTAAGCCTCTCCGATCACTCATTTATCTCCAGAAGAAGATTCAATCTTCCAGAATCTGCAGATCAACAGTTTTTCTCAAATTAACCCAAATAGTGAAATTCGAAACTGCACCTTCCATCCCCTTTTAAAAATTTAGGTTTTGATCTTAAAAATCATGATTTGGTATAAGGATTTAATCTACATTACTGATTTGTTAAATTTACATAATTGAATTTCCATCAATTCAATCTATCCTGTTCTTGTTTCTTTTCTGTTTCCCAATAAATTTCTATTTAATTTTGACTTAAATAAAATTTTAATCCTTAAACTTTAAAGTCAACAAATATGTTTTGTTTAAATCCTACATTCTAACATCAACCAGATTAAATGATAATGGATTCTTTTGTTTTAGAATCAAAATTTAACTAAAAACAAGCAAAAGCAAATTTCCAGCAAAATCACCTATTCATTCATATACACAGGGATTTTCAAAGATATATAAACACAATATAAGCTTCTCCTTAGATAAACCAGCATGCAACTCAAATCTTTACCTAATTAATTAATTTTTTTTAAAAAAAATGGAGTTACTCACCTGTAAACAAGATGAACAGAGCCTTGATTTTTTTTAAAAGAAAACTTTAAAAACTGGACAATTGCTTTGATATACAGGTTTGGAATTGCAATTTTTATCAGCCATAAATGCTCTTTAATAGAAAATGTAGATTGCTAATGTTTAAAACTGCATGCATTACTTATTTCAGAATTTCACAGGCAACAAAGCTGTATTCAAAATGTTCACTCACCTGTGTTTGAAGTCAAGGAACAGTCACTTGAAATTTTGAATTCGATCTTGCATTTTAAAACTGGAACTTAGACTACTATGAATTTCTTGCTTGGTCCCTTGAAAATAATGTTGCAGGCTTTGGCTTTGAATTGAAAACTGTTTTGCAGGGTATCTGATTTTCCAAATGCTGGAGCTAACCCCCCTTTTTTTTTACAGTTACTGCCTTTGATCCGTACTTGAAGTTGGGTTGCAATCCTTTCTTGATTTTGTACTTAAGCTCATGTTAAAATTTGGAAAACTATTGCTTCATTTATTTCATTCTTAGTTTTCTTTTTAGTTTGGAAAGTAATTACGAAAAGAATTGAGGATTCTAAAATTTATGAACCAAGATCAAATGGCCAGGTCTGTCTAAACATTTCATTAAAATTTCTATTGGAAAAGAAAAAAAAAATTAGGCCACTTGTACATTTTTGAATGTTATCTTGGATACAAATGTCAAATGCATAATATATAAGGCTTACAAATGTCAAACATATGTATTTTATTATTTTCTATATGTTTTTATATTATGTTTATTTTATTTATACATTTTATAATACTTCTTGCTTACCATGATTAATACAATAAAGCCCTTTTATGTTTATATATTTACTAATTACATTTATTCATATATAATTCAAAAGAAATATATTAAAACCTTTCTATTTATTCTTCTATATACATATTTAGACACACACACACATAAATATATATATCAGAATCTTATTTGTCCAAATTTACAAATGGGTATTTTTAAATAAATTTAATTCTGTCAATTTACAATTAGCAGATGTCCGAAAATTCAGGTTATCACAAAGTTGGCATTGGTTTGAATTGAAATCGAAATTGAATCGGTAGAATGGAAATTGAAATTGTTTTGAATTGGGAAGTTATAATTAAATGATTTAGTTTTGAAGCTGTTTCATTTTGTTTTCCAAACTACTTTGTTATATAAACCATCTTCAAATACTTAAACTATTATAACCTATATTAATAATATTAAATTATTTTAACCCATCTTAAACCATGTTAACTTATTTTAATTATATTTCATCTATTTTAACCTATATTAACTATATTAAATTAATTTATCTATTTGAAATCCATTTAAAGATTTTAAGTATCTTTAAGTATTTTAATTATTTAAACTACTTTTAAAACTACTTAAAACTATTTTCTAAAATTTCAAGCTGGTCGATAAGGTGAGATGTTTATGATTAAATCTTGAATTTAAATACGAATTGGGTTAAATGAAGTTGCAGCCTAAATTGAAATTCGAAATGATCTTGAAATCGAAATGGGATATTGAGGCGAAGAATGATTTTCGAAACGAAATCTTACTTTTGAATAGATATGATGATATTTGAAATGGATTTGATTTTTTTTGAAGCAAATATGATATTTTGATATCAATTATGAATTAATTTGAAATGTAAAAGAGCCATCGGTGTAATACTACGTAGTTATTAAAGAGACCGGGATCGGATATGGACATACTCTCTGTCGATACCGAAAACCACTTTAATAACTATTATACGCGGAGTGTTGATCCAGAATGAAGTGGATGGTTTGGTGAACGCGTTGATTGAAGAAAGAGAACGATATTGGATGACCCCTGACATGACTAAAACAGGAGCCGCGCCAGGCCATTGAGGTTTGCCATCTCTAGCGGACACACTTCTTCGATACCATATCTATTACTTTTGTGATTCGATTTGGGTGCACCCCTCGATTTGGGAGTGTTGTTTCGCGGTGTTGAGGTAGCTGCTGGCTATGCTCAACATCAGTCCGGATCACACAACTACTAGTATCCTAGTTGGTATCGCCTCATGTACCTTGTCATACTGATTATCCTATTCGCGACCACTACATTTTGTTTTGTGTTATACCTATGGGGTACCCTCTGATAACCAAAGTTTAGGTGGGGTTTACGGTGCTGTATAGACTATGACATTATAAAATGTGTTAAGGGGAATTATGGTAACGCCTTAACGCTATTCTTATACTTTTACTCTACTTTAGACATATTATAATAGCGTATTGTACTACATAGTAGATAGTTTAACGGATCCTTGAGAGATGGAAAATCCCGTAGCATCTCTTAAGTTATTACACTCACGTTGACACTGGATAGGAGATGTCAAACCCCGTAAACATCTCTGATGCCGTTACACTCATATTTATTTACGATTGGTTAACTTTCATAAGGATATTTTAGTCCTGACTCGAGTGTTTTGTCTTTTCATTACGCTCGGGTCAGTCCTAAGTTTTCATATTTTTGAAGATCTATTCTGAAGGACGAAGACGAAGATTTGGTATTCTATTACTATCATTATCTCTGCATCATGCTGTCTGCTGCATTATTTTATTTGCCCTGTTGTATATGTATAACTCTGATAAATGTTGTATAAATAATGATCAAAGTATTGTAAACAGCTTCATGAACTGTTTATTTGACTATTATATTTTATCGTTCCGCTGCAAGATTCTGTATTGTTTCATTTCCTTTATTTCCTTTTCTTTTCTTTTCTTATTTACCTCAATAACCATCTGCCCTTTTGAATGGTTTGGAATCGGCACGTGTATTGGATCATCGGTTTAAACTGTCCAAAAAGGTGGGTCGTTACAATATTGGTGGTACCGGATGTTTAGGCTCTAGTTTTACCTATGATTGATAATGTGTAATTCAAGTGTGAATGAAAGTAATTGAAATAGCTTTTAGGTTTAATAATCTATAAGTTGCGTACCTGAACAAAATGTTCTTGGTTAATAAAAGCTATTGCAATTTCAGTGCACTGTATCAGTGGATGCACTTTTTCTTTCAACGGAGGTATTGTCAGTAGAAGTCTTTCACTAATGTTGAATACTACAATGTTAATCTAGTTGCAATAATATAACCAACATCGGGAATTGACATTCACTTTTCTCTCGGCTCAAAACCTTCATCCTCATGCGTAAGGCTTTTGAGAAGACAAGCACTTCTATCGTGCTCTATGAGAATGCGATCGTATAAACTCCAATTTTCATATAATTCTTCATATAACTCCCTCCTAATTTGACTCCATCTTGATTCTCCCAAACCAAGCAAATCCGCCACACACCGATATGCACAATTACCATCTGATCGAGCGTCAATAATATCAAAAAAAATGCCTTCAATTCCAATGATATTTGATGACAATAAGTTCTTATGCAAATAGTTAGTTCTTCTAACAGGAAAAAATATGATACAGCAAGTTAATACAGTACTTATATGTGTACGAAAATAATATTTAGTGTACATACCTTTTTTGGTTTACGAATAGGAAGTTTATCGGTACGAGCCTCTTTTGAGGTATACGAACTCTGAGAGTACACACTTTCGACGAGCTCAAACGATGAAGGCATTCTTTTAGTTGAATTATTAGCACTTTTTTGCTTTCGCTTCCACGTGTTTTTATTTTGCTTTTTGGAGATGCGAGAGATGATATACGTGGTTCAACAACTTCTAACAACTTCTTATAAATTTACATTTGGTAAGGAGTATCCATCATTTTCACATCGTTTAATAGCACTTCCATTTTTTGTACTACTCCCTTATCTTTCTTTCCACTTATTTCAACAAGATAAAGTCTTGTCCAATGAACATCAATCATATCAAGCGATATTGCGGTACCAAGTCCAAGACGAGCTAACTCATGCGCACAACGCAATCCGTGTGTTCTACGAACGACACATCCACATAACAATTCTTCCTCGCCAACATCTTTTATTCTCTGTATTTTTGAGTGAATTAAATCAAGTGCCTTGATAGAAACAAATCCTCGTAAATTTTTAAACTCTCATATATGAATATGTTCTTTACTTTTGTTAAACTTTGCTTAAAGGATACTTTGGTTAATCGGCTAGTAACTAACTTGGTCTCATCTTCAGTTAGTTGACAAATATACGAATGTCCTTTGGTATTTTTTACTTCTGAATGATTATGAAAACCATTAACAACATGAAATCGCCAATCATCTAAAGTAGCAAGTTTCTCATCTTTAAGTCTAAACGGGCAATTGCATTTTTTGTACCGGTCATTTGGAGGTTCTTCGCTCTTTTGTCTTTTTGCTTCTTGTACACACCACTTCGTTCACAAGTAAACGTAATTCTTTGTTTTTTTATTGAAGCACCGATATTCGATTTCATAATTATGATTTCAAAACAAATACATTTTCTATATCACAAACCCAATCGATCAAATTTTTTCTAGAAGGAAATACCTGCATTAAAATGTTTAAAAAAAATATAAGTAATATTTGAACAAGTATGGATTTGTTTTCCTAGTATAGATTTATTCGAACGTTAATCAACATAAACTTACATCATAAGTCGTAAACTCATTTGAATAATCCAACACTATTTCTTCGCACGTTTCTTCATCACTTGAAAATGGTACAATATGTAGAAAACAAGCGTCATAAGTATTGAACACTAAAAAGATGAATAGAAAAATAAATTATGAACTACCACACAAGTCCTGTGCATGGTAGTTGTCAAAACCACACAATTGCACAACGTTGTTTGTTTCACTACCACGTGAAACTTGCACGTGGTTTTTGTGTAATCACATAATCATCCTGCTAGGTTTGGCCAAAAACCTGGTAGTTCTTATATATGAATTGTCGCAAATCCTATTGATTGAGTGAATACGACTATACTTGCAAAAAATTAACAAACTTATTAAAAAAAAATATCAAATAACTTGCCGTGATTGCAATAGAGATTCGCCCTCTTCTTTAAAATCCATCATCTGCTAGTTTCAAAACATATTTTTTTTCCATGATTTGGAAAGTAGGGTTTTGAAGTTTCGATGTATCAGGAGCGTGAAAAATTATGTAAGGTAGAAGAGTTGAGAATAAAGTTTGTTAAGGGCGTTTTCGGCTTCAGATAATTATTATTTTTGAGGGAGGCTACTAAGTGAATATGTGGGTTGGAATAGAAATTGCAAACAAAAAATATCATAACAAATACCATACATAAAGTGATATTAACAATTTTATTACAATGCAGAAACGCATTTCTTTTTCATCATTGTACCTCCTTTTATGCATCCCTTTCAAATGCCCTCTAGCTTTACAATGAACGCGCTTAATGTTAAAATTAAAACACATAGTCAATTACAACTATAAAAAATATATGTATTTGCTGAATTTGAAAATGGATTAGGTGTCAATATCTTTTGTATGCACTTGTCTTGTTAAAGTGATTCATTAATTTAGTATGTTTTCAGCTTTGTCATAGTAAAATCTCATGAATGACGTATATTGTTGAGTTAAATGTACTTTCTTAATGCTCGAGTGTGTTAGATGATATAGCCAAGAGAATATATTTCAAAAAAGATGGAAGATATATATTAACTTGTGTGAGGATAAATTTAATATAATATTAACTAAGTAATATATGCAATCGAAAGTAAATAAAGTAGATCAGAGTAAGCACATCAGGATTTTACTATTGGTTCGGATATCTCATCTTACATCCAATTCCAGAACTCTTTACTGGAGTTTCAAGCAATCCTTACTTAATTCGTAGAACATGTATCTCAAAGTCGCCTTAGATTCCCATGCAAGATTTCAACACCAACTATCTAAACAGTTGAACAAGGTTTCGACTTTGCCTAAACAACAGAACATGACATCCACTTTGCCTGAACAACAGAACAAGGCTTCAACCTTTTGCATAGTATTTACTAATGTGTACCTTTAATACACAGGTCCTTTTTTTTTAATATTCCTACAACCCTCATAACAAACCTCTAATATGAAAAAGTAAGCATATAGGAAGAAATTTAAACGATAATGGATTTTGAGTTGAATACATAGCGATTGAATTCAAAAACATAGATCATAGAGCAAGAGAGCACTATATCAGAAAATAAGAGATCATAAGAGTTGATTGATTAAAGAATTATTGAGGCTATTTATATATGTTGCAAAGATGCAAAGAATGCGCTATGATTTCCTAAAATGAAGAAAGACTATTGGTGGAACAAAGAGGGGGAGAAAAGATTCGATGATATGCCATAAAGATATTAACGGTAAATCAAGAAATGTAGCTTCAGGGGAGCATAGGTCAACCTCTGACAATGCCATAAGTCGATGAAGTGACCCATAATTACGAACACTTCGTCTTTGAATATCGGGACCTTTAGTATAGATAAGTGTTATAAATGTGATTTTTAACCTTATTAAACTCCTTTTAATTAATCACCAATGATAGGAAACTTGATTTTTAAAAAAAATTACAAAAATAAATACTTACAAGAAATATCGATAATGTGACCGAAAATCATTTTATCAATAAAAAGATATTTATTAAAAATAGGTTATTTAAATTTTTTGTACATGTCTAGATAACATAAGAGGTCATTAATAACTAATAAAAATATTTCACTAAATATGGTTAATTAAGTAAGCTTCTGGAAGCTTGTGATGGAAATGGATATTTGTGAGTGGACATATTTGAACTGAATATTATCTTTGGCTTGGTGATGTGGAAAGCAAGGCCAATGGACATGTGCCTTGGCCAGCTATAGGAGGTGAAGGGGTTTGCGTTGACCTCTTGAAAGCTTATATAAGTGCACCCATGCACTTAGAAAACGCTTTCACAATTTTAGAAAATAAATCAAAGCACTTCATTTCTTCTCTCTCCATGAATTCCTAAACAAAAGCAAATCAAATCAACTCAAAAACTTACCAAAATCATGTATAACTTTTATAGGATCATGGCAACAACTTCCATCTACTAGAAGCTAGAAGATTTGGAGTACACACCCTAAAGAGGCCCAAGGCCATGAGCAATATAGGCTAAAAATAACCAAGGCTATGAGCAAAGGTGAAGGTAGAGCTTGCAAGGCTGAGGTTGGATGTGGAAGCTTGTGTTTGCTTGTTTACTTGATGAAGGGTGAGCTAACTCACCATTTGAATGAATATGAAGTGTATATACTATTTGTTTAAAGTGCGTTATTGTGCTTGATTTTATCTTGCTATATCTTCTTGTGATTCTTGCTTTGGAAAGTAAATGTCATTTGTAATTAATGTATTTGGACTCGTGTGACTTTCCATGGCTTATTGTATAGCTTTGACATAAAGCACATAAGGTTTGGTTGGATATGAATTGAACCAGACTTGAGTTTGAAATGGCTTTATAGCGACTAGTCACTATAGAAGCTGTTGTCCACATATTTTCTAAGAGGAATAAATAAGGGAGTAATTGAAGATAATGCTACTGCAAATACACATGTCAGATGTTTAAGGAAAACATATCGTATCTACAAGAACATGTCGGAGTAATAAGCCTATGATTACATATTAATCTTCCAAGTTAATAACGTAGCTAAAAGATGTAGGGCCACAAGGAATGTCGAATTTGAAAGACAATGGCAACTTCAAAGATTCGATAATAAAGTTAGAGTTTTCGAACATGTAAGCACTAAGCATTTCAAACTAATAAAAGTGAAGATAGCAGGCTCCTACAATGGTAGATAGGATGTCACCAGATATGGGAATGTCGAACATTCAACATGGATATAGCCATTCAAGATGTTGAATGCTAAGGGAAATTAAGGAGTGGTGCCGAATCCATAAAGGTAACGGATCTCTACAAGGCCAAATGTGCGAGGACCCACCTTTTCGACCCTTGAAGATCGACACTAATACATCCACGTTATTCAAGTGCTGCAAATTCATGTGCCGAAAGAAAGATAATTAGAGGTTTATGAGAAATAAAGATATAAAATAGAAAAATAGTGGAATCTCACATCGTATTAAACAGCCTAATTATAAAGTGGAATGTACATATAATAACTCCAAGTGATTCATCGGATACAATAAGTACTAACCCAATCTATGATATTTATAACTGCATATCCTTGTGTGGACTGGTAGATACAAAATACATGGTACACAATACAGAAGAAATTTGAGAATTGATAACTATAGACAAAGGGACCCTCTAGTCTTTATACTTCAAGCTCCTTCCAAAAAGCTCCAAACTACCTAGCTAGTTGACTTCTCAAAAAATTGGGCACCCAAAGTTTCAGGGAAAGGAAAAATAAACTCTGGGTCAATCATAGGACTGGTGTGAGAAAATCAAAATATGGTTTGGAAAACAAAAAGGTGTCTCATAAGACCATGCCGTAGATAAACACAAAACGAATTTTTACCTTATGATAACCAAAATATTAGACACGTAAATTTTTGAAATATTATTTTTAATGGCATTCTTTTGAAAACATTTTCAAATAAACTTATAAATCTTAGCTGAAATGCCTGCTTCTCACATTTCAGTATTTGCGTAGATAAGTCTGTATGATGCTTATTGGGTATTGGATTTCCAGCTGAATAGCGAGGTAAGGGACTACCTCCTATACAGTGCATTTCCAGAGGAATGCACCCGAGGCCCTTATGTTGGTCCTCATGTGAATTAAGATGGCCTATCCGAAAATTACATGAATAGCACTGAGTATTACATCACTTGACCATTACCGACTTATCCACGATTCCAAGCATACACAACATAATTTAAACCTGATGTTATAGCGGGTAGAAATTTCATAAATCTAGAAGGTGATTTCATACCCTGATTGGTTGCGACCCACTTTAGCCTTAAAGCATCCACTGTTTCACTATTCCCCGGTGTGAGACCTGAGGTGAATTATCTTTTACATAGCACATCTTCCACTTTGAATGCCACTCACCATTTCACAATCACACAACCGATTTCTACAAATATATAGCTCCTAAAATCGTACATCATAGGAAAGGATGTTAAGCTAAGAGAAGTTGCCTTCTCAGCCACCAAACAGATGATACTTTCATAGAGATCAATCAATATGATCTTAAAATGCAACATCAAACATTCGTCCATACTAGTTGTCCAGCAACTGGACAAACCGAAGGCACTTTCCTACTACATCCTTTCGGGAATTACCCGTAGGATTAGTAGCGAATAGTCCTGTTTTGGAGATTCCCAAAACGAAGGGACAATTGCTATTTATTTATCTTGGGAGCTACACAGGGATTATCAACAAGATGTCCTTCCAAAATGAAGATCCCCTATCTTTTAAAATCAGGGTAGTGAATATATCTTCATCACTTTACGAACGCGTAAATCGTTCGAAGTGGTTTTTGGATAGGGTTACCTAAATCCGACTCCGTTTTAGATGAACCAATCATCGATAAAAGGATGTTAAGTGGTTGGATAATAAATATTCCATTTATTTGTTTTCTTTTTATCAAAAGATATCTTTTAGATATTTTTATGTTTTTGAAAACCATTTCTTTTTAAAATATGCAGAATTCATTAAACCTCCTTATGAAAATTTGCCAAATCATTTTCATAAATTATTTTAGAAAACATTATTGAGAAAAATAGGGTCAAATTGAAATTCTACTACTCTTATCAATTTTAATTTCCATATTCAATAGGTATTATGGACAAAATAATCATGAGAACACCTTCTACATTCCACAGACAGTTCGATTTCCCTCCTCAGAATTTAACACCAAGTATAAGAATATTATTTCTATATGATCTAAGTTATTAAAATTTGAAAAGTGTAATCTTTTATACTTAACTCCTTCTGACATTTCGACCTTATGTACCCCTCGTCCTGGGAGGCCAGGTGAGCCAGGGAACTGGTTGCTCCTGACCAACTTCTTAGCTTAAGTACCTCAACCAAATCTCATGAATAGAAAAATCAGATGTACTCATCAGCTTATTAGAGCCAATATTAAATCATTTGCTTATAACAGCTTTTCCTCAAATTAATTCATTTAAACTCTTTTAAATAAATTATAAAACCTTTAAATAATGTTTAAAACACTTTTTCATTTATTTAAAAACATTTAGAAAAGTTTGAAAAAGAATTGTGAAGTTTGAAATCATATGTTAAAAGCTATTGAAAAAGTACTGTGAAAGGTGTTTCTAAAAAGCTCTAATGATTAAAACGAATTTTATATCATTTGGAAATTTATATATATAACTCAAATCATTTTTAAAACATTTTAAAAGATTTATATGATTTTTTCCATATTTTTAAAACACCTAAAAATATTAAACTTTAAGAAATCCTTTTTTGGATTCCAAACTGCAAAACCGCGATTATTTGAAAACTAGTTTTGGACTTATTTGAAAATCTACAAGATGGAAACTTGATTTTTTGATTGAAAACTGGATATAATAGTATGGAAAATTCTTGCTACGAAGAATTCCAAGCCATATTCCACTTTATATACTTATTTGAATTTTAGGCGCGAAATCGCGAACTATCGTTAGGCGACGCGCCGGGTTCTGACTCGATTTTTCAATTTTCATTTAAAACTTGTTGAGACAAGTTTAAATGATTATAAAATATTTATAATACATTTATAATCATTTCCAAGGGGTTTAACGATTCCATATTTAGTTTTATAACTTGATTCAAAAAGTGGTTTCCATGTGTAATATCGACATGTGTTTAACATGACTTGTTAAACAACCATATTCAAAAATCAATACTTGATGAACAACATATAAATAAGAATCCATGGCAATCATTTCACATCATCACATACACGCACACACACACACATATATATTAAATAGAGTTTTCTCACATTGGAATAAGCCAATTAATTAGAAAATGGATTAGCTTCTCTAACTCAAATCGAAGTTCACAAACACTCATCTCGAAGCTCCTATAGGGTTCAGCCTAGCTCGTGAAGAAGGTGGGGATTCACGGCCTTGGTTTGTGAGGGTAATAGGCTCGGCTAGGTTGGCTGGCCTTGGATTGAAAGAGAAAAAGGAAGGGTTTGGGTGAGTTTTAAAGTGCTATATGTATTTATACACACACATACACTATATATATAAATTTAGATATAATTTACTATAGTTTTCTTCATATTTTTCCTTAGATGGAAGCCACTAAAATGTGGAGGAAGCTTTTAGAAAAATGAAAAAGAAGATGAATGAATGAAGTGAAGTGGTATTTACAGGAAAATGGAGGAGTGAAAACATATCCTTCTTACATTGCCATACATCATCACACCACCTCCTCCTTCTATCACCATGCCCTGGCGACCACCCCCTAGGTACAGCCCTGAGTCACATCATATAGGGGCAAGTCTATGTGCTTATTTGATTTGACGTTTGATAGTGATGATATGTGATAATTAGCCTAGATTCTTACTCCACCACCACGTGCTCCACCTCCTTTCATCATTACCCTATGCATGGCTAACTCCATCCACAACCACCTTAGCTTGGCCATGTCACATCAAGGCATGTGCTTGGATCAATGTGATGTTTGATGGTAAGGGTTGATTGCTTAAGTGAGAAGGAGTTGTTTATATCTTATATGTTTATATATTTAGGATACATGTATGTATGTGTATATAAAAGTGTTCATCTAAATATGCACATATTTTCTTGGATGGGTAGATGTATGTGTTCATGTGGGTGTCACATGGAATTCACAACGCTCTACAACTTCTATACGTTGAATCGTTATGAATTTCGATTTTGATTTTCGGTCATATTTTCACTTCTTATTTACTATACATATATTTGTAAACAAAATTTGAAAATAATATTTCTATTATTATTTTATATAAAGAGCTTTTAAATTTGAATTAATCACCATTATCTAGTCATTCAAACTAAAATTTCAAATTAAAGCATATTTTTATAAGTGATCAATCTACGGGTCATTACAGAATCCCCTCCTTAAAAGAATGCGTCCTTGAAATTAAAGCTGAGAAGAAGATAACTTAAGAGAAATATCATATATGATGAAATATATACAAGATATGATAAGCGACTACACCACAAGTGGTGAGTACACTATATCAATACAATATATACAATCTGCTCATCCATCCTAAACTCGGGATAGGCTTTCTTCATTTTATCCTCCGTTTCCTATATACAACCATTAGCATCGCCACTCCATTGTACTTTAACTAACATCACAACCTTTCTCCTTAATTGTTTCTTATCGCGATCCATGATTCGACTGGGTTGTCTGATGATGGCTAAATTTGGTTCTACATCCAAGTCTTCCTGGGCGGTTGTTTCTATGACTTGGTTTGGATCATGCACATACTTATGTAAATGAGATACATGTAAAAAATTGTGTATGCCTGACAACCTTTCAAGTAGTTCCACTCAACATGCCAATGAACTAGTTCACCCAAGAATAGTAAAAGGTCTAATTTATCGAGAAGTCAGCTTATGAGTACTTCTAAATCTTACCACTCCCCTCATCGGAGAGATCTTCAAAACTACTTAGTCTCCAACTAAGAATTCTAAATTTTAAAGCCTTTGAGCAGTGTAACTCTTCTGTCTACTCTGTGACTCCTTTAGATTCTTTTTGATCACGTCTATTTTCTATGCAGCTTCTGAAATCATGTTGGGGCCAAGTACTAACCGATCTCCAATTTTGATCCAACATTTTGGGATCTGCATGGATGACCATACAAGGCTTCATAAGATGCCATATTTATGCTAGCTTGATAGCTGTTATTGTGAGAGAACTCCACTAAATGAAGGTAGCTTTCCCAAGAACCTCCAAAGTCTAATACACATGCCCTCAAAAGATCTTCCAACAGCTAGTTGATTCTCTCTATTTTCCCTTCATTTGGGGATGATATGCGGTGCTTACATCCAGCTTCATTTTCAAAGTTTTTTGTAAGGCATCCTTGAACTGACTAGTAAAGACCGGGTCTCGATCACTAATGATGTTGGTAGGAACTCCATGTAGTCTGATAGTCTCCCTCATATATATATATATATATATATATATATATATATATATATATATATATATATATATATATATCAGCTAAGCTTACGGCTATTCTTGTGGTTTTTAGTGGGATGAAGTGTGCACTTTTAGTTGATCTAACTAATGTAACCTAAATGCCTTCATTTTCTTTCCTTGATTGAGGCAAGTCCATCAATAAAGTCCATGGATATCTGGTCTCATTTCCACTTTGGAATCTCAAGTGGTTGGAATAGTGCAGTAATCTTTTACTGGTCACTCTTTATCTGTTGACAAATTGTTCATCCACTCACATGGATGGAAATGCCTCTCTTTATACCCTCTGACTAGAAAGTCTTCTTCATGTCACTATACATCTTAGTAACTCCAGGATGTATTGATAGTATGGAATTATGAAATTTTGTTAAAGCTTCTTGTCTATTCCCATCAATACTGGGAACACATGACTTCCATTCATCCTTAGAATTCCTTGCTCATCCACCTTGAATCCTGACCATCTTTCTACTATTTCATTTTCCTCCACTTCCTTGGCTATTCTTGCAAGAATCAGATCCTTGAGTTGATTCTCCTTGATGTGATAAATCAACGATAGATGCACCACTAATATGCTATAATAGCATGCTTTCTACTTAGCGCATCTGCTACAATATTGGCTTTTGCCGATGTGTATAGAATATTCAAATCATACGATGCAAGGAGTTCTAGCAAACGTTGTGGCCTTATATTTAAATCCTTCTGAGTGAAAAGGTATTGCAAATATTTGTGATCCATAAAGAGATCAAACTTTTCACTTGTTTAAATAAGGTCGATTATTTACTAGGGCCGAATTAATGTTTATTAAAAATAAACCATAAGATCTTCTTACCCAGCAAATAATGTCTCTATACTTTTAATGGAGATACCACGGCTGATAACTCCAAGTCATGTGTCACATAATTTATTTCATGGATCTTCAGATGTTTACTCTCATAAGTGATGACCTTACCTGTAACATCCCAAAATTATCAATTAAAATAAACAATATATTTTAAAACCTTTGGGATTTAATTTGAAAATAAATTAGAAAAAATTTTAAACAAATAAAATAAGTGAAATTTTTTTATGAATAAAATTCCAATTTTATTTTGAGTTTAAAATATTGTAATAATGGATGTTTAAAAAAGTCATTTTGATTTAAAATTTTATACATATATGTATATTGCATATATGAGTAGGATTAAATACATGTTGGAAATTTATTTAAATTTTTCAAGATATGTGTGAACACATTAATGGACATAAATGTCTATAATTTCAAGTTTAAAATTGAACTTTGAATTTAAATTTAAAATAGATGTTTTAAAAATAAGTGGCATTTAAAAAAAACATTAGGATGTAATGTATGTAATATACATATTGGTTAAAAAAAAATCTTTTAACAATTGTATACATATATACACAAGTGAATAGGATATAAAAAAAATTTAAAAAATTCTTTTGACTTGTAAAGATTACAAATGCTTAACATTCACATGGGATATGGAGTAAGGTGATTGACAAAATCTAGATCTTATGGTTATCTTTTAACAAATGGCTTGAAACATCATTTCTTTAATAAAATAATCAAATTAAAAATTTCAGAAAACTTTTCAGCTTCCAAATTCAAATTTTTTAGCTCCAAATCTCTGAAAAGTTCAGTAATCAAAAGATTTAGCAAACTCCAACTCCAACACTCAAGAAAAAGCAAAAAATCAGAAGGAAAAAAAAAAGAAAACTGCCTACCTTCTTCAATTCAAAAGCTAAAATATGAGAATCATCTTAAAGCTTTAAGCTGTAGTGTGAGTTTACATCTCTCGGGTAAGTTTTAAAAACTTTATAGTTAATGAAATTATGATTTTAAAACCAAGTTTTTAACACAAAAAAAGTTAAAAAATGCAGATTAGCTTTAAACAAGTGCTTCAGGTTTTTGGCAATGCAAGGAACAGTAATTTCTGGAAATAATTTAAGGCAAGTAACTTTCTTTTTTTAAAAAAATTTGAACTTGAAGTTATGATCTCTAATGAAGAAAGAATTTAAAACAATAATATTCAATCAGTTGTAGGGGAATCAAGCTCAAAGATTCAAAAACTATTTCTGGTTTCAAGTTGCAGAAAAAAGAGAGGCTTTCTCTGTTATAATTTTTTTTAACTCTAAGTAAATTAAAATTTTTGTTATTGATTAATTAAATGAATAAATACAACCAAGAATAATCACAGATCTGTAATTCTAACTTGCAGATCTGAAACTCCAAATTTAAAGTAGGAAAAGAAAGGAAGTTGCAGGCTTCATCTCTGTTTTGAAAAAAAACTGTCAGGAACCTCTGAAAAAAATGTAAGTACACCTTTCATTTTTTTTCTTTCTATAAATTGTTTATTGTATGAATGCCTGAATAATGCTAAAAGCCTTGCTTGTGAATGGATTGTTATGCTTGAGTTTTTCTTTGCCTGGAAATGTTGATTTTTTTTTTTTGATCTTCTGTTCCTTTGAACACTCTGGTTTACAGTGTAAACCAGGCCAAACTAAAATTCCTCTCTCCCTCATTTCTTTTGAAAAGGGATTGTAACACAAGTTGAAGTTGTTTTAAACTTGTACTATGTTTCTAGTAATAAATCAAAGCAAGTTTTGTAATTTCTTTTTACTGGAAACTGTGAAAACATGGTTACATTCAAGTATCAGGTTTGCAGAGAAAACCATGTTAAATTTCAAGATCTTCCACTCTATCTTTCTTCGAAATTAAAAGTATAACCAAATTAAAGTATTGTTGAACATGCATTTGGTTTAATGACAGATCAAAAGTAAAGCAACATGTTTTGTTCTTTCTGGAAAATGTAAAACACTGTCACCATCTAAATGAGCAAGAAATTCGAACATCACAGATTCTTTTTATATCATTTGAATCCCCTTCAGAAATGAGGATTTTAGAAACAAAAATTTAAATTTTTCATTGAGATATTGGGGTTGATAAGAAAAATGCATTTTTGCCAAAATCAGATGATCTAAACGATGGTGGGCCTCGAGTTCGTCGTCATAGCTAGGTTGGATGTTCGTGACCTCTAGAAAAATACGAGTATAATTTATAAATCCTTAAATTTTTTAGTCGAGATCAAATTAGGGTTTAAGGACCCTTTTCTGTTCATGATCGAAATGACGATGCTGCGCCATAAATAGGTAATCGGACTGTGTGCTTCCGGTGCAAATCGATGTGTCACGCATTGATGGGGCTTTGGTCCAATTTTGGTGACCGTTGACGGTCAAAGGAGGTGGGGCGAGGCGTTTTTCTGATGAAGTCTTGGTGGGTTGTTTGGTCGTGATGTCTCGATCCTCATTTTCGAAGTAAAATCACGTTCTGGGTGTTTGTATCGTTTTGGGGGATGGACGTTGACTCGAGGGTGGCCGTAGCTCCGACCAACGACGATGATTTTGGCCGTGCATGTGTACGTGGTGATTGGGGTATTAGCTGTGATGGGTTTGGGGAAGAAAGGATGCGACTCGAAGCACAACACGGAGGATTGGGGTGAAAACTCGAAGACGAGCTCGTGGCGTTCTAACGTTGCATCGGGTTGTTTTAAACACTTAAACAAATTTTCATGGAAAAAAAATCACTCGGGTCAAATTGGGTTTAAACTCAAAGCAAGGGGTGTTTTCCTCGGGTACAACTTGAAGCAAGCCTCGGGATGGCTGTAGCAACAACAAAATCCAGTTTTTAACAAAATTTTTGAAAACTTAAGTTAAATAATTTTCTGATTAAATTTTTTTACAAAATGAAAGTAGTTGCAAATGGATAATGTCGTAAATGATATTGAATTTTTTTTTTAAATTTTATGGAATTCAAGGATATTTCAAATTCATGTTTTTAAGTAAAAATTTGTTTTTCAATTAACTTAATAAAAATTTGAAAAGTAAATCAAATATTCAAATGTTAACTTTAAACCAAATTTATTTATAATGATGAAATAGTAATTAACAATTAATGTTTTGTAATGATTTTTATAATTAATAATTAATTAATTAATTAATAGTCAATTAATAAAAGTAATTAAACTTAATCAGTTAATAATTAAGAATTAATAAATTAAGATGATTAATAAAGTTGATTAAGATTTAATTAATTCATAATTAAGTAAAATTAAACGTTGATTTAAAATAATTAATAAAGATAATTATATGGTTAATTCACTTTAATCACAATCACCGTAATCAAAGATGATTGACTGTCATCAAATATCCTATACCGGATTGATATTGCTATTGTGATACTGTGATTGCTTTGTGATGAACTGTGATTTGTGATTTGTTCCTATATGTATGTGAAAAGCCCTTTTGCCCGTAAAACGGCATTTAAACTTCGATGCGACAGGGAGTCGGATTTCAGTCAGTTATCCGAAACCCACATTGAACTATGAATGTGAATCCTTATGATTGATACACCCACATGTTTTAATTTTGAGCGCTCACTATTCGGATTAGCTAAGAGGGGATCTTTGTGCCATATAGCCCATTCCGAATAGTGATTCGATGAAATGGATAGCATTTGAAGGCGGCGGTGAAGACTGGATGTCTTCGAAAATGATAGGATCGCCTATCGATTATCTCTGCACCGAGTTGCTCTGGTATAGAGATACCCTAAGTGATGGGAAGTCCGATCGGGATTGTGGATGCCCGGATTTGCAAGGGCTTATTCCTTTATTGGACGATGTGCCGGTTCTGTTCGAACCCGGAACAGATTTGTATGGTTGTGTGTCTGACACTACACTTTGAGATATAAAGCCGATTTCTTTCAAATACATATCTGTTGGTGGCGGAGAATTTATTCTCTTAGCTTAACACCCTTATCTGAGACGTACGAGCTCAGAGGTTATGTAGTTGAAGGTTATTAGCAATATACTCCCAATTTGGTAGTGTGGCATGCTAAGTGTTGCTGTGTGTTGATGATCATTTGTTGATCGTTTATGAGCAAAGCATGGCTTTCGTGTAAAGCGTAGCTTTGTGGACGAGACCTCATCGGACCTCACACCCAGGAAATGGTCGAAACAGGAAAGATGCGGCAAGGTTATGAGGGCCGCTCCCTTTAGGGTATGTCATTTCCTTCTGGAAAAAGGTGTTGTCATGGTATGGAGCTCGGATACTTACCTATGTGGTTGCTTCAATCTCATTTACTGTGTGGTTGTTGCTTTGTGATGGAAAGCCCTCGGATAAAGGTCCCAAAGGACTGGGGAATGGCATACTTGAGTAGTAGTTACCTAGTTACAGAGTTAACCCGGCCTTGTGTTGGCAGAGAGCCGAGGTTCTCGAGACGTCCCGCCAGAGGCGTACCCATGTGGCATAGGAAGTTCCTTAGCCTGACCATTTGTTGGAAATTTAATTCCCAATACGAACCCAGTACGGTTTTAGTTGTAGAACCTGCCATTTAACATGACAGCTATAGTAGGCATAGTATCATGGTACATATGCTGGCTAAGATTAATATTCTACTTTCTAAATGTTTTCACACTATGCACTAGTAATAATATCAAAGAACTTTTCTCGTATTAAGCATATTTGACTATCATAAGAGGAAATCTCCCCCAAGTGTGCGATTGCATTGTGTGTGTGCGCCGGAAGGCCTTATGGTAGTTTCATTTTCCAAAAGCATAAACGGTTTTTCTATTATAAAGCTGTTCTATTTAAAAGCAACTATCTTTGTTTACTCATACCAGTCCCTTGACTGACCCGGAGTTTATTGTTTCCTTTCTAAACTCTGGGTGCCCACCATTTCTACACAGGCAGCCTAGTAGCAGGTTTTTCGTATTTTAGCATTAGCTGTATTTTGGTTTGGAGATTATCGGTTTTTGGAGGCTTTACCTTAGAGACATTGTGGAAGCTTTTGGATCTCAAGGTGCTTAGTTTGGAAGTTCACTATCACTCTATCTTCTAGAAGACTTTTGGCATATGATCTCTTGTTGTTCTATTATGACATTCTATTTGGAGTTGTGATTCATGTATTATGATACTTTGATGTTGTAACAGATATTATGATGATGTTGTATCTATGATGTAATGCATGATATTCATTTTGTTTTCCGCTGTTTTATATCCATCTAATGTTGTTATAAGCACCATCCGACTGGAGTTCAATGTTTGAATCTTTGGCAGTCGAATACAAGTGAGGTATTTGATGTCAATTTCCGTACATTGGATTTCGGGTCGCGACATGTGGTATCAGAGCTAAAGGTTGAGTAAGAACTTTAGCTACGGAGTACAACACATTAGATGGCTCATTAGAGATAGGGTGAAGTATACCCTAGAATGAGTATAATTGAGACCAAAACCTAAAATTTTCTTAGTCTATTTCCTTAAACTACTGATATTCCTTAAGGTATCTCGTCCGAATATCTAAATCAATTTTCTTACTAATTACAGATAGTATGGATGAGTGGACGAAGAGGAAGTGCTAGGGGGCGAGGAAATGCCACAGCACCTAGTCAAGTTCCCCCTACAGCAGAAGCAGCTTTACCTACTCAACATCAGCCGAATCTAGCCGACTTATATAAGAATTTCTCAAGGCTTGGCGGTAAGCCGTTCATCGGCAAGGAGTCGATTGTTGAGGCCCAAGCATGGATTAGATCATGTGAGAAAATCTTTAAAGGGCTTAAGCTGCAAGATGATCAGATGCGTCTCATAGCTTCTTGGCAACTTCAAGATGAAGCTTTATCATGGTGGGAGACAGTCACTATTGATGAGCCTGAAGACGAGTTTACTTGGGAGAGATTCAAAGAAGTATTTGAGAAGCGCTACATGCCATCAACTGGGATTTCTCGTATGTACCAGGAATTCATGGACTTAAAGCAGGGGAGTTTGTCATTTGAGGAGTACCTAAACAGATTCAATGAATTGTCTCGCTGCAGTCTAGTGAACACACCTTTTGAGAAGAATGAAAGGTTCATTCGTGGGATGAATAAAAAGTTTCACGAAAGGATGATTGGCCACGTCAAAGAATCCTTCTCAGATTTGGTTGATATGGGATACCGTTATGCTACACTTGACATGCAAGAAGGCCCGGTGGAGAAAGGAAATTTGAGCAATCAAAATGGGAAGAAGAGGAAATTTGGAGGCAAGAAACCATGGCACGGTAAGGAGAAAAAGAAGAGCAATCAGAGAAGCACTGCAGAGAATATCACTTGCTATAATTGCTTGGAGAAGGGCCATTATTCTAACAGCTGCAAGAAGCCAAAGAGAAATCAATCCGTTCAAGCAAAGCCCGGGAAATGCTATTATTGTCAGAAAGTGGGACATGAAGTTAAAGACTGCCCAGTTATGAAGCAAGCTTAGACAGCCAAGGTGTGCACAGTCAAAGACAAGCCCGCATCTTCCAAAGCAGAAAAGGGGAAGGGAGTTCTGGAAGGTAATCTTACTATTTATGACAGCATTGTTAGAGTTCTTTTTAACACTGGCGCTGCACACAGTTTTATCTCTCAGCAAGCTATTAATGAATTGAATCTTGAAATTGATTTTGTTGATAGGCCTATATGTGTAAAGAATCCAGTTGGAGGTCCCGCAAACCTCTGTCTTCGATGTAGAGACGTTCCTATCACATATTCTTGTTACCAATTCCCTATTGGTTTCTTTGTTCTTGATTTCAACGAGTTTGAAGTCTTACTCGGAATGGATTGGCTAGCAAAATATGAAGCCAAATTGGATTGCAATAATCGATTGATTTCAATCAAAACCGAATTTGGAGATTTCATTGAGATTTCTTGTGAGGACACTAGTCCTAAAAGAGAAGGGTTGGTGTATAATTTGGGTTATCCTGAACCTAGTCTGGAGTCCATACCTATTGTTAGAGATTTTCCAGATGTATTTGAAGAAGTAAAATCTCTACCTCCACACCTCGAAATAGAATTCAGAATCGACCTTGTACCCAATGCTCGTCATGTCGTTCATGCAAGTCGCAGGATGACACCCAGGGGAAGGGTTGAGATAGTTCAGCAAACCAGGGATTTACTAGAAAAAGGGTTGATTCAACCCAGTGTTTCTGAATGGGGATCAGCCATCGTATTTGTTGTTAAATCGGATGGATCTTTGAGATTGTGTGTGGATTACCGCGATCTCAATAAGCCGACTCTCAAGAATAAATTCCCTCTACCAAGAACTGATGATTTATTTGATCAGTTGCACGGCCGTTGTTTCTTTTTGAAGATGGATCTAGCCCAAGGGTTCCATCAACAACGAATCGCCGAAGACTGTGTTGATTTGACAGCTTTCAAGGGTCCCAATATGTTCTACGAATGGTTAGTCATGCCTTTGGGGCTAACCAATGCCCCAGCATACTTCGTGGACCTTAAGACTCGTGTGTTTCGGGATGTATTGAATAAATTTGTGCTCGTATTTATTGATGATATTTTGGTCTATTCCCAGACCGAAGAGGAGCATGCCAAGCACCTTAGAATCATTTTGGAGATATTAAGGAGAAACATTCTATTTGCAAAATTTTCCAAATGCCATTTCTGGGTCAAGGAAGTCAAATTTCTCAGCCTTATTGTTAATGAAGAAGGGAATTCTGTTGATCCTAGCAAAATTTCCTCTATTCTTGATTGGAGGAGACCTACTACCCCAAAGGAAGTTTGAAGCTTTTTGGGTTTAGCAGGTTATTATCGGAAGTTTGTTCAGGACTTTTCTAAATTAGCTAGTCTGTTGACCAAGCTAACAATAAAGAATGCAAAATTCATTTGGACTCCAAAATGTGACGAAGCTTTTCAGGAATTGACGAAGAGATTAACCACTGCTAATGTTCTTGCTATTATCAATGGGAACCAGGGTTTATCTGTTTATACCGATGCTTGTGGTGAAGGCTTGGGTGCAGTATAGATGCAGAACGGGAAGGTAATTGCCTACGCGAGCAGACAATTACGTCCTCATGAAAGAAATTATCCAACCCATGATTTGGAGCTTCTAACTGTTATCTTCATTTTAAAAATATGGCGACATTATCTTCTGGGTAAGAACCTTTTCAGCTTTCTTAACAATCTACGAATTTAATTTAACTTAACAATATACTTATTGAACTCTCTTTATTTCTAGGTGAAAAATTCGAATTATTCACCGAACACAAATCTTTGAAATATCTCTTCATCCAGAAAGATCTGAATCTGCGACAGCAATATTGTTTGGAATTTCTGGCATCGTATGACATAGACATTCTATATACGCCTGGAAAAGCCAATGTAGTTGCCGACGCCTTGAGTAGAAAGCATGTTATTCTTGCTCACATTGTCAT
Organism: Allium cepa; assembly: GCA_030765085.1. Classification (NCBI taxonomy): domain Eukaryota; kingdom Viridiplantae; phylum Streptophyta; class Magnoliopsida; order Asparagales; family Amaryllidaceae; genus Allium; species Allium cepa. The sequence goes on along the minus strand of CM060930.1, from coordinate 117,565,948 downwards.
TACTCCTACTCTTCTAGAGACAACCGCCAACAAGCAAAAAGAGGACAAGTTCCTTCAGGAAATATATGGGAGAATTCGTCGAGGTGAAGATTCTAGTTTTGCAATTGATGATAATGGGATTATAAGATTGAAGGGCAGAATATGTGTCCCAGACTTCCCTGATCTGAAACGTGAAGTTTTGGACGAATGTCACAAATCTAAGCTTTTCATCCATCTAGGAGTTAACAAGATGTATAGAGATATCAAAAGAACTTTCTGGTGGAAGACGATGAAAAGGGATATATCTATATATGTGAGTCGCCGTGATACTTGCCAACAAATCAAAAGCGATCAAAATAAAATGACGAGTTTACTTCAGCCTTTAAAGGTACCCAAGTGGAAATGGGACCAAGTGTCAGTGGATTTCATCGACGGTTTACCTCGTACTCGGAAAGGCAATGAAGCATTTTGGGTCATTGTGGACCGTTTGACTAAGATAGCTCATTTCTTGCCAGTAAAATCTACCCGCACGGCAGCGAGCTTAGCTGAATTGTATGTGAAAAAAATTGTCCGTCTCCACGGCATTCCTAGCAGCATAGTGAGTGATCGTGATCCGATCTTCACTAGTAGATTTTGGAAGGCATTTCACGACGCATTGGGAACAAAGATGAATTTCAACACTGCTTATCACCCACAGTCTGATGGGCAAACTGAGAGGATCAACCGAGTCTTAGAAGACCTATTGTGAGCTAATATACTTGATTTTGGTGGTTTTGGGAGGACCATTTGCATCTGGTCAAGTTCTCATATAACAATGCTATCAGGCCAGTATAGAGATGACTCCTTTTGAAGCTTTATATGGTCGTCGATGTCGATCACTGGCATGCTGGATCGAGGCAGTGGATAGACTCGTCCTTGAACCGGATATGATTAAAGAAGTCACGGAGAACGTTGATTCTATTCGAAAGAAATTGAAGATAGCTCAGAGTCATCAAAAGAGTTATTATGATCGTAGAAGACGGGATTTGGAATTCCAGATTGGAGACTCTGTCTTTCTTAAAGTATCTCCTATGCGAGGTGTATTGAGGTTTGGGAAGACCGGTAGCTAGCAGCACGGTATATTGATCCTTTTCCTATTCTGGAGAGGATCGGTTCTTTGGCCTATCGAGTGCAGTTGTCTAGCTGGTTATCTGGTGTGCATGATGTATTCCACATTTCTAACCTTCAGAAGTATGTGCACGATCCAGATAGTATTATTGAAGAAGCTGCTCAATAGGATCTCGACATCACTCCCAATTTAACAGTCAAAAGAGAACCGATAAAGATCGTGGATCGTGATGAGAAGCAATTGAGGAACAAAGTTGTGAAGCTAGTTAAAGTTCAGTGGAGTGGCGATCCAAAAGACTGCACTTAGGAAACTGAAGATAATATGCAAAAATCCTATCCCAATTGAAGAGTGGATATCTCGGCTTAGGCTGGTAAGCCATTTCCTTATTCTTTCTGAATTTGTATCTTCTTTGTTTGTTTTCTCTCTCTTTCAATTTCAAGGACGAAATTTTCTTAAGGAGGGGATATCTGTAACATTCCAAAATTATCAATTAAAATAAACAATATATTTTAAAACCTTTGGTATTTGATTTGAAAATAAATTGGAAAAAATCTGAAAAAAATAAAATACGTGAAAATTTTATATGAATAAAATTCCAATTTTATTTTGACTTTAAAATATTGTAATAATGGATGTTTAAAAAAGTCATTTTGATTTAAAATTTTATACATATATGTATATTGCATAGATGAGTAGGATTAAATACATATTAAAAATTTATTTAAAATTTTCAAGATATGTGTGAACATATTAATGGACATAAATGTCTATAATTTCAAGTTTAAAATTGAAGTTTGAATTTAAATTTAAAATAGATGTTTTAAAAATAAGTGGCATTTAAAAAAACATTGGGATGTAATGTATATAATATACATATTGGTTAAAAAACAATTCTTTTAACAATTGTATACATATATACACAAGTGAATAAGATATAAAAAATTTAAAAAAATTCTTTTGACTTGTAAAGATTACAAATGCTTAACATTCACATGGGAGACGGAATAAGGTGATTGACAAAATCTAGATCTTATGATTATCCAAATGGCATGAAACATCATTTCTTTAATAATATAGTCAGATTAAAATTTCAGAAAACTTTTCAGCTTCCAAATTCAAATATATTTAGCTCCAAATCTCTGAAAAGTTCAGTAATCAAAATATTTAGAAATCTCCAACTCCAAAACTCAAGAAAAAGTAAACAATCAGAAGAAAAAAAATAAAACTGCCTACCTTCTTCAATTCAAAAGCTGAAATCTGAGAATCATCTTAAATCTTTAAGCTGTAGTGTGAGTTTACATCTCTCGGGTAAGTTTTAAAAACTTTATAGTTAATGAAATTATGATTTTAAAACCAAGTTTTTAACACAAAAAAAGTTCAAAATTGCAGATTAGCTTTAAACAAGTGCTTCAGGTTTTTGGCAGTGCAAGGGCAATAATTTCTAGAAATAATTTAAGGCAAGTAACTTTCTTTATTTTAAAAAATTTGAACTTGAAGTTATGATCTCTAATGAAGAAATAATTTAAAACAATAATATTCAATCAGTTGTAGGGGAATCAAGCTCAAAGATTTAAAAGCTATTTCTGGTTTCAAGTTGCAGAAAAAAGGGAGGCTTTCTCTGTTATAATTTTTTTTTAACTGTAAGTAAATTAATTTTTTTTGTTATTGATTAATTAAATGAATAAATACAACCAAGAATAATCACAGATCTGTAATTCTAGCTTGCAGATCTAAAACTCCAAATTTAAAGTAGGAAAAGAGAGGAAGTTGCAGGCTTCATCTCTGTTTTGAAAAAAAACTGTCAGGAACCTCTGAAAAAAATGTGAGTATACCCGTGGTTTTTTTTTTCTATAAATTGTTTATTGTATGGATGCCTGAATGATGCTAAAAGCCTTGCATGTGAATGGACTGTTATGCTTGAGTTTTTCTTTGCCTGGAAATGTTGATTTCTTTTTTTTTTGATCTTCTATTCCATTGAACACTCTGGTTTACAGTCTAAACCAGGCCAAACTAAAATTCCTCTCTCCCTCATTTCTTCTGAAAAGGGATTGTAACACAAGTTGAAGTTTTTTTAAACTTTTACTATGTTTCTAGTAATAAATCAAAGCAAGTTTTGTAATTTCTTTTTACTGGAAACTGTGAAAACATGGTTACATTCAAGTATCAGGTTTGCAGAGAAAACCATGTTAAATTTCAAGATCTTCCTCTCTATCTTTCTTTGAAACTAAAAGTATAACCAAATTAAATTAATGTTGAACATGCATTTGGTTTAATGACAGACCAAAAGTAAAGCAACATGTTTTGTTCTTTCTGGAAAATGTAAAACACTGTCACCGTCTAAATGAGCAAGAAATTCGAACATCATAGATTCTTTTTTCAGTAATATCATTTGAATCCCCTTCAAAAATGAGGATTTTAGAAACAAAAATTTAATTTTTTCATTAACTTTCCATTGAGATATTGGGGTTGATCAGAAAAATGCATTTTTGTCAAAATCAGATGATCTAAACGATGGTGGGCCTCGAGTTCGTCGTCATAGCTAGGTTGGATGTTTGTGACCTCCAGAAAAATACGAGTATAATTTATAAATCCTTAAATTTTTGGGTCGATATCAAATTAGGGTTAAGGACCCTTTTCTGTTCATGATCGAAACGATGGTGCTGTGCCATAAATATGTGATCGAACTACGTGCTTCCATTGCAAATCGAGGTGTCACAGGTTGATGGGGCTTTGGTCCAAGTTTGGTGATCGTTGACGGTCAGAGGAGGTCGGGTGAGGCGTTTTTCTGATGAGGTCTTGGTGGGTTGTTTGGTCGTAATGTCTCGATCCTCGTTTTCGAAATAAAATCACGTTTTGGGTGTTTGTATCGTTTTGGGGGATGGACGTCGACTCGAGGGTAGCCGCAGCTCCGACCAACGGCGACGATTTTGGCCATGCACGTGCACGTGGTGATTGGGGTGTCAGCTGTGATGGGTTTGGGGAATAAAGTGGGTGACTCGAAGCACAACACGGGGGATTGGGGTGAAAACACGAAGACGAGCTCGTGTCGTTTTAACGTTGCATCGGGTTGTTTTAAACACTTAAACAAATTTTTGTGGAAAAAAATCACTCGGGTCAAATTGGGTTTAAACTCGAAGTAGGGGGTGTTTTCCTCGGGTACAACTCGAAGCAATCCTTGGGTTGGCTGTAGCAACAACAAAATCCAGTTTTTAATAAAAAAATTGAAAACTTAAGTTAAATAATTTTCAAGGTACATTTTTTTGACAAAATGAAAGTAGTTGCTAATGGAGAATGTAGTAAATGATATTGAAATGTTTTTTTTTAATTTTATGGGATTCGAGGATATTTCAAATTCATGTTTTTAAATAAAAATTTGTTTTACAATTGACATAATAAAAATTTGAAAAGTAAATCAAATATTCAAATGTTAACTTCAAACCAAATTTATTTATAATGATGAAATAGTAATTAACAATTAATATTTTGTAATGATTTTTATAATTAATAATTAATTAATTAAAGAATAGTCAATTAATAAAAGTAATTAAACTTAACCTGTTAACAATTAAGAATTTATAAATTAAGATGATTAATAAAGTTGATTAAGATTTAATTAATTCATAATTAAGTAAGATTAAACATTGACTTAAAATAATTAATAAAGATAATTATACTGTTAATTCACTTTAATCACAATCACCTTAATCAAAGATAATTGACTATCATCAAATATCCTGTACCGGATTGATATTGCTATTGTGATTGCTTTGTGATGAACTGTGATTTGTGATTTGTTCCTATATGTATGTGAAAAGCCCTTTTGCCTGTAAAACGGCATTTAAACTTCGATGCGACAGGAAGTCGGATTTCAGTCAGTTATCGGAAACCCACATCGAACTTTGAATGTGAATCCTTGTGATTGATACACCCACATGTTTTAAATTTGAGCGTTCACAATTCGGTTAGCCGGGAGAGGACCTTTTTGTCATATAACCCATTCCGAATAGTGATTCGACGAAATGGATAACATTTGAAGATGGTGGTGAAGACCGGGTGTCTTCGAAAATGATAGGATAACTTATCGATTATCTCTGCACCGAGTTGCTCCGGTATAGAGATTCCCTAAGTGATGGGAAGTCCGATCTGGATTGTGGACGCCCGGATTTGCAAAGGTTTCTTCCTTTATTGGACGAAGTGCCTTCGGTTCTGTACGAACCCGGAACAAACTTTTATGGTTGTGTGTCTGACACTATACTTTGTGATATAAAGTTGATTTCTTTCAAATACATATCTGTTGATGGCGGAGAATTTATTCTCTTAGCTTAACACCCTTCTCAGAGACGTACAAGCTTAGAGGTTATGTAGTTGAAGGTTGTCAGCATTATACTCCCAATTTGGTAGTGTGGCATGCTAAGTGCTGCTGTGTGTTGATGATCATTTGTTGATCATTTATGAGAAAAGCATGGCTTTCGTGTAAAGCGTAGCTTTGTGGACGAGACCTCATCGGACCTCACACCCCGAAAATGGTCAAAACAGGAAAGATGCGGCAAGGTTATGAGGGTCGCGCCCTTTAGGGTATGTCTGGTGTCATGGTATGGAGCCCAGATACTTACCTATGTGGTTGCTTCAATCTTATTTACTGTGTGGTTGTTGCTTTGTGATGGAGGGCCCTCGGATAAAGGTCCCAAAGGACCGGGGAATGGCATACTCAAGTAGTAGCTACCTAGTTACTGAGGTAACCCGGCCTTGTGTTGGCAGAGAGCCGGGTAGGTTCTCGGGACGTTCCGCCAGAGGCGTACCCATTTGGCATAGGAAGTTCCTTAGCCTGACCATTTGTTGGAAATCCAATTCTTAATACGAACCCAATACGGTTTTAGTTGTAGAACCTTCCATTTAACATGGCAGTTATAGTGGGCATTGTATCATGGTACCTATGTTGGCTAAGATTAATAATCAACTTTTGAAATGTTTTCACACTATGCACTGGTAATAATATCAAAGAACTTTTCTCGTATTAAGCATATTTGACTATCATAAGGGGAAATCTCACCCAAGTGTGCGATTGCATTGTGTGTGTGTCGGGAGGTCTTATGATAGTTTCATTTTCCAAAAGCATATACAGTTTTTCTGTTATAAATCTGTTCTATTTAAAAGCAACTATCTTTGTTTACTCATACCAGTCTCATGACTGACTCGGAGTTTATTGTTTCCTTTCTAAACTCTGGGTTCCCACCATTTCTACACGGGCAGCCTAGTAGCAGGTTTTCCGTATTTTAGCATTAGCTGTATTTTGGTTTGGAGATTATCAGTTTTTGGAGGCTTTACCTTAGGGGCATTTTGGAAGCTTTTGGATCTCAAGGTGCTTAGTTTAGAAGTTCACTATCACTCTATCTTCTAGAAGACTTTTGGCATATGATCTTTTGTTGTTATATTATGACATTCTATTTGGAATTGTGATTCATGTATTATGATACTTTGATGTTGTAACAGATATTATGATGATGTTGTATCTATGATGTAATGCACGATATTCATTTTGTTTTCCACTGTTTTATACTCATCTAATGTTGTTGTAAGCTCCATCCGACTGGAGTTCGATGTTTGAATCTTTGGCTGTTGAATACAAATGAGGTATTTGATGTCAATTTCTGAACATTGGATTTTGGGTCGTGACATTGCCATGTTGCATTAAGTCTTCACCAACTCCTCCTTCATAGGAAGCAGTACAAATGGGTAAACCGCCACTTTCATCAGCAATAGCTAATACAGGAGCAATGGTTAACCTCTTCTTGAGTTCCTAAAATGCTTCATCGTATTACTGCGTCCACTCAAACTTAGCATTCTTCATGCTGAGTTTTATCAAGTAAGAAGAGATTTAAGAGAAATATCGAATAAATCTGCGATAATATCCAGCTAATCCTAAGCAGCTGCAAATGTCCTTTGGAATCTGTGGTTGCCTCCAATCCTATATAGCTAAAAAAATCCATGGGTCTACTGAAACTCCATCTCCTGACACAATATGTCCTAGGATCTTACTTCTTTTTTCCATAAATGACATTTTAAGAACTTAGCTTTTAGCACGTTACTCCTTAATATTTCCAACATGATCTCCAAATGTCTTATGCATTCTTCTTCAGCATTTGAGTATATGAGAATGTCATCAATTAGGGCTAACACAAATTGATTGAAAACTTCTCTAAATACTCTATTCATTATGTTTATGAAATAGACAGGTGCATTGGTTAGCCTGAATGGTATAACTAACCATTCATGGGAACTCTCTGGCCCTTGAAATGTAGTAAAGGGAATGCAGTCTTCTGCTATTCTTAACTGATGGAATCCCATAGCTAGGTCCATCTTCGAGAATACTCGAGCACCGTATAATTGATCAAACAAGTCGTCTATGCTTGGGTGGAGGAAACTTATTATTGATCATTTTCTTATTTAGGTCTCGGTATTCTACACAAAGTGTAAGGGAATTGTCTGACTTTGCTACAAAAACTATAGTTGTACACTAGCTTGAGCGGCTTGGTCTAATTAGAACCTTCTAAATGGACTAATAGGGTTTGGTTTTCTAACTCAACTTTTTCCTTCGGAGCCATCCTACGGATAGGGTATATAACTGGTCTGGCACTTGGGATTAAGTCAATTCTGAATTTATTTCCCGATGCGAGGCAAACTCTCCTCAAGAACATCTTGAAAGTCATTAACGACAGATATCCTTTCTAACCCCATTTGAGATGAATTCAATGCATACATGAAGCTATCTCTTACTGGACTAAGTCCTTCACATATTATTTTGTCCAACATTCTTTCGATTGTGGTTTTTAATATGACTACGCGATTATTGTAGTCTAGAATAACTATACTTGGATAGCCAATCCATTCTAAGAAAAATATCAAGACCAATGAAATCAAGGACAAAAAGGTTGCAAAAGAATAGATTGGTTCGGTACGTAATTCTTACATTTTCAGAGGACATCAAGAGATTGGTCGTACCGCCTATGGAATTAGATACACGAAGAGGGGATTTACCATTTCTAGGGCAAGTTTTAATTTATCGACTAACTTCTTAGAAATAAAACTATGGAAATCTCGAGTATCAAATAAAACTCTAACTGAAATGTCATTAACACATATATTACCTTATAAGACTCCCTTGTCCTTTATGTCTTCAACGGTCAAAGGTTCACCTTTTACAGCATAGACCTTAATCTTTTCTCCCTTCTTCATCAGCGAAAACTTTTGAGAATTATAGGAGAAACGTTTTCCTACTTCTGAATCTTGGGACTCCTACACTTTGTTGAAAAATGACCTTTCTTGTGGCAATTGAAACAAACTACATCCTTATAACGATTCTCATAGGACCCTTCACCATTCTTTTCCTGCCATGACTTCTTCCTCTTGTTTTGATTGTTGTTATTTCCTTAGGCTACAACCAAATTTCATTTATCTAATGCTTCGTACTGGAAACCCAGTAGGTCCATAAAGGTTCCCTTCACATGGCTAGTCATTCGTTCTTGATATTGCTGTTTCATTCCCACAATAAACATTTCATTCTTCTTCAAGAGCATGTCTATTAATCCCGGCCCAAAACAAGATAACTCGGTGAACTTATTTGAGTACTCCTCTATAGACATATTTTTTGTCTTAAGTCCATGAAATTTCTGTAAAGACGGTATTTTCCAGTTACAGGTATATACCTCTCCTTGAATAATTCCTTAAATCTAGCCCATGAGAATTTGTCTTCGGATTCATTCAAAGTGATAGATTCCCACCATGCGAGAGCTCCTTCTTGCAACTGCCACGAAGCCAAGAATCTCTTTTGCTCATCCCCTATATTCAATCCTTTGAATATCCACTCATAAGAGCGAAGCCATACTTGTACTTCAACAATAGACTCGGTTCCCTGTAATGGTTTCCCTACTAAATTAGTATAGTTCTTGCAAAGAGTAGCGTAATTTGTTTGAGGTTGTACTGGAATTACTACTTCTTCCAATGTCGCAGCATTATGACCATTAGTGTTTGTCATATTGCTGCTTCCCCTTCCACATCCTCTTTAATTGCTCATTTCTTACTATCTGAATATTGCAAAGAGAAAATTTAGAACATACAGTCAAGATTGTCTTAGGGAATGGGTATTAAGCTTTCAAATGATTTTGGATATATTTATTTTGATAGATACGCTCTCTCATTGACTAAACTCATTACAGGTTATTACTAAACCTATCTCTAATGAATCGACCCCATCAAGGTTAGTACGTGCTAACCGAAGCTCTGATACTAACTTTGACTATCCATCTTTTCGACCCTTAAAGATCTACACTAATACATCAACGGCATTCACATGTCGCAAATTCAAGTGCCGAAAAGGTAGATAATCAGGGATTTATAAGAAATAAAGGTAGAAAACAGAATAATAACAAAATCTCATATCGTATTAAACAACATAATTATATAGGTTGAAAGTACATAAAATCACTCCAAGTGATTCATCAAAGTTAAGATAAGTATTAACCTAGCCTAGGATATTTATAACTGCGCATCCTTGTATGTGCTAGTAGATACAAAATACATGATACAGCGAAAAGATGAGAATGGATAATATAGATAAAGGACCCTCTAGTCTTCATACTCCAGGCTCCTACCAAAATGCTCCAAGCAACCTGACTACTTGACTGCTCGAAAAATAGGACGCCCAGAGTTTAAGGGAAAGGAAATATAAACTCCGAGTCAGTCATAGGATTGGTGTGAGAAACTCAAAAATGGGTTTTGAAAACAAAATGGTAACTCATACAACCACGTCCTACATAAACATGGAATAGGTTTTTACCTTATGATAACCAAAATCATTGATATGCAAAATTTTAAAATATTATTTGTAACGACATTCTTTTGAAAACATTTTCAAATAAACTTATAAATCTTAGCTGAAATGCGTGCATCTTACATTTTAGTATTTGTACAACTAACCGTATGACACTTATTAGGTATTGGATTTCCTACTAAATAGCGAGGTAAGGGAGTACCTCCCTATAGTGCATTTTTAAAGGAATGCAACCGAGGCACTTATGTTGGACCTCATGCGAATTAAGATCGGTCTATTCAAAATTACACAAACAGCATCGAGTACAATGTCACCCAACCGATACTGACCTATTTGGGATCCCAAGCATACACCACATAATTTATACCTGACGTTATAGCGGGTAGAAATTTCGTAGATCTAGAAGGTGAATTCATACCCTGATTAGTTACGACCCACTTTATCCCTAAAGCATCCCCTGTTTCACTATTCCCGCGTGTGAGGCTTGAGGTAACGATTACCTTTTATATAGCACATCTTCCACTTTGAATGACACCTTGCCATTTCACAATCACACAACTGATTTTTACCAACATATAACTCCTGAGCTCATATGTCTTAAGAAAGGGTGATAAGCTAAGAGAAGTTGCCTTCACCACTACCGAACAAATGAGTTGTTCATAGAGATCAATCAATATGATCTAGAAATGCAACGTTAGACATCTGTCCATACTAGTTGTCCAGGAACAAGACAAACTACTAAAGGCACTTTCCTAGTACATTCTGTTGGGAATTATCCCTAGGATTAGTAGCAAATAGTCCTTATGTTTTGGAGATTTCCAAAACGAAGGGACCACTGCTATTTATTTATCTTAGGAGCTACCTAGAGATTATCATCAAGCAGCCCTTTCGAAATAAAGATCCCTTATCTATTAAAATCACGGTCTTCAATATATCTTCATCACTTTTCGAATCCATAAATTGCTTTGAAGTTGTTTTCGGATGAGGTTACCCAAATCCAGTTCTGGTTCAACATATGTATGTTACATATGCACACACACATATATGTGTGTACGGTACATGCATATATATACATATATATGCATATATCAAGACATAAATTAAATAAAACTATATAATTTAGAAATTTAAATAAAATAGAAGATTTTATTTAAATAACATTTAGAAATGATTTAAATAATTTAGACTTCATAAGCCTAATAAAGATCTAGTAGGAGATTTTTTTTTGAAATTTACCCATAACTACCGCTGCCCGGCTGGTCCAGTTCCAACAATAGTATCAAAATCCAATAGCCTATGCCGTCTAAATTAGTCAAGTAAGGGTTAAGTATTAAGCTCACATCCAAGACAATAAGGAGTCTAGAAAGTTAGTGTCTAGAATTGGGTTTGGGTAATCAAGTGCTTTATCCCACTCCGCTACCAAGCTGGCCCGAATAGATATGTGAGCCCAAAGGTTGCCCCCAATAGAAACGGCCCAATTTGAATTAGGCCTTAGGCTAATTTTCAAAAAAACTTGAAAATTAAAAATATAAGATTTTAAATTTAATAGTTAAATTTAAGATAGAATGTACATATTATAAATGTGGTAATATATAATAATTTTCAAAATGTTGGAAAATTAATATAAATTAATTTCGAAATATATAAAATTTATTAATGAGGTTAATAAAATATGTTGAATAAATAAGTTAATTAACTAATTAATATATACATGTGGTATATACTATGATATATATTATGCTATTTTAAAATGATAAAATAACATAAGTATACATCACGCATATGAAATATAATTCGAAAGTAATATAATTTAATTCAAATCGTTTACTTGTTTTACAATACATGCTGTGATAGGTATGTACAAGTCAATAATTTTGTTATGATTTATTGAGCAAAGTCAAGGTTGAAGTGACATTATGACAATATACCGAGAGTTAGAAATTTTATACGATACAATTGATATGGGGTTATCCATCATCCATGGAGCTATGATTTGTTAAGCAAACTCAAGGTCAGAATTCCAAGACGGACAAGTCCTAACACCCACTGGTGAAATTGAAAGACTTCTATGTTTCGCTTAGGGTTTGGACAAACATAAAAGACCAGTGGAAGCTTATTAGAAAAGTGAAATGATAACGTTTAACCTTTCTAATATTATTAGAACATGTGCTATATAATGTTATAGTAATCTATATTGATAAACTTTTGCATTAATTTGATTGATAAAATGATTGTCGGTTAAGATATACAATTGAATTGAATTAAGATATGTAATTGAACGGAACCAACGATTGACAAACAGAAATATAACATATACTTACCAATAAATGCTTATTGCATGTTAATGTTTCAACACCCATGTAAGCACCTGATTTTACCAATACTAAATATATTCATAATTTGGTTGCTGAAGGATTTATTTGGTCGAGACCATGTATTACATTCTATGAGTTTCGAACTTTAGAAGCAGCATAACACTATGGATATTTGACCCATATACTATCGCCTATAAGTGTTATATGAGATACAATCGTAGTTCATAATGTACGATAGTTCGATGTAGTTAGTTCATTTGAAATAATCTAGTAAACAAATTGTGATACCGAGTATTCAATTTGATTGATTACTAAAGGATTTATTGTATTAAATATAACACTAGACTAAAACTACAAGGAAGATCTGTGAATTCATCCGCTTATATGTCAGTATGATCAGTTTATGCAAAGTGCAACGTATTTGATGTCCTTAAATGTTAAGGATGATTGAGTTCGCTTTTGTAAAGAGTTTGATATGGTGTTGTAGTAAGGTTATCCTTTTCGATGGTTCGACCATCTAGAAAGAATAACGAATGTACAAGAGTAGATGAGATTTAAGGTACAGTTGGGATAAAGAGAGTGAACAGTCACATATACTTCATAAAGAAACATAAAAATGAGAACTGTAATAATAATAATTGATACATAACATTGGAATGAGAAATATGATTTCCATTATGAAATGTATTTCCATGCAGAAATTTTTTTATATGAGATTTACTTCTTTGAGTTCAAGATATTTTATCAAAAAACTCTCCGTTGTAAACTAGTTGTAGTATATGAAATAAATAATCTATATTAAGTGAATGATGGACCTCTGAATTTAGTATGCTATTATAGTAGTGAAATAAATAGTGGAAGCATGTCATATAGCGCTTATTAATTGCATCAAATGATGAAAGTATACCGAACATTATTTATGAAATAATGACTATTTTTCGACATCACCTGAAAAATAGGCAGTTTTGTTTCAGTAATATCATTTGAATCCCCTTCAAAAATGAGGATTTTAGAAACAAAAATTTAAATTTTTCATTAACTTTTCTTTGAGATATTGGGGTTGATCAGAAAAATGCATTTTTGTCAAAATCAGATGATCTAAACGATGGTGGGCCTCAAGTTCATCGTCATAGCTAGGTTGGATGTTCGTGACCTCTAGAAAAATACGAGTATAATTTATAAATCCTTAAATTTTTGAGTCGAGATCAAATTAGGGTTTAAGGACCCTTTTCTATTCATGATCGAAACGACGGTGCTGCGCCATAAATAGGTGATCGGACTGCGTGCTTCCGTTGCAAATCGAGGTGTCACAGGTTGATGGGGCTTTGGTCCAAGTTTGGTGACCGTTGACGGTCAGAGGAGGTCGGGTGAGGCGTTTTTATGATGAGGTCTTGGTGGGTTGTTTGGTGATGTCTCGATCCTCGTTTTCGAAATAAAATCACGTTCTGGGTGTTTGTATCGTCTTGGGGGATGGACGTCGACTCGAGGGTAGCCGCAGCTCCGACCAATGGCGACGATTTTGGCCGTGCACGTGCACGTGGTGATTGGGGTGTCAGCTGTGATGGGTTTCGGGAATAAAGTGGGTGACTCGAAGCACAACACGGGGGATTGGGGTGAAAACGCGAAGACGAGCTCGTGTCGTTTTAACGTTGCATCGGGTTGTTTTAAACACTTAAACAAATTTTTGTGGAAAAAAATCACTCGGGTTAAATTGGGTTTAAACTCGAAGTAGGGGGTGTTTTCCTCGGGTACAACTCGAAGCAAGCCTCGGGTTGGCTGTAGCAACAACAAAATCTAGTTTTTAATAAAAAATTTGAAAACTTAAGTTAAATAATTTTCAAGGTACATTTTTTTGGCAAAATGAAAGTAGTTGCTAATGGAGAATGTAGTAAATGATATTGAAATGTTTTTTTTTAATTTTATGGGATTCGAGGATATTTCAAATTCATGTTTTTAAATAAAAAATTGTTTTACAATTGACTTAATAAAAATTTGAAAAGTAAATCAAATATTCAAATGTTAACTTCAAACCAAATTTATTTATAATGATGAAATAGTAATTAACAATTAATATTTTGTAATGATTTTTATAATTAATAATTAATTAATTAAAGAATAGTCAATTAATAAAAGTAATTAAACTTAACCTGTTAACAATTAAGAATTTATAAATTAAGATGATTAATAAAGTTGATTAAGATTTAATTAATTCATAATTAAGTAAGATTAAACATTGATTTAAAATAATTAATAAAGATAATTATATGGTTAATTCACTTTAATCACAATCACCTTAATCAAAGATAATTGACTATCATCAAATATCCTGTACCGGATTGATATTGCTATTGTGATTGCTTTGTGATGAACTGTGATTTGTGATTTGTTCCTATATGTATGTGAAAAGCCCTTTTGCCTGTAAAACGGCATTTAAACTTCGATGCGACAGGAAGTCGGATTTCAGTTAGTTATCCGAAACCCACATCAAACTTTGAATGTGAATCCTTGTGATTGATACACCCACATGTTTTAAATTTGAGCGTTCACTATGCGGATTAGCCGGGAGAGGACCTTTTGTCATATAACCCATTCCGAATAGTGATTCGACGAAATGGATAACATTTGAAGACGGTGGTGAAGACCGGGTGTCTTCGAAAATGATAGGATAACTTATCGATTATCTCTGCACCGAGTTGCTCCGGTATAGAGATTCCTTAAGTGATGGGAAGTCCGATCTGGATTGTGGACGCCCGGATTTGCAAAGGTTTCTTCCTTTATTGGACGAAGTGCCTTCGGTTCTGTTCGAACCCGGAACAAACTTTTATGGTTGTGTGTCTGACGCTATACTTTGTGATATAAAGTCGATTTCTTTCAAATACATATCTGTTGATGGCGGAGAATTTATTCTCTTAGCTTAACACCCTTCTCAGAGACGTACAAGCTCAGAGGTTATGTAGTTGAAGGTTGTCAGCATTATACTCCCAATTTGGAAGTGTGGAATGTAAGTGCTGATGTGTGTTGATGATCATTTGTTGATCATTTATGAGAAAAGCATGGCTTTCGTGTAAAGCGTAGCTTTGTGGACGAGACCTCATCGGACCTCACACCCCGAAAATGGTCAAAACAGGAAAGATGCGGCAAGGTTATGAGGGTCGCGCCCTTTAGGGTATGTCTGGTGTCATGGTATGGAGCCCAGATACTTACCTATGTGGTTGCTTCAATCTTATTTACTGTGTGGTTGTTGCTTTGTGATGGAGGGCCCTCGGATAAAGGTCCCAAAGGACCGGGGAATGGCATACTCAAGTAGTAGTTACCTAGTTACAGAGGTAACCCGGCCTTGTGTTGGCAGAGAGTCGGGTAGGATCTCGGGACGTTCCGCCAGAGGCGTACCCATGTGGCATAGAAAGTTCCTTAGCCTGACCATTTGTTGTAAATCCAATTCTCAATACGAACCCAATACGGTTTTAGTTGTAGAACCTGCCATTTAACATGGTAGTTATAGTAGGCATTGTATCATGGTACCTATGTTGGCTAAGATTAATAATCTACTTTTGAAATGTTTTCACACTATGCACTAGTAATAATATCAAAGAACTTTTCTTGTATTAAGCATATTTGACTATCATAAGGGGAAATCTCACCCAAGTGTGCGATTGCATTGTGTGTGTGCCGAGAGGTCTTATGGTAGTTTCATTTTCCAAAAGCACAAACAGTTTTTCTGTTATAAATCTATTCTATTTTAAAGCAACTTTCTTTTTTTAATCATACCAGTCTCATGACTGACTCGGAGTTTATTGTTTCCTTTTTAAACTCTGGGTTCCCACCATTTCTACACGGGCAGCCTAGTAGCAGGTTTTTCGTATTTTAGCATTAGCTGTATTTTGGTTTGGAGATTATCCGTTTTTGGAGGCTTTACCTTAGGGGCATTTTGGAAGCTTTTGGATCTCAAGGTGCTTAGTTTAGAAGTTCACTATCACTCTATCTTCTAGAAGACTTTTGGCATATGATCTTTTGTTGTTATATTATGACATTCTATTTGGAAATGTGATTCATGTATTATGATACTTTGATGTTGTAACAGATATTATGATGATGTTGTATCTATGATGTAATGCACGATATTCATTTTGTTTTCCGCTGTTTTATATTCATCTAATGTTGTTGTAAGCTCCATCCGACTGGAGTTCGATGTTTGAATCTTTGGCAGTTGAATACAAATGAGGTATTTGATGTCAATTTCCAAACATTGGATTTCGGGTCGTGACATTACCATGTTGCATTAAGACTTCACCAACTCCTCCTTCATAGGAAGCAGTACAAATGGGTAGACCGCCACTTTCATCAGCAATAGCTAATACAGGAGCAATGGTTAACCTCTTCTTGAGTTCCTAAAGTGCTTCATCATATTACTGCGTCCACTCAAACTTAGCATGCTTCATGCTGAGTTTTATCAAGTAAGAAGAGATTTTAGAGAAATATCGAATAAATCTGCGATAATATCCAGCTAATCCTAAGCAGCAGCAAATGTCCTTTGGAATCTGTGGTTGCCTCCAATCCTATATAGCTAAAAAAATCGATGGGTCTACTGAAACTCCATCTCCTGACACAATATGTCCTAGGATCTTACTTCTTTTTTCCAGAAATGACATTTTAAGAACTTAGCTTTTAGCACGTTACTCCTTAATATTTCCAACATGATCTCCAAATGTCTTATGCATTCTTCTTCAGCATTTAAGTATATGAGAATGTCATCAATTAGGGCTAACACAAATTGATTGAAAACTTCTCTAAATACTCTATTCATTATGTTTATGAAATAGACAGGTGCATTGGTCAGCCCGAATGGTATAACTAACCATTCATGGGAACTCTCTAGCCCTTGAAATGTAGTAAAGGGAATGCAGTCTTCTGCTATTCTTAACTGATGGAATCCCATAGCTAGGTACGTCTTCGAGAATACTCGAGCACCGTATAATTGATCAAACAAGTCGTCTATTCTTGGGTGGAGGAAACTTATTTTTGATCATTTTCTTATTTAGGTCTCGGTATTCTACACAAAGTGTAAGGGAATTGTCTGACTTTGCTACAAAAACTATAGTTGTACACTTGCTTGAGCGGCTTTATCTAATTAGACCGTTCTAACTGGACTAATAGGGTTTGTTTTTCTAACTCAAAATTTTCCTTCGGAGCCATCCGATGGATAGGGTATATAACTGGTCTGGCACTTGGGATTAAGTCAATTCTGAATTTATTTCCCGATGCGTGGCAAACTCTCCTCAAGAACATCTTGAAAGTCATTAACGACAGATATCCTTTCTAACCCCATTTGAGATGAATTCAACGCATACATGAAGCTATCTCTTACTGGACTAAGTCCTTCACATATTATTTTGTCCAACATTCTTTCGATTGGGGTTTTTAATATGACTACTCGATTATTGTTGTCTAGAATAACTATACTTGGATAGCCAATCCATTCTGAGAAAAATATCAAGACCAATGAAATCAAGGACAAAAAGGTTGCAAAAGAATAGATTGGTTCGGTACGTAATTCTTACATTTTCAGAGGACATCAAGAGATTGGTCGTACCGCCTATGGAATTAGATACACGGAGAGGGGTTTTTACCATTTCTAGGGCAAGTTTTAATTTATCGACTAACTTCTTAGAAATAAAACTATGGAAATCTCGAGTATCAAATAAAACTCTAACTGAAATGTCATTAACACATATATTACCTTATAAGACTCCCTTGTCCTTTACGTCTTCAACGGTCAAAGGTTCGCCTTTTACAGCATAGACCTTAATCTTTTCTCCCTTCTTCATCAGCGAAAACTTTTGAGAATTATAGGAGAAATGTTTTCCTACTTTTGAATCTTGGGACTCCTACACTTTGTTGAAAAATGACCTTTCTTGTGGCAACTGAAACAAACTACATCCTTATAACGATTCTCATAGGACCCTTCACCATTCTTTTCCTGCCATGACTTCTTCCTCTTGTTTTGATTGCTGTTATTTCCTTAGGCTACAACCAAATTTCATTTATCTAATGCTTCGTACTGGAAACCCAGTAGGTCCATAAAGGTTCCCTTCACATGGCTAGTCATTCGTTCCTGATATTGCTGTTTCATTCCCACAATAAACATTTCATTCTTCTTCAAGAGCATGTCTATTAATCCCGGCCCAAAACAAGATAACTCGGTGAACTTATTTGAGTACTCCTCTATAGACATATTTTTTGTCTTAAGTCCATGAAATTTCTGTAAAGACGGTATTTTCCAGTTACAGGTATAAACCTCTCCTTGAATAATTCCTTAAATATAGGCCATGAGAATTTGTCTTCAGATTCATTCAAAGTGATAGATTCCCACCATGCGAGAGCTCCTTCTTGCAACTGCCACGAAGCCAAGAATCTCTTTTGCTCATCCCCTGTATTCAATCCTTTGAATATCCACTCACAAGAGCGTAGCCATACTTGTACTTCAACAATAGACTCGGTTCCCTATAATGGTTTCCCTACTAAATTAGTATAGTTCTTGCAAAGAGTAGCGTAATTTGTTTGAGGTTGTACTGGAATTACTACTTCTTCCAATGTCGCAGCATTATGACCATTAGTGTTTGTCATATTGCTGCTTCCCCTTCCACATCCTCTTTAATTGCTCATTTCTTACTATCTGAATATTGCAAAGAGAAAATTTAAAACATACAGTCAAGATTGTCTTAGGGAATGGGTATTAAGCTTTCAAATGATTTTGGATATATTTATTTTGATAGATACGCTCTCTCATTGACTAAACTCATTACAGGTTATTACTAACCCTATCTCTAATGAATCGACCCCATCAAGGTTAGTACGTGCTAACCGAAGCTCTGATACTAACTTTGACTATCCATCTTTTCGACCCTTAAAGATCTACACTAATACATCAACGGCATTCACATGTCGCAAAATTCAAGTGCCGAAAAGGTAGATAATCAGGGATTTATAAGAAATAAAGGTAGAAAACAGAATAATAACAAAATCTCATATCGTATTAAACAACATAATTATATAGGTTGAAAGTAAATATAATCACTCCAAGTGATTCATCAAAGTTAAGATAAGTATTAACCTAGCCTAGGATATTTATAACTGCGTATCCTTGTATGTGCTAGTAGATACAAAATACATGATACAGCGAAAAGATGAGAATGGATAATATAGATAAAGGACCCTCTAGTCTTCATACTCCAGGCTCCTTCCAAAATGCTCCAAGCTACCTGACTACTTGACTGCTCGAAAAATAGGACGCCCAGAGTTTAAGGGAAAGGAAATATAAACTCCGAGTCAGTCATAGGATTGGTGTGAGAAACTCAAAAATGGGTTTTGAAAACAAACTGGTAACTCATACAACCACGTCCTACATAAACATGGAATAGGTTTTTACCTTATGATAACCAAAATCATTGATATGCAAAATTTTAAAATATTATTTGTAACGACATTCTTTTGAAAATATTTTCAAATAAACTTATAAATATTAGCTGAAATGCCTGCATCTTACATTTCAGTATTTGTACAACTAACCGTATGACACTTATTAGGTATTGGATTTCCTACTAAATAGCGAGGTAAGGGAGTACATCCCTATAGTGCATTTGTAAAGGAATGCAACCGAGGCACTTATGTTGGTCCTCATGCGAATTAAGATCGGTCTATTCAAAATTACACAAACAGCATCGAGTACAATGTCACCCAACCGATACTGACCTATTTGGGATCCCAAGCATACACCACATAATTTATACCTGACGTTATAGCGGGTAGAAATTTCGTAGATCTAGAAGGTGAATTCATACCCTGATTAGTTACGACCCACTTTATCCCTAAAGCATCCCCTGTTTCACTATTCCCGCGTGTGAGGCTTGAGGTAACGATTACCTTTTATATAGCACATCTTCCACTTTGAATGACACCTTGCCATTTCACAATCACACAACTGATTTTTACCAACATATAACTTCTGAGCTCATATGTCTTAAGAAAGGGTAATAAGCTAAGAGAAGTTGCTTTCTCCACTACCGAACAAATGAGTTGTTCATAGAGATCAATCAATATGATCTAGAAATGCAACGTTAGACATCTGTCCATACTAGTTGTCCAGGAACAAGACAAACTACTAAAGGCACTTTCCTAGTACATTCTGTTGGGAATTATCCTTAGGATTAGTAGCAAATAATCCTTATGTTTTGGAGATTTCCAAAACGAAGGGACCACTGCTATTTATTTATCTTAGGAGCTACCTAGAGATTATCATCAAGCAGTCCTTTCGAAATAAAGATCCCTTATCTATTAAAATCACGGTCTTCAATATATCTTCATCACTTTTCGAATCCATAAATTGCTTTGAAGTTGTTTTCGGATGAGGTTACCCAAATCCAGTTCTGGTTCAACATATGTATGTTACATATGCACACACACATATATGTGTGTACGGTACATGCATATATATACATATATATGCATATATCAAGACATAAATTAAATAAAACTATATAATTTAGAAATTTAAATAAAATAGAAGATTTTATTTAAATAACATTTAGAAATGATTTAAATAATTTAGACTTCATAAGCCTAATAAAGATCTAGTAGGAGATTTTTTTTTTTGAAATTTACCCATAACTACCGCTGCAGGCTGGTCCAGTTCCAACAATAGTATCAAAATCCAATAGCCTATGCCGTCTAAATTAGTCAAGTAAGGGTTAAGTATTAAGCTCACATCCAAGACAATAAGGAGTCTAGAAAGTTAGTGTCTAGAATTGGGTTTGGGTAATCAAGTGCTTTATCCCACTCCGCTACCAAGCTGGCCCGAATAGATATGTGAGCCCAAAGGTTGCCCCCAATAGAAACGGCCCAATTTGAATTAGGCCTTAGGCTAATTTTCAAAAAAACTTGAAAATTAAAAATATAAGATTTTAAATTTAATAGTAAAATTTAAGATAGAATGTACATATTATAAATGTGGTAATATATAATAATTTTCAAAATGTTGGAAAATTAATATAAATTAATTTCGAAATTTATAAAATTTATTAATGAGGTTAATAAAATATGTTGATTAAATAAGTTAATTAACTAATTAATATATACATGTGGTATATACTATGATATATGTTATGCTATTTTAAAATGATAAAATAACATAAGTATACATCACACATATGAAATATAATTCGAAAGTAATATAATTTAATTCAAATCGTTGACTTGTTTTACAATACATGTTGTGATAGGTATGTACGAGTCAATAATTTTGCTATGATTTATTGAGCAAAGTCAAGGTTGAAGTGACATTATGACAATATACCGAGAGTTAGAAATTTTATACGATACAATTGATATGGGGTTATCCATCATCCATGGAGCTATGATTTGTTAAGCAAACTCAAGGTCAGAATTCCAAGACGGACAAGTCCTAACACCCACTGGTGAAATTGAAAGACTTCTATGTTTCGCTTAGGGTTTGGACAAACATAAAAGACCAGTGGAAGCTTATTAGAAAAGTGAAATGATAACGTTTAACCTTTCTAATATTATTAGAACATGTGCTATATAATGTTATAGTAATCTATATTGATAAACTTTTGCATTAATTTGATTGATAAAATGATTGTCGGTTAAGATATACAATTGAATTGAATTAAGATATGCAATTGAACTGAACCAAAGATTGACAAACAGAAATATAACATATACTTACCAATAAATGATTATTGCATGTTAATGTTTCAACACCCATGTAAGCACCTGATTTTACCAATACTAAATATATTCATAATTTGGTTGCTCAAGGATTTATTTGGTCGAGACCATGTATTACATTTTATGAGTTTCGAACTTTAGAAGCAGCATAACACTATGGATATTTGACCCATATACTATCGCCTATAAGTGTTATATGAGATACAATCATAGTTCATAATGTACGATAGTTCGATGTAGTTAGTTCATTTGAAATAATCTAGTAAACAAATTGTGAGATCGAGTATTCAATTTGATTGATTACTAAAGGATTTATTATATTAAATATAACACTAGACTAAAACTACAAGAAAGATCTATGAACTCATCCGCTTATATCTCAGTATGATCAGTTTATGCAAAGTGCAACGTATTTGATGTCCTTAAATGTTAAGGATGATTGAGTTCGCTTTTGTAAAGAGTTTGATATTGTGTTGTAGTAAGGTTATCCTTTTCGATGGTTAGACCATCTAGAAAGAATAACGAATGTACAAGAGTAGATGAGATTTAAGGTACAGTTGGGATAAAGAGAGTGAACAGTCACATATACTTCATAAAGAAACATAAAAATGAGAACTGTAATAATAATAATTGATACATAACATTGGAATGAGAAATATGATTTCCATTATGAAATGTATTTCCATGCAGAATTTTTTTTATATGAGATTTACTTCTTTGAGTTCAAGATATTTGATCAAAGAACTCTCCGTTGTAAACTAGTTGTAGTATATGAAATAAATAATCTATATTAAGTGAATGATGGACCTCTGAATTTAGTATGCTATTATAGTAGTGAAATAAATAGTGGAAGCATGTCATATAGCGCTTATTAATTGCATCAAATAATGAAAGTATACCGAACATTATTTATGAAATAATGACTATTTTTCGACATAACCTGAAAAATAGGCAGTTTTGTTTCAGTGTGAATATTATGAATATTTGTTATGAAATAAAACTATATGGTATGTATTTTTAAAACAAAAGTGATGCGTTGAAAAATACTGAAGACATCGACATGATTATGAATCACATGATACCAGTTAATTATATCTCAAAAAATTAATACCAAAATGGTTCCATAAACTTCATCATATTCATCGATGAGTTATTGTAGACATGGACATGAGTATTTGATACGCATGTATAAGTGTAAGATGAGCTCATAGAGTATAAAATGGAAGTAAATAAAATAACATGCGATAAAAATGATTCAGTTTGATCAAATAGGTGAGTACATTAGAAAGAATTTCATATTATCCAATGAATAGTTCAAAACACCATACGAGATAAGTGTTTATAAGAAATTCCTAGATATCGTAGGCCAAGGAGTTGGCAGGTTGTGTGAGTCGAAAGACCGCACGTAATAATTTTATGAAAGAGATCTTGTGTAAATTGTCCCAAAGGAATAATCGGAACGATAGTCATTAGATGACTAATTTATGTTATGAACATAAATATTTTATGAAATAATGCAAAATCAATTTTATATAAGGCAGTTCATATAATGTTTGTGAATGCCCGTTCTATTGCACTAACAACCAATTATTGTTTCAAGAAATACTAGCTTCGAAACGAAGGAATTTCTTTGGAAAATCATTGGTATAAAATGAATTTTGATATGATCTAAAGATAAAACAAATTACCGAATATGAAACGAAATTGATCGAATCTAAATGAATACAATACATTAGAACTTCTAATGACTATTCTTGAGCATTAAAGAGAAACGGTGAGTTTCTCACCATTAGAAAATCAGTTTTTGGTAGCACACAAAAAACGCAACCATAGCTTATGGGTGCATTTTACATATTAGCGTTATACGGCATGCAACTAAAAATTCATGACTTCCTATAGAGTTTAACCCAAACGCTACCGAAAAGAATCTTTTTGCACCATCCACAATACACAACAAATTTTTTTATTGTGATGCTTATAAAACGCCGCCAAAGGCTTACAATCGCGCTAAAAGGTAGTGCCTACTAAAATAAATATTTTGTTAGCATTTTCTAAATTCCATCATATATATATTTTAGGCCTTTTTTACTTGCCACTATATATACTTTGTTCCATTTATTTTGCTACATATTCTTTTTTGTAGCATTTATTAAATGCCGTTAAAAGTTGTTGATTTTCTACGCAGATTTCTTTCACTTTTGTAACCCGTT
This sequence comes from Allium cepa, assembly GCA_030765085.1. NCBI lineage: Eukaryota > Viridiplantae > Streptophyta > Magnoliopsida > Asparagales > Amaryllidaceae > Allium > Allium cepa. Next base: position 117,541,765 of record CM060930.1, on the reverse strand, counting down.
TAGTTTCCACTTTATTTTTTTCACAACACACACACACACACACACACACACATATATATATATATATATATCTGTGTGTGTATCATAATAATTAACATATTTCGACACAAAACCAACAATCACTCGTATAATTATCACATTCAAACAACCGAAAAACACATTAATCACATAATTGAATATGATATGCAAACAATTCAATATAAAATATTTTAAACAAAATAACCATGATCACATAAAATGCATAACAATATAGATACAGTACCATTTCATTGCTAATACAATGTTATAACATAGATGATGATTAAAGGCAAGTACCAATTCATTACTATAGCTGATAATTTCTTCAAAAAAATTTATATATCTAAAGACAAGTATAATAATCAACAATGAGAACTTACACAAAAATTTCTAAGAAATATGGTACATAACTAGTTTAAACTACATCAAATAATATAGATGATAATTATATAAACCAGTGCTTATGTACCTACAGACTTTGTAGATCTACAATCGGTTTCTTATTTTATTTTCAATTTGTGTTCTACTTCTTGAATCATCACTTGTTAAGGTGGAAGAATATTTTTTTTTCTTCCAAGAGTATCATTATATGATGATAAGTTAATGACCTTGTGTCTTTAGTAAGTTTGAAATGAAGTCTATTCATGCAACAAGTTATCTTTCAATTTTTTTAGATTACGAGCCTAAATTTTAAATTTGTACTTTCTATAGCTATGCAATAATAAAACACCATAAAAGTTGAATAATTCATATCTTGTAAGAGAGTGGTAATATATTGTATATAATTTAGTTTGTAAGTATGTTGTAGTTTTAGAGATTACCCATGACTAGAGAACTCGTAAAAATGACAATGGCAAGGATGAAGAGAATGAGTTATGCTCTTTAAGAAATTTAACCATATTCCTTGCAAAAAATTATCCCCAAAATCCAGCCAGAAAAGATATGAAACTAAGATACAGAGCTACAACCTACAAACAACTATTATAATATTAACATTGTTAGTTGATTTAGGTGTGTTTTCACAGTTTCATATGTCAATAGAGAATTCTTTTTATTAGGATAAAAATTCATTAATTCAACTGTTTTCAATTTCATTTTTGGTGCAAAAGGAATTAAGTTAGATATCTGTGTCAACCATATCACTACATATAAAAGAAATAATTTATTTTTTGTTATACGGGATGAAAAAGGAGAACATAGAACTTGCCGTATGGAATAGGAAACTTCTCAAGAAGTAGAAATCGACAATAGAAATAGATGAAAAGGAAACCATCACAAATGTAGTTGTTGAACTTGCAACCTGCAAAAGTATATGTCAACAAACAAGTAGTTCAGTTGTTTTCTTTCTATACACGAGTTCCATTATTTGATTAGTCCATCTTTATCTTTCTATCTATTAAAATAGAAAGGAACACCTATATCATAATATACACTTTTGAAAACTTAATATTATAGGTCTATTTCTACCATATGGTCAAAATTTGCAATAGTATATTGATGTTATTTCAAATAGGGGCAGTGTAGTTTTTTTTCTTCAAGTTTACAGTGCTATTTCAAATAGCCTCAATGTAGTTCTCTTTTAGGTTTTATCTATTTCAACCATGTGGTCAGAAAGTAACCTATATATATACACACAATTAGTTTTAGAACTAATTAAGTCAAAATGAATTTTCAAAAATGGTCCAAAATTGTAAAAAAAAATTGCAAGTAGAATACCTAAGGTATGACACCGACCTTGAAGAGGAGAGGGCCTAGGATGAAGCCAGCACTAGAACCCAGAAGCGCACCAATAATGCTTCCGAGTAATCCACAAACAGTGCATAAAAATAGTTGAAGTGGGCTTCACTCGATCGTAGCTTCGCAGACATGTTCATAGTTTCCTTGTATTCTCCTTCCTTTACTTTATGTCCATAGCTTCATTACTTCCCAACCAAATACTAGAAATGTTATAAGTATCTGATCACAGTAAAATAAGATGAGAATTAGAATTAGAAGAGATGCAAGAAAGACTAGAAATCATGTGTTGGAAAATTTCAATATGTGGACCAAATATGTAAAATAAATGTTTCATGCTATTTTGGTGTAAAGCCTAATTAAAGTAATCAAATTATGAATTAAAGTTAAAAGACTTACATGTATAATTGTCATGGTATTAATGTGCTAGATACTGAGGCAATTCTATTTTGTCGAAGGGCCAAATTAGAAAATGTCAACATTATAAAAAAGGAGTTATGGTCCACAAATTATATAAGCTCCAGTAATTCTCCTAATCTCTTCTATGGAAAAAATTCAGATATAGGGTTTATGTCAATTTGGAAGATCAGATCCAACTTTTACCTTTAGTTTTATCTCTTTCCCTTAATCAGTTTATGAAAACAACTATGGATTCAGATCTAATATAAGATCTAGGGCACGTGCCAATATGGAAAGCCAAACCAAAATTACTTTTCCAATCAACAACTATGAATTCAGGTATCGCTTCCGCTAATTCGTTTACGTTCCTCTGATTTCTTCTCAATCAAATTAATATGGGTCACCTATTAAGACATAGGGCTTCATAATCAATCAATTCTAAAGTTATTGAAACCCTATCAAGTGGCGTTAGAGCCACCCATTATTGATTTCATTGGGATTTTTTTTAGTTATAAGTAAGTATTGAATTGAACTTTTTTAGAAGCCCTGTAATAATCATACTTAAGTTCTAGATTTTCTTGATCTATGCATCAAGGACATTTTGATAATGATTTGGATTTGGTTTATACCAATTTTTTGTTGTAAATTGAAAGGCTAATTTATGAAATTATTATAGTGTAGAAAGATAGATAGATCTAAATAATATGTACGTTATTTATGAAATAGGATAGAATTTTGAAATCATTAAATTATGAGAAATAATCTAACTTCCTCTAAATTTTGAAAAATTATTTATATTGGTTAAAGCATTCACATGTTTATTATTGTATTTTATAAATAAGTTGTGAATTTTAAGGTGAGGAATGTTTTGGATCTGATATTTACATTCCTTTTTTTAATGTTTATAAATGGTATAAACGAATATATATAATTTGGAACCATTTATGCAAGAAATATAAATCTGGTTCTATGGTTATTTTACCTTGCATAATTTTTTGTTAAGTAATTTGGATATTTATATAAGGTATTTGGGTTATTTCAGAAATTTTGGTTAATCAAAAATAAAGTTGTAATGACCCTAAAATAAAATAAAAAAATAAAAAAATATACATAGGAGTTTCTGTTGATAAAAATATAAGGAATTAAGGGGATTAAAAATGATGAATATAGTTCCATGCCTAAGGAATTATAAAAATACACATATTTAATATAAGGGGTGTCTCCTGTCTTATTTAAAAATAAAATAAAATGGAGTTTTATAAGGATCAAATAACTTATGTATTTATGTTAGAAATAATTAGCCTGATATATGTGATTTTTATCACATAAATGTGTATAAGGAGTTGCTGTTTTTTTTAAGGTTAGAATGAAAACAAATATAGGATTAAATATGAATTTTTCTTCTTTTAATTATTTCTTACAAACAACATGGTGAGACAGATTTTTACATCACATAATTATGTATGATAGTGAACATGATTGAATGGAGATAGTAGCTAGGTAGAAAATGCAAGGAGTTTACAGATTCTTTAAACTTAAAAAAAAATGAACAAAAGGTCACATGCATATGGCATGAACAAATGGAGTCATGAAAATGGCATGCAGTGTTTAAAATGTTTGATTCCCGAAATAACTAATTGAGGAAATCAAATATGTACAATTCCAATTAAGGACCACACAAAAATATGATCTGTACATGAATAACAAAGGGGTATCAAAGGGATTACCCATTTTCTTAAACCCTAGAGTGGTTTTATAAAGCCTGTACATAACCATATTCATCACTCTCTCGGGATCAAAACAAACAAAAATAATAATAATAAGATAAACATTAACTTGAGACTTTGAAAGGATCTGCTGTCCAGAGGAACAAGACAATAAAAGAAAACACTAGGTGAGCATTAATCTTTTTATGCAATGGCATTAAGTCCTCTGGTAGGCAGCCTATAATGTTATGATTCATTTAAAATCTCTGAAATGATTTGTTATGGGTGTGATGGATGTTTGTTTGTGCATTTTTTTTTTGTTTGGGGTTTTTAACCTGTATGTGAGTTTCCCAAGTTAAAATGGTTTGAGCATTTTTGTTCTAAATTATTCTGATGAAATATGGATCTAAATTATTTAAGAAATAGGCAGCAAGACAGTGACCTAGCTCATGTTTATTTTTTAGATATTGAAGCATGAAACCAAATGTCCATATCATAAGTCAGAGGAGAGTTTCTAGGTTTTTGGGGGAATTTCCTTAATAAAACTCTTATCCTTATATTCATAGTAATATAATAGGATCATGATGCTTAAATTATTTTTAGGAAGACTATAGGCATGTTGCATTTTATGTAATAAGGAATATAAAATGGAAAATATGGGGCAGGACCAGAAAGTATAAAAGTAAATATACCTTTCTGAAACATGAATGAACTGGAAGTTTATGTGATTAAATTCATAAATAGAAGCTTAATAAAATAAGCAGAAACTGGAGGGGGATTTATTAAATTAATAAATCCTATAAATGAATGAAAGAAGAATTAAATTGGTCATTTGGGAGTTAGTCAATGATCTGCTTGCTTCAGGTGGGAGCAAGTATATGCATGGTGCAATTGCATCCTGAGGCCTTTGTGTGTTGGAATGAATTAAATAACCTGGGAGTTTCCTTCACAATGCATACATGGTGTTCATTTGACAAGGAGTTATAGACCACAAAATAAATAGGAAATGGAATTTTAAATCTGGGTTATGATTGTCTAGACAGGGAGTTAAATTAATCAGGTTTTAATATGATGCTCTGATTGATAGCTGGGTGAAATTGGGAGAACAATATCTGAGATCACTTATTTAAAAATGGAATTATGAATGATGTATGGTTTGCTGAGTATTGGTTGAATGTATGGATGTGTCTTTGAAACTGTTTGGTATTAACTACTAATATGCAAAGTTTGAAACCTGCTAGATTAGGTAAATATTGCAAGTTCACCAGAATTATGAATATATGTATGAAATTTGATTAGTGTTCATACCAGTGTAAACTGACCCTTTTGGTTGCCCTTGCAATCATCTGGGTGTCCCATTGAAATTGGGGCAGCTCAGTGATTTGCCTGCAGGAAAGTGAAGTTGGCTTGATGGATGAAGAAGGCATTAGCTACTAGTATAAATAAAAGAAACTTGTTTTATATTTGCAGATGCCTTGTAATGATTTCTGTTAGTCAAGATTACAAGTAGTAGTTAAAGTTAATTGTAGGGAGTTTTCTGTGTAATTGGTTTAAAAGCATGTACTTAAGAAAACCTATTTTGAATGACTGTTAAAGGTGAATGATTAACTACTGTTTTTATGAGAGATCTTGTTTGGAGAAACCAGGGAATGAACATACTATATAAATATGATATGTGTATGTGTAAATTTCTGATTTTTATTGCCTGAGTTTATTTTGTAATTTTATGAAAAACCAAAGAATTAAGATAAATGATCTTTAAGAGGAATGAGCCTGCAAGATTTTGCATAAGAAATAATCTAGAGTAATGAATGCAGGCATGGCAGATAACTAATACTATTTGTACATGAATTCTGGAGAGATTATAACATTGCAATCATGTGTCTGATTTCAAAATACAAATATAATAAAAGAAGCAAACCTGTAAGTATTTTGTATTTTTGGTTGTTGGCTTAAATGGAAGAATTCCCAGGAGTTTGCACAAGGCAGTATCATGCTTGTGTTAGGAATAGTATTTGTAGAAGAGTGTTAACATAAGCATAATGGGTTTGAAAGTGGCAATATGGCCGGACTAGATGGCCATGGGGGTCAAGCCATTATAGTCTGAAAGCATTTCACTTCAATTCATGAAGTGTAAGTGTTTCCAGAAAAGAAAAAAAACTCCAAGCAACCCTTAAAAAGACTCCAAGCACATTCAACATAAACTCCAAGTATTCAAGTCAGTGTTAGGATAAATTTGAAATTGCAATATAACTTTATTTGTTCAAACTTGAAATGGTAAGTAGGAATCAGTCCCAATGTTCATGCTTGCAAGTGTAAATTTTTTTTGAAGTTATTTCCTACAAGAACGTGATAACTATCATAAGTACAATCAAATGCCATTTTAGTGATTAATAGACTTGTTTAGGCAGAAAGTCTAGAAAATAAAAGGTGCTGTGCATTGCAGTATTATAAATATAAGTATTATAAATGCACAAATATAAATTTTGCTGTAGAGCAAAAATTTAGGGGAAAACAAATATATGTCATCAAATATATAATTGTCGTTATGTGTTTTGTGTACTGATATGATTATATTAGTAATCTAGGGTCTTGGGAAAAATATTTGGAAATTATCTAAATATTCAAATATAGCAGAAAAGAGGTTTAGTGATAAAAAAAATCTATGTTTTAAGAATAGGGTCACCACAGTTTTGGTATCAGACCTATGTTTTAAATAACATAGTAAATATTATTGTATGCATATGGATGTTTGAATGCATTGTTTGAATTATTGGGATTGGATGATTTTGTTTATGTCAAAATAAAATGTATGTTTGTGATACATGCACAGAGTGCACTTAAAAAAAAATAAACAAAGTAAATACATCAAAAATGATGGAGGTAAACAAACTAACATAAAAATCATATTTATAGCATTATGGTAGGACCAAGACATCACACAGGTGCAGGACCATCATGTAAGCCACCTGTGATAAGCATGGAAGATTTTGTAAGAGCTTTGAGAGATGGAATAGCACCAAGGCTTGACAACCCTCACGAGGAGCTCTCCAAACTGCTTAAGACATGCACCAATTTGGGAGGGAAGGATTTTGAAGGTACTGAAGGAGCTATGGGTGTTCAAACTTGGATAAGAACTATGGAGAGAGTCTTTACAGATATGCAAATCAATGACCAAAGGAAAAGACAGATAGCTTCAAGAAGGTTGAAGGGGGTTGCACTGGATTGGTGGGAGGTTGTGACAGCAGGAAGGCCAGAGAATGGCATCACTTGGGATGAATTCAAAGTCATGCTTGAGGCTAGATTTGTCCCAGCATCTGCCAAGGCCACACTGCTAGAAGACTTTATCAGATTAAGGCAAGGAAGCATGAGTGTAAATGAGTACACTCAGAAATTTGAAGCATTATCTAAGTATGGAATGGTGTTGATAGGGAATGCAGAAGCAAAGAATGTAAGGTACATTCAAGGCTTGAACCCTAGTCTATCAAGAGCAATGTTGCCATACAAGGATAAAACCTTTGATCAAGTAATTGATCTAACTCTCTCATTTGAGCAACATGACACCACAAGAGAGAAGTTCAGGAACATGAAGCTCAATAAGAAGAAGGGAGGTCAGAACAAAGTGCAACCTTATGACAAGAAAAATGCAAGCAAGGGAGTTAAGAAGGGGGAAGGAGTAGTAGCACCTGAAAGCAAGAAACTCACTCATTGTTTTAATTGTGGAAAAGCTGGACATTATAGTAACCAATGCCCTGACCCTAAAATACCTAGAGGAGGCTGCTATAATTGTGGAAAGATGGGTCATCTAAAGAAGGATTGCCCAGAGACTAATAGGAGAACAGCAAAGGTAGGAGCTTTGGCAGCAAACAACATTGGGAAAGTTGGGCAACTTGAAGGTATAATTTTAATCAATACCCAACCAATATCAGTAATATATGACACTGGTGCCTCACATTCACTAATATCTCTGGAAATTGTAAAGAAGTTAGCACTTGCTTGTGTTTCTATTGATCAACCCTTAACTATATACAGCCCTATAGGAAGTTATTGTATGTTAGGAATGAAGTGTGTGGGTCTGAAACTAATTATAGGAGGTTATGAATTTAATTCAGATCTATATACTTTAAATTGTCCTGGTATTGGGATTATTTTGGGGGTAGATTGGTTAATGAAAAATAAAGCAATTTTAAATTTAGAAAATCTAACTATTTCTTTGGAGACAAATGGAGGCAAAAGAATTACAATCCTAAGTGAAATAGCAAAGAATACATGTTTTAATAAAATTTGGAGTATTAATGAAATTCAAAAGGAATTAAAAATAGAGGAAATCCCAGTAGTCAATGAATACATAGATGTGTTTGGAGAAGTAAGGGGAATTCCTCAAAATAGGCCAGTTGAATTCAAAATAAAATTAATGCCAGGAACTAACCCAATCATTAAGAAACCTTACAGGATGGGTCCAAAAGAGTTAGTGGAATTAAAACACCAACTAGAAGAATTAGAAGAGAAGGGGTTCATAAGATCAAGCAGTTCTAGTTGGGGTTCCCCAGTGCTCTTTGTCAAGAAGCATGATGGAACAATGAGGATGTGCGTGGATTATAGGGATTTAAACAAGGTGACCATTAAGAATAAGTACCCACTGCCTAGGATAGATGATCTATTTGATCAATTGCATGGGGCTAAAATATTTTCAAGGCTAGATTTGGCCTCTGGATTTCACCAAATGAAGTTTGCAGAGGAAAGCATTGAGTACACAGCTTTTAACACAAGATATGGCCTTTATGAATTTCTAGTAATGCCATTTGGTTTAACAAACGCTCCCTCCTATTCTGTAGATTTGATGAATAGAATTTTTAGAGACTTTTTGGATAAATTTGTTTTGGTATTTATTGATGACATATTAATTTATTCAAAATCAGAAAATGAACATGCTATGCACCTACACTTAGTATTATCCAGGCTCAGAGAACATGAATTAAAAGCCAAGTATTCAAAGTGTACATTTCGGCAACATGAAGTGAAATTTTTGGGACACATAGTGTCACAGCAAGGGGTGAGTGTGGATCCAAGCAAGGTCATTGCAGTTCAATCATGGAGTAGACCCAAAACAGTGACTGAAGTGAGATCATTCTTAGGATTAGCAGGGTACTACAGAAGGTTCATCAAGGATTTTTCAAGAATAGCCACACCAATGACCAAGCTAACAAAGAAAAACCAACCATATGTGTGGACTGAGCAGTGTGACCAAGCCTTTGAGAAATTGAAGCAAGCATTGCTGGAGGCCCCTGTCTTACAAATCCCAGAGGAAAATGAAGGAATGGTTGTATACACTGATGCTAGTGGGTCTGGGTTAGGTGCAGTGCTCATGCAACATGGCAAGGTGGTGGCATATGCATCAAGACAGCTTAAACCCAATGAGACCAAATATGCAACTCATGATTTAGAATTAGCTGCAATAGTGTTTGCATTAAAACTTTGGAGGCATTATTTACTTGGGGCAAAATTTGAATTATTCACAGTTCATCAAGCATTGAAGTATTTATTTTCTCAAAAAGACTTGAATATGAGACAAGCAAGGTGGATGGAATTTCTAGCTGCATATGATTTAGATATTTATACACCCCTGGAAAAGCTAATAGGGTGGCAGATGCTTTAAGTAGAAATCATATTAGATTGGCAAGTTTGATGATTGATGAATTTAAAGACCTTGTAATGCTTGGGGAGGCAGATATATATAGCAAGGATGGAGTTAAATATAAAGAGCATGGTGACATGGTGGAGTATGGTACACTGGGATTGATCACAGTGAGATCTAACCTGGTGGAGAAAATTGGCGACATGCAAGACCAAGATCAAAATTTAAAGGAGAAGAAAGAAATGTTATTGAATAACATTGAGTTGGAAAATTTTAAAATAGACCCAAAGGGATATTTGAGGAAAAATGAAAAGTTTTGTGACCAGACATTGCAAAATTAAAAGAAGAAATCATGAATGAGCATCACAAAACCAAGTACACCATACACCCTGGAGGCACTAAAATGTATCATGATTTAAAAAGGAGCTACTGGTGGCCAGGAATGAAACAAGCAGTGGCAAAATATGTGGCAAAGTGTTTGACTTGTCAGCAAATTAAGGCAAACTATCAAAAACCCTCTGGTCTGTTGCAACATTTGGAGGTACCTCAGTGGAAATGGGAAAGTGTTTCCATGGATTTTGTAGATGGTTTGCCTAGAACTAGGAAAGGTAATGATAGTATATGGGTAATTGTTGATAGATTAACCAAGTCTGCTCACTTTGTCCCTGTCAGATCAGACAGAAATGCACATAGGCTTGTACAATTATTTATCAAGGAAGTGGTAAGGTTACATGGTATACCAAAGACCATTGTAAGTGATAGAGACACTTTGTTCACCTCAAGATTTTGGGAGAGCTTCCAAGAAGCAATGGGAACTCAACTCTGTTTAAGCACTGCCTACCATCCTCAAAGTGATGGGCAAACAGAGATAGTGAATAAAATATTGGAGGATCTATTGAGAGCATGTGTGCTTGATTTTGGGGGCAATTGGGAGGATCACATCCATTTGGCAGAATTTACTTACAACAATAGCTATCAGTCAACAATAGGAATGGCTCCCTTTGAAGCCTTGTATGGGAGACCCTGCATGTCTCCTGCCTGTTGGTTGGATGTAAGGGAGGGTATAATATTGGGGCCAGATCATGTTAAAGAAACTTCCAACATAATTGAGTTAGTTAGGCATAGGATGAAGACAGCACAATCAAGACAAAAGTCTTATGCAGATAGAAGGAGGAAGCCAATGGAGTTTGAAATAGGAGAGTATGTTTTTCTGAAAGTATCACCAATGAGGAAGGTGTTCAGGTTTGGAAAATCTGGCAAGCTTTCACCAAGATTTGTAGGACCATATGAAATTGTACAGAGAGTTGGTACCATGGCCTATAAGCTTAAGTTACCAGAAGAGTTGAGTGGTGTACATCCAGTATTTCATGTTTCTCAATTGAGAAAGTGGGTACATGATAAAGGAGCAATTTTGGAGTCACCTACTCAAATTCCAGTTCATAAGAACTTGGTCTATGCAAATGAGCCAGTAGGGATTGTTGCCAAGGAGGAAAAGAGGTTTAGAAACAAGGTGATCAAACTAGTGAAAATACAATGGAGCTTGGACACAAATGATTGTACATGGGAAGTTGAAGACAAAATGAGGGCTAAATACCCCAATCTGTTTTCTGATGGAGAGGTACGTTTAAGTAGCTTTATGATGGCTTTCTGAATGTTTTTTTTTCTTCTTTTCTGTTTGCTTTTAAAAAAATTGTGAGTATGAGGTTATGGAGTTAAAACCGATTTTGGACTAGAGCTTTCATTTGGAGAAATTAGAAGAAATTATGGGGACATAATTCCTTTAAGTGGGAGGGTATGTAATGACCCCAAAATAAAATATAAAAAAATAAAATAAAAAATATACATAGGAGTTTCTGTTGATAAAAATATAAGGAATTAAGGTGATTAAAAATGATGAATATAGTTCCATGTCTAAGGAATTATATAAATACACATATTTAATATAAGGGGTGTCTCCTGTCTTATTTAAAAATAAAATAAAATGGTGTTTTATAAGGATCAAATAACTTATGTATTTATGTTAGAAATAATTAGCCTGATATATGTGATTTTTATAACATAAATGTGTATAAGGAGTAGCTGCTTTTTTTTAAGGCTAGAATGAAAACAAATATAAGATTAAATATGAATTTTTCTTCTTATAATTATTTCTTACAAACAACATGGTGAGACAGATTTTTACATCACATAATTATGTATGATAGTGAACATGATTGAATGGAGATAGTAGCTAGGTAGAAAATGCAAGGAGTTTACAGATTCTTTAAACTTAAAAAACAATGAACAAAAGGTCACATGCATATGGCATGAACAAATGGAGTCATGAAAATGGCATGCAGTGTTTAAAATGTTTGATTCCCGAAATAACTAATTGAGGAAATCAAATGTGTACAATTCCAATTAAGGACCACATAAAAATATGATCTGTACATGAATAACAAAGGGGTATCAAAGGGATTACCCATTTTCTTAAACCCTAGAGTGGTTTTATAAAGCCTGTACATGACCATATTCATCACTCTCTCGGGATCAAAACAAACAAAAACAATAATAATAATAAGATAAACATTAACTTGAGACTCTGAAAGGATCTGCTGTCCAGAGGAACAAGACAATAAAAGAAAACACTAGGTGAGCATTAATCTTTTTATGCAATGGCATTAAGTCCTCTGGTAGGCAGCCTATAATGTTATGATTCATTTAAAATTTCTGAAATGATTTTTTATGGGTGTGATGGATGTTTGTTTGTGCATTTTTTTTTTGTTTGAGGTTTTTAACCTGTATGTGAGTTTCCCAAGTTAAAATGGTTTGAGCATTTTTGTTCTAAATTATTCTGATGAAATATGGATCTAAATTATTTAAGAAATAGGCAGCAAGACAGTGATCTAGCTCATGTTTATTTTTTAGATATTGAAGCATGAAACCAAATGTCCATATCATAAGTCAGAGGAGAGTTTCTGGGTTTTTGGGGGAATTTCCTTAATAAAACTCTTATCCTTATATTCATAGTAATATAATAGGATCATGATGCTTAAATTATTTTTAGGAAGACTATAGGCATGTTGCATTTCATGTAATAAGGAATATAAAAATGGAAAATATGGGGCAGGACCAGGAAGTATAAAAGTAAATATACCTTTCTGAAACATGAATGAACTGGAAGTTTATGTGATTAAATTCATAAATAGAAGCTTAATAAAATAAGCAGAAACTGGAGGGGGATTTATTAAATTAATAAATCCTATGAATTAATGAAGGAAGAATTAAATTGGTCATTTGGGAGTTAGTCAATGATCTGCTTGCTTCAGGTGGGAGCAAGTATATGCATGGTGCAATTGCATCCTGAGGCCTTTGTGTGTTGGAATGAATTAAATAACCTGGGAGTTGCCTTCACAATGCATACATGGTGTTCATTTGACAGGGAGTTATAGACCACAAAATAAATAGGAAATGGAATTTTAAATCTGGGTTATGATTGTCTAGACAGGGAGTTAAATTAATCAGGTTTTAATATGATGCTCTGATTGATAGCTGGGTGAAATTGGGAGAACAATATCTGAGTTCACTTATTTAAAAATGGAATTATGAATGATGTATGGTTTGCTGAGTATTGGTTGAATGTATGGATGTGTCTTTGAAACTGTTTGGTATTAACTACTAATATGCAAAGTTTGAAACCTGCTAGATTAGGTAAATATTGCAAGTTCACCAAAATTATGAATATATGTATGAAATTTGATTAGTGTTCATACCAGTGTAAACTGACCCTTTTGGTTGCCCTTGCAATCATCTGGGTGTCCCATTGAAATTGGGGCAGCTCAGTGATTTGCCTGCAGTAAAGTGAAGTTGGCTTGATGGATGAAGAAGGCATTAGCTACTAGTATAAATAAAAGAAACTTGTTTTATATTTGCAGATGCCTTGTAATGATTTCTGTTAGTCAAGATTACAAGTAGAAGTTAAAGTTAATTGTAGGCAGTTTTCTGTGTAATTGGTTTAAAAGCATGTACTTAAGAAAACCTATTTTGAATGACTGTTAATGGTGAATGATTAACTACTGTTTTTATGAGAGATCTTGTTTGGAGAAACCAGGGAATGAACATACTATATAAATATGATATGTGTATGTGTAAATTTCTGATTTTTATTGCCTGAGTTTATTTTGTAATTTTATGAAAAAACCAAAGAATTAAGATAAATGATCTTTAAGAGGAATGAGCCTGCAAGATTTTGCATAAGAAATAATCTAGAGTAATGAATGCAGGCATGGCAGATAACTAATACTATTTGTACATGAATTCTGGAGAGATTATAACATTGCAATCATGTGTCTGATTTCAAAATACAAATATAATAAAAGAAGCAAACCTGTAAGTATTTTGTATTTTTGGTTGTTGGCTTAAATGGAAGAATTCCCAGGAGTTTGCACAAGGTAGTATCATGCTTGTGTTAGGAATAGTATTTGTAGAAGAGTGTTAACATGAGCATAATGGGTTTGAAAGTGGCAATATGGCCGGACTAGATGGCCATGGGGGTCAAGCCATTATAGTCTGAAAGCATTTCACTTCAATTCATGAAGTGTAAGTGTTTCCAGAAAAAAAAAAACTCCAAGCAACCCTTAAAAAGACTCCAAGCACATTCAACATAAACTCCAAGTATTCAAGTCAGTGTTAGGATAAATTTGAAATTGCAATATAACTTTATTTGTTCAGACTTGAAATGGTAAGTAGGAATCAGTCCCAATGTTCATGCTTGCAAGTGTAAATTTTTTTTGAAGTTATTTCCTACAAGAACTTGATAACTATCATAAGTACAATCAAATGTCATTTTAGTGATTAATAGACTTGTTTAGGCAGAAAGTCTAGAAAATAAAAGGAGCTGTACATTGCAGTATTATAAATATAAGTATTATAAATGCACAAATATAAATTTTGCAGTAGAGCAAAAATTTAGGGGAAAACAAATATATATCATCAAATATATAATTGTCTTTATGTGTTTTGTGTACTGATATGATTATATTAGTAATCTAGGGTCTTGGGAAAAATATTTGGAAATTTATCTAAATATTCAAATATAGAATAAAAGAGGTTCAGTGATAAAAAAAATCTATGTTTTAAGAATAGGGTCACCACAAAAGTATGCTCCTTTAATGTGTTTATGTTTATTTTATTATTGAAATAAATTTTAACATGACACTAATTTACATTTTAGACCACATAACGGTCAATGTCATTTATTTTTATTATATTGCATTAAATGTGGTTGCTATGGTAATAAATTAACTAATTTATTATCATAAATGCAGTAAATGCGTCAGTTGCAATAAATTTAATAAAGCGGCATGTTTGTATTTGGAATAAAAAAAGACATATGGTTTATTATTTGATGCATTTATGCTTAATACTTATATATATTTTACATGTATGACCCATGCTTGTTGAAAACATGTTTCACTTTCGTGCTTTGGTTAGAAAAAAATAAAAGGAGCGGCAGTTTTTATATTTTGTCCAAATGCATAATTACTGACCTTAATTAAGTATTCAAATAATAAACTAAAGATAAAGTGGTACATTTGCATTTTGTATAACTATATTGTGGTTCGGATATACATTATATTTACTACATCCGTTCATGTTATTTATTACGACATTTACTATGTCATTTATGTATAATTTTACATGGAATTTAATTCTAGCGTTCATCAGTAACATTTATTATGTGATTTATTTATAATATCTTGTATCATACTTATTAAGAAAATGTCATGAACGTAACCACATACTTAAAGTAAAAGACTATAACAGCTATGATTCAAACATGTGCCATAGTTAAATTTTAAGGTTTTCAAGTGTCATATAGATTAAAATGCTTTTGGGAGGATTTTATAGCACTTGAAATATTGTACATACACTAAGAAATGAATTCAAATATATTTTTGGTGTCTCTTTGCGAACTAATTTTAGTTGTTCATTAAAATGTTTGATATTTATATGCATTTATACATGCGGATGTTAGCCACCCCAAAGGAAGACTAATATTTGGCCGAATAATTTACACATGTGTGGTGATAAATATGTGATAATTATAAGGTTTTACAAGTAAATAACTAATCGTCCAAAGAAGATTGTTATTTGACTTGAATTTACTATCAGTGTTTGATCATTACAACAAGAGTATCACTTGCAGCTAATATTACTGTCCAAGGACTTGATATTAATGTTGTGTTAGGTATATTGAGAAGAGACTTACCAATTATTTGAATTTACTATGACTGATATTGGATATGAGTATATACGGTCAATCCTTAATTTTTGTTCATTTTTATCCTAATTTAACTAAAGTGTCTACCAATTTTAATGTTCTTACCTTGTTTGGACTAACTCTAAGGATTATTAGGAGAGCATGTTGTTTGTTCTTAACTTCATGGATCTAGCTCTTGCTATTAGAAGGGTCACACCCACTCACATTATGGTTGAATGCTCTTATAATATCATGAAGAACATTCAAAGTTAAGATAATTCAAAAAGAAAGAGTCAAAAGGTCATAAAGTAAAATATTTCAAAAGCTTTCAAGGATGTGGTATCCATAGGGGATAACGTATTTTAATGAGTTCTTTATAGAGAATGAAGAGTGTTTCCTTAAAATGGTAAGGAGAAACAAGCATGCTTTATATTGCTCGATTGCATAAAGTCAAAAAAAAGGAAACATAAATAAGTACTATATGGAAATTATTGCTTTAAAAGTTAAAGGCACTCAAGTTATTGTTATTCTTTCTTGTACTCTCTTTATTCACAGTATAACCATTTTAAGATTATTATTATTTTTCTTAAGAATAAAATGAACTTTAGTGAGCTTATTTCATATTATGGTAAGAAGAAGAGAGATTGAAGGATGGTAAGATAGAAAATACCTATTTATCATACATTGCAAAAATATGTATAAATAAGGATAAAGAAGTCGCTAAAGATCTAGAAGAAAAGAAATAACATATAAATATATTTATACTTGTTTCTTAAATAAGATATACAGATATATAAAGTAAAGTTTACTAGATATTATTGAGATTTCAATAATATTGTTAGGATTTATTTGATATTTTTTTGCTATGCTATCATTTAGATAGATTTTGGTTTTCTATTTCTAATATGAACAAATTGGGTTATTACTATTCATGTAGAAATAATAAGATTGATTTATGAATAAATTCAAACATTGTTGGAATTAAAGTTATTAATGTTTTAAGTATAGCTTTTATACACACACACACACACACACACACACACACACTTATGCTGATACCTTTTAGAATGAAGTCTCGAATTTTGATTCGGTGATTAATATGAGTATTTGTTTTAGCTTACTAAATAATTGTAGATTGAGGCACTAAAGATAGTAAAAATTTGTTAGTATTATAAGCAACTTAAAAGCTACAAGTTTTATAAACCCACACTAAGAAAAAATGTATAAGATAGGAAAGCTACAATTTTTGAGATGTTGAGTTCGGGGGGGGGGGGGGGGGGATAATGTACGTATCATTGTTTTCAAAGAGAATTATTATCTTCGATTCAACTACAGTTACTTCTTCGGATAATGTATAGGATTTGTTTCCTTTCATTAACATGAAGTAAATTAAAAAAATGATAAGACAATGTTAAACAAAATTTTAAGGTATGTATCATTGTCTTTAAGGAGAATCATTATCTTCGATTTAACTACAGTTACAGCTTCGGATAATATATAGGATTTGTTTCCTTTAATTAACAATAAGTAGATTAAGAACCATAATAAGACATTGTCAAACTAAATTTTCTTCAAATTAAGGTTATTGTTCTAAGAAAACAAACTCAACAACCTAAAGTGTAATGTCACTAAGGAAATCCACTTAAAAAGAAGAAATATTGTTCTGATGATTATGCAGTATTTTTTCATAAAGACAAATATTGGATTAGTGAAGATGATTCTTTGGACTTGCATCAATCCATATAAGGTACTACTTTGAAATGTAGATTTATGGTATGAATATATAGTCTAAATCTATAAGGATAGTAAAATTTGAGATCTTTCCCACTACCTTGAGGTAACAAGATCATAGGTTGTGGACAATTATTCGAAACCAAAATGGATTAAGTGAGTAATGTGGAAAGGTATAAGGCTCATTGTAGAAATGACTATACTAAAAAGGAAAACAATATTTTATTTTTAAAAAGACTTTTTCTTCGGTTTTACTGAACGATTCTTTAGAATTATTTTGAAAATTGTTATACATTATGATTTTAAGCAATATCAGAAGGATATAAAGTCGTGTTTCTTAATGGAGATATCGATGAAACAACTTAAGAAAACCACTAATGGATTACCCTCTTGTTTTAGGGATTCAGATGCACCATTATTATTCATAGGGTACTATTTGGATTATCACAAAAGGGCTGGGTAGATAAGGCTTTAAAAAAAATTGGTATGAAAAATGTAAATCAATCCTCTTTTGCCAAAATAGACAAATGTTGTCTTATATAGTAATATAAGAACATCCTTGGAGCTAAAGAAATGCAAAAGATTCCTCACGCATTTGAGGTGTGAAGTCTAATGCATGCTAAAGCATATACACATATGGATATTGCATGTATTATTTGACAGATATCTTACTGTCATTAAAAGTTGATCAATTATTACTAACCATAATGGTTACGAGATATCTTTAAGAAACAAAAGATTATATGCTCAAGACGGATTGGTTAGAGATCATAAGGCATTACAGTCTGAATATTTTGGATGTCAAGAATAAAAAAGATCCACTTTAGATAACAATAATATTGTTGTTGTTATTTTTTCCAATGAAGCTATATAAAAAAAGCTGTCGTACAGATACTTATAGCCTTCTTTGCTATTTTCCACTATAGGGCATCCGATGATGGAACATAATTGTATAATTTTGTCACAAAGTAATGGACTATTGAATAAAAAAATTGAAAGATCATTAAAGAAATATTGTAGCAATAAATAATATATTATTTTCCAATAAGGGGAGAGTCCAAAATTGATTGTAATTCATAGAGCATACTATGACAAACTCCACTATAGCGAATCCGCTTACAAAAGGATTATCACCCAAGATCTTTCATGAGAATCTTGCTCAATTGGTGTAGCTTTTGTGTAAGAATATTTAGGTTCAGGGGAAGTTTTCATTTGGTACCGTCATATGACACATAGCTCTATACTTTGGTTACAGATACATATCATGTTCTTTTTTTGATCAGAAATAAAGCAACAAAATTTTGTTTGCACTCTATATTGTTCAAATATTGAATGTTTTGATCTCACTAAAGTAGGACCAGTTGGAAATAGACATGTACAAATTACATATCATGTGATTTTCATGCTACGCATCCATAATTGATCTATGTCATTTGACTGAGTTGGTATATGTGACCATTGATTGGTTTAGTTACATTGAAAGTAACGGAAACCACTTTGATCCTTTGTTAGCATAGTTCATGGACGAGATTGTTACAAAAACACTTTATGTTATAAATAGCAAATTTTGGAGCTCATAAAGTTAAACACATTTATAAGGTTATTATATATATGGCCCAGCGAGAGATTGTTGGAAAATTTCAATATGTGGGCCACGTATGTAAAACAAATATATCGTACTATTTTGGTGTAAAGCTTAACTAAAGTGATCAAATTATGAATTAAAGTTAAAGGCTTACAGGTATAATTGTCATGGTATTAATGTGTAGATACGGAGGCAATTCTATTTTGTTGAAGGGCCGAATTAGAAAATGCCAACATTATAAATAAGGGTTATAGTCTCCACATTACATAAGCTTCATATATTCTCCTAATCTCTTCTATGGAAATAATTCAGATCTAGGGTTTATGTCAATTTGGAAGATCGGATTCAACTTTTGTTTTTAGATTTATCTCTTTCCCTTAATCAGTTTATGAAAACACCAACAATGGATGCTGATCTAATATAAGACCTAGGGCTTATATCAATATGGAAAACCAAACCAAATTTACTTTTCTAATTAACAACTATGAATTCAGGTATGGATTCTGCTAATCGTTTACTTTCCTCCGATTTCTTCGCAATCAAATTAGTATGGGTCACCTATTTAGACCTAGAGTTTCATGATTAATCAATCATAAAGTTATTGAAATCCTAACATTATGAATATAGTTGGTGTTCATGCACTGTAGCACAGTTCTTTATATTTATCTTATGATATATCAGTTTGCACATTGTATGAGAAGTTAGTGCTACTAATAAACCTTTCCATACAGAAGCAAGTCTAAGAAAAATAATTATCATTATTATTCAAGAAACATGGTAGAAATAAACTCCGAACATGTTAAGAGAAATTAAATACATGCCGAAATCGGGAAAAAAATTTAAGGAAAAAGAATTTAAAATGAATTTTTGGATTTTATAAAGTAAAGAGCAAGTGCAAAGATGATTGTCGTGCGCAGAAGGGCCACTGCTTTGAAAGCTAAGCTTAATATAACGATCCTTCAAAAACTTATGCACTTAAGGTTGAAAGATTTGAAGATTAAAAGATTAAATTATCTAGAATTTTAGCTATATTTGAAAGATAATTTTATTTTGGGGGAATTCGTGCAAAGAAAGTGATGAATGATGCGATTTTTCTTTATTGTATTCTTTCACAGTGAAGAGAGAGAAATAAAAGAGGATGAATTAAACATAGATTTGTTTTTTCTACCTTTCTCTCAAAAAAATTAATCCCAATAAATAAAAATTTCAGAAACGAAACAAGTTGATCATTTAATAAGTACACATATAATGTTGAATGATGAAAAGACTATGATTTTTATTGTATTTATACAACATGAACACCCATATAAATATTTTAAAACATCAAATAAATTGCAGTTCTATTTTTCCCTTATCTTGTCAAGTATGTCAGTTGTAGTCTACACATGCATGTTGGAATTTGCAAACCCTCTTTCTATATTTAGTTAATGGAGAAGAATAAATGTTGCAGCATCTTAATTAAGCATGTGGTTGGAAAATTAAGGCTGGGAATAGTAATAAATTATATGCACTCTTCAAGCAAGAAAGGTGGCAATGCATTAGTATAAATAGAGCCAATACGTATTAACAATCTTAAGATATGAGAAATAAAAGAGTAGTATCTCTTAAGAAAAGAAGTGCTCATTTGTAATAAAATTATATTACTAATACATGTGTGTACATACCATGCAATATTTAATATATTTCCAAGGAACCCACTATGTTTCTAACAAGTTGGCATCAGAGCTAAGGTTCAATTTATTGTTTAAGAAGATGAGGTACATAATGGCGAATATGATTCAACCCCAAATTCTGAAATTGACAAATACAAATTATGGAAATTGGAGTACTCAAATGAAGGTATTGGACAGGTCACAAGATATTTGGGACATAGTCGAAGAAGGATGCAACGAGCCCGTAGATGCTACGGAGGAAGCAGCTTTAACAAATGCCTAGAAGATCGCATTGAAGGAGTCTCCAAAAAAAGATAAGAAAGCTTTGTTTCAGATTTTTCAAGGTATTGATTAATCAACCTTCGAAAAAATTTCGGACGCAAGGATATCAAAGGATGCGTGGGAGATTCTGCAGAAATCATTCCAAGGAGCCGAAAAAGAAAAAAGGTATGACTGCAATTACTACAAGCTGAATTTGAAACTTTGAAGATGAAAAGTTCAAAAAATATTTGTGAATACACCACTCATCTAAAAACTGGCAAACGAGGTAAAAAGAAATGGAGAAACACTTAATGGTACGAGGATAATCGAAAAGCTCCTTTGTTCGTTGACAAGAAAATTTGATTATGTCGTTACAGCCATTGAGGAATCAAAAGATTTATCCTCAATTTTAATTGATGAACTTATGGGTTCTCTTCAAGTCCATGAACAGAGAATGAACCAAAATGATTATTCAATTCATTTGGAGAAGACATTGCAAAGTAAGGTGTTAATCAATGATCATCAAGGTGGTAATAGTTATGTACGTGGAAGAGGAGATTATGGTGGCTATCGAGGTGGCTACCAAGATGGACGAGGATGCGGAAGACAACCTTTTCACAAAGGTCGGCAAAAAGAAGGTTATCGGTCGGTTGGTCGTAGTCGAGGATTTCGAGGCCGAGGAAGAGGTGGATTTCAATAACGAGGTGATAAGTCTCAGTTTCGATGTTATAATTGCAAAAAATATGGTCACTTCGGTTATGAGTGCAAATCAAATCCTGAGGTGGAAGAAAGAAGTCAGTTTATAGCAGCAAATAAAGATAAAGATGTGGAATCTGCCATATTCCTCACTTATAAAGAAGATGAAGAATATAATAAATATATTTGGTATCTTGACACTAGCACCAGCAATCATATGAGTGGCCAAAAGGAATTATTCATGGAGGTAGACGATACAGTCAAAGGAGATGTTACTTTCGATGATTCATCGAAAATTCCAGATAAAGGGAAAGGTACGATTATGATTATCTTAAAGAATGGTAATAAGAAGTATATACATGGTTTCTATTATATACCTGCTTTGAAAAGTAATAACATCAGCCTTGGCCTACTTTTGGAGAAAAAGTATGACATACATATGAGGGAGAACTCTCTTATAATCAGAAATTAAGTTCAAGAATTGATTGCCAAAGTTGAGATGACAAAGAATCGTCTATTAACACTAGATATGCAGATAAAGATGAAACATTGCTTGAAGTCGGCATTAAAAATAACTCATTGTTATGGCATTTAAGATTAGCCATCTTTGATTTACTGGCCTGAAAGTATTATCAAAGACAATGATGGTGGATGGTTTGCCAGAGATCAATGAACTGGATAACCTATGCGAAACAAGTGTCGAAGGAAAGCAAGCGAAAAGTTTTCCTATTAGTAAATCATGGAGAGCTAGAAGGCCATTGGAGATTGTTCACACTGATATCGCTGGTCCATTTGGCATCGAATCACTTGGTCAAAATAGGTACTACCTAACATTTATTGACGATTTTAGTAGAAAGAGTTGGTTATACATTCTTAAAGAAAAAGCAAAAGCTTTCGATAAGTTTATAGAGTTTAAAGCAATAGCAGAAAAAAGGAAACAGTATGTGAAGGTACTTTGATCTGATAGAGGAGGCGAGTATACATCAAACTTGTTCAAAGATTTCTGAAAAGCTCAAGGAATCATTCATCAGTTAGCAACATCATATACTCTACAAAAAAAATGGTGTTGCTGAAAGAAAAAATAGCACGATCCTTGATATGGCAAGGAGTATGGTGAAGGGAAAGCACTTGCCAAGAAACTTTTGGGCCGAAGCCATGTTATGTGTTGTTTATTTGTTGAATCGATGTCCAACAAAGAGTGTAAGATTCAAAACACCAAATGAAGCATGGAGTGGTAGCAAACCAACAATTGGACATCTTGGAATATTCCGGTGTATTGTGTATGCACATGTTGCTGATCAGAAGAGAAAGAAGCTCGACGATAAAGGCAAGAAGTGCATCTTTATCGGATATGATAAAGAAGCAAGGCCTATAGACTGTATAATCCATTGACCAAGAAGGTAATTATTTCATGGAATGTTGAATTTAATAAGACAGATTGCTGAAGATGGAACATAGAAGAAATAAAAGTTTAAGGTCTATTCTTTGATAAAGACGACGGTGATGACTTCAACACACAGGATGCAAAAAATGATTATCAAACTTCTCCACAATGTCCTAATCACCTGACTCCTACATCGACACCATCGACGTCAGAAAGCAACAGTAGTAGCAACAATTGAAGGCCATTGTAGGTTGATTACTCGTTCTGTTTGATGGCTGAATGTGATCCAGTAACTTATGAGGAAGCTAGTGAAGAAAACAAATGGAATAAGGCCATGCATGAAGCAATTGATGCAATCAAGAAGAATGACACATGTGAGCTTACAAATATTCATGAAGGACACAAAGCCATTGGTGCCAAATGGGTATATAAGGAAAAGACTAATCAAGAAGGAAAAGTGGAGAAGCATAAGGCAGGGTTACATGCAAAATGATACAACCAGAGATACGAGAATAACTACGATGATGTATTTTCTCCCGTAGCAAGAGTTGATACTATTAGACTTCTCACAGCAATCACAACACAAAATCAGTGGAAGATCTATCAGATGGATGTGAATCAGCATTCCTAAATGAATATCTTGAAAAAGAAGTCTATATTGAGCAAGAATATAGATTTATTCAAGAAGACCAGGAAGATAAAGTCTACAGACTAAAGAAGGTCTTATATGGTCTGTAGCAAGCTCCAAGAACCTAGAACACAAGGACAGACAAGTATTTTCAGAAAAATGAGTATGTAAAGAGTCCGTACGAGCATGCTCTATACACAAAAAGGAATCAAAATGGAGATATCATGATGGTGTGCTTGTACGTGGATGGTATGATTTCCACCAGAAACAATCCAGGCATGTTCAAGGGCTTCAAGAAAGTTTTGACCAAAGAATTTGAGATGACAAATATTGGTCAAATGTCCTACTTTCTTAGAGTCGATATAAAGCAAAGTGAAGATGGGATATTTATATCATAGAAGAAATATGTAGAGCAAATTTTAAACAAATTTGGAATGAAAGAAAGCAAGTCAGTAAGCATGCCAGCAGAAGCAGGCATGAAGCTCGGAATTGATTTAATAAGAGAATCGGTAAATCCGACATTATTCAAAAGTTTGGTTGGAAGTCCGAGGTACCTAACTTTCACACGTCTAGATATTATCTATGTAGTTGGACTGGTTAGCAGGTACATGGAGAAGCCAAGGCAAGATCACTTTATTGTAGCCAAAAGAATTTTAAGACACCGCAAAGGTACACTCGATCATGATTTGCTTTATACACATGCTCAAGATTCAAAATTAGTTGGTTACTCAGATAGTGATTATGGTGGTGATCCGGATGATGGGAAAAGTACTTTCGGATATGCTTTTCATATCAGTTCGGCAGTATTTTCATGGTCATCGAAAAGCAACAAACTGTTGCACTCTCAACATGTGAAGCAGACTATATCGCCACAGTAGTGTGTATATGTCAAGAAATGTGGTTGATGTTTATAGTTATGCTATACATAGGAATGTCCAGTTACTATTTATGTTGACAACAAGTCTGCTATATCACTTGCAAAGAATCGAGTTTCAAATAGTCGAAGCAAACATATCAACAAAAAGTATCATTTCATTCGTGAACAAGTGAATGATAAAATTGTGGAACTAGTACATTGCAGATCAGAAGATCAACTCGTAGATATTTTTACAAAACCGCTGAATACCGAAGTGTTTCAGTATTTGAAAAAAAAAACATGGAATGCAAAGTCGGGTTTGAAGGGGAGTGTTAAAATTTACAAACCCTCTTTCTATATTTAGTTAATGGAGAAGAATAAATGTTGTAGCATCTTAATTAAGCGTATGGTTGGAAAATGAAGGCTTGAAATAGTAATAAATTGTGTCCACTCTTCAAGCAAGAAAGGTGTCAATGAATTAGTATAAATAGAGCCAATATGTATTAATAATATTAAGACAAGAGAAATAAAATAGCAACAGCTCTTAAGAAGTGTTTATTTGTAATATAATTATATTATTAGTACACGTGTATAGATACCATGCAATGTTGAACATATATCCAAGGAACCCACTATGTTTCTAACAATGTGAACCATAAACAGCATGTATAATGTTTGGTTGTTTGGCTTGTCTGCGAAATCGATAGTAGAAAAATATAAAGTAGAAATAAGAGGATTCAAATATGAATCTTGAAGATTTACATTTGGTAACCATGTCTTTTATTCTCGGTGATTATATAATCTACCTTTATTGTCTTTATTGCTACAAGTACATTAGGCACGTCCGTTGGACATTTTCAAAGAAAAATGGAATAAAACTTACCTAGTTGTGAAATAATGGTCATATACGTAGGAAAACATGATACAAATAAATATGTGAGCTAACTTCTTTTTATTGTAAAATAGCATGAACAAATGGTATGAAACTCGTTGCTAGTATATACTAATTGCATTCCATAAATACTGTTTATTTTAGTAAAACATTCCCACAATAGTAATATTTACCCTTGACAGTTAATTGAATTTTCCATTATCAATAAATTACTTTGGATACTTGTATCATTCGATCTTTCACCTTATATCCATATCTTTTATTTTTTGATAAATCGCCATTTTTTCCATATCTACAATAAACTTTACACATTTTAATTTTAATTGACATTTTTAAATCCATTTAAAAAAGAAAGAGAGAAGCGTAATATAAGTATTCACGAATGTTTGGATTGAACGTTTATTTTTTCTAATTGCAAAATCAGTGCAACAACTTGCCATGAATGTGGATATGGTTACAGTAAGAGAGTATAAGAGACAATGTTGTTGTGAAATGCTAGGGGGGGCATGCTTTTAGTACTGGAAAGGGAATGTAAAAATATAAATATTACCACAAATAACATATCATTACTTTAATCAATGATTAGTTGAATCACTAATGCAAAGTATGCAAAATAATCATTTTCTTATTAGCCATAAAATAACTTTTCATGCCAACAACAACATACCTTTATGAAGCCATTTTCAATGATCTTCTTTTGTTATGAAATATAATATTTTTGAAATCATAGAAATAATATATATGACATACAATTAAAAACTTGACTTTGCAATGTAGCAAAAGTGAAAATAGTCCTCTGCCTTTGGAGATTGATATAGAACTTGCACTATCGATTGATACATATCTCATGTCCAACCTATTTCAAAATTTCTAAGTTACTATTCAGTAAGTATACATAGAATCTTGAAAATAAGGAGAAAAATGATATATATTAACGACTAATGGAAACTATAGAGATGTGGTGACTTAAGCTTTATTATGCAATTCTAAGGATCAAATAAAGCATGTCAACTACTTTAAAGTGATTCATGGTTTTAATGATTGGGATATTAATGGAAAAAAATTGGAAAAGATGAGTAATTTTACGCCATAGGGTAGGAATTAATTCTCTTGCAGGTATAATTAGCGCATGGAAGCTTGGAGATAAAAATGTCAAAAATATCCCTATAAGATATGCTAATTTTATAGGGCATTACAATTATTTCAAAAGCTTTGAAATGGAATATAGTATCATTATAATGTAGATATTAATTAATCACGTATGCAAATGCAAACACAAAGCCAATATTCATTTGGAAAATATAATGTAAAGGAAAAGCATGGAAACCAATTTCAGAAATATATCATTTCCTTTATGTATTTTTAACTAAGAAAGTTAAAATTTATACAAGACTCAGGTTCGATTCCTACCATGCGCTTCCCTATCCTATATAAATTTACCGGGGGTATGAGGGTTTGGATCAATGGACGGCTTTACCATACCCTCCTCAGGAGTTTACCGGCCCATCGGTTTCTCCTGGATTTTCAAAAAAAAAGTTAAAACTTATACAGACATAGTCTTTAACTATGCTATCCCTTACTTACTACATTAGTCATTCCACAATCACGTTTAGATGAAGAACATACCGTTATTATTTGCTTGATGAAATGCATCCACTCTTTGAACTTGAAGATATATGTGAGGCATAAACAATCTTCTTGCCCAACGAAGTTGCATTAATTTTGCCCACTTTTAAGGTTCTCAAACTCCATTAAAACCTACATAATAAAGATAGTTAAGACGCTCATTCAAGACTTTAGATATTTATTGAACAAAGTTATTTTTCAGTTGAAATAATAAAATAAACATTTTGCATGCACTGGTATCTGCACATAAAAAATCATCTAAATGAGACGTACAAACATCTAGACGTAAGCAACAAAAAAGACATCTAAATTATGTAAATGAAAATACAGAGGCCTAAATGTAAAAATATGAGATCAAAATCATTTAAAAGCCAACTTACATCAGCTTACAGAGCTCATCAACAACAATGGACAACCTTATAATCATCAACTTTACTTTTGCTTTTCAAAATCATGAAAATAGGTGCGAGCAATCAACAACTTGTCGAATTTCCATCACCTTACATGTGTAGAACATTATATTATCTAGAGTAACTAACACAAATTTATCAATACCATATCGTCTTATGAGCTTACACCTCATATGCTTGTTATTGGACATAAAGATCTACTTTCATGGTTCAATCAAAGCGATTTTTCACATGTTTGAAATCAAAAAAATGTTTGGAAAATGGTATGATTACCGCCGGTGCTTTCTAGACCTAGATTAATTATCATCTTTAATAAAAAAATTACATTAAGGCATACCTATTAATTATTCATTGACATTGTGATGTAATGTAAGTATAAATAAAATTAGAAGTACTAAAATGGGTTCTTTGTATCTCACTCCAAAGTTATATTACTTTAAAGTAAGTGGACCATCCTTTGAAACAACTCCTAACATAGGTCCAACCCTTATCAATGAAGTTTATGTTAAGATAGATGTTATGTGGTACTGGTAAGATTACATGAATTCTAAAAGATGAAATTGATTTTTATTCTTTCAATAAGAAAATACTAAAAATAATTAGACTGTAAAACCAAATCGCCTAACTTTGCAACGTCGCATTATCGTAGAAAATGGAAGCAAATTCATCTTATTGTTTTAACCCATAATACAAAAGGAATAGTTATAGAAGATCCTCAAGCTATTAAATCTCAATCCATCTTACTTTCCTTTACTTATATGTTGTTGAGTACCAAATTCTATTTTATGATTATAGCATAGAGTATAGTTTAATCATAATTCACATACAAAGAACAATTTTACTTCTTTCTAAAGAATATCAATGAGAAAATAATGGATTTGGGGACTAATTCCAATAGGTACAGATTTTGAGCATAAAAGTTTCATAGAAAATTCAAATATATGCCACAGACCAAAAATAATGCAACTTAATAGTTGACGATGAACACACTGGATCAAACGGAAATCAAATATGAAAATGCACTATTCCAAAAGTAAAGGGTATGCGGATAATCTGTATCTGGATATGGTGTTATACCTTTTGCAGATATAAAATATTTAGATTCTGAACCATATTTCATCATCCGTTATGAATTCCTACATTATTCATCTTTAAAGTTTTACAGCTAAAAAATCGTCTAATGTTCTACACCAACTTGAGCATTAAACTTGAAGAAACAACGATAACAAATCAAAATATAAATATTAGTAATTGTATGTTAAATATAGTTTCATAATCAGAGACTCACGTGCATTTGTATGATTTTCTTTTGCCCATGCCTAAGAATAATCATGTAATTAATATTATCTTTGCAAAATAAATTCATCCATAACTACAGCTGATTATGTTATTATACCTATGTATTATTAATTTAATATCACTACTAAAGTAGGATAGTATAGGAAACATATTTGGTTTCTATAGTAACTTGTGGAAAGAAAATCTAGATTAGCGATAAAAATGGGCTTACTGAATGGAAAGAGTAAAACTGCACACATGAATGTTTATGTCCCCCTCTGCCTCAAAGTTTTAGTTGACGAGCCTCGACCAACCGGAGTTATTACTACCTAAAAACTTTAGCATCTACATAACAATTGAACAATAACCTAAAAATGATGATTTTCCTTTGGATTAACATATTTGCAATAATTTGCAAGCTATTATGGACCGAAATATACAACATCCAATCGGATCCGGCATTCAAAATTTAAGATCGCCTAAAAAGTTATTTAAGCAAGCCCTAAATTTTAATTGAAAAAAATATATAAACCCGATTTACAGTATAGAAAGATGATGAAATTTTGAAAGTGAATTTAGAGGAAAGATCAGAATCAATACCTGAATATTTGGTTCCTCCATTTCACCTAATATTTAACATAGGTGGAGTGGTGGAGATGGATTGTTGTCTGACTCTACAATTCCACAGACAAAGCAAGCAGCTAGCCGGAGACAAAAGTGGGCAATATTTATAATGTCACTTAGAGTTTCAAGATCAAATAATTCAACCGGAACAGCAAATCTAACATCGCCCAGCTGAATATCCTCGATTTTAGATTCTAAATGATCCTGACTACCCATATCCATCCGAGAACAACTCGAATTGTCCGAGGACGAAACTCCACCACATGGAAAAGTGATATTAGGGTTAGGGTTTGAAACCCTACCTAGGAAGTTACTATTCTAAACAGTCGCCACATCAATTTTTTAGAGAAAACACAAATTCAACCCAAAGATGCATAATTTCAGTAAGAAACCCTAATTTTGATGTGAAGTTGACAAAAAGGTATCAAAATCAACAATTTAGAAGTCTAAAAATATCCTGGACCTTGCCTTGTGGAGGAAGGAGGTGAATTGCGATGGATAAAAGTGAGAGACTGTTTCGTAATTTGGAAGCGAGGATGAGTACGGATAGTATTTATTGTAGATCAAAGGAGAAAGAAAATGGTAAATGAGTGGACAAATTTGGCAGGGTAGGGATAACCGTCTCTTGTATGTGGTGGATAAGAACGTGCATCATATAAATTACATAAACATCCTTATCACACTAGAAAGAGCAGAAGGTTATTATAGGTATTTCAAAAGCTTCTAAAGGATATACTCTCATTATATATAGATAACTAGCCACTTTTCAAGAATAATTTAGGAAATCATGAATTACGTACTTTATTCCAATTTAAGTTTCCCAACAATAAAATGCAGATTAAACTGTGACATTTAGTGAAATAAGAAATTAAACTTTAATAGTAGAAGTAAACAACAAGCAGCCTCTAACTTTGCTCTCAAATTTGAAGTTCGAGCCTGGTTTGTTAGACATGTCTACATCACCGAAATAGAAATAAATATGAAGAATCACCAACATGCAATATTCTATGGCTCTAACATGCAATATTCTATGGTGTATTGGGAAGAAAGAAGAATAAATTGAGAGGTAGCTAAAATTTTTTCAAGATTATTAAAACAGGACCAACAATCAAGCACCTAAATTTACTTCTATAATATTTCTTTAATGTTAAAATCTTGTTTCCTCTTCATTAACGTTCAAGTGAATTTCCAGGGTAGTACAATGATAGAGTATATGTGTTACCCGGTTGTTTGACAATGTAACAAGAGGCTTGGCATAGGAAGCCCCGCTCGGCACAAGTACGTCGTTCGGCACAGAGCCTCGTTGGGCATAGGGCCCCGCTCGACATAGAGCCTCGTTCGGCATAAGGCCTCGTTCGGCACAGAGCCTTTCTCAACACAAGGCCTCGTTCGGCATAGAGCCTCGCTCGGCACAAGCCTTGCTCGGCACACAAAGCCTCAAACAACACAAGCCTCGTTCGACACAAGCCTCGTTCGGCATAAGCCTCGTTTGGCACAAGCCTTGTTCGGCATAAAGCCTCGTTCGGCATAAAGCCTCGTTTGGCACAAGCCTCATTCGGTGCACAAATCCTCGCTCGACACAATGCCTCGTTCGAGTATCGTTCGGCATGAAACCCTCGCTCGGCATACGAATGACGTTCGACCTGGATATATGGCTTGGCATATGAGTACCGTTCGACATAACTATGTTTCGAGTCACTTAGTAGTCGCTGTAGGCAGTTCACGACTGGCAATCCTCGCTCGGCAATTGTCGTTTGGCATCCCTGGCTCAGTGCGTAGAAGCTACTTACCACGGGTCAAGATACCTTGTTCCTAGGCCCGTGAGGAAAGTCAAATCCATCTTCTCTATAAATAGAAGGGCAAGGGCAAAGTGAAATGGACCTTTTTTCGAGAATAGTGAGGATACTCTGCCGTTTTCGAGACTCATTCTTTTTAGTTAGTACTAGTATTCAAGTCATTATTGTACGCATTGTGTCTGTATCCAATCATTTGTGAAAGCAATAAAGATCAAAACTCAACGTGGACGTAGGCAGTTACGCTGAACCACTATAAATCCGGCGTTCTTGTTTTTGTAGTTAATTTAGCATATAGTCCTCTGTTTTAATTTATTTTCTTCATTAATCTCTCTACTAATCTCTCTCAAGGGTGTTAGTGACCAATTCTGGTGCTAATATTTTGGTGCTTTCACTGAGAAAGCATTCTCAGGTTATTAGGATCTGCTTTGTACCTACTGGATTGAAGAAATCCCCTGAAGGAGATCCAAGTTATTCACGGGAAGTCCGTTGATTCTACTCAAAGTTTTTGCCAATAACTCTACTATGGGAAGACCATGTACCAGATCGGCCTCTCATAATGCAGACGTCAACGAGACTGCTAGCATACAACAAATAGGACCTAGCAATCAACAAGCAAATCTAGATGCAAGAACCACCGCCTAAGATTAAATGGAAGTTGTCACCAGAACGGAGTTCAACGAGTTAATGAGAGAACTCATGGAAAGAAGAAGACAACTTAATGAGAAGATTCAAGCTAATGCTAACCTCATGACTTAGCTTACTCAACACCAGCATCAGAATGCTGGAGGTAGCCCTGTTCCTTACTCTTCATCTGACAGCTCAACTTCGTTCGACGAACCTCCCAAGCGTAGATGCCGTAAAACTAAAACAACACAAGCAGGTGCTGCTAATCAATCAGCTAGGGATCACTTACACCTTGGAAACTACACCTAAGCTGGATCAAGAAACTTAGGCTCTAGAGTGTGAGTGGAAGCTGGATGGTCAGCCCACCAAGGTCCTAATGAAGATGGTCCCCAGGATACACATTTGGAAGACCACCAGTAGAGCATACGCCAACTAGAACGATCACGCGGGACAGATTCCAACCTTCCATCTTCCATACAAATCTTGGACCTATCGGCTATGGTCAGACAGCCGATGAGAGAAAAACAAGGCTTAACCAAAGAAGATTGGGGGATTTCCAAGAGTAATACTCCATTCACAGATACCATTCTATAGGTTGAGTACCCCATAAAGTTTAGCATGCCAACCATCTCGAACTACGAAGGGAAGACTGATCCCCGACAGCATGTGATGAGGTATGAATGGATGATGGATTTAGCTAGAGCGAATGATGCAAATAAGTGTAGATGCTTCACAGTAACTTTATCCCGAATTGCCACCATGTGGTTTACTCGACTTCTCACGCAGTCTATATCTAGCTTTGATGACTTGGCGATGAAATTTGTAGAACAGTTCAGGATACATGCCACTCGTCCCAAGGACGTGATGTCCCTATCCAATGTAATTCAGGCTCTAAGGAAGTCGTTGAAGGAGTATTTGCAAAGATTCCACGTTGCCGCTACTAAAGTTAGCAACCCCAACGACCATGCTATTTTGATGGTTGTGATGCGAGGGATAAATCCGGATTCGGAATTAGGTGACTGGTTGGCGGGAAAACCTCCAACTACACTGGAACATTTTATTCGAAGGCACAACAATATATAAGGAGGGAGGAAGCCAAATGGATAAGGTGAGCTAGTGCACCTGTGCGTGGTAAGGATACTATGCAGAGCAACATCACTGTAAAGCAATCAGGTGACAACTTTGGGAAAGTCTAGGTCAATGTTCGAAACAAGCCACGACAATCTAGAGATTCTGGAGGAGGAAATCCCGAAAAGAAAAGAGAAGCGGGAAAATTGAAGCCAAGGATTCCAACTTACAATGAATACACTCTTCTGAATGCATATTTGGAAAATATTTACCTATCAACTTGTAATACTTTTCAATACCGAAAGCCACGTCTAAAAGAGTCCACAGAGGAACAAAAGCGGACTGGGAAGTATTGCCACTTCCATGAGACTTACGGACAGAAAACAGAGGAGTGCAGACACCTCCATAATGCTATTGAAAAGCTGATTCGATAGAAAAAGTTACAAGAGTTTATCAAGAACCAGCAGGAAGGTAGACAGGGACATCAGACACTGGACGTGGGAAAGCTCCGCGTCACCCAGAGGAACCTGTCCAAACTGTGGGTAGACAAATCATAAACACTATAGTCAGTGGACCTCATCCTGCAGACAAGAACTGGTAGGAAATGGAGCGGTATTCTAGCTCCTTAAGGCATGCAGTTTATGAGTTTTGTTCGAATGTGGAGGATGGGACCTCCGCTAAACAGCAGCGCATGATGACGGATGATATTGTATTCAGGAGCCGAGATGCTGACCAGGTGGAGGCTCCTACCGTTGAGCCGATGGTCATATCCGTGACAATTGGGCCAGCATTTGTAAAGAGAATTTTGATTGATTGTGGAAGTTCTATTAACATCATCTTCAAAAAGGCATATGACAAAATGAAGATGGAGACGAAGGCTTTAAAGCCATCTAAAGCTCGTATCCATAGCTTTAATGGTGCAGAAACTGATGTAATGGGTTACGTTGAATTGCCAGTTGAACTTGGGTAAGGTGAACGTAGAAGGGCATGAATCCTACCTTTTATTGTTTTGGATGTTGATTCTCCATACAATGTATTTCTAGATCGACCGGCCCTGGCAGAGTTTATGGCAGATTTGGCCCCATGGTGTTTAACTTTGAAGTTTCCGACAGACAAAGGAGTTGGTGTGGTGCTTGGCGATCAGGCGACCGGTCGTGCATGTTATGTGGCTGAGCTGAGAGAGGCCTAGTGAAGAGAGAAAGAAAAGGTTGCGGACAGCTCCATCCGCATTCAGATCACTGATAATTGACAAGTAGTGCCCGAGCCCTGGCGGGCAACATGATCGGATCTATAGAGACACAGATCCGAGGGATGATGGTGATGAGGAACCCTGGAAAGAAAAAGCAGAACCGGCTGAACTAATGATTGATATTCCAGTCAGCTGAGATGACCCATCGCGAGTACTTAAGATTGGATCACAACTCGACCCTCGATGGCCGAGGACCTCGTTGATTTCCTTCGAGCGAATATGGATGTTTTTGCTTGGACACATTCTGATATGTGCGTGATTTCTCCCGCTATTACGAGTCATATGTTGAACATAGACCTGAGGTACATACCAGTAAAGCAAAAAAGGAGAGGCATGGACCTAGAGAGCTCTGCTACTCTCAGAGAGGAGGTGGACGAACTCAAAGCCAATGGGTTCATCTGCGACGCTCTCTAACCTGAATGGGTGTCTAACCCTATGCTAGTGAGGAAAGCAAATGGGAAACGGAGAACCAACGTAGATTACTCTGATCTGAACAAAGCATGTTCTACGGATAGTTTTCCTTTACCCAGGATTGACCAGCTATTTGACTCAACAACGGGACACGAGTTATTTTCATTTATGGATGCATACTCGGGATATAATCAAATCCCGATGCACATTCTAGATCAAGAACACACCAGTTATGTCACAGTTGTTGGGCTATACTGTTATGTAGTGATGCCTTTCGGCTTAAAAGTATGGGAGCGACTTATCATTGTCTGGTGAATGGAATGTTTAAAGACCAGATAGGTAAAACAATGAAAGTCTATGTGGATGACATGCTCGTAAAGTCACGGCAGTCAAACGACCACATTCGAGACTTAGCGGAAATGTTTGATATACTCAGATATTATGGAATGAAAATCAATCCTTTGAGGTGTTCCTTTGGCGTTGCATCAGGGAAGTTTATGGGTTTCGTTGTTAATGCGCGAGGAATTGAAGCTAACCTGGAAAAGATTCAAGCTATTTGTGGCATACAAGTGCCCAAAACAATAAAGCAAGTACAAAGCCAGAACGGGAAAGTAGCCACGCTGAGTCGATTCATATCCAAAGCCACAGATAAGTATTCCATTTTTTGATGTAATAAAGAAAGGAAAGAGAAATTTTGAATGGATGTCCGACTGTGAGGAGGCATTCAGAGCTTTGGTAAGACGTTTGGAAAGTCCTCCGGTGCTGTCGAAGCCTATAGACCATGAAGTATTGTATGTGTACTTGGCTGTATCCCAGCATGCCATCAGTACGGCTTTGGTTCGTGAGGAGGACCGAGTTCAAATGCCGGTTTACTATGTTAGTAAATGTTTAACGGGGGCAGAAAGAAATTATCCTAAGATTGAGAAACTGGCCTACTGCTTGGTGATTGCATCACGCAAGCTTCATCCGTACTTTCAGGCACACTCGATCAATGTTCATGCCGATCGACCCTTGCGTCGGGTAATCCAACGACCAGAAACTTCTGAAAGGATGTTAAAATGGAATATCGAGTTGAGCCATTTCGAGATTACCTACCTACCAAGAAGGGCCATACAAGGGCAAGCACTAGCAGAATTCATCGTTGAATTCACCGTGTTAGACGAACCAAACAGTCATGATGTTATTCCCCCCATTCGATGGAAACCGTACACCGATAGGGCATCTAACGACCGTTGCTCTGGGGCTGGTATAGTTCTTGTAACTCTCGAAAATCGATCAATTTGCTATGCTTTGAAGCTCAATTTCCCAGCAATAAATAACGAAGCCGAGAATGAAACATTGGTTCCTGGCTTGAAACTTATCAGGGAACTGGGAGTAAAATCGGTTGAAATCTTTTGTGACTCACAATTGGTGGTATACCAGGTGCGGGGGGACTATCAAGCCAAGGGATAGAGACTTGCCCCATATCTTGCACGAGTTAAAGAGCAGTTAGCAGATCTAGAGTATTATGATATGTCACATGTCCCGCATGAACAAAACAGAGATGCTGATTTATTGGCCAAATTTGCAAGTACTGGCGATGCACAGCAAATGAGATTAGTTCCCGTCGAAACCTTACATGCTCTGAGTATAAATGTGATAGAGATAGATTTCATGTTAGAAACAGAATCGAGAAAGAATCATGGATGACCCTATTCAAGCAATACTTGCTACATGGGGTCTTGCCCAAAAGAAAGTGCGAAAGACTGCAAGTCATTCGTAAAGCTTCGCTATATGTAATATAGGATGGAATAATGTATCGAAAGGGATTCTCAGCCCCTTTACTTTGGTGCATTACCCATAATGAGATAAAACGAGTCCTGAAGGAAGTCCATGAAGGAGAATGTGGTGACCATACTGGAGGCATATGTTAGCAAAGAAGTTCCTCCGTTATGGATATTATTGGCCAACTGTAAATCGGGATGCTGTTGGCTACATAAGGAGATGTGACAAATGCCAGAAGTATGCAAAAATCCTGAGGGCTCCGTCGACAGAACTCACACAAATGGTTAGTCCCTGGCCGTTTACAATATGGAGGATCGATATAATTGGTTCTTTACCCATATCGAAAGGTGGTGTGAAATACACCATAGTTGCGGTCGATTACTTTACCAAGTGGACAGAAGTAGAGCCCTTAGCACTAATCACTACCAAGAAGATCATTAATTTCATTGTACGAAACATTATATGCCCTTTTGGCCTCCCACGAACTATCATTACAGACAACGGAACTCTATTCGAAAGTAGGGAGTTCAAAGAATTTTGTCAAAAGTATGGCATTGAAAAAGGGTTTGCAGCAGTTACTCGTCCAAAAGCCGATGGACAAGTAGAAGCCGTAAACAAAATAACCAAGTCCATATTGAAAAAGTGTTTGGAAAAGGCTAAAGGCAAGTGGGTGGATGAACTTCCAACAGCACTTTGGGCTTACAGAACCACCCACAAGTCCGCGACTGGCCACATTCTATTCGCATTGGCATATAGCACGAAAGTTGTTGTACCTGTGTAACTCGAAGTTCCTTCACATCGAGTAACTCATTATGACCCTAGGATGAATCGAGATCTTTTATGAGAATCACTGGACTTCATTGATGAAAAACATGAAGAAGCTGATTTAAGGGTGGCTGCATATAGACATCGAGTCGTTCGATATTATAATGAAAAGTCCGACCAAGAAACTTTGATGCGGGTGATCTCATTTTGAAACGAGTTTTCTTGGTCCCATCGCATATGAATCCCACATGGGAAGGTCCATACGTCATTGAACGGAGGCTTGGAGAGGGAAATTTCAAGCTAGCGGCCGTTGATGGCGCGACACTCCCCCGAACATGGAATAGCGAGCATCTGCGGCATTATTATACTTAGTCTATTTCTTTCGTATCTTTGTTACAATCATTTCCAGTGTACTTTTATTTCATCGATTCTTAGTTTTCGGCATGTAATAAGAAAATTTAGTTTGTTTCATTAATAAAGGCTTGAAGCCATCTTTTCCATGAATTATTGATGTTTCCATTTATGATAATTCTATGGCAAAAAACTAGAGTTACATTATTCTGTTAGACGCACGATCATGCACAAACGACTCAAAATCTCCAAGTCTCCGGAGTACGGACTGGAGTACTCTAAGTCCCCAGAGTGCAGACTAGATTATGAACGATAAAAAATCTCTAAGTTCTCAGAGTGCGGACTGGAGTACTCTAAGTCCCCAGAGTGCGGACAGGAGTATAGACGACTTAAAATCTCTAAGTACCCAGAGTGCGGACTGGAATACTCTATGTCCCTAGAGTGCGGACTAGATTATAAATGACTTAAAGTCTCCAAGTCTCCAAAGTACGGATTGGAGTACTCTAAGTTCCCAAAATACGGACTGGAGTATAAACGACTTAAAATCTCCAAGTCTCCAGGGTGCAGACTGGAGTACTCTAAGTCCCTAGAGTGTGTGCTAGAGTATAAATGACTTAAAATCTCCAAGTCATCGGAGTGCGGACTGGAGTACTCTAAGTCTCCAGAGTATGGACTAGAGTATAAACGACTCAAAATCTCTATGTCCTCAGAGTGTGGACTGGAGTACTCTAAGTTCCCAAAATACGGACTAGAGTATAAACGACTCAAAATCTCTATAGTGCGGACTAGAGTACTCTAAGTCCTCAAAGTGCGGACAAGAGTATAAATGACTCAAAATTTGCAAGTCTCCAGAGTGCGGACTGGAGTACTCTAAGTCCTCAGAGTGCGGACTAGAGTATAAATGACTCAAAATCTCCAAGTCCCCAGAGTGCGGACTGGAGTACTCTAAGTCCGCAGAGTACGGACTGGAGTATAAATGACTTAAAATCTCCAAGTCCCTAGAGTGCGGACTGGAGTACTATAAGTCCCCAAAGTGCGGACTAGATTATAAATGACTTAAAATATCCAAGTCCTCGGAGTACGGACTGGAGTACATTGAGTCCTCGGAGTGCGGACTAAAAATATTCGAAGTACCCAAAGCATGAAACAGAGGATTTACAATTCTCAAAAAAAAATTCTGAGTCACATAGGGGAGAACTGGAGCTCGGGTAACTCACCGAGTGTCAAGTTATAGTAACAAGTTAGACAGTAAGTTGAACAATAAAGGTCGTTTGAGAGACAAAGAAACTAAATTTTATTTACGGATCCAAAATGAGGATCCACAACAATCCCTCCAAAACTCAGAGTCAAAAGTCTATTTACATTGACCATGAAAATAAATAAAAATAATTACATAAAACTAGGCTAACTCTCGTTGAACGAGTGTAACAACTACTTTTTTGGTATCTTCTCCTTCCTTGTTTTCTCGGATGAATCCTCCCCCGCATGTTTTCCTTTGGATGCTTTGCTTGCTGGGGAAGTAACATTCGAGGAGGGAAAAGGAACTTCCATTGGCCTGGACCCACCAAGGAGAATGACCTTCAAAGGCCTGTTCAAAGGATCATCTAGTTCCACTACCTAGGGCTCGACCTTGATCTCAACTTTCTTCTATTTCTCTTCTACAAGTTACTCCTTCATGCTCACTTTCTAAGTGTGTCCGGAGGCGTCTGTAATCTCAACTTCATAACTTCCTTCGAGGGTGACGAACTTGTCCTCGTCAAGTGCCAATCACTTGAGCACCAGGACCGGAAGTATCTCCCGCTTGAATAGCCTCACTCGTCTTCTCCTTCTCCTCCGTGGCATCACCGCTCCTTGGAGTTGGCTCAGGATCAAAATGACCTATGAAACATAATAAGAGACAAACGTTGGAATACAATAACCTCTCGTCGAAAACGACGGCTCTTTGAACTTTAAGAAGAAAAGTTATGTACCATTTCTTGCTGACTCTCAACCATCTGGGGAGTCTTACCCTCTGGAATGGGAGACAGAACATGAATGTCAAGGCCAGTGTCTTCCAGGTTGTAACCAACGTGCTGCTCAAACGGATCAAGTACTAAGTACTAGCCGACCAGTCGATTGAGTAGGGGAGGAACTAGAGACTCGGTTCTAGACGGACCGACAATGTCGTTCTTTCTTTTGACGAGGAGGGATCTTTGCTATAGAGAGCCTTTGTTGCAGACAAGTCTGAAGGCTCATTCCCCTTGAGAAATTCCTCTACTAAAGCCTCCTCGTCAACCTCTTCGGCGCCTGACTCAACCTTTCTGGTCTTTATCAAAGTCTCACAGGCCTCGGTTAGAGATTCGAGGTAACCCACGCTAAGAAAAGTTAAGTCATGATGCATGAGGACACGGGCATTATATTCTGCTACAAGCGGGTCGAATAAGCACTTGATCTCCTCCCTGATGGCTTCAGCAGCCGCCTCAAGGCAAATATCGATGTCAGAGAGCGCCATCTTTTTACCTTCCTCGCGGGTTGTTTCCTTCAGTGCTTCAACCTTAGAGAGCTCCTCATCTAGTTTTGTTGTGAGAAGTTGAGTGGCAACAATCTCATTGCAATATTGTTGTGACTCCTCTTGAGCAGCTATATTTTTCTTCTTTTTCCTTGGAGAGTAACTCCTTCAACTCTTTGATGCGTTGAGCAAATGCATCTCTCTCATTTTGAACAAAATCTTTCTCTAAATCTAAGGCCCGCAGCATTGAACCGCTTTGTCAATTTCTTTCTTATGTGTCGCCTCCAGACGATTAACGGCCTCTGCTGTATCTTTAGCACTTTTTTAGGCAGCTTCGAGCTAAGACTTGTATGAAGAGAGCTCTTTATCCTGAGATTTAACGATGTCTTTGTCATGAACAGCTTCGAGCTTCAGGCGGTCGATTTCGTGTTGGCGCTCAATAGAGATTTCTGAAACTTTTTCAGCTAGATGGACAAACGAGTCATGTTGAACGTAAACGTTGTTGTTATAGGAAATGACACTTTGTTTGACGTGTCCCGCAATGTGATGAATCACCAGAAGAAACTTCAGACCATCAAAGCATATTTTAGGGAACGTAGCCTCAAGCTCGGCTAACCTCTCCGATATCGACGGATCTTGCATAGGAGTAGGAGGAGTTGGTCTCGAGACTACAAATGTTTTGTGAGGCTCCCGGGATTTCCTAGTACTAGATGAACGAGAATGTTGGTCTCGGTGAGCCTCAGGCTGGGACCCTTATGCGCAGATTTCTCCTTGCCTTGCTCTGTTTGAAAAGGAGGTTCGCGAGAGTAGGAAGTCTGGCAGTATGTTTTTCTTTGATAAGATGACTCTCGGGGGCGGTAGTCTCGATCGCCCATCTCATCTCTGTCCCGGCTTCTACAGGAGCCCGAATCCCAGCCAGAATGATGAAAGATAGATGACCTGCGAAGACGGTCAAGTCCGTGAGTATGCCCCATATCACCTGCGTAGAAGTTGAATGACGACAAGTTAGCAAAAAATAGAGTGATGACTAAAATTTAAGTGCAAAGTGAAGTGCACGTGTCCGTGTGTGTCCTGGTGTTTTCCCCCGACGGACTAGTTTCTTTATCTTTACTTATAGGAGTTTTTTCTCCTTGGTTATGGGCTTGAGCGCCTGCATCAGCTCTTACGGGCGAATGAAGCTTAAGGGCTTCTGGATCGTTGAAGCTATAGTTGAGAAAATCATCGGGAATAGTGAGGTCGCCAAGCCTTTCAAAGAACTCACTAAGTGTTGGGGAGAAGGCTTTGTCTCCACCATAGTGATTGTTACCTTAGAGGTTCCACCCGCTGTCTTCTTCCTCGACTTGTAAGCCAATTTCTTCTTTCCCTTCGCAGGGGGAGGCTTACTTCGATATCGTGAGCGGCAACTATCGGCTCCCGAGCGGGACTAACATCATCACCCAGTACTTCGGGCACTCTAACTTCTCTAATCTCACCCTTATTAGGTGTGTCAAGGGCACCATGCGATGAAGGACCGTAAATCCGGATAAAGTGATGTCGCAAGGAAGACTTATTCGGCGACCTTCCGCCAACAGCCTAAATTTCGAGAGAGATTCTTTTGAAACAATAGATCTAACATCCCGGTCTCCCGTAGGGACAGCTCGGACGGCTTCAACGGCCTCAAAATACCCGGAGCCTCTGGGACGCGGGCTGAGACCTATAGAAAATCAAGAAAAGGTTTAGGAAGAATGCATTTCCTGATGCGTATGACTATTAATCTAGACAAGGAACTTACACCCATCTAGCCATCTCCTTACGAAACTAGAGGGCAGCGCATGTAAAACCATTCTTGCTTGTAGTTGGCGAATTTTCTCCACACCTCTTAAGAATTTGGCACTGGTTGTGCGGCTCGATGAATACGAAAGATGGGCTGTCAGACCGCCTCTTGACACGATAAATATAGCGGATGTCGTCGGGAGTGGGAAGCCTAAGTAGAATGCTCGTGAAGAGAATACATGTGCCGTATAAAAAAGCATGGTTGTTGGGATGTAGCTGTTATGGGGCGATCTCTATAAATTGCAGCACATCAAGTAGGAAGAAGTTGAATGGTGGCACGCGATCAACCTAACACATAAACTTATTGCAGGTCGTATACCCGACTAGGGGCAAGTGAGGACGATCTTGTTCGATAGGACCAGCACATCATCAAAAGGAATTCCATGTATTGAGCATATGCGACAAAGAGCGCTTTCATTAATTCTCGAAGCTTGAGAATCGACCGGATTGTCTAGAAAGATCGTTGCATCTAAGGCATCGGGAGCCAAGTCGATGGATGCGATCCTGTGACTTAGAATATCTTGTACAAGAGATGTCGATGGATTTGAGGTTCCAACCATTTGAGGTTCCAACCATTTCCTGCTGAGAAGTTGGCTCGGGTCTATCCGAGACTATGGCAGAATAGGATTTTCTAGACATCTCTAATGAGTGTTGGATCTGATGAAATACCTGTTTAAACTATACTTGAAAAACAATCAATATCAGACATAACAACAGATATACTCCTTCTGTGTAGTGTGTGAACTAGTGCAATTGTTCGAGTACAAACATAAAAGAATCAAAAGTCATAAGGCTAATAAAGCAAAGTTAAGCTTTGAACTATCAGCTTCGAGGCCATCATCGCTGACCGTCTCCGAGAGTTTGTCGTATGATGGTTTCAATTTTGAACTCGGCGTCGACACTGTATGTGGGAAGCTTTTGTTTGTTTTAATCAAGTTAGACTCAGGATTATAGTTGTTGAAATTGGAAAATTATCTGTCTAGATTAGTTTGATATGCTTGTTTGTGTAATGCTTTAGTCCTTGATTATTGTCATATGTTTAGGCATAGGAAGTGAGTCAATTCGACATGCACTATGTTCAAGTTGGGATGGTTCTGACTGTTGTTGCCTACTTCCAGATTCAATGCCGAGCGAAACTCCAAAGACTCGACTAAACAACCACCTAAAAACTCTCACACACGCCAAAGGCTCAATACCGAGCCGCATCGCTCGGAACACTGAGCCCAACTCCTACTTCACTCCTGCACTCCCTCTTCACCGTTCGGCATGCAGGAGTCATGTCGAGCCACGATCATACCGAGCCGCATTGCTCGACACACTGAACCCAACCCATACTTCTCTCCTACACCCCCTCTTCACCGTTCGGCATGCGAAATTCATACCGAG
Source organism: Allium cepa (assembly GCA_030765085.1). Taxonomy (NCBI): domain Eukaryota; kingdom Viridiplantae; phylum Streptophyta; class Magnoliopsida; order Asparagales; family Amaryllidaceae; genus Allium; species Allium cepa. The sequence continues at coordinate 117,498,695 of CM060930.1, read as the reverse complement.
CCTTGGCCCTACGTTCTCCTACAACTCACTTCTTAGACTAACCTAAACACCTTCCTAAATGGTCGGTCGAATGTCACTCCAACTCGCACACCACACTCAACCAACACTCTCTAACCTTGCTAATTCCTACTGAGCTAACCACACTTCCTATTCCCTCGCTCGGCAACCCAACAAGAACCTACTTCCTAAAAGCCTCCGGTATCCTCTCTCTTCCTTCTCTCCACCTAACCCAAAGGCTTGGTTAAGCCTTACACTCATCTTCCTCATCTAAACGACCGTTTGTAGTATGGAAAAATGTTATGAGTTCGGGTCCCGTGCAAAACCCCTAATCGGGAGAATCGGACAAGTGAAAATCATACCTAAAGAAATGGCTCGAAGCGTAGGGAAATACTGGATTTGGATTTGAAGCCTCGTTTAGGCTCGTTATAGAGAGAGGCTGAGAGGCTACGTATTGGACTCGGGAAGAAAAAGGAAGGTTGAGATGTCGGCAGAAGTATGGAGGAAGACGAGTTCGAAAGTCTTATCGAAAGAAAGTAAGGGGAAAAAAGGAGAAGTACTGGGTTATATAGAAAAGGGGAAAGGTGAACAAAAATTGACCAGTAGAATCGGTCAAGGCATCTCGATGGTTCGACATCCCTGTTCCGGGCAGCATGAGACTTGTCGAACGAGCGGTTCGGCATCCAAATGCCGAACGGCTCATCAATTATGTGTCAAAGAAAGGGAAGGAATCGAATGTTTACTCAAAGCGTGTCGTATTGCCACACACGACACACTTTGGGGGGGCAAGTGTTACTCGGTTGTTTGACCATGTAATAAGAGGCTCGATGTACGAAGCCCCGCTCGGCCCAAGTACGTCGTTCGACACAGAGCCTCATTCGGCATAGGGCCATGCTCGGCGCAGAGCCTCGTTCAGCTTAGGGCCCCGCTCGGCATAGAGCCTCGTTCGGCATAAGACCTCATTTGGCACAGAGCCTCGTTCGGAATAAGACCTCGTTCGGCACAAAGCCTCGCTCGGCACAAGGCCTCGCTCGACACAAACCTCACTCGGCACAAGTCTCGTTTGGCATAAGCCTCGTTCAGCGCACAAATCCTCGTTAGGCGCACAAATCCTCGCTCGTCACAATGCCTCGTTCGACATACGAGTGCCGTTCGGCATAGATCCCTCGCTCGGCATACAAATGTCGTTCGACCTGGATATGTGACTCGCCATACGAGTGCCGTTCGGCATAACTTTGTTTCGAGTCACTTGGTAGTCGCTGCAGGCAGTTCCTTCAGAGTTGAAAACATTGTGGTATGAAGGTGTTGAAACATACGACATTTCAAAAAAACCAATTTTCGTATGTTCACTTCCCTGTTGTGGACTATAAGTGATTTTCTTGCATATGCAATGTTTTCGGGTTGAAGTACGGTTGGTCGTCTAGATTATCATTATTTCATGGAAGAAACGTGAGCATTTTCTTTACTACATGGGAAGAAAAAATTTCATGGTTTGACTGTCATTGGCGTTTTCTCCATGTTAATCATCTTTTTAGAAAAGACAAAAAAACTTTAAAGTAATAGACATTAGACCTTGAGACCACCAACGATTTGGTCAAGCGAAGATATTTATAGCCCTGTAAAGGATTGTCCAATGATACATGAAACTGGCGAACAAATTGAAATTCAAGGTAAATCGATGATTCATATTTGGTGCAAAAAAAATATTTTGGGAGTTTCTTTATTGGACAAATCTCCTAATTCGACATATTATCAATGTGATGCACAACGAGAAAAATGTGTTCGATAATGTATTTAACACAGTTCTGAATGTTAAAGGAAATTAAAGATGATTTGAAATCAAGACGTGATGTAGAGGCAATATGCAATCATCCTGAGCTTCATATGAAGCCAAATGACAATAAAACCCAAAGCATGTTATGAGCTAGGCAGTAACCAAGTTAAAGTTTTGTTAAAGTGGGTGGAAGGATTAAAATTTTCTAATGGGATTTTTGACTCCGTTATGGACCCGACACAAAGAAATAGGCGCTATGGCTATGGCATTCAATCGGTAATTTACAGAAATTAACTAAGTTGTAAGAATTGCTTAATTTTTATAAAAGTTACGCAATAACTTAAACATATTTTGACTTGTTTTGTTATCTCGGGCCTCGAAAAAGGGCCTATCAAAAGGCTTAAAACAACGCTAAGATTAATGAGCTTCGACAGCAGATTGCATAGCTGTAGAAGTAGGACTGCCTTCGAGCAGTGCAAATGGAGCAACTGAACCAACATTTGGCCATGTACATTGAGCGTCATTGAGCATTCCCTTCATATGGTAGTTCCGGAGCCGATGACGAGTCATGGGGTATGTTTTGCAATTTTTATTTTTATAACTTGTGTATATATACACAATGAGAGATGGTGAGGTCACTTGATTTGTAGGGTTTGATATTGGATATATATATTATACATTGATGTTGGATTTAGAAATTGTGGGGCAATGATGGATGGTTTGGTTTGTATTGGTTGAAATGTTTGAGTTTCAGATGGTATTGTTTGAGTTTTGTATTATTATTGATATTGAACTAATTTTAGGTTACATATCTGATATATATATATATATATATATTGATTTTGATATGTTGTGGTATATATTGATATTGATGCGTTGTTGGCTGCTAAAAAAATTTACCCAGGTTTCCAACGACTAATCGGTCGTATATACTGACGACTTCCGACTGTTTTCTAGCATGTTTTGAAGCCATGTGAACGTCAGCAGCATTGGAAAAAAACATCGGAACTGCTGTCGAAAATGCCATCGGAGACCGTCGCAAAGCTGTCATCATTTCCCTCAAAAATGGATGAAAGTCATGTTCTATACACCGATGGCATTTTCGACGGCTCCAGACAGCTGCCGACGGCTTGGAGCCATCGAAAATGACCTTATTCCGTGTAGTGGAAGTATTGGAAGAGAAATTCTATTCAAATAAAGATTCAACTCCTCAGTTATATAGGATTAGTATTGTAGTCAACTCAAGTCAACTCAAAGTCAAAGTCCCCAGTCAAAGCATTTTGGTTAATAATAATTGTTGTTATTTCACCAAGGACTTTGTGTTTGGACTATAGAGTTGAATATGGACAATATTGGAATTTTGACCATTACATAATTCCATAAGTCCAAAGTGATATGGTTTTGACAAAGAGAAGTGGTGTAAATAAAAGTCATAAATCAGGCAAGGCTCGACAAAGTAAAACTGGGTTAAACTGAAACCAAGTAAGCGATGAATTTGACCAAATGCCGCGCCATTAGCTATGTGACATATGAACATTAATATTTGAATAGTTCGATATTAATCCCTGACTGAATTTATACATGACGAGTCACACAATCGAAACGATGAATCCTTCTTTGACCAAGCTATTTAATTAATTTATAATTATTATATATTAATTGAATTAAATGATAATTATGAAATATTATTTGAAATATTTGATTATGATTTGTTGAATTAATATTATTAGATATATCTATAGTAGTTATAATTATATCAATTGATACACAATATCAATAAGCAATTAAAATTGGTATTTTATTTAGGCTTAAATTGGCCCATCATAGGGCTTAATATTTTTGGTAGCAAACATAGGTATAGGTAGCTCAACATAGGTTAGATAGAGGTTGATTTTAGATGGCTCAGATTAAAGGAGCATTAGTATCAGATGAGATCCACACTTCCATCATTTATATCCACTATTTAAGCAACTCAAACCTAATTAGATTTAGATCTTTTTTATGCCTCCTCCTCTATGCTTAGTAGTCGAAATTCCTACCGATCTCTCCCCGTCTTATCGAATTCAAATCTAGTTAATATAGTCGTTACCCAATAGCTGGTGGTCAACGATTCAAAACCTAATAACCTGTTGAATCGGAAACTATTTCAATGGGTAGAAATCATCTTTTCAAGGTGTACTTCAAGGCATTGGGATTAAGGTATGTTTCCAATCAAAATATAATTGTTAATTCTCAATTATAATGTTGTATTATATATTTATATATCATATATATATATATATATATATATTGTCAGTTAGGTGACGATTCTAATATGCAAGTAATATTGTCCCAAAGTTATTTTGTTGTAGCATGTATGTGTATATACATATTTAATTATTAAAAATAATATTTTTATCAAATATACATCAGGTCAATGCAACTATGACTAAAAAAATATAATTTTTATATTCTATTAAATTAATATATATTATTTAGCTACATATATATAGTTTATAATTAATTATAACATCATAATTTAATTGAAAAGAATCAAATAATTTTATATGTAAATAATTAAAGCTATGGTAATTTGTAACGGTGGAAAAATATTTTTTATTATTACTTAATATCATCTAAATCCATTTATTATATAGATAAATTATATTAATTCCTATTTACTGTGAAAGTTATTAAATTAAATCTTATAAAATAATATTAAAAGTAAAGAAGCTCTTGGTTGAAAGAAAACATTCTTTTATTTTTAAATTAATTCTTTAATTTCGGTCGAAAAAAGAAAAATCATTTTAAAATTATTTTAAACTGAAAAAATTATGGAACTTTTTCCAATGCATAAAATATACTTTAGGATTTTCTAGAAATTTAAATTTTGAAATAAATGTAGAAATTAATTTTTAATTGATATTTTATTAATTTTCAAATGGGCATTTAGTTAAATGTATTTTAAAATTAACAAGTAAATAAATTATCTTCTGAGCTGCAGTGTGCAAGACATGGACTTTTATATTTTAAAATAAAAAAATTATTTTTAAGCATTTTATTAATTTTATACATATTTTTGATTATGCACATATTTGTGTGTGTATGCATTTAAAAATAGAATAATTAATATATATATATATACACACACACATATGTATATATGTATTACTCATAGTTTAAAAATAGTAGTTTAATGCTTATAAAAATTTTAGTTATATTTAAAAGAATCTATTATATTAATATGTATATAATATTAATATTTTATTCATATGATTCATATATAAATATATAAACATATATATAAATATGTTTATATACTTATTTAAAATCATTTAAAAAAACTTAATATATGTAATTTATTTATTGATAATACTTATAATAATAGTGTGTGTGTGTGTGTGTGTGTGTACATACATACCTATATTTGGACAATATATACATATTGGATGAGCTAACATGTTTGTTGCGATGTAAATCCCAACACTTATACACGGACATGATATATCTTGCACGAGTTGACGTGTTACACATGCACACACATATATGTGTATATGGTACATGCATATGCTTGTGTGTGTATTTGTGTGTGTGTGTATCAGGACATAAATTAAATAAAACTGTCTAATTTATAAATTTGGATGGCGACCTCCTATTTTCATCCTTCTTTCCCACATGTTAATCATTCCCATCTTAATCCCTCGCGGACGTTTCTAACCACTAAACTAGTTTTTTCCTTCCCTACTGTCTCCTACGACCTTGATTCTTCAAATTTCTTGTGCTCATTTATTTCTACACTCACCTTGGATGATGCGCACTTTGACCCGATTGGTCATGAGGCTATTTGGTTCCCACTTCGGGTCCTCCAGTTATCTATTCAGATCTGCATTGAAGTTATGCTGACGTTTTCCATTCCCTTTCGTCAGCGATGGATCCTGCTGTGAGAAATGCGAATTACGAATCTTAAGGCTAGAATTAACATAGAAGGGGGTGAATAGTGTTTTAAGGAATTACTAAATCTGTTGAGTTTATGTTAATTTGAACACGAATGTATGCAATATTCAGACACAGATATGATCAAAAAATCAAACACAGATGCAGAAATAAAGTAAAAGCAATAAAGGAAAGAACACACCGGATTTTATACTGGTTTGGAGTTACCCTACATCCAATCACGCAAACAAGTATGGATATCCTTTCAAAATTAATTGTACAATTACACCCTCAATTTCAAGGCCGCGAGGTACACCACTCCAGATTCACAATCCTTTGGGTTGAGATACTTGATTTTACGGGCAACAAATTCACCCAATTGATTTCACATGCTACAATCACACTTTTTCTCGCTTGATTGATTTCACAGGCTACAATCACACCTTTCCTCGCTCAATTAATTACAAAGAAGCCTATAACTCTGAATAGCACTGAGATCTTGTGGAGATAGTGATAGAGAATCAAACCAGAGATGATCTGGTTAAATTCAATATTGATTTCGACAGAGTAATGGTAAAAATATATATAAAGAAATGTGGAAGAAGAGGAGGAGTGAAATCAGAGAAAATATGAATGAAAATTCGTTTAAAACTCCCCCTATCTATAGTAGAACAACAGCCATGTCCATTCGTGAAAGGATCTGACGAATAGACACTTCTTTTGAAATTCAAATTTTTGAAACAAACTGCCACCTTGTCGACAAGGGGTACTTGAGGTTGTCGACAAGCCTAAGAAAATTTTGGTAATTTGTTTTTCTTTGAAAATAACTTCTATATTGTATTAAAATTATTTTTAAACTTTATAAATATACTTGACTATAGTTAAAATACATAAATAAATATAGAGAATAATATTTTGATATATATAAAAAATTTACTATAATTTTATATTTAAATCTAAATATAAATATTCAAAGTTAAATATATTATTATTATTAAAAGATAGTTTAAAACCAAGGATAATTTGATTTTGAAAATAAAGAATATTTTAAGGCTAAAAATATTTAAAACCAGGATAGATGTTTTTGATTCTTTTAAAAGAAAGATTTTGAAATTATTTCGAAAACAAGAAATAATTTTGTAAAAAACATTTGAATAAAAGTTAGTGGATACAAAACAATGTTCCAATAGATTTTTCATAGGTTCCATCCTACTTAGGGTTCCATCCCTTTCACAGGCTCGAAGTGGATTCCATTCCACGAATAAATTGGATTTTAAGATGTCAGTGCTTTTCTAGGAGTTTTAACAAAATTCCTAATTAAATTACTTATTATTGAAATCTTGAACTCTTGATAATCTTGATACTCATGAGTCTTCAATCTTGATATCTTTAGTCTTGAATCTCTATATTGTTCAGTCTTCATTATTGGTACCTGGATGGTTAAATCCTGCTTATACATATATATCTAAACTATAGTGTTAGCATTTATATTTTATAATCTTATTCTACGGTTGTTGTCATCAAAACCATCTTCTCAGGGACTAAAAATCTCCCCCTTTTTGATGATGACAATCTTTGTTTATAAAATATTACTTCTATCCTTATAACCCCTCCTAAAACTAATAACTCCCCCTTAATCTATGCCTAACTATCCTATTTTATATGTCTCCCCCTTTGTCATCAACAAAAAACTAACTCCAAACTATATCACTCCCCCTAAAACTAATACTATATGACATGTGATTATAGTGATAGTGTTATCACAAATAATCATCACTTAACTCTAAAACTAAAACTTAGTCCTTAATAACTAACTATCCTAACTAAGAATCCATATAAGATAATACTTATGATGGTGATAATTCAAATAGAAGAATACAAATCATTTATTGTTTTATTTACATTTACGTAGAAGATGAAAGAAAGAACATATAACAATAGGAAAGAGAGAAATAAACTAATGTGTGTCCATGAAGATGGGGGATCTATGAACCGAACAATTTGGGTAGTGGAAACAGAAATTTCCACGTTGTTCGACTAGATTTCCATCCTTGTCAAAGCACACTTCTCCAACGCAAACGACTTTGTCGTCATGTTCAGCGTGCTCTTCTTCCATGAAGGCTTCTTCTTTTTCTTCATCGCTGTCCTCTTGCACTTGATCTCCTGAAGACTCTTCATCAATCAAGATTGGATTAGCGTGATTGTCCATGAGAAATTTTTGCAAATTTCTAAGGATTTTGCCTTGCCGTTCTTGTTCTTTGGCCATTCTAAGTTGCACAACTTGAATTTCAGTCCTTAGTTGCAGTGCATCCTTCAAGGAATCTTCCATTTTCATTACTCGTACAAGCGTAGTTCGTTGAAATGGCCCAGAGGAAGGAGAAGGGAACAAAAAAGTTGAATTTTGTTTGATTTGGAAGATGAGGCCATTGTTTAAATGTTTTCAGAAGTTAGAAGAGAGAAATACTAGAGAGAATGATCAAAATTTCAAAATAAGAAGAATATATAACCTCTTATTTGAATTTTGGCGGGAAAATTTCAAAAATAAAAAAATCGTTACATGTCGACAGGGGTAGGAGGGGGTTGTCGACATGGTGCTTGGTACTTTTGCTATTTGATTTGTTTTGATTTAATTTTTTATTATACTTTGTTATTTATATTTTATATTTTAGTTATTGAACGAATACCTTATTCTCTTCTTAATTTAGTAAATATAGATTCATTTAAGGGTTTTGTTAAGATATCAGCAATTTGGTTCTCAAAGTTGTTATAATCGAGAGAAATTACTTCCTTACTTATATTATCTCTGAGAAAATGATGTCTGATATCAATATGTTTAGTTCGAGCATGATGAGTAGTATTATTGCACTAGTATTATCACCATAAATTGGTGATTTTGAGATATTTAAAACAAAATCTTTTAAAGTTTGTTGCATATATATTACGTGAGAACAAGCCAAAGCAGCAGAAATATACTCTGCTTTGGTTGTTGATAAAGAAACTGTATTTTGCTTTTTACTAAACCAGGAAGTCAGAGAATGCCCCAAAAAGTGACAAGTTCCACTTGTACTTTTTCGGTCTGATTTACAACCAGCATAATCAGCATCACAGTAAGATATTAAGTCAAAAGAATCATTTTTCGGATAGAATAAGCCATAATCAAAGGTGTGTTTAACATATCTTATGCTACATTTTACGGCGTTTAAGTGGGTCTCTTTAGGTTGGGATTGACATCTTGCACAAAGACAAACACTATGCATGATATCAGGTCTACTAGTAGTGATATAGAGTAGTGATCCAATCATTCCTCTATATAATTTTTGATCTACATCTTTGAGAGATCTGCTTTACTTAGGTACACATTGGTTTCCATGGGAGTGGGTTTCCCACTTGCAGTAGTCAAACCAAATTTACTAACTAGGTCTTTAGCATATTTTTCTTGACTAACAAAGATACCATTATCTAATTGTTTTATTTGTAGTCCTAAAAAGAAGTTTAATTCACCCATATGACTCATCAAAAACTCTTTTGTCATTATTTTAGAAAATTCTTTATTCATTTCAAAATTAGTTGATCCGAAAATGATATCATCTACATAAACTTGTACTAGTTGAATATCATTTTTATTTCTTTTAATAAAAAGAGTATTATCTACTTTACCAATTTCAAATTTTGATTGTAATAAGTAAGATCTTAGTCTATCATACCAGGCTCTAGGAGCTTCTTTTAGACCATATAGAGCTTTCTTAAATTTGTAAACATAATTTGGTAATTTTTCATTTTCAAAAGTGGTGGTTGTTCAAAATATACTTCCTCTTTTACAAATCCAATTCAAAAGGCACTTTCAACAGCCATTTGATATAATTTGAAATTATTATGATTTGCGAAAGCAAGTAGAATCCTAATGGCTTCTAATCTTGCTACGGGAGCAAAGGTTTCATCAAAATCTATTCCTTCTTCTTGAAAATAACCTTGAGCGACTAACCGGGCTTTATTTCTAACAACCTCTCTTTGTTCATTCATTTTATTTTTATAAACCCATTTAGTTCCAATTATAGTTTTATTTTTAGGTCAAGCAACAAGTTTCCAAACATCATTTCCAGTGAATTGATTTAGTTCTTCTTGCATAGCCAAAATTCATGAATCATCTGTTGATGCTTCTTTTGGATTTTCAGGTTCAATAGTTGATATAAAGGATACATTGCTCATTTTACTTAGTTGATTTCTAGTTTTAACAATAGATTGCATATCTCCAAGTACATTTTCTATAGGATGATCTTTTAAAAGTTTAATCTTTTTATTAGGATGATTAATTTCATTATTAGTTTCAGTTGACTCTTGATTTTTGAGTGATTAAATCCTCTTCATCATTTGTATCTTCAAAATTTTTGAGATTTTCGTCAAATGAAACATGCATTGTTTCATCGATGGTGTTAGTTCTTAAATTAAACACTCTGTACGCTTTACTTCTATTAGAATATCCAATAAAGATACCTTTGTCGGATTTAGGGTCAAATTTATCTAGATTATCTTTTGTACATAAAATAAAACATTTACTTCCAAAAATTCTAAAATAAGATACCTTAGATTTCTTTGAGTGAAGAAGTTCATAAGATGTCTTATCAGTTAAAGGTCTAATTAAAATTCTATTTAAAATATAACAAGCGGTAGCGACTGCTTCTACCCAAAAATACTTTGGTAATTTACAATCTGAAAGCATAGTTCTCGCACGCTCTTTAATCGTCCTATTTTTACGTTCTACTACTCCGTTTTGTTGTGGAGTTCTTGAAGATGAAAAATTATGAGTTATTCCCTTTTTATTGCAGAATTCCTCAAACTTTTCATTTTCAAATTCACCACCGTGATCACTATGGATGATTACAATTTTTAGAGAAAGTTGATTTTGAATCCTTTTTGTAAAGTTCTTAAACATTAAAAAGTATCACTTTTATGTTTCAAAAATATTGTCTATGTAAATCTAGAATAATCATCTACAATTACAAAAATATTTACTATAATTTATTGACAGAATTTGAGATGGACCAAATAAATCAAGATGAAGTAATTCAAGAGGTTTTGAGGTTGAAATCATATCTTTTAATTTAAAGAAAATTTTTCTAAGTTTTCCTAATTGACATGCATCACATAGACTATCTACTTTAAAATTCATTTTAGGAAGACCTCTTACTAGATCATGTTTTGACAGTCTAGATAAGAGTTTGAAATTCAAATGTACAAATCCCTTATGCCAAATCCAAGGGTCACTTGTATTTGCCAAAAAACACAAGTTGTCATTTGAAACTTTCATACCAAGAATATAAATATTCTTTTTCCTAATTCCCTTAAATATATATGGTTGAATTATTATCTTCAATGTGACGCTTATCTTTTTCAAATTTAATTTTATATCCTTTATCACAAAGTTGAAAAATACTTAGCAGATTATGTTTTAGATTCTTAACTAGCAAAATATTAGTAATAATAGGAGTTTCAGAGTTACCGACTTTGCCGATGCCAATCACATGTCCTTTTAAGTTGTCTCCAAAGTTAACCAGTCCTCCGTCTTTGTATATTATATCATTCGGCATATCTGGATTGCCGATCATGTGTCTAGAGCATCCACTATCGAGTATCCATTTATTCTTTTTGATCTGCACAATTTGTCCATTGTGGATTGATTCCTCAACACCCATAAAGCATGTTTCCTGCACATCATACAATTATGTTAGACAACTTGAATTTGAATATTGATTATATGAAGTCCCAAGAGACAATGATCATCTGAATATTCCAAAACTATTATTAACAAGTTTTTTAAACATAGACATTTTAAAAAAAAATTCAAAAATCATATTATGAAACTTTGAAAACCTTACTCTGATACCAAATTTGAGAAATGCAGATTACAGATCTTAATGCTAGAATTAACACTAGAGGGAGGGTGAATAGTGTTTTAAGGAATTACTAAATCTTTTTGAGTTTATGTTAATATGAACACGAATGTATGCAATATTCAAACACAGATATGATCACAGAATCAAACACAGATGCAGAAATAAAGTAAAAGCAATAAAGGAAAGAACGCCCCGGATTTTATACAGGTTCGGAGTTACCCCACATTCGGTCCCACACACAAGTACGGATTTCCTTTCAAAATTAATTATACAATTACACCCTCGATTTCAAGGCCATGAGGTACACCACTCCAAATTCACAATCCTCTGGGTAGAGATACTTGATTTTACGGGCAACACGTTCACCCAATTGATTTCACAGGCTACAATCACACCTTTTCTCACTTGATTGATTTCACAGGCCATAATCACATTTTTCTTGCTTGATTGATTTTATAGGCTATAATCACACCTTTTCTCGCTCAATTAATTACAAAGAAGCCTATAACTCTGAATAGCACTGAGATCTTGTGGAGATAGTGATAGAGAATCAAACCAAAGATGATCTAGTTATATTCAATGGTGATTTCGACATAGTAATGGTAAAAATATATATAAAGAAATGTGGAAGAAGAAGAGTGAAATCAGAGAAAATATGAATGAAAATTTATTTAAAACTTCCCCTATCTATAGTAAAACAACAATCATGTCCATTCGAAAAGGATATAACGAATAGACACTTCTTTTGAAATTCAAATTTTTGAAACAAACTGCCACCTTGTCGACAAGGGGAACTTGAGGTTATTGAAAGCCTAAGGAAATTTTGGTAATTTGTTTTTCTTTGAAAATAACTTCTATCTTGTATTAAAATTATTTTTAAACTTTATAAATATACTTAACTATAGTTAAAATACATAAATAAATATAGAGAATAATATTTTGATATATATAAAAAATTTACTATAATTTTATATTTAAATCTAAGTATAAATATTAAAAGTTAAATATATTATTATTATTAAAAGATAGTTTAAAAACAAGGATAATTTGATTTTGAAAATAAAGATTATTTTGAGGCTAAAAATATTTAAAACCGTGATAGATATTTTTGATTCTTTTAAAAGGAAGATTTTGAAAACAAGATATAATTTTGTAAAAAACATTTGAATAAAATTTAGTGGATACAAAACAATGTTCCATTAGATTTTTCGTAGGTTCCATCCTACTTAGGGTTCCATTCATGGATTCAATTCCACGAATAAATTGGATTTTAAGATGGCAGTGCTTTTCTAGGAGTTTTAACAAAATTCCTAATTAAATTACTTATTATTGAAATCTTGAACTCTTGATAATCTTGATACTCATGAGTCTTCAATCTTGATATCTTTAGTCTTGAATCTCTATATTGTACAGTCTTTATTCTTGGTACCTGCATGGTTAAATCCTACATATACATATATATCTAAACTATCATGTTAGTATTTATATTTTATAATCTTATTCAAGGTTGTTGTCATCAAACCATCTTCTCAGGGACTAACACCTGCAAGTTGGAATTTGAAATCTTTCCCAATGGCTACTTTGCAGTAGAAAGGACGCGTGTTTGATATGGTGAATTCTATTTGAGCCAATAGGGATTTTTTTTGATTTGGGCTACCTAGACACGTGCCAAGAGTTTGGAAAAATGTCATTTTTTGTTTCCACAGCAACAAATATGGGTATTATTCAATACGTTGCCAATCCATAAATAGGAAGATGACAACACACTGCAGATCTACATGCGAAGTCCCATCAATCCTACCTGATGGAATAAGTGCAGATCTTGGTCCCCTCCCTTTTGTAGCTCCTATGGATCACTGCCCCTCTGCTTATAAACCATTTGTATCCTCCAATTGCAAATCCAACCCCAGAGGATTTTCAAGAACTCCAAAAATGCATGCCATTGAATCTCAACTGCATAATTCCCAAATGAATGTTTTCTTTTTAGTAGTTAATGTCCTTTGGTCTTTCAACGACCTCCATCGTTGTCTCGAGTATCACTTTCATCATGTTAACTAGCGTGTGACTCTTCTTAACAACAGGTCCTTCCTACGATTTCCATATCGTTAACTCCTTAGCATTGTAATCGGGAAGGGGTTTTTACATAAGGAAAATGGAGCTGCTCATGCAAGGCAATGGTCGATTTCTTGGGACAGCTACATGCATAGATATTTTGATGCTTACAGGATCTGAGTTACTGGCCTACCGTCGTTCCTCTATGGAGACACTAAGGTTCGTGTTATCTACTCCCTAATTAGCAAGTTTATAGCCATCGAACATTGTAACTGGGCCACAATGGACTCCAGATTTGCTTTCGTTAAAATTAGACTTGATATATTGGTCAATGTGCTAGGTTCGCTCATTACCAGTGCCTTTAACCATGATTTCAAGCTGTCATTTGAACACTGGGTGCACAATCATCCTTATATTCCTTCGGAAGATGTTATACTTGGTGATGCTGATACTTTTCTTTTTTGGTCCAAAAAGCCTATATTTATTTTCGGGGATGATGGTCTTCAGAACTGGGCGAGCATTCCTTCCTCCCACTGAGCTTTGCAGACGATGTCGTATCGGACGAGGTTATGCTCCAATATAAACATGCAAAGGTAGCAGCAGGCAAGAAAGTCGTGGATATTGATTCGTCTGATAAAGATGCTCTACAACTGGCACCGCACATCCTGGGACCCTCAGTCTAGTGGCATCCCCTTAATATCCAGACTAGGTCCATGAACTTTGCTGATCGAGACATCTAGTTGAAGTAGGATATGAACCTTGATTACAGAATGAATTTGGGAGGAGCACTCAAAGGCTCGGTCCGTCATATGGACACAGAGATCAATCTTCATCTCTTCAGCACTACTCCGGATGTTCTGCCTCAACAAACTCCTAATAAGGCTACACCTTCAGTTGTTCGGCAAAGCAGTCATCTTCTCTTAAGTAGTACCAGTCATCCTTTGCAAGGTAGCATCTTTATCTCGAACATTCTTAATACCCTAGATCTGAATGCCATAATATATATTGCCTCTTGTATTGCAATTAACTTATCCCCTAAACTAGTTTCAGGCATTAAGAATCTAGAAAAAGAAAGAGCTTTTAGTTCTCTATGAAAGTTCTAATGTAACAACCCTCATATTTATCGATTTTATATTTAAATATTTTATCGTTCGTCGGATTTTGGTCCGAAATGCTACTTTTTGCAAACAGTCGAATTGGGACTCGAGACCACCCCCATTGAGTTCAAAATGACGTTTGCGGCCTTTTTGAGTATAAACTTCGATATGTTTGGAGATAGTAGAATTTTGCTACTTTTCACTTAGGGCTTTGGGTTTAGGTTGGGTTCAGCCCAATGTTCTAACTTAATACCCCAAACTGAAACCCCCTCTTCATTCACTCCCTCTTCCTCTACTTTCAGTTCTAAAGAGATTAATGGTGGAAGAGAATGGGAAATAGAAATCCAAAACCCTAGTTTCCATTTACAAATCAATTTCTAGCTCCAAATTCAAGAGAACCCATTGGTAAGCCTTCTCTTCATCTTCTCCAACTCATTCTCTCTTTGATTTTAGAAATTTCCTAAACCTAACTTAGGGAATGTTCTTCTTTTAAGCTTAGAATCAAGCTTCTAGTGTTGAGATTGAAGTGTGGTTGATCTTCCCTTGTCTTTAAGCTTCTCATTCATTGTTTTTGGGTTCAAATGTGAGATTTCTATCTCACATCTTAGTCTATGTTTATCTTCGATTGTTAGGTATGAATTCCTAACACTTATTCATGTGCATTTGATTTTGATTTGGATTGCTTTTGTGAATATTCCAATTTTTGGTGTTTTGGGTTCAATTCTTAAAAAATCATAACTTTGATGTTTTGATCATGTTTTGGTGATGAACTAAAGAGCTTCTAAGGCAGGGTAGTAGATTGGCATAAACCCTTAGCGCCGTTGCTCGTGCGATTGCAATTCGATCGAGATTTGCACCTCATTTGAAATAGGTTTAAATTGGCAGAACATCATGTTCGGCCGAACGAACCCCTGGGCCGGTCGACCGACCTGCTACTAAGGTGCATAGCCACCTTTCTGTCTCTGGTCCGGTCGACTGGCTACAGGGCTCAGCCGACCGACCTGCTTCCCGAGATTTTTTTAGAACAGGGTCCGGTCGACCGAGCTCTGTAGCCGGCCGGCCGACCTGATGCAATTTTGCCTATTTCGCCTAGTAGCTTGAATTTCTAACTTTAATCGATTTGTGTTGTTTCCTATTTATTGTTATCATTTATTATGACTTTGATGACTCCTTTTTAGGGATTTTTGAATATCCATTTCGATGGATTCTTTATCGGTTTCGTTGGATTTTTATTCACATCTTCGTATGTGAATTTTAGTGATTGATTGTTCCTACAATCTTCTTCGTGATTTGTCACTTTAAAAATATAAAGGTTTCTATACTAGTAGTAAATATCAAAACTCTTTCTTCAAATGATTTCAACACTATTTTAGTACAAAGCTCGTTTCTTAAACCGTTTTTCAATCTATTAGTATATACAAACCTTTACCTCACTCGTATGAGAAATCTAATTAAACGACTTAGTAAAACAATTGGTATGAAACGCTTGCGTTTACTTCGTCAGTTAATTCTTGGACTTGTTCGATTGAATCTCTTGTGACAATTTTCTAGTGGAGATCTACAATTTGTTCGTAAATATTTAAGTTAAGCTAGTGGTTATGAGACATGAAGCTAAGCTCATATATTTACTAGCTTACTGTAATCGACACTTCTCTTTGATCATGACGATCATTTTATGGTTTAGACTAGCAATGTGTGATGTCTCTTTGTCTATATGGAGGACTGTTCCTCATTTTATTGAGCTTCGTCTCATTTCTTTCATGGGTCGTACCTATCTAGGTGCGTCGATGTTTGTTTACACATGGGTCGTACCTTTCTAGGTGCTTCGATGTTTATTTATGCATGGGGTGTACCTTTCTAGGTGCATCAATGTTTATTTACTTCGTGGAGCAATCTGCTCAATAAGTCGGGACATGGGGCGTGTCTTTCTAGGTGAGTCGATGTTCGACTTTGCATTGGGTGTATCTTTCTAGGGGCATCGATGTTAGACTTTACATGTGGTGTATCTTTCTAGATGCATCGATGTTTATTTATGCATGGGATGTATCTTTCTAGGTGCATCGATGTTTATTTATGCATGGGACGTATCTTTCTAGGTGCGTCGATGCTAGAGCATGGGGCGTACCTTTCTAGGTGCGTCGATGTTCGACTGTGCATGGGGCGTGTCTTTCTAGGTGCGTCGATGCCCAGTTTATGGGATTGGCCATCCTTTTTCTTGTGATTTCTGGATTTCGTATGTTGAATTCTGGAATTTATGCTTCACCTATTTTCGTGATTTCTATTGATTTGATTTATCAATTATTGTGGCTTGGTGAATGAAATTAGGAGTATGACATTCCTTTTTATCTTGGAGAAGATCCTTGCGATATTGATTAATCTCTTATTGATTTTTCAATTATTTATTTATCACAGCTTGGCATTGTGATTATTATACGTTTAGTCATATTTCTTATTCTATATCATTTCATCTGATATTTATAGCTAGACTGATCCGTTTATTATTTTCTTATTAAATAATACTCGGGTCAGACCGAGATGTTACAGGTGCTTCTGCTTGACTTCTCATCCAGGATCATTACTCTAACTTTTGGCTAACTACTTAGATTAGTAGTTTATTTTGTTGTATACACTTGAGATATAGACTCATAGATGTATTCTTTTGTCTAGCACTTGTATCTATTCTTTTGTGATGTTATGGATCTTATTTGACCACTACTCTGATATACACTTTTATGTGTAATGTTCATATCTATTTCCGCCTTTGTGATATGAATTGCCTGTGACTGATTTGTGTTATGTTTATTTCTATATTTGTTTCCGAAGATTATATATAGCCACTGTGTAGTAGCTTTGAGTTTGCGTCGGTATGTCGAATTTCCTCTTGAGATAAAATGCATGTTATATACTATCTGACATATCGGTGCTCGCGCAAAGCAATTACACGGATGGTCGCTCCTCAACAGCCTTATTCTCCGTGCTAGTTGACGGCATTACTCCGTAGTGTTCTTGTCTAGCGTGGGTATAGAGGTGGGGCGTCACATCTAACTTGGAACCTAAGAGGCCTAGGCTATAGTGATAAGTGTTCCTTGGTTAAAAACGACATTAATGGCATGCACCTGGACATTCATTTTGTTCAAGAATCTAAGTTATGTAATCCTTCACATTCTAAGATTTGTAGTATATGGGCTACCCTTATCGGGTTGGGCTGTTTTGGATTCGGTTTAGACCAAAGGGGGTGATCACCATTTGGGATGAATTGAGATGGACATTGCACCAGGTCATTAGAGATCTTAGTGTCCTTCACGTGATTCTTAAGAATATCTCTTCTTTAAACGCTTATGCTTTCTCCAATATTTACGGTCCACCCAATTCTGTAGATAGGGATTCCTTGTGGTCATCTTGTTCGAGATTTATCTCACTTTTCATGGCCCTTGGGTTATTGGAGGTGACTTTAACATTATTAGATTCCCCTAGGAAAGGAACTCCAATTTCGCTTTTTCTACAGACATAGATAATTTTAATGAGTTCATTACCAGGCGCAAATTCATCGATTTGCTTATAAATAATCGTGCCTTCACCCGGTCTAATAAACAATCTCTCATTTCTCTTGCCAAATTAGATAGATTCTTTATTAATATTTCCCATAAAACCATGCATCCACTTTCCTTCCAACATTGCCTCCCTTTCCTAATCTCTAACCACTACCCTATACTCTTCGACTTTGGAGATGGAAGTCCTCAACGCCTTCCCTTCAAATTTGAGAACTTTTGGACACTCAAACCTGGGTTTGATGACATGGTTGAGAGGCTCTAGTCTTCCATCCATGTGCTTAAATTTGACATTTAGATCCTTGTAACTAAGCTTCGTGTGCTCTGGTATGCCCTTAAAAGATGGTTAAAAGGACTATGGGGTTCCATCTGATCTAGAAAGGAGAATCTTCAAAACTAGATCTTAGACTTAAATATCAAAGTTGTATCCTCTCGTCTAAGTCCATATGAGGGATCCTATCTTGTGAATCTTGAGAGAGAACTTAATTGTATTATGAGATAGGAAGAAATTGCCTGGAAACAGTGATCAGGAGATCAGTAGTTGCGCGAAGGGGACCTTAATACGATTTATTTCGTAGAATTTCCAATGAAAGATGTAGATCCAACAAGATCACTTCTATAACTATGGATGATGCTATAATTAGTGATGAATCTGTGATCTTGGAGGTCTTCGCTAATCACTTCAAGAATTCCCTTGGCCAGCCTTCATCTACTCCCAATCTTGAACTAGAGCTCTATCTTTTAACCAAAAGCATCTTCCACTCACATTTGAACCATGACTTTGATATTGACGAAGTTTGGAAGGCGCTCCCTGATATGGCTGCAGATAAGGCACCAAGACCAAATAACTTTCCACCTTCTTTTTTAAGAGATATTAGGGCTACTTGAAATTCAACATTTTCAGAGTTTTTGAAGAGTTTAACTCCATACTAGATCTAACCTCCAGGCTCAACTATGTTAACATCATCCTAATCCCAAAGTTTGAAGGAGCTTTAACAACTTCAGATTTTCGTCTGTTCAATCTTTAAAACCTAGTTTTCAAGCTTATAAACAAAGCCACACCAATGGCCTTTTACCTTTTGTAGATTCCCTTATCGACCCTAGGTAGCCTACTTTCACCTCGGGAAGATCCCTAACGGATAATGCGACTATTATGCAAGAAGCCATCAGCGACCACCATACCAATCGCATCAACTGTGCCGTCATAAAACTTGATTTCTCTAAGGCATTCGATGCAATCTCCTGGGATTTCATTTTAAACGTTCTTTAGCACAACGGATTCCTTAAGAAATTTATCATCTGGATCGACCGTATCCTATCCATATCCTTATCCTCTGCTTGTGTGATTGGCAGAAGATGAAACATATGTTTACCTACAAGAAGACTGCATCAAGGTGATCCCATTTCACTCTTGCTCTTTAATCTTGTTGTCAAAACTTTTGACAGGCTTATTGACCTGGCCTATGAAGAGGGATTGCTTGAATACCCTGGTGCTGACATCTTCACACATGGCTTGAACTCCTTCCAGTTTGTTGATGATACGATAGTCAATCGCTACCTTGAAGCTTCTGTTGTATAGCTATGAAATTTCCTCTGG
The DNA here is from genome assembly GCA_030765085.1 of Allium cepa. Lineage (NCBI taxonomy): Eukaryota > Viridiplantae > Streptophyta > Magnoliopsida > Asparagales > Amaryllidaceae > Allium > Allium cepa. The sequence goes on along the minus strand of CM060930.1, from coordinate 117,478,827 downwards.
ACTAAAAATAAATTTCTCCAAAAGTGCTATATACATGTCTAATCCTACCCACTGTTTAGGTCCTTTGGCTACCTCTACTCTGCTGCTCCTACCGTTCCTTCCCAATCCCTTATCTTGGCCTTCTTCTTAGGCCTTCTAAAACCCAACAGAGTAGAATGGTCAATATTGTTAGAGAAATGCTCCAGACGGCTAGCAGGGTGGAAGGTCTCCTTCTTGACAAGAGATGGTAGGCTTAGCTTGGTGAACTCTTTCCTTTCTTCTCTTCCTACTTACGTGTTCGCATTCTACAAAGCTCCAAACTAGGTTGTTAAGAGAATAGACTCCATGAGGCGCGCCTTCTTATCGAAGGGATCGTCATCAATCATTCATGCTAACTGTCTCGTAGCCTAGGATGGGCTCTGCCTTCCTAAAATGATGATGGTTTAGGAGTTATCAACCACCCACAATCAATTAAGTAGCTTCTGGGAAAATAAAGCTAGAATTTGCTTTCAAGTTGCTCAAAGTCTTAGGTAGAATGGATCAAAGCCTATTACTACAATAACAGCTTTAATCTTTCGGACTACGGTGCATGTACTTCGGCCTAAATATCAAATTTTTGGAAAATCATAACCTCTTCATATAGCGAGCTACACATCAACACAACCATTGTAATCGGTAATCGTGGGAAAATTACTTTTTGGAAAGACCCTGGCATCATGGTATTTCTCTTTGATCTTTTTTTTCCATACTTATGCTCTATTGCAATGGGCGAAGACATCTTCGTGCACCAAATACCAAGTACTAGCAACTGCAACATTAGCGTCAACGGGGTTCATTTTGGCATGTTGCTTCAGTTAGCTGTGGCATTGCTGGCAATTGGTAATCAGGTTCAGCTGATCCATAACAACGACTCCTATAGATGGGGACCATTTTCTACTGGCATATACACGGTGAAATCCTAATATCAATTTTACAACTTCCCTGGTATGTATTCTAACTTTAGTCACCGCTGGCATATGCTTGCTCTGTAGAAATACAAAGTGTGTATATGGCTCGTTATGATGAATAAACCAAACATAACGCATGCACTCGCTGATAAGAACATATCATCTGCTCACTCATGCTTCCTCTCTCATAATAGCTGGGACTCCTCCATACACATTTTCTTCGATTGTGAATTCTCCAACCCGGTTTGGTCGATCTACATTACAAACTTATACACTATTGTCCTAAATTTGGAGCCATATTAGCTGTTTTTAGTGTGATAAATGTGGATTACGGATCTTAAGGTTAGGATTAACACTAGAGGAGGGGTGAATAGTGTTTATAAAGAATTACTAAATCTTTTGGATTTATGTTAATTTAAACACAGATGTGTGCAATATACAGACACAAATATGATCATAGAAGCAAACACAGATGCAGAAATAAAATAAAACGCAGTAAAGAAAAGAACACACCGGATTTAATACTGGTTCGGAGTTACCCTACATCCAGTCCTGCACATAAGTACAGATTTCCTTTCAAAAGCAATTTTACAATTACACCCTCAATTTCAAGGCTACGAGGTACACACTTTAGAATCACAATCCTCTGCGTAGAGATACTTGATTTTCCGGGCAAAAAGTTCATCCACTTGATTTTACGGGCAACAAGTTCACCCAATTGATTTCCCAAGGCTACAATCACACCTTATCACGCTTAATTGATTTTCAAGGCTACACTCACCTTTTCTTGCTAAGTTGATTACAAAAAGCCTATAACTCTGAATACCACTGAGGATCTTGTTGAGATAGTGATAGAGAATCAAACTACGAATGATCGAGTTCGATTCAATGTAGATTTTGGCAGAGTAATGGTAAGACTATGTATTAATAAAACTGGAAGAAGAAGAGGAGTGGAAAATTAGAAAATATAATGTTAAAATTCGTTGAAACTGGCCCCTATTTATAGAAGAACAACAGCCATGTCCATTCGTGAAGAGTTATGGCGAATAGACACTTCTTTTGAAATTGAAATTTTAAACTCAACTAACACCATGTCGATATGGTCACCATGAGTATGTCAACATCCCAAAGCATTTTTTGATGATTTGATTTTCTTTGAAAATAACTTTTATCTTATATTAAAACTATTTTAAACTTTATAAAATATACTTGACTATAATTAAAATTCATAAGTAAATATAGAGAATAATATATATAGAATTTAATTATAATTTTGTATTTAAATCTAAGTATAAATATTTCAAAGTTAAATTTATTACATTAAAAGATAGTTTAAAATCAGGAGTAATTTGACTTTGAAATTAAAGATGATTTTGAGGCTAAAATTATATAAAATCAGGATAGAGGTTTTTGAATCTTTTAAAAGAAAAGTTTTGAAATCATTTTGAAAACAAGATATAATTTTGAAAAATCATTTTGAATAAAAAGTTAGCGGATACAAAACAATGTTACACTAGATTTTTCGTAGGTTTCATCCTACTTAGGGTTCCATCCCTTTAACAAGCTCGAAGTGGATTCCATTCCTAGGGTTCTATGAGTTTTAACAAAATTTCTAATTAAAGAATAAATTACTTGAATTCTTAAACTCTTGATAATCTTGATACTCATGATTCTTCAATCTTGATATCTTGAATCTCTATACTGTATAGTCTTCATTCTTGGTACCTGCATGGTTAAATCCTGCATATACATATATATCTAAACTTATAATGTCGGTATTTATATTTTATAATCTATTCTAAGGTTGTTGTCATCAAAACCATCATCTCACGGACTAACAATCTCCCCCTATTTGATGATGACAACCTTTGTTTATAAAATATTACTTTTATCCTAATAACTCCCCCTAAATCTATGCCCTAATTACCCTATTTTATATTTCTCCCATTTGTCATCAACAGAAACAAACTCCCCCTCATTCTTGGACTAAAGTACCTGCATTGATAAACTATACAAAGGAATATATAATAGATAGATTAAGAAATAATTATACTTATGAACATGATAATTTAATCAAAGACTATATACATTTCAATGTATATATACATGTTTTATACATCAAACATCGAACTAAATTAAGAAATCAATCGACACCAAGTATCAATCTAAACCAAATCAAATCAATTCAAACAAAGTAATAAAATTTAAACGTTACGAGGAACTCTACCCATCCTTCTTCTCCAAAAATAGGGTCTGCTTTAATAGCATCTTAATTTTCATTATCATTGGTGAGAGAGACAGGAGGATGTGCTTCGTTATCATCCTTGTGTAGGGAGGAAATCATCCATTGTATTGCATCCTTTTCTTGCTCCTTGATCATCTGCATTTGACTCAAATCTAAGTGTCGCTGGTTACGGAGAATGAACGAGAGAATATTCTTGAACGAATTAAGAGTTTCTTTAAGATTTTCAGATAAATTATGAATTGGATTAGCCATACTTGAATTTGTGAAAGAAATGAGATATAGAGAAGATAAGAAATGATTTCCAGTGATGAATTCTAGAAGAAACAGGTATTTATAGGTGTAGAAATTCGTTTGAAACGAATAGACATATGGTAGTTATTCAAATTTCAAATTCAAAATGAATTGTCAATTCTGACCAGTACATGTCGACATGGCAAAGGGGGTATATCAACATGGGGCAGTGAATTTTTATGACAAATTTGATTTTGTGAATAATTGTGTATATATATATTTATATAATATACTAACATTTATTCTGGAGACAAGATAAGCTAGATAACAAAAAAGAAATTCCATTTCATTTCATACTAAGACGATACAATGATTAATCATAAAAAACTACACGAACATTCAAATCAAAACAAACTAAAACTAATACAACGAGATACGATAAGGTAGAACTAGTTAGAGGATGATGATGATGAAGAAAGTCCAAATTTTTTGCTGACTTTGGAAATGAACTTGTTCATCTTGGATGAAATTTTGTCCAACTTCTTACTAACGGATCGCTTAAAAATCCGTTGATTCTCAACAATCGTCTTTTGGTTTTTGAGACGGGTTTTGGTGGATGGATTAGGAGGATAGTCGATGCTTTCCAAAGAGGTTTCACATTCTCCTTCTTCAATTTCCATTTCATCCCCTTCTTCTTCTTCCTCTTCCTCTTCCTCTTCTTCCATTTCCTCATGAGTCAAACGCTCTTCCTTTTGGCAAGAGTCTCATAAGGTTGAAAAACGTATGGAACTTTCATAAGCGAAATGTTGGAATGATTGAAAACTTTTCTAGAAACAAATTCTTCACCTTTGAAATCCACTCCAAAATAATTAAAAATCCGAGTGAGGTAAATTCCATGATACAAAGTATTCTCACCCATTTCAAGATTTTTGGGATGAAGTTCATCCAAAATAACTTGCGCCTAATTTATGTCACAATTTTCAAAAATAGCAAAAAGTGCTTTGCAAACTTTTGAAGTAGGGTTGTTAAAATTCCCCGATCTTAGGGTCAAAGTATGTTGCAAAAGAAGATTGACAATTCTTGCCTTTGGTCGAAAATTTCAATTTTTGAATTCAAAATTATCATTCCCTTCGAAAATGTGATGAAATGTCTCACGATCATTTTCACCGATTTTAAAATTAGAAAGATCCATTCTCGTCACTTTCCATTGAGAATGGTACCCAAAAGATCAAAATTCAAAACAATTCTAGTGCCTTTGACACTCCTCCAAATTTCATCCTCGTTTCTATTATAAAATCCACGGTTTAAATTAGCATAGAAAATTTTGACAAGATTTGGATAGCAAACAAAATCATTTTGAGAAGCATCAATAAGACTAAGAACTCCATTGTTTGCAAAAAGAGAATCAAGTTCATAAGAAGAGAAATCTTGAAAAATAGCAAACTTTCCGGGATGGACTTTGGCATAATTAGCATAATTGATGTATGCTTTTATTGCCTCCGAATCATTGAAGAGTTGCTCTTTTATTTTTCTGGAAATTCTCATGGTGGAGGGGTTGCTTGAAGAAGCCATTAAAGTAGAGAGTAGAGAGCTTGAAGTTTTGAAGAAAGAGAGTTTGAATTTGAAAATGAGAGTGAAAAGTTATGATAAAAGATAGTGAATACATAGATTCTCAAAGGACATATTCTCTGGTCAAAAGGTAGCTTTTCAAAGAATTGAATGAAGTGAAAAGATGGAGGGAAATTCAAACATTTGAATTCAAATTTTAAAATTCAAATTCTGGTACCCATGTCGACATTATGGTAGGGACCATGTCGACATGTGCCTACGAATTTTTGTGAATTATTTTTCCTAAGTTCTCTAATAAATATATATATATACTTTATTATATATTTTTGGAATATTATTGGACTAATAATATATTTCAGAAAGTATTATTATATTATTAAAAATGATAATAAAAAATAATAATCAAATAATAAAATAATAATAAAAAATAGAAAATAAATTTTAATATTCAAACAACACACCAATTCAAAATCAATCAATCAAGCAATCAATCATCTAATTCTAAGCAAGCAATTTCAACCAATTATATTATAAATTTGTACCTTTTTTGAGTCCATTTCTCTGAATTCGTCGGAGTTGTAAACTGCTGTGAAACACAAATTCGAATTATCTATCTTCTAATCATCATCACTTGAGGACGAGTCTTAATCATCTAGAGTAGTAGTAAACGCATGCTTCCGTTTCTTTGCTGGATCATTATTCATAGGAGGATTTTGCCTATCTGTATAAGGACAGTCTCTTTTGATATGACCTGGTTCATCACAGTTGTAACATTTGACATTATTTGGCACTACATTCTGATTTTCAGAGATCTTATAGTTGTTTCTCTTGAGATTATTCATCTTTCTGTATTTCAGGAATTTCCTGAAATTTCTGGCCATTAAGGCTATCTCTTCATCATTATCGCTGTTTGAATCTGATCCATCAGTCAATGCATTGCATTGAATGCCATTGATTTCTTTTCAGATGCTTTGCTTTCTCTTCTCCCGATCATTTAAACTTCATATGACATTAGATTTTCAATTAATTCTTCTATCTTTAAAGGACTGATGTCATTTGCCTCTTCGATAGAAAGTGTCTTATGATCCCATTCTGGAGGAAGATAATTTAAAATCTTTCGGACTTGATCTTCTCCAGAAAATTCCTTTCCCAAAGATATTAGAGAATGCACAATATCCTAAAATCTACTATACATATCTGAAATAGACTCATTAGAATTCATTTTAAATAATTGAAATTGATTTGTGAGAATGTAAATTTTGGCTTATTTAACTTTGTTTGTTCCTTCATGAGTAACTTGCAAAGTTTTCCAGATTTCATATGCAGACTTACAAACCGACACTCTATTGAATTCATTTCTATCTAGAGAACAAAACAAAATATTCATTGCCTTAGAATTATTTTGTGCAACGGTCTTTTGCTCAACGGTCCACTGTGCAAAATCAGTTGTGGGTTCAGAATATTCAGTTTATGTAATATTCCAAGTGTCTAATCCTATAGATTGTAAATATATTTTCATCCTACATGCCCAATATGCATATTTACTGCCATTAAAAAGTGGTGGTCTGACGGTAGACTGACCTTCTAATGAACTAGTGACAGGGATACTAGTGTTAGTAACATTACATGTGTTGGTAGCCGTTTTGAAAATTTTTCAAAAATCAGATTATGAAACTTTGAAAACCTTCTCTGATACCAATTGTGAGAAATGCGGATTACGGATCTTAAGGCTAGGATTAACACTAGAGGGGGGTGAATAGTGTTTATAAAGAATTACTAAATCTTTTGGATTTATGTTAATTTAAACACAGATGTGTGCAATATACAAATACAGATATGATCACAAAAACAAACACAGATGCAGAAATAAAATAAAAAGCAGTAAAGAAAAAAGCACACCGGATTTTATACTGGTTTGGAGTTACCCTACATCCAGTCCGCACACAAGTACGGATTTCCTTTCAAAAGCAATTGTACAATTACACCCTCGATTTCAAGGCTACGAGGTATACCCTCCAGAATCACAATCCTCTGGATAGAGATACTTGATTTTCCGGGCAACAAGTTCACCCACTTTATTTTACGGGCAACAAGTTCACCCAATTGATTTCCTAAGGCTACATTCACACCTTATCACGCTTGATTGATTTTCAAGGCTACAATCACACCTTTTCTCGCTAAGTTGATTACAAAAAGCCTATAATTCTGAATAGCACTGAGGATCTTATTGAGATAGTGATAGAGAATAAAACTACGAATGATGGAGTTCGATTCAATGTAGATTTCGGCAGAGTAATGGTAAGAATATGTATTAAGAAAAGTGGAAGAAGAGGAGTGAAAAACTAGAAAATCTGACGTTAAAATTCATTGAAGCTGACCCCTATTTATAGAAGAACAACAGCCATGTCCATTCGTGAAGAGTTATGGCGAATAGACACTTCTTCTGAAATTGAAATTTTGAACTCAACTGACACCGTGTCGACATGGTCACCATGAGTATGTCGACATCCCAAAGCATTTTTTGATGATTTGATTTTCTTTGAAAATAACCTTTATCTTATATTAAAACTTTTTTAAACTTTATAAAATGTACTTGACTATAGTTAAAATTCATAAGTAAATATAGAGAATAATATATATATAATTTAACTATAATTTTATATTTAAATCTAAGTATAAATATTTAAAAGTTAAATATATTATGTTAAAAGATAGTTTGAAATCAGAAGTAATTTGACTTTAAAATTAAAGATGATTTTGAGGCTAAAATTATTTAAAATCATGATAGAGGTTTTTGAATATTTTAAAAGGAAAGTTTTGAAATCATTTTGAAAACAAGATATAATTTTGAAAAATCATTTTGAATAAAAAGTTAGCGGATACAAAACAATGTTCCACTAGATTTTTCGTAGGTTCCATCCTACTTTGGGTTCCATCCCTTTAACAGGCTCGAAATGGATTCCATTCGACGAATAAATTGGATTTTAAGATGCCAGTGTTTTTCTATGAGTTTTAACAAAATTTCTAATTAAAGAATAAATTACTTGAATTCTTAAGCTCTTGAAAATCTTGACACTCATGAGTCCTCAATCTTGATACCTTGAATCTCTATACTGTACAGTCTTCATTCTTGGTACCTGCATGGTTAAATCCTGCATATACATATATATCTAAACTTATAATGTTAGTATTTATATTTTACAATCTATTCTAAGGTTGTTGTCATCAAAACCATCATCTTACGGACTAACGTTTAGGAGTCGCAGTAGAAGATACGGTGGATTTTAAATATTTTTTCCTATTGGATCTTTATTGGGCCTATGAATTCTAATTTATTCGGAACATTTCTAAATTTAATTTAAATAAAATCATATATTTTACTTAAATTTGTGAATCGTTGTTGGAAATTTATTTGATTTATTTTCACTTTATATATAAGCATATATATGTATCATATATATATGTATATATGTATGTATGCATATGTAGCATGATATTCCATACATGACATAATATGTCCGTATATAGATATTGGGATTACATCGCAATGGACACATTAGCTCATCATATATGTATTGTTTGTTGTCCAAACAAGTGCATATATTTATAATTAATACATATATAAGTACGAAGCAATTACATATGAGTGTGTATATTATGAATACAATTATAGATATATATATATATATAATACATTATAAATGTCAAATAAATATATATAAATACATATAAAATTATAATTTTAAAGAAATTTATATATATACATACGAATTAAAGTAAAATAATTATATGTATATACATATATAAGTATGTTTATATACATATAAATAAAATAATTAAATGGAAATTTATATTATGATAAACTATTATAAAAAAAAATATAATATAATTTTTTATTTTAGCACTTCAGATGGAAATATAATATAGATCAAAATTTATTATAATTTAATTATATTAATATATATTTACTGTGAATTAATTAGTCAAACTTCCATAAATAAATAATATAAAATAAATATATAATAAAAATACCAAATTTTAAATTTTTAGAAAATCAAGAATGGTATTTTAAGGGTTGCGAAATTTTTCTGAGTGAAAATTATATATATTTTTAATTAAATCAACTATTTCATATGATAAACTTTTAACTATGCATTAACTATTTTTAATTAAATCAACTGTTATATATATATATATATATATATATATATATATATATATATATAGCAAAGCCAGCGAGGTTAAATGGGCCATTACCATTTTATTAAACAAATAAAAAGCTTGCAAGGAAGATGGCATACCATCTCGAAATACAAGAACAAACAAAATAGACATAACTGAAGAAAAACTAAGGTCCAAAGATATTGGAAATAGAAAGGAACACTACATGTCTAATGGTGAAATGACCACCAAACACTCTATTGTTCCTCTCCATCCAAATTAGGTACATTGCCTTCTTAAGAACACTTAACAAGAGAGTTTCTTTAGTTGATTTCCATCTTGAAGCTTTAAAAATGCTACACCATTCCAAAGCAGCATTTCGAATAGGCTTATGCAAGTGCAGTAAATTCAAGGACCAAACCCATATGAAGTAGGAAAATTCACACTCAAAAAACAAATGGCGAAATTCTCTTCATCCTTGTGACAGAGCAAGCAAATAGAGCTCTAAACAATACCTAAAGCTTTAAGCCATTAAAGTGAATAAAGTCCATTTCTCAACACCTTCCAGAGTAAAATATTCTCTCTAGGATTGGAAGCAGTGGTCCAAATCCTTAAATGCCATGGAAATATGTCAAGAGTAGGGAATTGACTAGGAATTTATAAACGATTTTAATAGCTTGACGCTTGGCATTCTACAGAGCATGAATATTGACACTGTTATAAGAGTTGCCATGAATGATGCTCCAACAAGACCGAACATAATATGAACTTGAGTAAGGGAGGCTAACCAACCCATCTGACCAATAATAAGAAACATAAGCCTTCCCATTGATACCAGTAAGAATTCTCAAAGCAGCTCTGCTTCGGAGAATATTTCTCCAAGACAAGCTGCATTCAGCAAGGGGAGACAAAGTCTGAAAGTTATTACGGTTAATCAAATTATTTCTGACCCAAGTAGCCCATATATTACTGTCATACTTCACAAGCTTATCAATACGAGAAGAAAGAGCAACTTGATTCCACTTCTTGGTATTCATAACTCCAAGCCGACCATACTTATAAGGGCAGCATATAGTTTTAAATGCAACAGTGATCTGCTTCCTTGAAAAAGGGTTGTCATGCTAGAGAAAATGATTCAAAGCAGAGTTTATCATAGAAATGAGCTTGGAAGGCAAGATGAAAATTCTGCATAGTAAAGACACATGGAAGTAGCTATGGATTTAACAATGATTAGTCTTCCTAGGGTAGAAAATTTTGAAGTTGGCCAAGTGGAGATTCTAGAAGTAATCTTTTCAAAAAGATTTAGGCATTGACTAGTCCCGACTTTGGAGGAGCACCAATCTTCATTATCATCAAAAGGAGATAAACCAGATAAAGAGTATATAATAGCCTTTTCAAGTTGAGACGTCCCTGCTATCCTAATGTTGGTTTTGTTTCTGTTGATAGAAGGCCTGTTTGAGTTTTAAAAGCATTTAAGATATCCAAAACTCCATTTATGGATTTAACATTAGGCTTAGTGTATAGCATGAGGTCATCAGCAAATAACAAAGCAGACATACCAATGTTTTTGCATAAAGGATGGAAATCCAGGAGGTTGAGAGACATAACATTAGCAGTGAGGCAAGTAAATAATTCCATCACATAGACGACAAAAAAAGGAGACATAGGATCACCTTGTCTTATACACTGAGTTGCATGAAAATAGCCAAATGAATTACCATTTAAGCTAAGAGAGTATTTAACAGTTGATAGACAAGTGTAAATCTGTGCCAGAAAAGGAATGGGAAAATTCTTTTTATAACGAATGTATATAATGGATTTCCATTGAATGGAATCATAAGCTTTCTGAATGTCTAATTTCAAGGCACATCTTGGGGAAATATTTTTCGTATTATATCCTCTCAAGAGCTCACTAGAAAGAAGGATATTATCAGTGATTTCTCTCTACTGAAGGAAAGCACTCTGATTAGGAGATATCACTCCAGAAAGCATAGACTTCATCCTAGCAGCCATGATCCTAGATACGCACTTGTAAATTACAATGCAGCAAGCAATGGGCCACAAATGATTAACAGAAGAAGGCTATTGTAACTTGGGGATTAAGGCAATTTTGGTGGCATTTATACTAGAGATAATTCTATTGTGTTTGAAAAAGTTTGTAACAACACAGATCACATCAGGCCCAATGATAGTCCATGTTACCTTTAAGAAATGAGCATTAAAGCCATCTGGACCAGTAGAGATAGATGACTTCATACTAAATATAGAGCACTTGCTTTCATCATCAGTAATCTCCTTAATCAAATTGACCATGTTAACATATGAAATAGTTGGGAGAGGAGGATGGGTAAACTAACTTCAAGTGAGTTCCATGGATATCTTGGTTAGCAAGAAGATTATGGAAATAGTCCAGGAAAGCAGTTTGAATGGTATCATGAGAGGAGCAAGGAATGTCATCTTTGTCAAGAATATTGTAAATGTTTTCTTTAGACTGAAGAATTCTAAGGGTATCACGAAAAATAGCAGAATTCTTGTCTCCATGAAGCTTCCATTTGAGCTTTGTCTTTTTTTTTTGCTATCTTTTTTTTCCTCCATCAGAGCTTTAGCAAGCTTATTATGAAGAATAGCTTCTTGGTTTGAATGATTAATAAGTAAAGAATTATCTAAACAAGTTTGAATGTCTCTTTGAAGCTGGAGGAGATTTTCTCTGATAACAGAAGAAAGTCTGCTCCCGTTCCTATAAGTAGCATGAGCCCATACCTTAAGATTATTTTTGAGATGTCTAAGTTTTTCCTGCAAAATATACATAAGTTGACCAAAAACATGTAAATTCCATAAATCAGAAACAATTTTTAAGAAATCTAGGTGATCAGACCAAGAATTTAAAAATGAAAAAGAGGAGTGACCCCTCACAATGTCCTTGCCGCAAACCAAAATCAAGGGGGAATGGTCAGATAAAGAAGGGGGGGAATGATGGTGTTAAGAGAAGGCCAAGACAAGGAAGAGGAGAGATTCTGGTAGGCCTTATCAAGCTTATAGAAAGTCATATACCTGATTTGCTAGAATTATTCCAAGTAAAGAAACAGCCACTAGCAAAAACAGGTAGGAGACTTAAGTCAAAAATAGCATTATTAAGAGGTCTAGTTTGTTGATAAGAAAGTGGGACTCCACCACTTTTATCAGAAGAGAATTGCATACAGTTCCAGTCTCCAATGCATATCCATGGAGAGGTGGATGGTTGCAATAGAGAGAGATTGTCAACGAGAAATTTCCTATGCACAGAACTATTTTCAGCATAAACAAATGTCAGGAAAAAAGACGAAGAGGAAGGGATGTGGTCGATTTCTAAATGAATGTATTGTCTATGAACACAAATAGGAGAAATAGAAAAGATTGAAGGGTTCCACATTATGAGAAGTCTACCAAAAAAAGCGTGAGAATGGTTATGTAAGTATTTCCAGTGATGATTTATAGCAGAGGCTGCTCTAATGGTGTTAACATGATTTAGTTTGGTTTCTGCAATAGCAATGAGTTGAATTTTGTAAGTAGAGATAAGGTTACTGATTTCTAGTTGCTTAGCTGCATAGTCTTCTCCCCTTATATTCCAATAACCTATTCTACCTATCATTATAAACTTGATCTTGTAGCTCTGGTTTTAACCCAGAGGAGGAAACTGGGAGATCAACAGATGATGCATATGGCATTGTGAAAGAAGTTTTATCTAAGGAGAAGTTAACTCCTCTATCTAAATCTGAAGAAGATGCTTGAATATTGATAGACTTCTTTGGTTTTCCCCTTTTTGCTTTGATGAAGTATCAGGGAAGGGGGATTGTTGAGTGAAAGTTTCAACAAGGGGGGAACACTTTTAGAAGGGACAGGTTGAATATCATTGAAGATTTGATTGGGAAGAGTTAATTATAAGGAGAAGAGGATTTATCTGAAGGAAGAAAGTTTAATTGCAAGGTGGAATAATTTGAAGAAGAGGGATTTTGAGTATTTAGAGATTGATGCACATCACTGTGCATGTCAGTGTGCATGTCCGTATTTCCATTGATAATGCTTGATGATAATTCAGTCACAGTGCAATTCAAGTTTTTAGGAAGGATGGTATCATTCAGGGCCTGTAGATCTTCAGCAGATTCAATATTTTCATCACTTAAATATTGGAGTAATGAGAAAGAGTTGTGGGTAGCCACTGCACCAGTATCAGGAGCTACAGTGATTAGCAGAACCATTTCATTACCATTTTTATCATATTGCTATGCAACTGGGTGAACCATTTTATTACCATTTACATCATATTATTGTGCAACTGGCATAGCATCATCAGGCATTAAAGCAGGCTACAAGCAAGTATTATCAGTCTCCCTTGATGCATTAAGCTCCATAACATTAAGCATTTCATTTGCTAGAGGACCAATATGGACATCACCATCTTCAACAGTAACCTTTATTGCTCGATTATCCCTTTTAGTTTTTCTCCAAAACTTTTGAACTGGTTTCAATTTTCTTTTTTCTTTAACAAAATAAGCTTTCTCTTCATTCCCTGCCTTTCCATCCCGAGTTCCAGTAACCTTATCACTAACATCCCGATTGCTAGCTACTTTATTTTCAGTGGCATCAATCTTTGCTGTTCAATAATTATTTCACACTGATTTGTTGCATGACCAAATTTTTTACAGTGGGTGCAAATGAGCGATTTCCATGAATACTCCGTCAAGATATTTGGACATGAGTCATCTCCCACTGTCAAATATTCTGGAAATTCTCTTTCAGGGGAGATTTCTATTAAACATTTTGCATACTCAAATCTCTTCATCCTTTCTATATTTCCATCAAAGCAAACTAGTCTTCCAAGGTGACAGGCCAACCAATTAATGCCCAATGGTGTCCATGTCAGAATTGGAATTCTATATAAATGTACCCAAATAGGTACAGTTCTAATTGCAGCCTAGGCAGCAGCAAAAAAGGGGTTACATTTAGAGATTATGAACATCTAACCTCTAATAAATAGAGGATTCCTCATGAGAAATTGTTGTTTGTCTTCCTCATTAGAGAACTTGAGGTAGTAATTTTGCTTGCCATAAAATAATTCATATGAATCTTTAAGCCTCCAAACTTTATCAAGATGAGCTTTTACTGCCATGAAGTTTACTGTACCAGCCAAGAAGAAGCCCATGAGGCAATCAGACCAAAATTTAATGCCCTCATTAACAACTGAGGAGGTTCGATAGGAGAACCAGAATAAGGAATATCAAAATGCATTGGGATATAGGCACCATCATTCCTAGGCTTTGCACTGAATAGAGAAGACCAAGAGGGATTAGGATGAGAATCATTGGCATGAGGGATAGGAGAAACAGAAGTAGGACCAGCTAAAGGAGGGAGAGGGGAAGCAGAAGGAAGAGGAGGAAAAGATTCCGAGCAAGGAGAAGGAATGATACAAGAAGGAGGAAGGAAAGGAGAAGGAGAGGCAGGTAGAGAGGAACAAGAAGGATCGGGAGGATGAGTGGTAGATGATGGTCAGAGATAGGACGGGGAGGGAGTAGGATGGCAAGTGGTAAGGAAGAAGGAATGGGTATGGGTATGGGATGAAGGACATGAGAGGGCATGAATGAAGTCACGCTATTTAATGGGTATGAACTATTTTATATTTGAACCATTAACTATTTTATACATAATAAACAACACACAAAATCATTAAATAATAATAAAATATACATATTCATATTTAGTAAAATATTTTTATATTTTATGATTCATAATAAGTATAATCATCATATGAAAATTTTAAAATCAAATATATATGATATATAATCATATATACAAATATACATATTGACAATTTGAAGATCTCTATACATTTAGTCTAAATCAACTTTTATATGATAAATTTGATATCAAAACAATAATAAAAAATAAAAGTTCATCTCTTAATGAAGCCTTTGATTCCACTTTCAACAATGATTTCTCTTAATAGAATAATTCCCAACCTATCAGGTTGCTAATCCAGGATTGGAGACATTGTACTATAAATTAGTATTTTTAAGTTATTTTGGATTCGAGAATTTTTTGGGATTGTTTTAGAGAATAGCTGCTGCTATTAAAATAAAGAAGAAGAAGAAAAAAGTGGAGGCTCAAAACGAATTAGCCTTAGATTAGAGTTTTGAGATTAGTATTTATATGCATACGATAAGAGAGCAAACTATGTAAATTTTTCACTATATCGTAACCGCACATCTCGAAACCCTAATCCTACGTTGTAGCCACCTCCAACATCTCTCAAACCAATGTCTATCCTTTCCAATTCTCATGGGTTGTAAGCCCATTTATCCAAAATTAAATATGTACGATCATATTTAACCTATTTTTTTTATCGATATCCCATATCTATCAGTATATTCATAACTTTTATAAATGTATGTAACAATTTATTTCTCAAATCACATTAAAATTTCATAATTTATAATAATTATAAACTAATTAAATCGTTTGGTCTAAAGAGAATTCATCGTTTCGGTTGTGTGACCCTTGGGTGTAAATTCGGTCAACGATTGTCGAACTATTCGAATGTTAACGTTCACACTTCACTTAGGATGTGGTGTGACAATATGGCCAAATATATCGCTCGCTTATTTTTGAAAAAAATCTCATTTTAATTTAATAAGAGTTACCCAGTTGTGACAATTATTTGCACCAGTTCTTTTCGTTAAAACTATATCACTTTGGACTTATTGAATTTGGTAACGGTCAAAATTCCAACATCGCCCGCATTCAACTCTATAGTCCAAACACAAAGTCTTTGGTTTAATAATAACAATTATAATTAATCGAACTATTCTGGCCAGAGATTTTGGCTTTGGGTTGACTTGAGTTGACAATGATACTAATTCCATAAAACCGGGGAGACAAATCATCTCTTAAATAGTGATTCACTTCCAATACTTCACTCTACCCAACTATAGTCACCCAATGGACACTTTTCCATAATTTGAATATAATCAAAGTGGAGCTTTCATATTAAAGATTCATAGTACTCTAAAGTTGAAGGAACTGTGTAAATTATTCACGTCGATATTTTTTGTTTGACCTTAGTTATACTAACAAATAGAAAACCATTGAACGAGTCGTTCCATAGTTATCCAATAACTATTAGCACATAACCCCTAGGTGCCTCAAGCAGTATGAGTAATGCACTATCCAACATTTGGAGAGAGTACATACTCTAGTCTCAACAGATAAATCGATGTACAGTCTCGATGCATCTTGACTAGGAACATTTAAAATGGTATATTTGTTTTCATTGTGATAAATTACTCACCGTTACAACACTTTGAATACTATCACAAAACGTACTATTTAGGGATTTTCTATTAAATATACTATTAATTGAATTAATTAATATAACACATTATATCATGTATATAATAGAAAGAAAACACGTTTATTTCGAACAAGATTGGTCAATGAATTAGATATATGTAACAAATTACATAATTTCCTTTAGAGCATACTCCTAACTCTATCAATCTTGCACTTGCACTTAGATTCAATTGTGGAATCTCATTCCAACTTCTCTAATCGGTTTTCCTAAAATAATTTGGGTTGGTCCCTCGGTGAACGGGTATACTATTGTGTTTTAATCATATACTATGTCGATTAACTCTCTCTAACGTTAATAAACTACTTTTATCATGTGGAACAATTAGGAGTATATATCTCAAATTTCAGTGAGCACTTAGTTCTGATATGAACTATATAGTGATATGGCCATTATATAATAATGTTGTGGGATTCTCAACATTTAGAATCACCCACGGCTCAGTTACAAATTTGTGCATTTATTATATATATACACATTGTTTTATCGTAGCGCTATTCAATTTAATGGATCAGCCACAATCTCTTCTATTCGGAACAGATTCAACTTAAAGATTCTTAACTTGAATTTATTATTGATATATTATACTCAATGTAACGACCCAACTTCCAAACTCCAGGAAGTCGCATCGCTAAGAAGAAAGAAAGGGATAGAAAAGAGGAAAGAAAGAAAAGAAAGAAACAGACAACATCAGAATCTCACAGCGGAACGAATAAATTATATTATATCACATAATACTTTACATAGTATCATATACATTAGAGTTTTACAGCCAATACAACACAAACTAGACAGTTATAAACATCTGTCTAGCAATTACAATTCAAGTACATCAGAGAAAAACAGATACAACTCAAAGACAGCGGAACCACTATATATATCTACACGCTGAAGCCTCCTGCTCCATTATCTCCTCCAGAACTCGTCAAAGCAATCCTGAATCACTTGACTACTCATACGTAATATGAGTACCCAAGAGTTTAATAAAATAGAAAATAAACACTCGGGTCAGACAGGGGTCTGGTGTGAGTAAACGGTTTAAAAATTGCTTAACTTATAGAAAATCCTTTTAAAACAAAAGGTATCACGTAAGACTTCCCACACATAAACATGGAAAAGTTTTTACCTTACGCTAAGCAAAACTTTTGATAGGAAATCCAGTGATATTATAATAGTGTCTAGGGTTTTCAAAATAAAATACAGAAATAGCTGGAATGCTTACATCTCACGTTCCAACATAGTTGGGTACAATCAAAACCGTACAGGCACTTATTGGATTTTGGATTCCATCAATGGCAGGGCTACCGAGGTACCGCCCGTCACAGTACGTGGCCTAGATCACCGTACCGAGGAGTACTCTCCCTCCCCTGCAACACAAGGCCGGACCCATTCCTTACTGAATAGTTCCGAACAAGACCACCCCGACAGTTGGAGCTCTCAACCGTCCACACAGCCGAAATAAAAAGGGACCTCTAGACAGGGGTAAATCTCACTCTCAAGTGGGGGCTACCCACGAAGCCTTGCTGCACCTCCCCTGTTTTAGCCATTCCCGGTTGATGAAGCTTGAGGTTACGATTACCTTTATAGGACACATCTATCTTAGAATGCTCATCGTCCACCTGACGATGTTCTTAAAGCATTCAATCCATACAAGTTCGCTCCGGGTTCGAACGAAACCAAAGGCATTATCTCGTTACACTCATTTTGGAATCACCCTCAGAGTTAACGACGATAACCCTTGCACTCTAAACCACCATCTCGAATCTATAAGTACTATTCCGTCAAACCCATTACGGAATCACCCACAGAGTTATACTGACGTATAGCCCTTACACCTCGAGTCTTCACTTGCTCCATTTGGATTAACGACCTAACGTTTATTTGGAATCGATGTGGTTTTCGGATATCCAAATATGGAAACCCGATCCCGGTCTCATCGAAACCAAACGCCATTTTAATGTCCAAGTTATACTTAAGGGTTTTTCTAATTAACTCATTTCATTTTTATCTATTTCACACGGATAGATAAACTACATATATCATAACAGATAATCCATATCATTATCACAACATATAATCATCACAACAGTCAATCATCACAACCAGAATAATCCATCATATTATAACTAAGCATCCATATCCTATAGATACTACTCATCTCATTTTTGAGATCACAACCATCCAAAGGTAAATCAATATCATCCATAAGCAATGATATATTATCCATTATTTATAATCAATTTAAATGAATTAAATTAATTACTTCTACCCTTAATTAATTTAAAATAAATTAAATTAATTACTTACCTATAAATCTTGCTTATAAATCTATTGATTTATCAACCTAGTTAATTAATCATTCATTAAGTATTTAACTTGCTTAAACATCTATAATTAATCACCCACTAATTACAATAAGTAATCAGTCTTAAATTAATTTTATAAAATTAATTAACCTTAATCATAAGTAATTAACATTTAATTACTTAATTTATCAATTAACTATAATTAATTACATTTATCCTTAATTAATTACAATTAATTAATCACTTAATTATTTAATTATTACTTAATTAAACAATTCTTAATTACATCATTAATTATAATAATTAATGATCTCTAATTAATATTTAAATTAATTACTTTATTTAATATTAATTACATTTAGTAATCAATCTAATCATTAATCATCTTGATTAATATTTAAATCAAGTAATTAACTATTCTTAATTACTTATTAATTAATTATCCAATAATTAATTATCTTCATTAATTAATCCTTGATTAATTACAAAAGTAATTATCCAAATTACTTTATTAAAATAAATCACCTTTGCTTAATTACATTCCAGTAATTATTACTTCTCTAAGTAATCCTGCTCCATAAATTACATCAAGTAATTATTATCATTAAATCATTAAATTATTTCTTAAATTAATTAAACTAAATTAATTAATTTAACAAAGCACATTATCAGAATTAATTACAAAAAGTAATTAACCCTTAATTACTTTTATAAAGTAATTATACTTAAACAATTATAATTGATAATCTTCAATTAATTAATCTCATTAATTAATTATTAATTACCCTTAGATAATTATCTTATTTAATTAACAATATTTTCATTAATTCCTTACTTAAGTGAATTATCTTAGATTAATTATCCATTAATCATTTCTAATTATAAATTAATTCAAGTTATTATTTAAAATCAAATAAATAAGTAAATTTTTAATTATTCCCAAAATAATTCATTTACTTATTTATAACTTAATTAATATTCAAAATGTATTTAAATAATACATTTCTAAAATCTAATTCATCTTCCACTTTAAAAATTTAAGATTTAAAAATGTTTAACCATATAAACATTATTCAATTTAAATAAATTAATAAACCAAAAGGTAAAGAACTACCATTATTATATAAGAAAAGTTTAAAAATCTATATTACTTAATTTTACTAAAAATAAGTCAAGTCTTTTAAAATAGATAGATTATTTTAACTTTCAATTTAAAGTTAAACATTTCATAATTTATTTAAATATTTAAAGGAAAGAATTCTTTTAAATTTAAACCTTATTTGAAATCAAATTCATATTTAAATTCTACTTAAAACATTTTCTGTCCAATATTTAAAATTTTCAAAACTGTTTTGAATTCAGACAGATTTCAAAGTAAAATTGAAATCATACTTAAAACTTGATTTCAAAACTAAATTTTAAATCTAGCTTAAAAATTTAAAAGTTTCATTTTTTTAAACTTTGAATTCAAAAGTAATCTTGAATCCAATTCAGACTTATACCTGAATTTAAATCTTTGTTTTTTTTTTACAAAAAAAATTGAATTCCCTTCAGATTTTTAAAAAAAAAAAAAACTGGTTTAAATAAAATCTGGAATTCAAGAAACCTGCACTATATTTACACTGTTTCCAAATTTAAGTTTAAATCTTACTTTAAATTTAAATTCATCATTTTAAACTTTTGAATTCATAAGCCTACTTGAATTTAATTCAAACCTACACTTGAATTAAGCCTGTTTTAAAAATTGAATTTCTTCAGATTTTAAAAAAAAAACTCAACAGCACAGTTTTACAACCTGCACTTAACAACCCGAGACCACCATCAATTTACTTCGGGTTAAAACCCTACTTACTTCGGGTTACAACACTAACTGCACGGGGTTGACTTCGAGTCACCCAAAACCTGCACTATCCCAAGTTCACCAGAGACAACCAACACTGTGTAACTGCGACCACTGCTCCGGCGACTTCCAGCATCCTTCACCAACCCCTCCAATACACCATCCACCCCTCTACTTGTTAACAATCATCAACAAAACTCTCTGTTGCTTGAAAACAGATTCAAGCGAAAACATCCACCTGAAGAGCTTCACCACCACATACCCAAAACCTGTCAATCATCACAACACCCTACTCCGGCCATTTCATGACCTCCAACTCCAGCCAATGCTCCACTTAAACCCCCTCTACCAAACCCCAAAATATGGCAACACTCAGATCACCACAGAGTTCAGGCAGAAATTCAAGTTCCAAAATCCATTTTATGTTTGATAACCTCAAAATCCCAAAATTACTGCACAGACCTAAATTCCTAACTCCTCAGTTGATTTTAAAACTTGATTCATGTTTTAATATCCATGTTTTAAACATGTATTAAAGCTTTAACTTGATTGAATAATTTAAGGATGTTTGGTAATTTTACTTTATGAACCTATTGTCTGTTGTGACTGGTTTTCAGAAGTAAGAGGGTTCTTTTTTTTTTCTTTACTTTCTAAAATAAAAATCTTACAAACTTGAATAAACACAATATGTTTACTCAATAATTCCTAACTAAGATTCAGTCATAAAGAAGTAGATTTGTATTCACAATCCTAATTAAGAATAGAAGCAGGACTGTTAGAAGATTTGTATCACCTATATGCATATTCAATAAAATACACAGAGCATACATCATACAACAGTCAAGCATATACTTAATTCATGCACAGATATATTTTTAAACAACCTATAAAAATTGAGGTTACTCACTAAAAAGAAAAACAGAACAATTATCAATTGCTACTGTTTTAATTTGCTTATTTAAAAGGCATTTGAATTAAACTTTAGATTCTGCAAATCTTGATAGCTTGTATTTTTTTTAAAAGTAGAAACTGTTTTTAAAACAGAAAATTTACTCACCTTAGAATGAAAAGCAGAATGCATTCCAGATTCAAATCATTTCCAGCAGCCTGAATTTCAATGCATTGACTCTGCTTGCATGCTAGTCGAAGATGGTGATAACCTGATGCTTGCAGGCCTAGAAACTGCATTTGACAATGATTTGGTTTGCATGCTTCCCCTTTTCATCTTGCTTGAATTAATCTTACAGGTTGAAGAACTTGGGTTGCAGATTCAAACCAATTTGCAATGTATTCTCTTTTGCAGGTTAGCAGAAATTGCAATTTGGGTTTTCTTATGCAGATTTGATTTGGTTTACAGATTTAAAACTTTGATTGCAGATTTTAATTGAATTTGGGTTGTGGAATTTTTAGAGTAAAAATGAGATTTCAGTTTTCTTTAAATCTGAACTTAGATTCATTATAGGGGTAAGGGTTTGAAACAAAAGATTTGTTAAGTTTTATCTAAAATAATAAATTCAATAATGTTTTAGTATGCCACTTGTTATTTAGATATGAAGATTAATTACAAGTGTCAAATAAAAAAGATGAATGTTTACACATGTATGATAAAGATAAATGTCTTTGTTTATAAATGTTTTAATTTAAGATAAAACCATTCTAATTTAATTTAAGATGTTTTGTATGTTTATTTACATTTATTCTTTAAATGATTACAAATGAATTATTTTTACATATTTAAATATTTGCTTGAATATTTTTAAAGATTATTTTAAAACTAATTTTCACAAGAGAAACTTTTTAAAAAGAAAAGAAAAATGTTGAATTCATTTTATTCAAGAGTTTCAAATATACTATACCTTAATATAAATAAACTAAATTTATTTCAAAACAATTTAAAGATAAAACAAAATAAACTTTATAATAAAATATAATTTTTAACTATTATATATTTATAACAAAATATTTACTATAATTTCTTTTTGAAAATACAAGATAGATTTATAAATTGACTTATGAAAAAGTTCCAATACTATTTTCAATTTAATTTAATCAATTCATAAATTATACACCTGTATAGATTATAAATTTGAAAATATCCTTTATTAAATTTAAAATTAAAATTAAAATCAAAACACCTATTTACAATGTATACACATATATACATTATAAATAAAATATTTTTAAATTAGCTTAGAAAGAAAATTTATTATCTTAAATATTTTTAACATTTTAAAACAATAAGATTCTCAAACTCAATTATTTTTATAAATTTTCAAAAGAATATCATTTATCAACAAAATAATTATAAATTTTCAAAAGAAAATTATGTTTGAATTGGATTATTAAATCAATATTTCACATTTTAAAATAATTATTAATGAAATTATTAAATAAATATTGCCCAAATTTCCGGGACATCACACTCAATATCATTTATGAAGTTTTAAGTCCGAACACTCTTTCATAAGGAGTTTGTTGTTTCTTTAACCAATTCCCTGGTATTTCATAAATACACAAGAAAACATGAAACAACCATTTAGTGATATCAATTTGGATTTGATATTTGCTTCACATATCAAATATAAACAAATTACATTATCATAGACAACATAACATGTATGATAATTCCTACTGCCAATGCATAAGGAACTCATCTCACATGTTCCGTATTAAAAAATTTAATAAGGTGTCTTTGCATATCGACTTGGGACTTTCCCAATATCTTCTATACTTGCTATATAAGATATCATTTACAATGCAAAGTTGAGTATTAAAACAACTAAGGTATTTTTAACACAAGCACATCATTAAAATCAACAACGTGCTATTTACTTGTAGTTTAGAAATATTAATGTACCTTTTGACTTTCTTACTTATGAGCACATGCTTCCTCTACATTTTGATTGATAATCAAACTATTTGATATTTTCATCAAAATATTTGTTCTATTCCGACGCTTATAAAATGATTCTTTCTATCATTCCTTGAGTAATATCCAAAATTCTACAAACTCAATATCACTCTCATTGACTTCAAGACACTTTGGTTGTTATGTGCAAACAGTCTAGTTTACATTTATATTTAGAACTTTCTGTTTCAACATATATATACCAAAACCTAAAGTCATATTTGGCGATAATTTTGTGAGTAAATCTGAATTATCTTGAGTACGTTGAATAATGAATCTATTATGTAAATTTCATTAATTGAAATTTACGAGGTTATTCTTATCAACCTTGCTCATCCAATTCCAACTGCATTAGTCTCTTAAAGACACAATCACGGTCGATGGGTTACAACCCTTCGGATGTGACTACAATATCATATTTGGTATCGTATTTGGAATCTCTTTGAATTTGCGCATCATACCATGTCATGGAGTCAATACCGTTAATGGATTAATTGACAACGGGGGACTAACTATTCTCGATATTGATAAGAAACTCATAGTTTCTCTTCATTATGCAATAATACTTATTAGACGTTCTAATGTGATGTACTTATTTAGGTTAGGTTAATTTCATTCATCCACATAATAAGTTTTATCTTTAGACTGTAATAATTCCATCTTACTTTCAATAATTTTGCAAAGAAATTCATTCACAATGAAATTGGTATTTCTTAAAACAACGGTTGTTTCTCAGTGCGAGGGAATAGCTATTCGAAAACACTTTATGAATTGCCTTTTATATAAAAATGAGTTTGTTTTTAGTTTACAAAACTTATTTTCAAAAAATAAATATGTCTTCTAATGATAGATTTTTCCAAACACCTTTTGAGTACAAGATCCCTCACAAACAAATATTATGTGCAGACTTTTGACTCACACATCCTGCAACTCCTTGACCTAGGATATATTGGTGTTTCTCATAAACCCTTATCTTGTATGTTTTGTAAACTATTATTTAGATGAAATAATATTAAACGTGTGTACTACTCTTAAGTATTTAACCTTATAGAAAGAAATTAACTCAACTTCACTAATAACTAGTCATACTTTGTCCAATAAAGTTCGATTACTCCTTATCGATGCATCATTATGTATCACATTTTGGAGTGACTTTTTAGATCGAATCTTTATTCATTTTTAGATACTTTCAGAACCTTTTCCAATATATTAACTCATTCGATCAAATCGAACCATTTCTATCACATGTTATTTCATTTACTTCTCTTTTATACTCTATGAGTTTACCATAGACATACTACACGTGAAACAAATAAACATGTCCATTTCGGTGGTAACTCACCGATGAATATGTCAAAGTACATGAAACCGTTTTGATATTAATACACTTATGATTGCATATATCTATATGTATCAATCCGAAGTGGTCATCAACTCTTATGATGCTCCCACTGAATGGGTCCATGCCCTTAATTGTTTGAGATATAATTAATCGATATCATGATTCATAATCATAATATAATAAAGTTATTTTTCAAAACTAAGGCTTAGTCTGTAATTTCAAAATAATTATAAATAATATTAGATACTTTTGTATTTTTCATCGCATCACTTTTGTCATGAAAACAAATACCATATTATAGTTTTATTTCATAACAAATACTCATAATATTCATATAGAAAATTATAGCTATGTCTATTTTACGGTCGATACAAAAATAGTCATTATTTCATAAATAACGTTCGGTATGTTTTAGGGAAAATAATTTTCATAATATGATGAGATTAACAAGTGTTATATGGTATGCTTCCACTATTTCCGTTATTACTATAATAGCATGCTAAATCCAGAGATCCATCATTTACTTAATATAGATTTATTTCACATATTGAAATTAGTTTACAGTAGGGAGTTCTTTGACCAAATATTTTGAACCCATAGAAACAAATCCCATAGAAAACAATTTTCTATACTAAAATACATTTCTGAATAGAAATCATATTTCTTATCCAATGTTAAGTATCAATCACTATTATTACAATTTTCGTTTTTGATGTTTTTTTATGAAGCAGAAGTGACTATTCACTCTCTTCATCCCAATTATACTTTAATCACATTTACTCTTATACATTCATTATTCTTTTTAAATGGTCGAACCATTCAAAAAAATTCTCTAACTAAAATATCATAACTGAATCTTTAAAAAAATGCACTCGATCATCCTTAACATTTAAGAACATCAAGTTTGTTTCCCTTTGCGTAAACTAATCAAACCGACATTTTAGCAATAGAGTTCTTAGATCTATCTTTTAGTTTACACATTACGATCCTTTTGTAATCAATCAAATTGAATACTTCAACTTGCACTAAGGTTTTTTTGATTTTTTGAATGAACTAATTTCATCGAATTATTGTACATTACAAACTCTGGCCATTCACCATATAACATTTATATGCAAATGTATATGGATCGAATATCTGTAGTCTTGTATTGCTTTTAGAGTTCGAAACTCTTAGAATGCAATACATGTTGTAGACTAAATAAATGCTTAAGTGAACAAAATACAAATGTATTTAGTGGTTCTAATGTTAGGCACTTGCATGGGTGTTATAACAATAACATGTAGTAATATTTTATTTCTAGGTATATGTTATATTTCTATTTGTCAATCTTCAATTCATTTGTATATCTTGATTGACAAACATTTTATCAATATGATTAAATGCACAAATTTATCAATGTATATTATTATAACATTATATAGCATATGTTCTTAAGTTATAATAAAGGTTAAATGTTATCATTTCATTTTTATAATAAGGCTCCCACTAGTCTTTTATGTTTCAACAAGTCATAGCTGTGTCACATATAAATGAACAAATTTATGTTAAAGGTTATCATTTCAACAAGTCATAGCTCCACGGATGGATAACTCCTTATCGGCTGGATCACATATAACTCCTAACCTAGGGTTCTTGCCCTAATCTCATTTCGACCTTCAGTTGCTCAACAAACTGAAAGAGATTATTCACTTATACCTACGATATCGCGACAACCTAACTGCAGTACATGTACCTTGAGTTTTCTCAACAAATACATATAGTTATTTTACCTTGTCTATTCAATATAACAATAATACTACATATAATATCCCTAGCTTGAGTTTGCTCAACAACTAAGGAGTATACAAGTAATTTATTAATATATATACGGCAGAGGACAACACAATATTGAAGATTCATAATCTTCAATATATTATATTGAGTGATATCGACTTATGAAATAATATATTACTTATGAAATACCCTCGTGATTCAAGTGTCAAGCACATCTAAAATCACGGTGTATGTACAATATGTACGTATTTATTCCTTGAGTCTATTTAGGGTTTTTTCAATGTTCCATATTTAGTTTAACATTCATATTGTATAAGTTTTATTATTATATAACTTTTATATTTTGTATTACTTATATAATAGTCATATATATAACATTATATTAATTAAATCTTATTTAATTAATATTAATTAGTTAACATTTTAATTAATTTTATTTCAATATAAAATTTATATTTAATGTTCATTATATTCTATAATCTTTCTAGTATACATATATATCATATACATATTATTTTTTAATTAATTTATTTAACCAAACAATTTTGATTAAATTATATCAATTCAATATTTACCTTACATACATAGATGTATACATTACCTTAAACACTTTTAAAATAACATAACATATATCAACATATATAATATATGCATATAATTGAGTACAAATTAGTTAACTCATTCAATTAATTTATTTTATTAATCTTCTTAATAAATTTTAAATTTTGAAATTAATATTCAAATAGTTTTAAACAGTTTGAAATTTTCATTACCTTTTCAAACATTTTGAAAATTTATGTTATATTATAGCCTTTTATAATAAATATGTGTTTATTTTAAATTTAAAATTAAAATCAAAATCTTGTCCTAAATTTCAAAGCTATTTTGAAAATTAGCCCAAGACCCAATTCAAATTTGGTCTTTTCTACTATGGGCAACCTTTGAGCTCACTTCACCTTTTAGGCCAGGCTAGTAACCAGATAGGACAAGGTACTTGATAACTGAATTTCAATCCCAAACATTACCTTTCTAGACGTCATACTTAATGGGCAAGCTTAATTAGTTATCCCTACTATGACTAGTTTAGACCACATAGGTTATTAGGCTCTGATACCATTAAAGGGACTGAGCCAGCCTACAATGGAAGAAATAAGTGAACTTCAATTTTTTTACCCTATTGGATCTTAGTTGAGCCAATGAAGCCTAATTGAATTAGAACATTTCTAAAAAAAATTTACATCAAATCATTTATTTAGTTAAAGGGAAGTTTAA
This sequence comes from Allium cepa, assembly GCA_030765085.1. Lineage (NCBI taxonomy): Eukaryota > Viridiplantae > Streptophyta > Magnoliopsida > Asparagales > Amaryllidaceae > Allium > Allium cepa. Next base: position 117,450,870 of record CM060930.1, on the reverse strand, counting down.
ATAAATTTAATTTTAAATGTATAGTGTATAAAATACACCTAATATTTATTAATAAGGGTTAATATATATATATATATATATATATATAGGAAAGGAAATCTTTCATTTCTTTCCCTAAAATAAGTAATTAGCCGAGGGCCTTAATAAGATTTAATGTATATATTGGGGAGAAAACCTTTCATTTCTTTCCTTAAAATAAGTAATCAATTGAGAAAATAAATTGCATTAAATGCAAGATGGACCATTCATTTCTCTCTTTAATTTGAATTGATTGATTAGATTTAGTTTACATACATATATATATGTGTGTGTGTGTGTGTGTGTGTATCAAATACATATATACATATGTGTGTGTGCATGTGCATGTGTAACATGGTAATTCGTAAAGGGTGTAATATGTCTGTATGTAAATGTTGGGATTTACATTGCAATGGATGCATTAGCTCATTTTGTATGTATTGTAATTTATACAAATATGTGTTTGTACAATATGGAAAAACAAGATATTAATACATCTAATGAATATCCATATGTATGTATACATAATGTGTGTGTATACATATATTTTATTGAATAAAACAGTTTCTACCATAATAAACTAATGTAAAATAATTATATGAAAATTTACAAGTTTTATAATTTTAGAAAATCTAAAGATGCATTTTTGGCTTAAAAATAATTTACGGTACTTTCTCAATTAAAATAATATTTATCGTTAAGCAATTCATAACGGTCCAAAATCAAATTAATTCTTAAAAATATGAAATATAATCATATATACAAATATGCATATTGACAATTTGAAGATCTCTACACATTTAGTCTAAATCAACCTTTGTATGATAAACCTGAAATCAAAACAATAATAAAAAATGAAAATTCACCTCTTAATGTAGCATTTGAGTCCACGTTGATCAATGATTTCTCTTCTTGGAACAATTCCTAATCCATTGGTTGCTAACCCAGAATTGGAGACCTTCTAATACAAATTAGTATTTTAATTTGAATTGGATTTGAGAATTTTTTGGGGTAGTTGTAGAGGATAGTTGATGCCATTAAAATGAGGAAAAGGAAGAAAAAAATGGCGGCTCAAAATGAATTAGCTTTAGATTAGGGTTTTGAGATTAGTATTTATATGCGTTGGACAAGAGAGCAAACTATGTAAGTTTCTCACTAGATCTTAACCACACATCTTCAAACCCTAATCCTATGTAGTAGCCGCCTCCGATCTCTCTCAAACCAATTTGTATCCTCTCTAAATCGCATGGGTTGTAAGCCTATTTATCCCAAATTAAATATGTACAGTCATATTTAACCTATTTGGTATTGATATCTCATATCGATCAATATATTCATAATTTTATAAATATTTGCAACAATATTATTCCTCAAATTCCATTCAAATTTCATAATTAATAATCCATAAATATTAATTAATTTGATTAATTTATAACAATTATAAACTAATTAAATTGTCTGGTCTAAAGAGAATTCATCGTTTTGGCTGTGTGACTCTTGGGCTAAATTCGGTCAGCAATTAACATGGAACTATTTGAACGTTAACATTCATACTTCACTTAGCAGGTGTGATAGTATGGCTAAATTTATCTCTAAATCATATTTTGAAAAATCTCATTTTAATTTAATAAGCGTTACCCAATTTGATAAATTTTTACACCAATTCTCTTCGCCAAAACTATATCACTTTGGACTTATCGAATTGGTAATGGTCAAAGTTCTAAAATCGCCCACATTCAACTCTATAGTCCAAACACTAAGTCCTTGGTTCAATAGTAACAATTATTATTAACGAAACTACTCTGGTAAGAGATTTTGACTTTAAGTTAACTCTGTGTAGTTAATGCCCCGCTATTACCCCGCTACAACCCTGCTATACCTCATAGCGGATTTCTACCGCTACGATTTTTCCATATAGCCTCAAAATATAGCCTTTCCGCTTTAATCCCCTCTATTTCCGCTATATCCCGTTATTTCCGCTATATTTCGCTATTTCCGCTATATCTTTTTTAATAAAATGAATTGAAAAATTGCATTTATACATTATAAAATCATGAAACTAATTTATTTGATTTAATTTTTTAATATATTTTCAGAAATGAAAATACTCTAATATTCTACCAAATTCAATTATGTTATATAACAGTTTTTCATTTATTTAAAGTATATCCGCACATGTTTTTATTTAAAATTATTTTTGTATTATTTATAATTCAATTGAATGATAATTTTTCATTTAATTACCATTTATATATTTGTAAAAACATTAAGTACGATTTTTATTTGCTATTTTGGAGCCATCTGCTATATCCCGTTATATCCTCGCTGTATCTCCGCTATGACTTTTGCACCTCCATCGTTTTGAATCTACCGAGCGCATTAACTGCACAGGGTTAACTTGAGTTGACCATGATACTAACCCCATATAACCGAGGGGACGAATTCTCTCTTGAATGGTGCTTTACTTCCAACACTTCCACTCGACCCAACTATAGTCACTCGATGGACACATTGCCATGATTTGATTATAATCAAGCGAAGCTTTCATATTGAAGATTCATGGTATTCTTAAGTCGAAAGAATTATGTAAATTATTCACATCGATATTTTCTGTTTGAACTTAGTTATAATAACCAACATAAAACCATCGAACAATTCGTTCCATAGTTATCCAAAAAATATTAGCACATAATCCTTAGGTGCCCTCTAGTAGTCATGTGTAATAGCCCAATTTTGGAGAGCGTTACGTACTCTAGTCTCAATAGATACTTCAATATCCAGTCTTGATGCATCTTGACTATGAACATTTAAAATAGTATATTTGTTTTCATTATGATAAATTACTCACGATTACAACACTTTGTAACTACTATCACAAAATGTACCGTTTACGGATTTTCTATTAAATATACTTTTAATTGAATTAATTAATTAATATAACACATTATTGAAAGGGACTGTGGATTAAGGATCTTAAGGCTAATTTAACATTAGAAGGGGGTGAATAGTCTTTAAGGGATTCTAAGACTTATATGGACTAATTTAAAAATTATGATACAAAAAAATGTAGAGCTTAATCACAAAACAATCACAGGATCAAACATAGATGTAGAAAGTAAATAAAAAACAGTAAAAGGAAATAACACACCGGATTTTATACTGGTTCGGAGTTACTCTACATCCAGTCCTGCACCAAGGCAAACACCTCGTATAGATTTTCATTATACCAATGTCATGATTACAATCCTTAATTTCTAAAGGCCTTGAGGTACCCTCCTATCTTCGTGTGCAGAGTAAACCCTCTTTATTTACGGGACACAAGATCACCCAATTGATTTACAGGCACAACCACACCTTATAGAGAGACTCGATAAACTTTTGATTACAAATTGACCTATAACTCTAAATAGCACTTTGATCTTCAAGAGAGGGCAGAGAATCAAACAAGAATGAGATTCTAATTTGATTCACTTGAAATTTTGGTAGAATTTCGACAGTATCTTAAAAATATGAAATTTTTTGAATATGAATTAGTGATAAGAAGGAGTGAAGAAAATAAGAAAATATTTGATTAAAAAATTCGTTTGTGAAGGCTATTTATAGAGCAGTAACGGTCATAACCATTCATGAAGACATTTATATGAATAGACGCTTCTTTTGAAAATTGAAACTTTTGAATTTAACGGCCACCATGTTGACATGGGATATCCCATGATGTCGACATCCCGTAGTTAAAAAATTATAAAATATGTTTTGAAAATGGTATTGAAAGGAAAACAAGATGAAAAGATTTTGGAGTAAAATAAACTAATTTTCCTATGTTTTAAAGTAAAAAAGAGTAGAAAAACATAGTTTTAGAATGTATATATAAATTTGATTTTAAATCTCAAATATATATATGTATTATAAAGAATATTTAAAAATCAGAAGATAGTTTTGGAAAAAAATGAAGTTTAAAACAAGAGTTTATTTTAAAACAAAAACAAAGAATATTTTGTGACTAAAACATCCTTTTTAAAATCATTTGAAAAGATAAATTTTAAGGCTAAACCATTTTGAAAAGCGGTTTTGAAAATCATTTTGAAAAAATATTTTGAAGTAGTTTTGCAAGCTTCTTCCTACAGAATATCTCATCACATCAGGACTCGAGAACTTGTATAAAACCAAGATGTTCATGGGTTTGTAAGCCACTTGTCGTAGGTTTGTAAGCTACTTGTTGTGGGTTTGTAAGCCACAAAGAAGGTAGAAATGGGTTCCATCCCAAATGAAATTTGGAATGAAGATTTCCATGCTATTATGAAGTTCTAACAAAACTAGACGATATGAAATCTTGATCTTGATACTCATGAGTCTTCAAACTTGATTTCTTCATTCTTAATCTTTATACTTTACTGTCTTCAATAATCAGTACCTACCTTATATACATCCTGCATAATAACATTCATATATATCTAGACAATAGTGTTAGTATATAAGTTATAATAAAATAAGTTACAAAGGTTGTTGTCATCAAAACCACTATCTCCAGTTCCTAACAATCTCCCCATTTTTGATGATGACAACTTTATAAAATGTACTTACCACTTCGATTACACCAACAAATCCCCCTACTCCATACCATAACTCCCTCTTACTTCAAGCCTACTATTTTATATAATTTTTCCCCATTTGTCATCAATAAAAAATAGCCTATAAATCTTGAACTTAATAGAAAATGAGATGAACAAACATATGACATAAGAATAATAACTATGTATGAGTGGAATATAGCATCCTAGTTTAAATGGAATTCAAGATTTTATACACCAAAGATTATTATTAGAAGAATATTAATTAAGATAAAAATGCTTAGCGAGGACCCTTAACTATTGGTGATTTATGGACCGAAAAATTTGAATAGTCAAGATAAAAGTTTCCATGTTGTTCGACCAAGTTCCCATTAGCGTCAAAAAGGATCTCTCCAACGCAAATCACGCCATCGTCTTCGTCCATATGAACATCCGGATTCGACAGAGGATGTTCTTCTTCTTGATCCTCTTGTGGTTCTTTTAGAGGCTCTTCTTCTCCAGAATCCATGGCTTGTGATGATTCTTCGATAACAATGGGATTAGCATGGTTATCCATAAGGAAGTTTTGTAAATTCCTAAGGATTCTGCCTTGCCTATCTTGTTCTCTAGCCATTCGTAGTTGACTCACTTGAATTTCCATTATCATTCGAAGCAAATCTTTCATCTTCTGTTGTAATTTGATGACTCATACGTGTAGTGGAATGTTGAAAAGGACCAAAATGAGGAGAAGTAGGTGAAGAAGGTTCATTATTAGAAGAGAAGGCCATTAGTTTACTGTTTTAGAAGTTTATTACAGAGAATAGAACAGAGAAAAGGAGTAAAAGTCGAAATATATAAATATATAACTTAATAACTAAATTTGGAGGGAAATTTAAATTTGAAAATCTTGGCCTGTCTCTCGACATAGGGGGATGGGTCATGTCGACATGCCCAGTTCAATTTTTGAGAAATTTTTATTTGTATTAATTATTAACTATACTCGTATTATTTATAAATATATTTCAGTTAATAAACATATACCTAATTCTCTTCTAAATTTAGTAAAGTTTTGTTCATTTAATGGTTTGGTTAATATACCAGCAATTTGTTTTTTAGTATTAATATATTCAAGAGTTATGACTTCTTTACTTATATTACCTCTAAGAAAATGATGTCTAATATCAATATGTTTTGTTCTAGCATGATGACTTAGATTCTTAGATACGTTTATTTCACTAGTATTATCACAATAATTTGGTGATTTAGTTATAGTTAATCCATAATCTTTTAAAGTTTGTTGCATATATATAACTTGAGAACAAGCCAAAGCAGCAGATATATATTTTGCTTCAGTTTTTGACAAGGATATAGTATTTTGCTTCTTACTAAACCAGGAAACTAGAAAATGTCCTAGAAAAAGACAAGTTCCGCTTGTACTTTTTCGGTCTGATTTACAACCAACATAATTAGCATCACAATATGAAATTAAATCAAATACATCGTTTTTAGGGTAAAGTAAACCATAATCTAAAGTATGTTTTATATATCTTAAAATTCTTTTAACAGCTTTTAAGTGAGTTTGTTTAGATTGAGATTGCTATCTTGCGCAGAGACAGACACTATGCATGATGTCAGGACGACTTGCTATTATATAAAGCAGCGAACCAATCATTCCCCTATATAATTTATGATCAACATCTTTTGATTTATCTTCTTTACTTAAAGCTACATTAGTTGTCATTGGACTTGGTTTCCCACTAAAAGTGGTCAGTCCAAATTTATTAATTAAAACCTTAGCATATTTTCCTTGACTAATGAAAATTCTTTTATCTAATTGTTTGATTTGAAGTCCTAAGAAGAAACTTAGTTCTCCCATATGACTCATTTCAAATTCTTTAGTCATTATATCTGAAAATTCTTTATTCATTATGTTATTAATTGAACCAAATATTATACATTTACATATATTTGTACTAATTGAATATCATTTTTGTTTCTTTTAATAAAAAGAGTTGTATCTATTTTATCAATTTCAAAACCAGATTGTAGTAAATAAGATCTTAGCCTTTCATACCAAGCTCTAAGAGCTTCTTTCAGACCATATAATGCTTTTTTTAATTTATATACATGATTTGGAAATTTATTATCTTCAAAAAGTGGAGGTTGTTCAACATAAACATCCGCTTTTACAAATTTAGAAAAGCACTTTCAACATCCATTTGATATAACTTGAAATTATTATAGTTTGTGAAAGCAAGTAGAATCTTGATAGCTTCTAGTCTTGCTACGGGTGCAAAAGTTTCATCATAATCAATTCCTTCTTCTTGACAACAAACTTACACGACAAAACAAGCTTTATTTCTCACAACCTCACCAAGTTCGTTCATTTCATTTTTGTAAACCCATTTTGTTCCATTATACTTTTATCCTCAGGTTTAGGAACAAGTTCCCAAACATCATTTCTGGTGAACTGATTCATTTCTTCTTGCATAGCAAAAATCCATGAATCATCAGATGATGCTTGCTTTGAATTTTCAGGTTCAATAGTTGATATAAAAGCTACATTACTCATACTATTAGTTGATTTCTTGTTTTGACTATAGATTCAATATTTCCTAGTATATTTTCCACAGGATGATCTTTTAATAGCCTAATTCTTTTATTAGATTGAATGATTTCACAATTAGTTTCATTAGGTTCATTATTTAAGGTTAAAAAATCTTCTTCATCTTCTATTTGTATAGTATTTTTAAAATTTTCATCAAAAGATACATGCATTGTTTCTTCAATAGTGTTAGTTCTTAAATTATAAACTCTAAATGCTTTACTTCTATTAGAATATGCGATAAAGATACCTTTATCGGATCTAGGTTCAAATTTATCTAAATTATCTTTTGTATTAAGAATAAAATACTTACTACCAAAAACTTTAAAATAAACTACTATGAGTTTCTTATTGTAAAGTAATTCATATGGTGTTTTATTAGTTAATGGTCTGATTAAAATCCTATTTATATATAACAAGCTGTAGCGACTGCTTCAGCCCAAAAGTTTTTAGGTAAGTTACTATCAGAAAGCATTGTTCTAGCACACTCTTGAATCGTTCTACTTTTACGTTCTACCACTCCGTTTTGTTGTGGAGCTCTTGGAAAAGAGAAATTATGACTAATTCCTTTTTGATTACAGAAATTCTCAAAATTTTCATTTTCAAATTCTCCTCCGTGATCAATACGAATAGTTTTTATTTTTAAAGAAAGTTGATTTTGAATTCTTTTAGCAAAATTTTTAAATAATTCAAAAGCATCACTTTTAAGTTTAAGAAAAATTGCCCAAGTATATCTAGAATAATCATCTACAATTACAAAAACATATTTATTATGATTAATTAATTGAACTAGAGATGGACAAAATAAATCTAAATGAAGTAATTCTAGAGGTTTAGAAGTAGAAATCATGTCTTTTAATTTAAATGAACTTCTCTTAAGTTTCCTAATTGGAAAGCATCACATATACTATCTACTTTAAAGTTTAACTTGGAAAGATCTCTAACTAAGTCAAGTTTTGATAACCTAGATAACAGTTTGAAATTTAAATGACCAAATCTTTTATGCCAAATCCAAGGGTCACTTGTATTAGCCAAAAGACATAAGTTATCATTTGAAACTTTCATACTAAGGATGTAAATGTTTTTCTTCCTAATTCCTTCAAAGATAATATTTGACTTATTATCTTCGATGTGACACTTATCTTTCCAAATTTAATTTTAAATTCTTTATCACATAGTTGACTTATACTAAGCAAATTATGTTTTAAATTCCTAACAAGCAAAATATTATAAATAAGAGGAGTTTTAGAATTACCGACATTGCCAATGCCAATCACATATCCTTTTGAGTTATCTCCAAAATTGATCAATCCACCATCTTGATATATAATGTCATTGAGTATCTCGAGATTTCCAGTCATATGCCTTGAACAGCCACTATCAAGTATCCATTTATCTTTCTCATTTCGCACGGTTTGTCCATTGGTTGTTGATTCTTCAAAAGCCATGTAACATGTCTGTTCCTGCATAACAAACCAATTCGGTAGATAACTTGATTTTTCATAAAAACTATATGCAGACTTATGATACTATGATAAAATGCATAAATTTAAAATAGTATTAACAAAATTTCCTAAAAATGCTATTTTTAACTTTTCAAGTTTCAGAATTTGAAAGATATGAAAACCTATGCTCTGATACCAATCGAAAGGGAGTGCGGATTAAGGATCTTAAGGCTAATTTAACACTAAAGGAGGGATGTATAGTGTTTAATGGATTCTAGGACTTATATGAAATAATTTAAAATTTATGATATAAACAAATGCAAAACTTAATCACAGAACAATCATAGAATCAAACACAGATGCAGAAAATAAATAAATGGCAGTAAAAAGGAAAGAACACACCGGATTTTATACGGGTTCGAAGTTACCCTACATCCAGTCCTACATCGAGGCAAACAACTCATATAGATTTTTACAATACCAATGTCGAGATTACAATCCTCAATTTCTAAAGGCCTTGAGGTACCCTCCTGTCTTCGAGTCCAGGGCAAAATCTCTTGATTTACGGGACATAAGATCACCCAATTAATTTTCAGGCACAACCACACCTTATAGAGAGACTCGATAAACTTTTGATTACAAATTGATCCTATAACTATGAATAGCACTTTGATCTTTGAGAGTGGACAGAAAATCAAGCAAGAATGAGATTCTAATTTGATTCACTTGAGAATTTGGCAGAATTTCGATACGATCTTAATATGAAGATTTTAGAATATGAATTTGTGGAGAAGAAGGAGTGAAGAAAATAGGAAAATAGTTGATTAAAAAATTTGTTTGTGAAAGCAATTTATAGAGCAGTAACGGACATAATCATTCGTGAAGAGATTTAAACAAATGAACACTTCTTTTGAAAATTGAAACTTTTGATTTTAACGGCCACCATGTCGACATGGGGTATCCCATGATGTCGACATCCCTTGGTTAAAAATGATGTAAAATATGTTTTGAAAATGGTATTGAAAGGAAAACAAGATGAAATGATTTTGGAGTAAAATAAACTAATTTTCCTATGTTTTAAAATAAAGAAGAATAGAAAAATATATTTTTAGAATGTATATATAAATTTGATTTTAAATCTCAAGATATGTATGTATTATAAAGAATATTTAAAAATCAGAAGATAATTTCAAACAAAGTTTAAAACAAGAGTTTATTTAAAAAAAAGAATATTTTAAGGCTAAAACATCTTTTTGAAAATCATTTGTAAAGATAATTTTTAACGCTAAACCATTTTGAAAAGCAGTTTTGAAAATCATTATGAAAAAACATTTTGAAGTAGTTTTGCAAGCTTCATCCTACATAATATCTCATCATATCAGGACTCGAGAACTTGTACAAAACTAGGATGCTCGTGGGATTGTAAGGCACTTGTCGTAGGTTTGTAAGCTACTTGTCGTAGGTTTGTAAGCCACTAAGAAGGTAGAAATGGGTTCCATCCCAAATGAAATTTGGAATGAATATTTTCATGCTATTATGAAGTTTTAACAAAACTAGACATTTATCTTGAAATCTTGATCTTGATACTCATGAGTCTTCAAACTTGATTTCTTCATTCTTGATCTTTATATTGTACAGTTTTCAAAACTAATTAAATCGTTTGGTCTAGATAGAATTCATCATTTCGGTTGTGTAACTCTTGGGTGCAAATTTAGTCAGCGATTAAATTCGAACTATTCAAATGTTAACGTTCACACGTCACTTAGCAAGTGGTGTGACATTATGGTCAAATTTATCGCTTACTTAGTTTCAGTAAATTCAAATTTCACTTTATTAAGGGTTACTCGGTTGTGACCTTTATTTACACCAATTCTCTTCGTCAAAACTATGTCACTTTGAACTTATAGAATTTGGTAATGGTCAAAATTCCAATATCGTCCATATTTAACTCTGTAGTCCAAATACAAAGTCCTTGGTTCAATAATAACAAGTGCTATTGATCAAAATGCTTCTCCTAGAGACTTTGACTATAAGTTGACTTAAGTTGATCGTGATGTTAACCCTATATTACCAAGGAGACGAATCCTCTCTTGAATAGTGTTTCACTTCTAATATTTCCACTTAACCCAACCATAATCACTCGATGGAACGCCATGTCATGATTTGACTATTATCAAAGAGGAGCTTTCATATTGAATATCCACGGTATTCTTAAGTCCAGAGAACTGTGTAAATCAGTCAAATCAACATTTTCTGTTTGATCTTAGTTATATTAACCAATATAAAACTATCAAGTGAGGCATTCCATTGTTATCCAATAACTATCAATACGTAACCCCTTGGTGCCCCCAATAGTCTAGAGTAATACACTATTCAACATTTGGAGAGCGTTGTGTACTCTAGTCTAAATGGATACATTGATATCGAATCTAGATGCATCTTGACTAGAAACATTTAAAGTGGTATATTTATTTTCTTTGCGACAAATTACTCGCAGTTACAACACTTTGTAACTACTATCATAAAATGTATCATTTATGGATTTTCTATTGAATATACTTTAATTAAACTAATTATTTAATATAACACATTATATCAAGTATATAATAGAAAAAAATACCTTTTATTTCAAACAAGATTGATTACCAAGTTAGATATATGTAACAAACACATAATTTCTCCTAGGACATACCCCTAACTCTGTCAACCTCCCACTTGCACTTGGGGTTAATTATGGAATCTTATTTCAACTTCTCTTCTTAAAACCAATTGGGTCAATCCCTTAGTGAATGGTATACTATCATGTTTTAATCATCTACTCTGTCGATTAACTCTCTCCAATGCTCATAAACTACATCTATCATGTGGAACAATTCAGAGTATGTCTCTCGACTTCCAATGAGCTCTTAGTTATGTTATGAACTATATAGTGACATTATTATACATAACAATGTTGTGGGATTCTGAACATTTGGAATCGTTCTCGGCTCAGTTATAAATTTGTGCATTTATTATATATATACATTATTTTTGTTACGGTGCTATTTAAGTCAATAAATCAGCCATAGTATCTTGAATTTATTGTTGACATATTGTACTCAATATCACTTATGAATTTTGAGTCCAGGCACTCTTTCATAAGACTTCGTTGTTTCTATAAACAATTCAATAGTATTTCACAAATACACGAGGACATTTCAAACTACCATTAGTGATATCATTTTGGATTTGATATTTGCTTCATGCATAAAATACATAAACAAATCGCGATATTGCAAGTAATACAACATATATGATAATTCCTATTACTAATGCATAAGAAACTCATCTCACATGTTCTACATTAAACAATTTAATAAGGTGTCCTTGCATATCCTTATGGGACATTTCCTATATCTTTTATACTTTTTATAAAAGACATCATTTACAAATCCAACATGGAGTATTAAAACAACTAAAATAGATTTTAACACAAGTCATTGTTAAGATCAACAATGTTTTGTTTGATTGTTGTTTAGAAATATCAATGTATCTTTTAACATTCTTTCTTCAGAATACATGCTTCCTCTGCATTTTGATTGAAAATCAAACTATTTGATATTTCTCTCAAGATACTTATTCAATTTTGATGCTTATAAAATGATACTTTCGTATCAATTTTTGGATCGTATTCGAAAACTCACAATCTCTATATCGCTCCCACTGACTTCAATATACTTTGGTTATTATGTGCAAATGGTATACTCTAAATCATTATCTCGAATTTCTATTTGAGCACATGTGTACCAAAACACTAAGTCTTATTAAGTGACAAGCTTGTGAGTAAATCTAAAAATAACTTGATCATGTTGAACGATGAATCTATCATGTTAATTTCAACATTTGAAATTTACAAGATTATTCTTATTAACATTTCTCATTTAATTCCAATTGCATTAGCCTTGCTCATAAAGGCACAATCATGGCCGATAGATCACATCCCTTCTGTTACGACTACCAAAATCTTATTTTGACAATGTGCTTGGAATTTATTTTTGGATTTTTTCATCATACCATATAAAAAAAGTCAACATTCCTAATGGTTTATTAAACAACCGAGGATTTTTTTTGACATTGATAAGAAACTCATTGTTTCCCTTTGTAACGACCCGTAAATTTCGACCATTTAATTTGTTAATTTAATTTGATTTTTTTATTTTAATGAAGAAAGAAATAAAGATCTTATAAATTTATAGTGGAGCGAATGTTAGAAATAAAATGTTTCACTGGTAATAAAACCAATTCTGGACAATTGTAATGAAATTCAATTTAAGAATAGTGGAAAACGTTATAATTTGCTAATTTAATATGATTGTGTATTTAATACTGAAAGAAATAGAATTTGAAATAGTATTAATGAAATAATAACTAAAAAGAATTGCAACTGTATAAAGGGAAGTAAATTGTAAATAAGTGGAGGTAAGTATTGAATAAATTATGGAAATAAAATCTAAATGTATGTTTGGATAGAACATAAGTGAATAAATCAGTGGTATGGAAATAAATGCCAACATTTAATTGAAATTGTATATGAGAGATAAAGGAAAGGATTAAATTGATTAAATGCAATAAAACATTGTAACGGTATTTGATCGTAAATTTAGGTAGTACGTTATTTGAAAATTAAGTTAAGGGTGGGATAACAACTATTATAATTACCTAATTAACTGGTCAATGAATTTATTTGAAATAACGTTCATTTAAATGTTGAGTAATTATAATGTCGTTATTGATTATAAGCGTTTCTTTAATAATTATGATTAATTGGGAAATTAATACGAGAAGTATGTAAAGTAATAACTAAGAAAGTAATACGTTATAAATTGATTATAACCTAAACTTAAGTGTAAGTTAAAGGTTGAAATTGAATCTAATCCGTTTAATTGGAAACTTATTAAAATAAATTGGATTCAATTTATAATAAAGGGTTATTTTAAGAAATTGAAATAAATACTATAATTGGTGAATTAAGTTACTTTAAATTGAGATGGGAATCGGTTTAAAGAATTATAAATTAATAAGTAAGTCAAGATGATAAGATTTACGAATTATAGGATTTGAATTTTTAATAGTGAGTTAATTCATTTAATTTATAATAATTGGATTTATTACAAATGAATGAAATCAAATATTTAATTTTTACGTTAATTTAAAAATTAAAGTTGAAATTGGGAAATATTTTAGGTAATAATTGTTGGATCATAGGTTTTGATTGCTGACAAAAATTCACGAATCTACGACTACGACATCATCCTGACTCAACGATTCAAAGTATGGTTCATATAGTTATATATTTTAACAAGAGTCATGAAATATGTATATAGAGTCTAGTTAGTGCTTTGTTAAAATCTTTCCTCAAGAATCATCATTCACATAAACTTGCATGCATATTTTAATCAAAATCAAGTTTTCAAAAAATGCATGGAGCGGGGCTCGAACCCAGGTCACTACATTGGAAGGCAAATACTCTAACCAAATGAGCTACTGCAGTTTTTGTTTAACAACAGAATTCAGTCGACTGAATACAATCAACCAGTCGACTGAATCTGTGCATTTTAACATAAATGTGCATGTTTTTAAATTCAGTCGACTGGATGATCTAAGTCAGTCGACTGAACCTGATCCCGAGAGTTTTTTACACTCTGTAATCAGTCAACTGACCAAAAACGACCAGTCGACTGACCTGAACCTAACTGTCATATTTCTGAAAGGACATCTTCTTCTGCGAAGGGAAGCAACTCTTCTCTGAACGGAAATGGACGCTCCTCTTCGTCAGAACCCTTCACCAATGGCAGTAACTCTTCAACTACTATATATAGATACTCCTAAACACTTCATATTCATCGATTTTCATTCTAACTCTCTAATACTCTTCTTGTGCTTTAATATTTACATTCAAACAGTGAGCATACATTTTTATTGCTTGGAATCTCCAAATTAACTTTCATAATCTTCGATTCTTAGCATCACTTTCCTTTCATATCTTCACATACACTTCATACATTTGAGGATTTGATTATAGGAAGTTTGTACTATCAGAGACAAATCAGTGTTATCAAGAACACACAGTGTCAAATATACTTTTGTATTTGTTGAAGTCCTGTTCTGCTGCTCAGGCGTGAAGTCCTCTTCGGCTGCTGAGGCGAAATCCTGTTTTGCTGCTCAGGTCCCTGTTCTGCTGCTCAGAGTTGTATAGACCTGTTCCTCCGGGTTAAGTGAGGGTTGTTGTAGTGAAATTCCAGAAGTTAGTCTAGGACTGGACGTAGAACGGGAAGTTCGAACCAGTATAAAAATTCTGGTGTGCTTGTTCTATTTTACTCATATTTATTTACTTTGCTATTATCATCTATTTCCGCATTTATATTTAGTTATATTCCATATTACACGATCCATAGTACACTTTCAATAATTTTAAATCCAATGGTAAACCCTTCTATTTGAAATTTATGAATGGAATAATTATGGGTTAATTCAATTTAATGGAAACTTGGAAATTTATCTATAATTTCGAATTTTATGAAATTAAAGATTTATATTGATTAATCTTTAATAACTTGACATTTAGAAATTGTTAAATCATTGTAAATGTTTGAGAATTATAAAGTGACAAAGATTGCAAATTTTGGAATTTAAATTTGAAATTTGATTTAATTATTTATTTTAAATTTATTTAATTAATATAAAATTAGCCATTTTGGTCACGGACTCGGATATCGACGAAACCAGTTTCATCGGATCCGTAACAGTGAATTATTGTAGGATTTCGAGTTTCGTATCGATCGGACTTGTCGTTTGATCGTATGGCCTTGAAACGCCTTGAAATCAATTTAATTGAAATCAATTGAAATCAATTTGAAAATATTGATTTCATCATAACTTCTGCATACGATGGAAATTGGACGTGAAACCTATTCCATTGCGTTTAAAATATTTTAAAATACCTATTTTGATATATGGGTTTAACTAATTTCGTTCCGGGGTCAGAACGGGCTTTTTGGGCCACGTTAGCGGTAGCACGTATATCTATCAACCCGATCCATCTATTTTTCAATTTGCTTATAAATACCTTGCTAAACCCTTGCCTCCGCCTATTCTCATTTATCTGCACGTAAAATTTCATCAGCTCCTCCACTTCTTCCAATGGCTGCAAACCCTAGATCCACTTTCAAAATTTAAAAATCAAGTAAAAATTCAAACTCTGTGAAAAAAATTCGAAAAAATTATAGGATCGAAGATTTCATCGATACGAATCTACGTCAAGTATGCGTTTCTGTAAATGATGCTCGAATCGTCCTGAAATCACGGTCCAAGTTCAAATTAGGGTTTTCAATCAAGTCAGCGATTGACGAAATTGAGATATAGGTTTGATAGAGATCGTGGAGGGGAAGATTATGGTGATGGCCGTTGGAGGTAAATCAATCTATGGCAGCGGGAATTGGTAAATTAGGGTTCGAAAACCCTAATTTTTGAAGTAACGGTGGCAGTCGAAGGGGGGACCGGACGAGACGGCCTCTAAGGCGTGGGTGCTTGCGGCAACTTCTAACCCACTCACAACTTCTAAGATTTCTTATATTGGTTAAATTGATTTACGATGTGTTTAAAATTTTATTTATAGCTGTTTGGCATATATTTCATCATTTTCTCAGTTAAATTGCATTCATTTAATTTACGCGTTATTTAATTCATTATTGCATTTAAAACTGCCAGTTTATTGTTAATTTATTTATTTACTGCATTTAAAACTGTCAGTTAAAATTTTAGTTAAATTTATTATTGCATATAACCTGCTAGTTAAATTTATTTATTATTGCATATAAACTACAGTTAAACAGTTATTTAATTCATTATTGAAAATTAACTGTCAGTAATTAATTATTATTATTGATGTGATTGTTTGAATTGGATGATAAATTGATGAATGTTTGATGATTGATATGATGGATGAATGGATACTGTATTTATATTGTATAAACTGCAAGTTATTATGCATTTTCATTTCATTCGGGATTGCGGTTTGAAATGATATACAACCGCATTTTTATTTTTAAATTGTGGGTTGAAATGATAAATATCTGTATCACTTGACCATAGGATAGAAAATTATATACAGGCACCGCGGTATATATATATATATATATATATATATATATATATATATATATATATATATATATATATATAAATATTTTTGGAATGATTTTCTATGATTTTGGAAAGAATACGGTTTAATAAATATTTAAATTTTGATATATATATATAGTAAAAATTCTTGAATTTAGCTATGTATAAACTTGTTTCGAATTTTAAAATAAGCTAATAATAAAGTTGATTTCGTTTATATAATATGGTTAGGAATATATTTGAAATTCTATTGTATATAGAGTTTATAATAACTCAAATAAAAGTAAGGTTGAAGATAAATGTGAATATGATTTGAATTAATGTATCTAAGGATTTTCCTCGAAAAATTTGTTTTGAAATGTAAATAAATTGAGATTTAAAGGGTATGATCTTATAACTTGATTTTTGAGTAGAGATTTAAATGAATATCACATTTATTTAAAGAATATTATCAAGTTAATTTAATTAAAAGAATATCCTGTTATTGAAGTTTACGGGTTTTACCTGAATAATATTTGTTTAGTAAGTAAATGTTTCAAATTTAAATAATAGGAATTGGATTTGATATATATTGAATTTTCAAAGAATCCAATTTGAAATAGTGGAATATTTAAAGATTGAAATATATGAACTATAAAGTTTTGAAATATAGAATATTTAAGTTTTGAAATATATGGGAATTAAAATGGTTTATTTGGAGGTTCAAACTGATATTGGGAATTTATTGTGAAATTTGAAGAAGCTGTTTATTTTATAAAGCAATATAGTATTTGAACCATTAAGTATTAAAAGTTATGTTTCAAAGCTATGGTTTCAAGGTATATATATTTGAAAATATTATGATTTTGGGAAAGGGATATTTATAAAATAAAACGATATCATATTGATTTGGTTTTTAAAAATATAAATGATATCATATTTATATGGTTTGAAAGAGATATTATATTCTAGTTTGAAAGTATAAATTATTTTGAAATAACCGCGGTGTTTTAATAACGATTGGTTGTTGAAGAGACCAGGATTGGAAGTTGTCGTACTCTCTGCCAACCCCGAAAACCACTTTAACAACCATGTACGCGGTGGAGATTCCAGAATAAAGTAGGATGGTGGCGGCGTTTCCTTTAAGGTAAATACGTGGACCCAACTCCCGTGAGTTGGCATAAGGTAGCTAAAACAGGAGCGATCGACGGGTTAATTGAGGTAGCACCTTTGGTCGGACACATCCCTTCGATATTCTACTCTGACTTTGGTTTATTCGGTGGCCACTTTGATTTCTTTGATTTGGGGGTGTTGTTCGAGGTGGGCAGTAGTAGTAGCTACGCGTTACCACCGACCCGAAAGCGTAATTGGTATATCTACCCTGGCATTGCCTAGTTGCGCCATGTCACCTACTTTAGCGTGCCTTATACGATTTTGTTTTGTACCATACCTATGGAGTGCCCTCTAACGACGCCCAGTACGGGGGAGATTACGGTACTGTATAGACTATGGGAATATATTTTGTGTTAAGGGCTATATGGGTAACCCCTTAACGCTATTTAAAAGTAAGTTTATTTTAAAATTAGACACTATTATAATAGCGAAATATACTGTAACAACCCGCATAATTATCGAGTTTGTATTTAAATATTTTATTTAAATATTAACTCGTTAATCGGATTTTGGTCCGAAAAGCTACTTTTTGCAAACGGTCAAATTAGGACTCGAGACCACTTCCATTGAGTTCGAAATGCCGTTTACAACTTTTTTAAGTATAAACATCGATAGGTTTGGAGTTAGTGAAATTTCACTAACTTTTCCCGCTTTGGACTTTGGGTTAGTTTAGCCTATTAAGCCCAAGTTCCAACCCTCTTCTCCTCACTCTTCATAAATTTCCTAACTAATCAAGCTTTGGAAATAATGGTGGAGGGAATGGGAAATTAAAATTCCAAAACTCAAATTCAATTGCAATCCATATTTCTACTCCAAATTCAAGAAGAAGACATTGGATTCAAGCTTCTTGTGCTTAGATAGAAGAAGGATTGATTCTTGCTTGCTTAAAACTTCATTTTCATTGATATTTGGTGCAAAGGTGAGATTTTTATCTCACAATTCTAGCCTATAACTATATTGGACTGTTGGGAATGATTCCCTATCATTTTTGCATGCATGTTAGCGTTTGGTTTGGATTGGATTGGCGAAAAACTCCAATTTTTAGCGTTTTGTTGAATTTTCTGCACTTGAGTCGTTCTGGCCATTTTTTAGGTCGTTCGGAGTTAAGTCGTTCGTCCATAGGTCGTGAGTCGTTCACGAGTTAACCCTAGGTCGTTCTGGCCATTTTTAGCTCGTTCGTAGTTAAGTCGTTCATCCATAGGTCGTGAGTCGTTTACGAGTTAACCCTAGGTCGTTCTGGCCATTTTTAGCTCGTTCGGAGTTAAGTCGTTCATCCATAGGTCGTGAGCCGTTTACGAGTTAACCCTAGGTCGTTCTGGCCATTTTTAGCTCGTTCGGAGTTAAGTCGTTCATCCATAGGTCGTGAGTCGTTTACGAGTTAACCCTTAAGTCGTGCAGCCCTTCAGTCACGCAACCCTTGAGTCGTTGGGTCGTTGGACCCTTGAGTCGTTGGACCCTTGAGTCGTTAGGTCGTATGACCCTTGAGTCGTTCGGTCGTTGGACCCTTGAGTCGTTGGGTCGTTGGACCCTTGAGTCGTTGGGTCGTATGACCCTTGAGTCGTTGGGTCGTATGACCCTTGAGTCGTTAGGTCGTTAGACCCTTGAGTCCTTAGGTCGTATGACCCTTGAGTCGTTAGGTCGTTAGACCCTTGAGTCCTTAGGTCGTTAGACTTCATTTTATCTTCACTAGGTCGTACCGTTTTGGTCGGGGCGCTGCCCCCTGGACCCCCGCGACCTGACCGGGCAGGTCGAACCCCGTAAGCGGTGGCGTTGCCCCCGCACCCCCACCTTGGGGGGTTGCCACCCCCCCGGACCCCCCTTCCGTAGGCGATCTTATCTGAAAACCATTCAACAGAACTTGCTTTGTTGAGATGCTGAGTTGACCATTCTTCGAGACAAACCATCTCTGGTTATCTCGGCCACGTTTGGTCGTTGGGGAACTTCCACTTTGATGCTTTTGAGCTGATTTCCTTGGATTTTATTCACATCTCCGAATGTGATCTTTGTGATGATTGTTTCTACAATCTCTTCTGTGATTTGTCATTTTAAAAAAATATATAAAGGTTTCAATACTAGTAGTAAATATCAAAACTCTTTCAACAAAATGATTTCAACTCTATTTTCCGTAACAAAGCTCTTTTCTTAAACCGTTTTCCAATCTATTAGTATATACAAACATTTACCTCACTCGGATGAGAAATCTAATTAAACGACTTAGTAAAACAAGTGGTATGAAACGCTTGCGTTCACTTCGTCGGTTAATTCTTGGACTTGTTCGATTGAACCTCTTGTGACAATTTTATTAGTGAAGATTTACAGTTTGTTCGTAAATATTTAAGTTGAGCAAGTGGTTATGGGACATGAAGCTAAACTTCTATATTTACTAGCTTAGTGTAATTGACACTTCTCGTTAATCATGACGATCATTCTGATGATTTAGACTAGCAACTGTGCGATGTCTCTTGTTGCGAGGTTAGACTAGACACCACTTGTGTGATTCCACTCACACATACCTTTTTGCTTTTTGGTTAGTCTGAACCTTAATCTGTGTGATTCCATTCACACATGTGGGGTAGCTCCCCTTGGTCTTCGGACCGTCATGTGATAGGCCTCTTTCTCTTTTCTATGATTTCTGGACTTCTTGCATTGATTTCTAGAATTTATGTCATTGACTTGTTATGAGTACAAGTTTGGGGTATGATGCCCTTTTCGAATCTTTGAGAAGATTCTTGTGATATTGATTATCTCTTATTGATTGATCTTCTGTTGATCATTATTTACATACTTATAGTGGTATGTCATTATGGATGTTTATGTTTATGCCATATCTTTTATGTTATATCATGTCATCTGATATTTATAGCTAGACTGACCCGTTTATTATTTTCTTAAATAATACTCGGGTCAGACCGAGATGTTACAGGTGCTTCTGCTTGACTTCTTCCTAGGGATTCATCACTCTGACTTTTGGCTAACTGTTTAGATTAGCAGTTTTTGTTGTATACACTTGAGATATAGACTCATAGTTGTATTCTTTTGTATAGCACGTGTTGCTATTCTTTTGTATTATCGTGGATCTTACTGACCACTACTCTGATGTACACTTTCATGTGTTAGTTATATATTCATATCTTCTTCCGCCTTTGTGATATGGATATCTGTGACTGATTTGTGATATGATTATTTCTATGTTTGTTTTCGAAGATTATTTATAGCCACCGTGTGATAAGCAATTACATGGATGGTCGCTCCTCAACAGCCTTATTCTCCGTGCTAGTTGACAGCACTACTCCGGAGTGTTCTTGGCTAGCGTGGGTATAGAGGTGGGGCGTCACATATACTACATAGTAAATAGTTTAACGGATCTTTAAGAGATGTGAATCCCGAGCATCTTTTGAGTTACTGCACTCATATTTATTTCTGTTGATTTAACTTACATAAGATCTTTTAGTTCTGACTCGAGTGTTTTGTCTTTTCAATTCGCTCGGGTCAGTCCGAGCGTTTCAGGATTTGAAGCCTTTATTTCTGGAGGAAGAAGACGAAGATTTCAATATTATTATTATATATTATATGGTTCCGCTACACTGTATTCCGCTGCATTGATATTTATTGGTATGTGAACTCTGATATTTATTGTATAAAGAAGAATCAAATGTTTTGTAAATAGTTTTATGAACTGTATATTGATTATTATATTTTATCCTTCCGCTGTGAGATTCTGTTTTGTTTTTTTCTTCTCTTTTTTTCTTACCCCATAACAATCCGCCCTTCCGTATGGTTTGAATTGGCACGTGTGTCGATTTAAAGCGTGCGAAAAGGCGGGACGTTACATTTGGTATCAGAGCTTTGGTTTAGCGATAAACCTTAGCTTTGTGGGGTTTGACTCTGTACTAATAGGGTAGTAATACCCTATGGGAGTCGTTGAGTGTATATATGAGAGAGCGTATTTGTTAGTATTATAAAAGTGTTTTAATATTGTGTTAATCTGTTCCGTTTTATTTTTATAAATTCTGGTTGGTGCATGGGACGCTGCGACATCAATAGGGATTTCTAAACACTTAATAGGACAGACTGACATAATATTTGTTTTAATATAGGTGAATGAAATAATTTTTGCCTATTATATTTTCTATATATATAAAATAAAATTTTATAAATGATATATATAATTGGTTGAGTTATATTGGTTGTTAGGTAATGAAATTTATAATTAAATGAAAAATTGGAAATTTAGAACTTAAGTTCCGGGGTTTTGAAAATTCCTTTCAAATGATTTTGGAATATAATAGTATTGTTTATTAGCATTTTCTGATATAAATATTTTAATATAAATTGAAATAATTTTTTTAAAAAGAAAATTTGGAAAGAAATAATTTTTGAACTTCCCTCTCTGTCGCTGAATAATAATTTCGGTGATGAGTGCACGCATCATCGACATTCATTTTCGAGCCTCGAAGTAGGAATGTCACTGTAGTAGTTTTACTACAGATTTCTTTTGATAAACAGAAGTGAATTTTTAATTTATTTTTAATATAATTGGATATATATGTTGTAGGAATATATTTATCTAATAATTTAAAATAATTTGAGTTTTACCCGGTATTTAGTTCTTAAGTTTCCATTAATTGATGGTTTGAATTATTGTAGTAAATGGGGTAGCTAAATTTATAATTGAAACCTCTAAAGGAAATAAGAGGTTCAATGCAAAGTATAAATGGAATTAAAAAGAAGTTGAAATTTGTGACTTATAAAATAAAGGAGGTAATTATTGTACATTAAATTAAACTAAAAGATGAGATAAACTTGTATACTTTTCAATTACATCCTTAGAAGCATATATATAACTTACCAAAAGATTTAAAAAAGTTGAAACTTTAATAAGAAAATGTAATATATATTATACAAGTAATAAACTCAGGATAATGAAAGTATTCAATTAATTCTTTAATAAATAAGAATTGGATATTGTAATTGTCATAAACTTAAGTTATAATGGAAATATTACTATAAAAAAAAATTGTGATAGGAAGTAATTATTGTAAGAAGATAATTAAAGACTTAAGTATAATTGAGATGATACTAATTAGAAATAATGAAAAGTAGGTATTGTAATCAAGTAATCATAAACTTAAGCAAATAGATTGAAGTTACTTCTGAATAAAATAAGAAAAAAAATGATGATGATTAAAAACTTAAGTTAATAAATTTACCTGCTAATTTGATTTTATATGATAATATAAATATATGAATGTCATGCAATGAATAAACAGAGAAAAATAAATAAATAAATGAAACCGTAAGAAATAAAAGAAAATTATAAAGATAAATCATTGCATAAATAAAAAGGAAATCAAACAACAAATGTGTAAAATGAAATTAATAAGAATGAAATCGAAATTTTGTTTAAATGGTTGTTGTTTTGGTTTATGGGTTTTGGGTAAGGAAACTTTAAAATTGTTTGGATGAATGAATAATCTATTTAGTTTCACCTAAGTCTGTTGAGTGAAGGGTACAATGAGTAGTTATATTTTCATTTCGTACAATTTAAAGTTTGAACCCGAACCGTTTTGTTGATATGAATGAATGATTGATTGTATGGATTCTATGTGATGGTTGCATGCCTTGTTGCAAGTGATTGTTGATTGTATTGAATTGTTGTTGGATTGATTTATTTTTTATTCATTGAAGCAATGCTGAATATTTCATTTTATATAATTATTAACTTTTTGGATTATATAAGTGAAATACAGGTTTTGGAAGCAATTGCTACTGCGTTTGATTCCATAAAATAAAGCGTTAATTACCAGACAAATAGGTATGTTTTCGGATTAAGGTTTATAGTGCTATTTTATATAATTTTCCCGTGTTGGGATATAATATTTTGGATATTTTGTTATAATTGATATTATATTTTCTCCCGAGCCTCTCCGTACAAAGGAGACTCTGCCGAAATTTTCCATAAAATTTTGACTTAGAAATTTTTGAAAAATGTTTTCCAACTTTAATAATTTAAGTATAAAAAGATTTAATGGTCATAAATTGAGATATTTATCAAAATTAATTAATTGTGTAAATTTAATTGTTTATAAAGTTAATGTTTTGAATAAGATATATTGATTTCTTAACTCTTCTTTTCCCTTCTTTTTCCTTTTCGGGGACGAAAAGTTTTGAGTGCGGGAGAGTGTAACGACCCGTAAATTTCGACCATTTAATTAGTTAATTTAGTTTGATTTTTGTAATTTAATGAAGAAAGAAACAAAGATCTTATAAATTTATAGTGGAGCGAATGTTAGAAATAAAATGTTTCACTGGTAATAAAATCAATTCTGGACAATTGTAATGAAATTCAATTTAAGAATAGTGGAAAACATTATAATTTGCTAATTTAATATGATTGTGTAATTAATACTGAAAGAAATAGAATTTGAAATAGTATTAATGAAATAATAACTAAAAAGAATTGCAACTGTATAAAGGGAAGTAAATTGTAAATAAGTGGAGGTAAGTATTGAATAAATTATGGAAATAAAATCTAAATGTATGTTTGGATAGAACATAAGTGAATGAATCAGTAGTATGGAAATAAATGCTAACATATAATTGAAATTGTATATGAGAGATAAAGGAAAGGATTAAATTGATTTAATGCAATAAAACATTGTAACGGTATTTGATCGTAAATTTAGCTAGTACGTTATTTGGAAATTAAGTTAAGGGTAGGATAACAACTATTATAATTACCTAATTAATTGGTCAATGAATTTATTTGAAATAACGTTCATTTAAATGTTGAGTAATTATAATGTCGTTGTTGAATATAAGCGTTACTTTAATAATTATGATTAATTGAGAAATTAATACGAGAAGTATGTAAAGTAATAACTAAGAAAGTAATACGTTATAAATTGATTATAACCTAAACTTAAGTGTAAGTTAAAGGTTGAAATTGAATCTAATCCGTTTAATTGGAAACTTATTAAAATAAATTGGATTCAATTTATAATAAAGGGGTTATTTTAAGAAATTGAAATAAATACTATAGTTGGTGAATTAAGTTACTTTAAATTGAGATGGGAATAGGTTTAAAGAATTATACAATAATAAGTAAATCAAGATGATGAGATTTACGAATTATAGGATTTGAATTTTTAATAGTGAGTTAATTCATTTAATTTATAATAATTGGATTTATTGCAAATGAATGAAATCAAATATTTAATTTTTAGGTTAATTTAAAAATTAAAGTTGAAATTGGGAAATATTTTAGGTAATAATTTTAAATCCAATGGTAAACCTTCTATTTGAAATTTATGAATGGAATAATTATGGGTTAATTCAATTTAATGGAAACTTGAAAATTTATCTATAATTTCGAATTTTATGAAATTAAAGATTTATATTGATTAATCTTTAATAAATTGACATCTAAAAATTGTTAAATCGTTGTAATTGTTTGAGAATTATAAAGTGACAAAGATTCCAAATTTCAGAATTTAAATTTGAAATTTGATTTAATTATTATTTTAAATTTATTTAATTAATATAAAATTAGCCATTTTGGTCACGGACTCGGATTTCGACGAAGCCAGTTTCATCGGATCCGTAACGGTGAATTATTATAGGATTTCGAGTTTCGTATCGATCGGACTTGTCGTTGATCGTATGGGCTTGAAACGCCTTGAGATCAATTTAATTGAAATCAATTTGAAAATATTGATTTCAGCATAACTTCTGCATACGATGGAATTTGGACGTGAAACATGTTCCATTGCGTTTAAAATATTTTAAAACACCTATTTTGATATATGGGTTTAACCAATTTCGTTCCGGGATCAGAACGGGATTTTTGGGCCACGTTAGCGGTAGTACGTATATCTATCAACCCGATCCATCTATTTTTCAATTTGCTTATAAATACCCTGATAAACCCTAGCCTCCGCCTATTCTCATTTATCATCGCTTAAAGTTTCATCAGCTCCTCCTCTTCTTCCAATGGCTGCAAGCCCTAGATCCAATTTCAAATTTTAAAAATCAAATAAAAATTCAAACTCTGCGAAAAAAATTCGAAAAAATTATAGGATTGAAGATTTCATCGATAAGAATCTACGTCAAGTATTCGTTTCTGTAAATGATGCTCGAATCATCCTGAAATCACGGTCAAAGTTCAAATTTGGGGTTTTCAATCAAGTCAGCGATTGACGAAATTGAGATATGGGTTTGATAGAGATTGTGGAGGGGAAGATTATGGTGGTGGTCGTTGGAGGTAAATCAATTTATGGTGGCGGAAATTGGTAAATTAGGGTTCGAAAACCCTAATTTTTGAAGTAACGGTGGCAGTCGAAGGGGGGACCGGACGAGACGGCCTCTAAGGCGTGGGTGCGTGCGGCAGAGACGAGGCTAGTGGCGGCGATGGCGTCGGCTAAGATGGTCGAAGGGTGGAGTATTCGGTGGTCAACGCCAGGGGTTATGGTCGGGAGTAGTTCGTTCTTGGGTATTTTGAAACGCGTGGTGAATGGGGATGACGCGTGTGATTTGGGGGAGAAGGTTTTCTTTGTTTTATTTTATTTAAATTTTGATTTCAATTTATTCTAACGTGAATAACTTTCACATACGGACTCAGATTCACGCGCGATTATTTTGGTAGGATCGTAATAAAATATCTGACGTTTTGGCATTGGTTTGGACTGATTTGGAGACTGTGCAAATTTTGGGTTTAAATTCAATTTAAACTCAAAAGGTGAGTGTTTTAACCCACTCACAACTTCTAAGATTTCTTATGTTGGTTAAATTGATTTATGATGTGTTTAAAATTTTATTTATAGCTGTTTGGCATATATTTCATCATTTTTCTCAGTTAAATTGCATTCATTTAATTTACGCGTTATTCAATTCATTATTGCATTTAAAACTGCCAGTTTATTGTTAATTAATTTTTTCATTGCATTTAAAACTGCAAGTTAAAATTTTAGTTAAATTTATTATTGCATATAACCTGCTAGTTAAATTTATTTATTATTGCATATAAACTATAGTTAAACAGTTATTTAATTCATTATTGAAAATTAACTGTCAGTAATTAATTATTATTATTGATGTGATTGTTTGAATTGGATGAAAAATTGATGAATGTTTGATGATTGATATGATGGATGAATGGATATTGTATTCATATTGTATAAACTGCAAGTTATTATGTATTTTCATTTCATTCGGGATTGCGGTTTGAAATGATATACAACCACATTTTTATTTTTATCGAGCTCCCGAAAAGGACATTATATGGACTGGATTAGATGGATCAGTCATCCGAAAATTAGGATTCATTTCTTGTCTCAAATATTCACTTGTAGCATACCATATCTCAATGTATTGACATAATTTTTCTACCGCATGTACATTCCCAAAATGATGGTGTTTCTATAAAATAAAACTTTGTTGTTCAGCATCTTGGACTAACCACCCCTTAGAAGGTATTGTTAAAAGATCATCAATCCCTAATGAAATAGATGTAGCAGTGGCTTGTTGGAAACCCAGAGTGAATTGTAGACATGAAAAAGTAAGAACTCGGCGGTACCTTACCCTTTTTTGATAAGGTACTGCTGCGTTCTTACTCTTTTCTTACTCTTAAAGCGGCTGGAGACTTTGGTCTATTCCATAACATAAAAATTGGAAATTATCGAATCAACATAATCAAAATTTTCTAATTGCGGGTTGAAATGATAAATATCTGTATCACTTGACCATAGGATAGAAAATTATATACAGGCACCGCGGTGTGTGTGTCTATATATATATATACACATATATATATATGTATATTTGGAATGATTTTCTATGGTTTTGGAAAGAATACGGTTTAATAAGTATTTAAATTTTGATATATACATATAGTAAAAATTCTTGAATTTAGCTATGTATAAACTTGTTTCGAATTTTAAAATAAGCTAAATAATAAAGTTGATTTCTCTTATATAACATGGTTAGGAATATATTTGAAATTCTATTGTATGTAGAGTTTATAATAACTCAAATAAAAGCAAGGTTGAAGATAAATGTGAATATGATTTGAATTAATGTATCTAAGGATTTTCCTCGAAAAATTTGTTTTGAAATGTAAATAAATTAAGATTTAAAGGGTATGATCTTATAACTTGATTTTTGAGTGGAGGATTTAAACGAATATCACATTTATTTAAAGAATATTATCAAGTTAATTTAATTAAAAGAATATCCTGTTATTGAAGTTTAAGTGTTTTACCTGAATAATATTTGTTTAGTAAGTAAATGTTTCAAATTTAAATAATAGGAATTGGATTTGATATCTATTGAATTTTCAAAGAATCTAATTTGAAATAGTGGAATATTTAAAGATTGAAATATATGAACTATAAAGTTTTGAAATATAAAATATTTAAGCTTTGAAATATATGTTAATTAAAATGGTTTATTTGGAGGTTCAAATTGATATTGGGAATTTATTGTGAAATTTGAAGAAGCTGTTTATTTTATACAGCAATATAGTATTTGAACCATTAAGTATTAAAAGTTATGTTTCAAAGCTATGGTTTCAAGGTATATATATTTGAAAATATTATGATTTTGGGAAAGGGATATTTATAAAATAAAATGATATCATATTGATTTGGGTTTTAAAAATATAAATGATATCGTATTTATATGGTTTGAAAGATATATTATATTCTAGTTTGAAAGTATAAATTATTTTGAAATAACCGCGGTGTTATAATAACGATTGGTTGTTGAAGAGACTGGGATCGGAAGTTGTCATACTCTATGCTAACCCCGAAAACCACTTTAACAACCGTGTACACTGTGGAGATTCCAGAATGAAGTAGGATGGTGGCGGCGTTTCCTTTAAGGTAAATACATGGAACCAACTCCCATGAGTTGGCATAAGATGGCTAAAAAAGGAGCGATCGACGGATTAATTGAGGTAGCACCTTGGATCGAACATATCCCTTCGATATTCTACTCTGACTTTGGTTTATTCGGTGGCCACTTTGATTTCTTTGATTTGAGGGTGTTGTTCGAGGTGGACGGTAGTAGCAGCTACGCGTTACCACCGACCCGGAAGCGTAATTGGTATATCTACCCTGGCATTGCCTAGTTGTGCCATGTCACCTACCCTAGCGCGCCTTATACGATTTTGTTTTGTACTATACCTATGGAGTGCCCTCTGACGACGCCTAGTACGGGGGAGATTACAGTATTGTATAGACTATGGGAATATATTTTGTGTTAAGGGCTATATGGGTAACCCCTTAACGCTATTTAAAAGTAAGTTTATTTTACAATTAGACACTATTATAATAGCGAAATATACTACATAGTAAATAGTTTAACGGATCCTTAAGAGATGTGAATCCCGAGCATCTTTTGAGTTATTGCACTCATATTTATTTCTATTGATTTAACTTACATAAGATCTTTTAGTTCTGACTCGAGTGTTTTGTCTTTTCAATTCGCTCGGGTCAGTCCGAGCGTTTTAGGATTTGAAGCCTTTATTTCTGGAGGAAGAAGACGAAGATTTCAATATTATTATTATATCTTATATGGTTCCGCTACACTGTATTCCGCTGCATTGATATTTATTGGTATGTGAACTCTGATATTTATTGTATAAAGAAGAATCAAATGTTTTGTAAACAGTTTTATGAACTGTATATTGATTATTAGATTGTATCCTTCCGCTGTGAGATTCTGTTTTGTTTTTTTCTTCTCCGTTTTTCTTATTTACCCCATAACAATCCGCCCTTCCGTATGGTTTGAATTGGCACGTGTGTCGGTTTAAAGCGTGCGAAAAGCCGGGACGTTACACCCTTCAATATCTGAGAATATTTATTAGACACTCTAATGTGATGTATTCGTTTAGGTTAATTAATCATTTCATATTATGTAATTACTTTTATTATTGGATTGTATCTAATTCCATTTTACTACCAATAATTTCTCAAAGAAATTCCTTCACCGTGAAGTTGTATTTCTCAAAACAACAATTGTTTCACAATGCAACCGAATAAGTAATCATAAACACTTTATGAATTTCCTTTTATATTAAAATGGTTTAGTTTTAATTTACAAAATTTATGTTCAAAATATAATTATGGCCTCCAATGATCCTTCCAAAACTCCTCTTGAGGAGATTCATACAAGACCACTTACGAATAATTATTACATGCAAACTTTTGACTTGCACAACTTGTCAACTCCTTGATCTAGGATATGTTGGAGTTTCTTATAGACCCTTATGTTATATGATTTTATAAACTATTATTTAGATGAAATAATATTAACCTTGTGTGCTACTCTTAAGTAACTCAACTTCACTCACAATAATCGTACTTTGTCCAACAAGGTTCGACCGCTGATTATAGATACATCATTATGTATTGCATGGAGGAGTGACTTTTGAAGTTGATTCTTTATTAATTTTTGGGTATGTTTTGAACTCTTTCCAATATACCCACCCATTTGATCAAATTAATCATTTCTATTGCATGTTAATTATTTACTTTCGTTCTTATACTCTATAAGTCTATTTTAGACATGCTACATATGTACTAAATAGGCATGTCCATGTCAGTACTTATCGGTGAATATGACAAAGTATGTGGAACTGTTTTAGTATGAATAGACGTACGATTGCATATATATATATATATATCAATCCAAAGAGTTCACTCTTATGATACTTCCACTAAATGGGTGCATATCCATTAGTCGTTTGAGATATAATTAACCGGTAGCATATGATTCAAATTCATATAATAAAATTATTTCTCAAAACTATGATTTGATCAATAATTACAATAAATAATATTAGATATTTTTGTATTTTTCAATGCATCACTTTTTTTATGAAAACAAATACCATATTATAGCTTTATTTCATAGCAAATATTCATATTAAAATATAGCTATGTCATCTTTTACTCGATATGGAAAAACAACCATTATTTCACAAATAATGTTTAATATGTTTTACGAAAATAATTTTCATAATTTGATGCAATTAATAAGTGTTATATGGCATACTCTAACTATTTCCGCCAATGCTATAACAACATACTAAATTTAGAGGTGCACCATTCACTTAATATAGTTTATTTATTTCATATATTGCAATTAGTTACAGTGGAGAGTTCTTTGATCAAATAACTTGAACTCAAAAAAATAAATCTCATAGAAAACAACTTTCTATATGTAAATGCATTTTAGAATAAAAACCATATTTCTTATTCCAATGTTAAGTATCAATCACTATTATTAAAATTCTTATTTCCGTTGTTTCTTTATGAAGTAGAAGTGACCATTCACTCTCTTCATACCAACTATACCTTAAACTACATCTATTCTCATACATTTGTTTTCCTTTCAAATGATCAAACTATACAAAAGAAAACCCTTACCACACTATCATAATAAACTATCTACAAAACGCATTCAATGATCCTTAACTTTTAAGGACATCAAATATATTGCTTTTACGTAAACTGATCAAACTGACATTTTAGCAATAGAGTTCTTAGATCTATCTTGTAGTTTTTTCTTAGTGTTACAGTTAACATAATACAATCATTTTTGTAATCAATCAAATTGAATACTCTATCTCACAATACTTTTATTGGCTTATTTTCAAATGAACTAACTTCATCAAAGTATCGTACACTATGAATTATGATTGTTCGCTATATAACATTTATATGTAATTATACATGGATCAAGTATTCATAGCCTTTTATTGGTTTTTGGGTTCGAAACTCATCGAATGCAATACACGTACTTGACCAAATAAATATGTAAGTGACCAAATTACGAACGGATTAAGTAGTTGTGAAATTAAGCACTTGTATGGGTATTGAAACGTTCATATGTTATAGTCATTTATTAGTAAGTATATTTTATATTTCTATTTATCAATTTTCAATTCATTTTATCATATATCTTAATTGATAAACGTTTTATCAATCATTTTAAATGCATAAATTTATCAATGTAGATTATTATTAACATTATATAGCATATGTTCTTCAAATTAGAAAGATTAAATCTTATCATTTCATTTTCCTATTAAAGCTTCCACTAGTTTTTTATGTTTCACCAAACCCTAAGCGAAATATAGTGGTCTTTTGACTTCACTAGCAGATGCTAGGACTCGTCTGTCATGGAATTCTAACCTTAAGTTTGCTCAAAAAATTATAGCTTCATGTAAGACGGATAACTCCTTATCGGTTGTATCACATACAACTCCAAACCTATGATTCCTTTTCCTAATCTTATTTCGACCATGAGTTTGCTCAACAAGCCGAAAAAGATTACTTACTCATACCTACCATATCATAACGACCTAAGTATAGTATATATAGAGTTTGCTCAACAAGTACATATAGTTATCTGATCTTATCTGTTCAATATACTAATAAGAATATACATAACATCCCTAGCTTGAGTTTGTTCAACACCTAAGGAGTATGCAACTAATTTATTAATATATATATGGTAGAGGACAACATCATATTAAAGATTCATAATCTTCAATATATTATATTGAGTGATAATGACTTATGAAATTATGTATTTCTTATGAAATACTTTCGTGATTCAAGTGTCGGACACATCCGATGATACATGTATATATACGTATATATTTATTCCTTAGTCTATTTAGGATTTCTTTAATGTTCCACCTTTAATTTATACCTTCATATCATATAGATTTTATTATTATATAAATTTTGTATTTCATACTACTTACGTAATAGTCTTATGCATAATATTATATTAATAAATCTTATTTAGTTAATTACTTTTTATTTAATTTATATTATTTTAATACAACATTTATATTAAGTATTTATTACATACTATAACTTTTATAGTATTACACATATATCTTTTATATGTGTCTACTAATTTAATTAATTAATTGAGTTAATTAACTTTTAATTAATTTATTAATTTATTTAAATACATAATTTTAATTAAATTAAATTAATTTCAAACTTTATTCATATACATGCCTGTGTACCTATGTTATTTTAAACATTTTAAATATCATAACATGTATCATAATATATAATACATGCATATATAACTTTATTAATTGAGATAGTTCATTAATTTATTTTATTAATATAATCCATAAATTTTAAATTGTTTGGAATAAATATATATTTTTTCAAACATTTTGAAATTTTTATTGTATTATCTTATAACAACCCTGAATTTTGTAATTTATTTTAATTGTTTATTTTGATTATTTTATTTGAAATTTTGATTTAAGAATTATATTTTATTTATTAAAATGAATAAGTTATGTTATTTTAAATATAAATGTTGATTTTTATGTGAATTATAGTTTCAAACTTGTATAAATTGAATATTTTACTGAAAAGTGAATTTTTGTCCAAACTGGTCAAACTTTGACATTTAAACTTCAAATTTAAATTTTCTAAAAATCTTAAATTTTATCTTTTATTATAAAAATAGATTAAATAACTTGAACACTGCTTTTCGTTTCGTTGGGAACGGACTTAAACTGTGAAAGTTATGTATATTTCAATATCGAGTGCAATTTGTTTATTCTGCAATTTTGTTATTTTAAACTGTATAAATTATATTTTCTTTGTCATATTTTATTTTAATATGTATTAATATGTTATTTTATGTATATTTTTGTCTTTTAATATTTTAAAGTGAGGTAGGAATTTTCTAGAGTTAGTAGTATTTTTCTTGTAATTTCCATGGCCCTGTTTTCAATTTTTAAACATTTTCTTTAGTTCTTTTTCTATTATTCTCCAATTTAATTATTTATTTTATTTTAAAAATGATAAATAAATTATTTTATTTCAAATTTTCACTTCATAATATTTTTAAAATGAAGTGGACATTTTTCCAAGACTAGTAGTGATTTATTTGTAATTCTGGACACTGTTTTGTATTTTTAAGTAATTTCTTTCATTCTTTTTATATTTTCTTTAAAATTAATTTTTTTTCCTTATATTCTCACTTGGTTTCGGTTTTTAAAATTATTTTCTGATTCATTTTTGTTTTTATTTGATCTTTAGAAAACAGAAGCGTGAAGAGTTTAAGGCTTTTCAATTCTAGACGTTTCATTGTCCAAAAACGTTTCAAATGCCATAACCATCTCATTTATTCATTTTGGCTGCCCATTTTCAGTTTTATAGCCATGTATTCACTTCTCTTTTCACGTTAAAAGTTTCTTTCTCAATTCATTTGCACGGCTAAAGCAAATTATGGTAATGTCTTCTTCTTCTTTTTCTACTTTCTCTCTTCATTTTATTGATTTTTCCATTGAATTTTCCCTTGCCTCTTTCTTGTATTTGCTCGGCCTAGCCTCCTCCACCACCTCCACCTTCCTCCTCCCCTTCCACGGCTTCAAATCCCTCTCTAATCCTCTGACCAGATCAGGCCATGTCCTTTAAATGAAGACAAACACCTCAAAAGTTGCACAAAACTCCTTAAAAGCATGTCTAGCCATCTAGTCTTCATCACCATCACCTTAGATGACCTTGGCCACCTCCTATTGCTCCACCACCACCTTGACACACCCCTAACCATCACCTTCATCCTCTATCCAGATCTAAAACATGTCATAGCCGAGCCATAGATCCATGTAGCCGAGCCCAAAATGAACCAAAAACCACTATTTTGCATAAGCCTCTTCATATTCATGCCTAGTAAATCCTCCACCATTTCAATACCTTGTAGACATGCCTTATAGGACCCAAAGCTGAACCAAAGCATGTCCAAACCTGAGCCAAAACATTTCCTAAGCCGTGCTAGCAAGTGTAGAAAGCAAGGCAAAAAGTTGTGTATTCATATTGCTTTTCAATTCAAAGTTATTCCTATTCAATGTTGTATTGAATTGTAATTTATTTTATTTTGTTTTGGGTTGTAACACAAGTTCTATAGCTTGGATTTTCTCTCCACTCAAATCAAAAGTCGTGCTATTGTCTTCTGGAATCCATTATGTCATTTGAGTTGATATCTCCAGCCATAAATGTGAGTAAATCTCACTAGACTAATATGTACTTATATAACTGATACCATTTGAATCTGTAATTGTTTATCATCATGCTATATCTGCTATATTATTATCATATGATGTTCACACCTGTTATTACACTTATTATATCATATGTTATTGTTATTTCATTCTATTCTGTCGTTTATATCAGTTATCACCATTGCAAGTTCCCTGTAGACTAGAATCACTATGGGTTGAAATGATACATACCCGAACGGACTTTAGAATAAGGGAAAAATGTTATGGGCTGAAACGATAGGCCTGAGCGGTTTCCAAAATCATTCATTTTACTTGGGACTGCGGGTTTGAAATGATAGAACCCGGTTTTTCTTTGTAAACTGCGGATTGAAATGATATATATCTGTATCACTTGACCTAGGCTAGAAAACTATATACAGACCCATGGTTTATGTAATATTTTTGAAAATGTTTTAGAATATTTTAAAATGTAAAAATTATAATATTTTGCTAATATTTTGATCTAAATTTAATTAAAAATGATTTTGTAGAAATATTAGTGATTTTCTATAAATTAAATAATGAAATAAGTAAACGGTAAAGTAGAATTTGAACTATAAGTAAATTTTGGAATTTATGTTTTGTTTTAAAAGGGAAATTATGTAAAGTAAGAAAAATATAATATTTTGATTTAAAAATGTATTTTTAATGATTTTATAAAAATAATAATGATTTTTGAATAAGTTGAAATGTTAAACAAATGAATTTTTAAGTAAATTTTGAAATATATCTTAAATGTGAAATTTTAATTTTTGTTTTTAAAAGTGAAATTTTAATTAAGTAAAATTTATGGAAATAAGTTAATTTTTTGTAAATTTAATCCTAAGTGTTAATTTAATAATTTAATTAAAGAAATGGAATTTAATACTTGAATTTAAATAAGAAATTATGTTAAAATTTGATTTTTGGATGATATTTAACTTTATAAAAATCATAAAAATAAGAGTATTGAAATGATGATTTTAAAATGTAAAACTATATGATGTTTATTAGTTAAATGATTTAAATTAAAGATTAACTGTTGGTGAAATTTGTATTTAAACCCTGAATTTGATTTAACAGCATTTTTGAAGTGTAATGTAAAGGATATTGTAGCATTTTGTAAATGCTGTAGTTGTTTTAAATGAACTAAAAAGTTAATTTGAAATAAAGGCTATTATAGCACATGTAAGTGCTATAGTGGTTAAACTTAACATTTAAAGTTTATTTGAAATTTCAAGAAAATCTATTACAGCACTTAAATGCTGTATGAACTGTTTTAAACTATAACTTTACATAGCATTTTTAAATGCTACGAAAAGTGAATTTTATTATTTTATTAAATTTTAATAAGATTAATCTTTGGAATAAGATTTAAATTTTTGGAAATTAAATATTTAACTATTAAATATAAGGAATTGACTTTATTTTTTTAATGAAAAGATTTAATCTTTAAATATAAACTCCTTTGAAATGTAAGTTTGAAATGGTGATTAATTTCTAAATAAAATGAATGGTTTTAAATTGTATTTAAATGAATTAAAAATGAATGTTTTTTTGAATAATACTTTGATATTTTGAAATGATATTTGTTGATTTATTTAAGTTATTTGATAGATGGATATTTAAAATATATATATTATTTGAGTTTATTTAAATAATATTGGATTTATGAAATATGAGATATTAAAGCTTTGAAATAAAATGGTTTTGGTTTTGAAGTATAAACTATCATTGAAATGATATTCTGATATATTAAAATGATTTGAAATGAATTTTTGGAAAGATATGATATTTTGATATTAAAAATGTGTTGAAATGAAGTTTTGGAAAGATATGATAATTGGATATTAAAAATGTTTTGAAATGAAGTTTTGAAAGATATGATATTTTGATAATAAAATGATTAAAAAAGGAAGTTTTGAAAAGATATGATATTTTAATATATTAAATTGATTTGAAAGGAGTTTTTGAAAGGATATGATAATTTAATATATTGAAATGGTTAGAAATGACTTGATATTTATTTTGATAAATATTTGAATTTGAAAGATATGGTATGTTGATTTATTGAAATGGTTTTGGAAATGATTTAATCTTTATTTTGATAAAGATTTGGATTGAAAAGGATATTTTATTTTGAAGTATAAAATATTGTTTTAAAGATATAACCACGGGTTATAATAACGATTGGTTGGCAAAGAGACCGGGATCGGATATCTGGCATACTCTCTGTCGATACCGAAAACCACTTTGACAATCGTGTACGCGGTGGAGATTCCAGAACGAAGTAGGTTGGTTGGCGAACGCTACTGGAATGAAGTAAGAGAACGCTGATGGATGGCCTAATTATGACTAAAACAGGAGCTATACCGGGCTACACAAAGGGTCGCACCCTTTCATCGAGCATGCTTCTTCAGAAACCATTGTATTACTTTTGTGATTCGATATGGTGGCGCCACTTTGATTTGAGGTATGTCTCGAGGTGGGCGGAAGCTGCTGGCTTGCCGTCACCACCGGTCCGGGAGTGCAAACGGTGTATCCACCTTGGCATTGCCTCGCGTGCCTTGTCATATGTTCCTTATATCGAGCTCACTGCGATTTTGGTTTAAAGATCCGATCGCGTTAAGGTTCACCATCCTCTTAATGCTATTTTCTATATGATTATACTTTACTGATTAGACACTACTATATATAGCGCAATATACTACATAGTAAATAGTTTAGCGGATCCTTAAAGGATGGGCGGTCCCAAGAATCTTCTAAGTTACTTGTACCTTTGCAACAGTTCACTTGAGTTGGTTTACATTGTATAAGTATGTATGTCCTGACTCGAGTGTTTGTATTTTTATTTACGCTCGGGTCAGCCTGAGTATTCACTTGGAATCGCTCGAGATTATCTGCTTATCTAGTCTTACCTATTTCGGTTCTGTTATTGTATTCCGCTTGTACTTGGTTATCATATTGAAACTTCTGTTGTACTTTATTTCTTCTATTGTATCTTGTTTAACTCTGATATATTTAT
This sequence comes from Allium cepa, assembly GCA_030765085.1. Taxonomy (NCBI): domain Eukaryota; kingdom Viridiplantae; phylum Streptophyta; class Magnoliopsida; order Asparagales; family Amaryllidaceae; genus Allium; species Allium cepa. Next base: position 117,412,850 of record CM060930.1, on the reverse strand, counting down.
ATAGTAGCTTCATGAACTACTATCTCTTTTACTTCCGCTGCATTATTAAATACTCCGTGTCTGTGATCTGTGATTTTTATTTACTGTATATTCTGAGATTTGCCAAATTTTATTTACAACGCGGTATTTTGAGCAATTCAATTCCAGCATGAGTGTCTACCTATACACTTATAATGGATGCGAATGGTTGAAAATATCGGGGTGTTATAGTTGGTATCAGAGCTCTGGTTTTAGGCAAAACTCAGTATATAGAGTAGATTTAATTTCAGAATCACTTTCGTCCGAGCTTGAATTCCTTCTCCTTCAATTCGGTTTCCTTTGAATTTTGGAACGTTCCCTGCGGTTCCAAAATCCATTCATGTCCCTCACTATTCATCTTCTTTTGGTTCTGAAGTATCCCATAACTCCACTTCAAAATAATCTTTATAATGAGTTGGTAGTCCCGCCAATCTCAAAAATTAAATTGTAAAAGGGTGAAACTCCTTTACAATTAGCATCGATTCACCAGAGATTTATATCTATCCTTGGTTTAGATGCTAATATCTTTTGTTATCCCAAACTCTAACTCTTGAGATCGAATGTAGATTTACCCCAGAAAAATCCACATTGATCTTATTCTTTAAGTCACGGTTGACCCGGTTAAGGTTGCCCGTGATTTATTTAAGCTTATCCACCTCCCTATTTTGTTTATTAATCATCTTGTCTTTTGTTTCCAACCGTTCTTCAAACATTTTGAATTGTACTTGTAAATCAATGTTTTGTTTATATATTGTGTTGTTTGAGTTGTTGATGTTGATTTGGATTTCTGATCGATTCGTCTGATCAACGCTATCGATAAGATTTCCAAAACACTTTGATGGAACGAACTGACACAATATTATTTTAAAATTTGGTTAATGAAATAAATTTTGATATATAAGTAAATTTATGGAACTTAATAAACTGATTTAAATTGATTATTTGAAGTGATAATACTTGATTTATCATTTATTGTTCTGTAAATGAATTTATAAATAGTTGTTTATAAATTGATTTGGGAATTGAAATGAATTTAAAACAAGAAATTTGAGAATTTAATTTCCGATGGTTTCAAACCTTGTGCTTAAAGTTTTAAAGGGTTATATTATTTAAAGTATTTTTGAATAGAAATTTGTTTTCAAAGAATTTTAAAAGTTTTAAAAAAATTAGTGCTCTTCTCTTTGTCGCTGGAAAATAACTTTGGTGATGACCACGGCATCATCGACATTCATTTTCGAGTTTCGAAATGAAGAGACCGCCCTACAGTCTTGCTACAGCTTTGTTTTGGGAAATCAAATTGATTTGAATTTCTAAAATATGCCTTGATTTATAATATATATAGACATATGATTTAAATTTGATTTTATTAGTTATGCACATACAATTATTTATCTCTAAATGGTTTGAAGAAATCGGAAATTTAATTCTTAAATTCAATTATAAAAAGAAAATCAAAAATTTGGATAAATGATTCAAACTTGAGATAATTGAATTTGAAAGTTTTATTTGTATAACACACAATTTCATTCCAATATAACTTACCTTAATTTTCAGAAGTTGAATATGTAATTGGATAATATACAATATAAAAAGATTTTATAAATAAAATTTGAGTGGTTACAATAAATGTCATACACTTATATTTTAATTATAAAATGATTAATAGAGGTAAATATAATAAAAGGTTATTGAATAACTTACAATAAAATAATGTTAAAAGAACTAAGAATAAAAGAAAGCAGTTATAATAAGTGTAAGTATATTTAACATAAGTGATAAATATATTAAGAGGAATAAATTTAATTTTAATTAGGAATAAAGAAGAACAGAATTTATTAAGTACATTGTGAGTGTAATAAATGAATATTTTACAAACCCATGGTTTTAAAAGTGGTTAATTTAAGATGATTGGATAATAAGATAATGAAATTTGAGATAGTTAAGATTTATTTAACTTGTGTAAAGATTTATTCTCTATTTAAGTTAAAATTTCCATGCTTTCAAATTTATTTTCTTATTTTGTTTTTCAAACTATCTTTTGGTTGTCCTTATCATCCTTATCTTGCAATAGACTGGTATAGGCATCTTTCTATAATCTTTCTGTTTAGAATTCTTTTTATAATCTTTGATAATCTTGGGTACTCATTTTAAATCTGTGCACTGCTCTCCATCCACAGACTGTCGGTCAAACGGAGAAGGGTGAATCAGATTCTAAAGGATCTTTTCATGCTTGTGTTCTTGATTTGATCATCTCCACCTTGTCAAACTCATCTATAACAACAGTTATCAGGTATAATTTCAATATTCTTGTCATCTTATCTTAATCCTATTTCACTCTATCTTTTTCTATGCTTTCCCGTACCTCATTCCTTTTCGGGGACGAAAAGTTTTGAGTGGGGGAGAGTGTAACAACCCTGAATTTTGTGATTTATTTAATTGTTTATTTTGATTATTTTATTTGAAATTTTGATTTAAGAATATTATTTTATTTATTAAAATGAATAAGTTATGTTTTTTTAAATATAAATGTTGATTTTTATGTGAATTATAGCTTCAAACTTGTATAAATTGAATATTTTACTTAAAAGTGAATTTCTGTTCAAACTGGTCAAACTTTGACTTTTAAACTTCAAATTTAATTTTTTTAAAATCTTAAATTTTATCTCTTATTATGAAAATATATTAAATAACTTGAACACTGCTTTTCGTTTCGTTGGAAACGGACTTAAACTGTGAAAGTTATGTGTATTTCAATATTGAGTGCAATTTGTTTATTCTGCAATTTTGTTATTTTAAATTGTATAAATTATATTTTCTTTCTCATATTTTATTTTAATATGTACTAATATGTTATTTTACATATATTTTTGTCTTTTAATATTTTAAAATGAGGTAGGAATTTTTCTAGAGTTAGTAGTATTTTTCTTGTAATTTCCATGGCCCTGTTTTCAATTTTTAAACATTTTCTTTAGTTCTTTTTCTATTTTTCTCCAATTTAATTATTTATTTTATTTTGAAAATGATAAATAAATTATTTTATTTCAAGTTTTCACTTCATAATATTTTTAAAATGAAGTGGACATTTTTCCAAGACTAGTAGTGATTTATTTGTAATTTTTGGACACTGTTTTGTATTTTAAGTAATTTCTTTCATTCTTTTTATATTTTCTTTAAAATTAATTTTTTTCCCTATATTTTCACATGTTTTCGGTTTTTAAAAGTATTTTCTGATTCATTTTTTTATTTGATCTTTAGAAAACGGAAACGTGAAGAGTTTAAGGTTTTTCAATTCTAGACATTTCATTGTCCAAAAACGTTTCAAATGTCATAACCATCTCATTTATTCATTTTGGCTGCCCATTTTCAGTTTTATAGCCGTGTATTCACTTCTCTTTTCACGTTAAAAGTTTCTTTCTCAATTCATTTGCATGGCTAAAGCAAATTATGGTAATGTCTTCTTCTTCTTTTTCTACTTTCTCTCTTCATTTTATTGATTTTTCCATTGAATTTTCTCTTGCCACTTCCTTGTATTTGCTTGGCCTAGCCTCCTCCACCACCTCCACCTTCCTCCTCCCCTTCCACGGTTTCAAATCCCTCTCTCATCCTCTGACCAGATCAGGTCATGGCCTTTAAATGAAGACAAACACCTTAAAAGTTGCACATAACTCCTTAAAAGCATGTCTAGCCACCTAGTCTTCATCACCATCACCTTAGATGACCTTGGCCACCTCCTATTGCTCCACCACCAGCTTGACACACCCCTAACCATAACCTTCATCCTCTGTCCAGATCTGAAACATGTCATAGCCGAGCCATAGATCCTTGTAGCCGAGCCCAAAATGAACCAAAAACCACTATTTTGCATAAGTCTCTTCATATTCATACGTAGTAACTCCTCCACCATTTCAATACCTTGTAGTCATGCCTTATAGGACCCAAACATGAACCAAAGCATGTCCAAACCTGAGCCAAAACATTCCCTAAGCCGTGCTAGCAAGTGTAGAAAGCAAGGCAAAAAGTTGTGTATTCATATTGCTTTTCAATTCAAAGTTATTCCTATTCAATGTTGTATTGAATTGTAATTTTATTTTGTTTTGTTTTGGGTTGTAACACAAGTTCTATAGCTTGGATTTGCTCTCCACTCAAATCAAAAATCGTGCTATTGTCTTCTGGAATCCGTTGTGTCATTTGAGTTGATATCTCCAGCCATAAATGTGAGTAAATCTCACCAGACTAATATGTACTTATATAACTGATAAACTGATACCATTTGAATCTGTAACTGTTTATCATCATGCTATATCTGCTATATTATTATCATATGATGTTCACACCTGTTATTACACTTGTTATATCATACGTTATTGTTATTTCATGCTATTCTGTCGTTTATATCAGTTATCACCATTGCAAGTTCCCTGTAGACTAGAATCACTATGGGTTGAAATGATACATACCGGAACGGACTTTAGAATAAGGGAAAAACGTTATGGGCTGAAATGATAGGCCTGAGCGGTTTCCAAAATCATTCATTTTACTTGGGACTACGGGTTTGAAATGATAGAACCTGGTTTTTCTTTGTAAACTGCGGATTGAAATGATATATATCTGTATCACTTGACCTAGGCTAGAAAACTATATACAGACCCGTGGTTTATGTAATATTTTTGAAAATGTTTTAGAATATTTTAAAATACAAAATTATAATATTTTGATTTAAATTTAATTAAAAATGATTTTGTATAAATATTAGTGATTTACTATAAATTAAATAATGAAATAAGTAAACGGTAAAGTAGAATTTGAACTATAAGTAAATTTTGGAATTTATGGTTTATTTTAAAAGGGAAATTATGTAAAGTAAGAAAAATATAATATTTTGATTTAAAAATGTATTTTTAATGATTTTATAAAAATAATAATGATTTTTGAATAAGTTAAAATGTTAAACAAATGAATGTTTAAGTAAATTTTGAAATATAACTTAAATGTGAAATTTTAATTTTTGTTTTTAAAAGTGAAATTTTAATTAAGTAAAATTTATGGAAATAAGTTAATTTTTTGTAAATTTAATCCTAATTGTTAAGTTAATAATTTAATTAAAGAAATTGAATTTAATACTTGAATTTAAATAAGAAATTATGTTAAAATTTGATTTTTGGATGAGATTTAACTTTATAAAAATCATAAAAATAAGAGTATTGAAATGATGATTTTAAATTGTGAAATTATATGATGTTTACAAGTTAAATGATTTAAATTAAAGATTAACTGTTGGTGAAATTTGTATTTAAACCCTGAATTTGATTTAACAGCATTTTTGAAGTGTGATGTAAAGGATATTACAGCATTTTGTAAATGTTGTAGTTGTTTTAAATGAACTAAAAAGTTAATTTGAAATAAAGGCTATTATAGCACATTGTAAGTGCTATAGTCGTTAAACTTAACATTTAAAGTTTATTTGAAATTTAAAGAAAATCTATCACAGCACTTAAATGCTGTATGAACTGTTTTAAACTATAACTTTACGTAGCATTTTTAAGTGCTACGGAAAGTGAATTTTATATTTTATTAAATTTTAATGAGATTAATCTTTGGAATAAGATTTAAATTTTTGAAAATTAAATATTTAACTATTAAATATAAGGAATTGACTTTATTTTTTAATGAAAAGATTTAATCTTTAAATATAAACTCCTTTGAAATGTAAGTTTGAAATGGTGATTAATTTCTAAATAAAATGAATGGTTTTAAATCGTATTTAAATGAATTAAAAATGAATGATGTTTTGAAAAATACTTTGATATTTCGATATTTTGAAATGATATTTGTTGATTTATTTAAGTTATTTGATAGATGGATATTTAAAATATATATATATATTATTTGAGTTTATTTGAATAATATTGGATTTATGAAATGTGAGATATTAAAGCTTTGAAATAAAATGGTTTTGGTTTTGAAGTATAAACTACCATTGAAATGATATTCTGATATATTAAAATGATTTGAAATGAATTTTTGGAAAGATATGATATTTTGATATTAAAAATGTTTTGAAATGAAGTTTTGGAAAGATATGATAATTGGATATTAAAAATGTTTTGAAATGAAGTTTTGAAAGATATGATATTTTGATAATAAAATGATTAGAAAAGGAAGTTTTGAAAAGATATGATACTTTAATATATTAAATTGATTTGAAAGGAGTTTTTGAAAGGATATGATAATTTAATATATTGAAATGGTTAGAAATGACTTGATATTTATTTTGATAAATATTTGAATTTGAAAGATATGGTATGTTGATATATTGAAATAGTTTTGGAAATGATTTAATCTTTATTTTGATAAAGATTTGGATTGAAAAGGATATTTTATTTTGAAGTATAAAATATTGTTTTAAAGTTATAACCACGGGTTATAATAACGATTGGTTGGTAAAGAGACCGGGATTGGATATCTGGCATACTCTCTGTCGATACCGAAAACCACTTTGACAACCGTGTACGCGGTGGAGATTCCAGAACGAAGTAGGTTGGTTGGCGAACGCTACTGGAATGAAGTAAGAGAATTGATGGATGGCCTAATTATGACTAAAACAGGAGCTATACTGGGCTACACAAAGGGTCGCACCCTTTCATCGAGCATGCTTCTTAGGAAACCATTCTATTACTTTTGTGATTCGATATGGTGGCACCACTTTGATTCGGGGTATGTCTCAAGGTGGGCGGAAGCTGCTGGCTTGCCGTCACCACCGGTCCGGGAGTGCAAACGATGTATCCACCCTGGCATTGCCTCGCGTGCCTTGTCATATGATCCTTATATCGAGCCCACTACGATTTTGGTTTAAAGATCCGACCGCGTTAATGTTCATCATCCCTTTAACGCTATTTTCTACATGATTATACTTTACTGATTAGACACTACTATATATAGCGCAATATACTACATAGTAAATAGTTTAACGGATCCTTAGAGGATGGGCGGTCCCAAGCATCTTCTAAGTTACTTGTGCCTTTGCTACAGTTCACTTGAATTGGTTTACATTGTATAAGTACGTATGTCCTGACTCGAGTGTTTGTATTTTTATTTACGCTCGAGTCAGCCTGAGTATTCACAGATTTGGATTCCACCTTCTGGAGATTGGAATCGCTGGAGATTATCTGCTGATCTAGTCTTACCTATTTCGGTTCTGTTGTTGTATTCATCTTGTACTTGGTTATCATATTGAAACTTCTATTGTACTTTATTTCTTCTATTGTATCTTGTTTAACTCTGATATATTTATATAGTAGCTTCATGAACTACTATCTCTTTTACTTCCGCTACATTATTAAATACTCTGTGTCTGTGATCTATGATTTTTATTTACTGTATATTCTGAGATTTGCCAAATTTTATTTACAACGCGGTATTTTGAGCAATTCAATTCCAGCATGAGTGCCTACCTATACACTTATAATGGATGCGAATGGTTGAAAATATCGGGGTGTTATAGTCTTTATTAATAGTTGGATTGAAAGCGTAACTTTTTGGTCCGGCCGTGAAGTGCCAATATTGCCCTTTGTATACCTTCTTTGAAAATTTGCATTGTAATTAACCCTAGCATATGCATACCTCAGCCGAAAATTATTCACCATCATACTGTGGTGGACCAAATAAATAAAGCACTTTGAATGGGTTTAACCTAAAATATTCAAGCTTTATACCACAAAAATATATTGTACTAGAAAATTCCGCTGCAAACGTATAAATAACCATCACTCTACTCATTCACAGTAACATCTTTCCATTACTATTTCTTTTTCAACTATTATATATTGTCATTCCTAATCACATCTCACTCCACTTGCATTTTCTTTCCAGCACACCCTTGCTTCAGGTTAGCTTATCTGCTTAGTTTTATTAAGTTTTGCTGCATGAATATATGAAAAAGGTTAAGGAGCAATATTTTCACATGTTACAATAATTTACCATAGATATATCAAGGCTTCTCTAAATGTATAAATACTAAATTCATGAGGAAGCATGATTTATATACTCCAATGTTGAATTTTGCTTATATAAGCTTAAAATTTATTAACTGGTATAAGCCAAATTTATTAACTGGTTAGCTTTAAATTTACCTATTGATGTGTAGATCTGGCCAACGTGTTACAAACTTTATTTTTTGCATTTTCTTTATCCAATATAATATCATCATGCCTTACATTATGCATTACGTTGAAGCTTATAATAATATATGCTATATACGTTAGCATGAAAACATATTAACTAATAATAAGCCATATCATCATGGCACATTTCCTTTGAGACATTGACTTGGCCAACATCTTACAACTTCTTCTTTCTTTCTTTTTTTAATTTACTTTGCATAATGTACACACACAGATATATATATATATATATATATATATATCGTTATGCCTTACATTGTGCTTTGAGTTGAAATTGCATGCAGATATTGTGTGCTTTCGGCGTTTGACTAGGCATCAATTAGCTTACATGTTACCTTTTTTTGGATTTACATATCATCATGCATTATTTTTCAAAATATATAGTGCCAGATTTGCATTACTTTGTTTGTATATAGATCTGGCCTTAGGTTACGTGTTTCAACTTTTTACAATGCATAAATTCAGGTTAATAAGCCATATTTCGTAATTATATTAACCAATAATATGCAACTCATTGGCTGATTTATATGAATTTTGAAAAATATCGATACGTTTGTTGATATAAATTCAGTTTAATAAGCCATTTTTCAAAGCTGATATATGAATAAACATATTGATTTTTTTCAAAATTTATATTTACCTAATTTATATTTATATTTATTTGGTGATATCATAATATACAAAAGTATGATCTAATGAATAAACTTCCTATACATTTTCTCTCTTTATTAATTGATAAAAGAATCAAAAATTCAAACTAACAAAAAATTAAATGATGCAACTTAGATAAAAATAAGCTGACTACACAAGATTCTGATGCAAAACGTATTATAAAAAAATAACTTTCCCACGAAGGGTGTACAATTGTCACGCGCAAAGCACGTGCCATAACACTCGTAACATATTATAAATTTAACATTTAAATTTAAAATATTATATTTTAGTTTTTAAACAATTTTGAAAACAAGCCCAAGTCCCATTTCAAGTTTGGGTCTTTTCTGTTAGGGATAACTTTTGGGCTATCAGATTAATAGTTAACCATAACATGATAAATTTAGATTACATAGGCTATCGGGCTCGGACGCCATTGTTGAAATTGGGTCAGTCCATAGTGGAAGATATGGGTGGATTTTAAAAAATTTTACCTTATCAGATCTTTATTGGGCCTATGAAGTCTAATTTATGAAGAATATTTCTAAATTTAACTTAAATAAAATCGTATATTTTACAAAATTTATAAATTATTATTTGAAATTTATTTAATTTGTTTTCACTTTATATATAAGCATGCATATTTATCATATACATATGTATAGGTATGTGAATATGTGACATGATATTCCGTGCAAGGTATAATATTTCCATATATATAGATGTTGGGATTTACATCGCAACGGATACATTAGCTCATCCTACATGTATTGTATGTTGTCCAAATATATGCATATACTTGTGGTTAACATATATAAATATCCAGGTAATTACATATGGGTATATATATGTATTATGAATACTATTATAGATATACGTATATACATATAATATTATAAATATCAAATAAATATATACGTGCACCTATAAAATTATTAGTTTGAAGATATATTATATATACATACACACATATGAATTAAAGTAAAATAAATATGTGTATATATATATGTAATAATTAAACGTAAATTTGAATTATAATAAATTATACACACACACACATAAACTTAATTTTTTATTTTAACATTCCAAATCAAAATATACTATAGATCTAAATTGAATATATCAAAATATATTTATTATGAATTAATTAGTCAAACTATCATAAATAAATAATATAAAATATTATATACTAAAATTTTCCAAAAATAAAGAATAGTATTTTAACAGTTGTGAAATTTTACAAAATTTTTCTAAGTGAAAACTATATATTTTTTTAGTTAATACCATTTGGCTAATTTTAAAATAATTTTAAAAATACAACAACATGTTTAGAAAATCTAAATTTTTGACTGAGAGAACTGTGTAAATTAGTCACATCGATATTTTTTGTTTGACCTTAGTTATGCTAACCAATAGAAAACTTCGAGTGGGTCGTTCCATAGTTATCCAATAACTATCTGTACGTAACCCTTGTTACCTCTAATAGCAATGAGTAATACACTATCCAACATTTAGAGAGCGTTATGTACTCTACTCTCAATGGATACATTGATACCAATCTCGATGCATCTTGACTAGAAACACTAAAAAATGGTATATTTATTTTCATTGTGATATATTACTCAAAGTTATAAACTTTGTAACTACCATCACAAAATGTATTGTTTATGGATTTTCTATTAAATATACTTTTAATTAATTAATTATTTATTTATTTATTTAATATAATACATTATATCAAGTATAAAATAGAAAGAAAAATACCTTTTATTTCGAACAAGGTTGATTACCAAGTTAGATATATATAATAAATTACAAAATTGCCCCTAGGGCATACCCCTAACTTTATCGATCTGTTGCTTCAGACTCCCCCATAGCTTTGTTGGCCTAGGCATTAACTTGAGCATGCTAGATTAAGAAAAATGGCAGATGTTTCAGTAATAGTAAACATTTTTATTTATCTGTTGCTGGCAAGGTATTAACTATGTATTCTCTCAGTACTTGAACATCTCTCGGCCCCTTGCTTTTCTTCCTAGCTAGCATTAAAGGGCGTGAATCGACCGGGAGCAATATCTCTGTGGCTTGACTTTCAGTAGTGATGCTTTCTAATGCTTACTTGGTATCTGCTATAACTGTGTGATGTACATATAATTTTCTACTTGTTATGATGGTGAAACTATGTTATGTATCGTGCTCTAGGATGATTACGTATGCTAGAACCATTTTGGCTACCGACTAGGACTGTTAGTCGGATATATATTATTATATGCAAGTACAACTGGGCGATATAGGTCGCATATCCTTTATTTCAAAAAAAAAATTAAAAAAATAAAAGATTTTATTTAAATAACATTTAGAAATGTTCTAAAATAAATTAGACTTTGTAGGCCCAATTAGATTCGATAAGGGATTTTTTTTTTAAATTCACCCATAACTTCCACTGCAGGCTGACCCAGTTGCAACATTTGCCTTATTGTTTAATCATCAATCTTCATCACGTAGTAACCATCGAAATGAACATTGAACGATCGGATGAACAAGTGTACACGAACACTGGATAATCACGTGCACGTCCCCCGAGCCCAAACCTGAAGCAAATACACTAAACCACAAAGCATCGTCCCCGATTACTTTTCTCCTTGAAAGTTTGACTAAGTCCAAAACTTAGCTCTCTACATCACTCAAAGCTCGACTCGAAGCAAACCATCCAAAATCCCAAAGTCTTTGGTCTCTTGAATCAAAATTTTCCCAATGCCGACCACTTTTCCTAAGTCCAAATCCTCATGTTGATTTAATTTCTCATCCCCTACTTAGAGCCTCATCCCTAAAAAACTGAAGCAAATGCTTCTATGACTCAAGCATAGTGGCCACCAACCACATTTCCCCACCACCTACCATTTTTTAGGCTAAGAGATCAACTCCAAATCACTTCAAATGTGTTGCATGGACTCTCTAAAGCTTCAAGAACATCATATCCAAATTTCATCATGTTTCGAGCATCTTTTTGTGTTATTTAGACCAAACGACATATTAATATCCTAACTACACAATACAACTTTCAAACATGTCAAAACAATTCATACATAAATCAAACATCGTTCCATATCATCCAAAAACACATGCAACTTATCCCAACACAAAAGGCATAAATCATTCAAGATCTAGTTTTCTAGAAAATAATAATAATGATTGATAAATGGTGTCATTCATATCAAAATTCAAGTCTCTATATTTATATATGGTTTTAAGGTGTTGTTATCATTAGATCTAAGTTTTAAAATTAATAAATTTCGAAACTACTTTAAAAATCATAATTTGACCATATCTATGAGGTAGTATAGCGAGGGAAGGAATATCACTCATCTAGCACCAAATTTACCCAATTATTGCCCCAATTCTAGATGAACGGTAGTCGCATGTATTCCAAAACAACCCAAACAACAATCAATTAATTCCTCTTGCTAATCACCCCTTAATAATAATTTTAGGCTAATTAAATTATGAAAAAGCGGAGCTTTTTGATGGAAAACAGATTCACTTGTTTTGCGAAGTGGGAAAATGATTTAGCTCTGTCCCATTTCCCCTTATTAGGCACAAATCCTCATATGGGTAAGTGGGCTTAAATTTGGGCTCAATTAATTATCCACTAATCTGGCCAGCGGCAGTCTAAACTTAAATAATCGTATCTCCTAAACGATAAATCCGATTTTCTAGTATGACCACTCTATGGAAATGAAACCATCATCCAAATCTAATAGGAGTGGTTTCAAGGTCCAATTCAACAATATCAAAAGTTATAAGTTTTACAAGATTTTATGGGTCAAAATTGTCTGATAAAAGGTTTATGGGTTGAAAATATCTCTAGTGGATACTTATCAAAGTTACAAAGTCATACGAACTCAAATGAAAATTAAAAAAAGAAAAATTACGATCCTCCGATATGTAAAATATAGGTCGTTACACCATCAAAAAATGGTTACAATTTACGGTCTCGTGCAAAGCAAAATTCGATAATCACCCATTGAATAATAAAAAAAAATCGATGATGGCTCACAGTAAACCTTTTTCGCCGGGATTTTGTTAAAAACACGGCGAAAAATCAGTGATTGATCACTGAAAAAAAAGGTAGTTGCAGATTTATTTATTCTCCCAAGGTAAAGGGGTTGTTGGAGGAGGGAGGGCTAATTGTTTTGTACATCACCTAGCAATTTTCGAGAAACGAAAAAAAGACCTCTAGATAATGTATGTGGTATAACATGTCGAGAATAGTTCCTTGTCATGAATTACAATTAATGGATGATTACGTTCGTGATTTTTCAACTAAATAATTATGGAAATGGAGACTACTTTTAAAACCTATTAGAATGACAAAGTTCAATCTACTATGAATCTTTATATTATGAATCAAAGATTTAGATATTCATCAAATCTTCTTAAAACGTGTGTGTGTGTATTTGTACAAAATCTTTGAATTTTTTTAAACAAAATATGGTTTGTTTCAGAATATAAAAAATGTAGAACATTTGATGTAAACAGGCAAAAGATAGAATTTACAAATAACATTCGCTAACCTTAGCCACGTTAAAACGACTATGATACAAACTCTGCTGTTTTGCTTTATTTTATTCCACGGCTATTCTATAGTAGGAGTTTACAAAGGCCTTTACAGATTCCAACCTGTTCAAAATAAAATCAAAATGTCCGATGTTTCAGTAAATTATATCTAATAATCATCACATAATCAATTCTGGAGCAGAGATTTAGGCATTCATCAAATCTCTTAAATGTTAATTAAAAACTTGAATCTATGCAAAAAATTAAAACAAAATATGATTTATTTTAAAATATAAAAGATAGAGGTTGAATACGCACGTATAAGCACGTATGCATCAGAGGCCTTTACAAATTCCACTCTGTTCAAAAGTCCGAACTTTCAGTAAAAAATATCTAATAATCATCACTCAAAAAAATGAAAATAAAAACCTCCGCTTTTTTACACTTACAAAAATATTAACAAATCAATCTTCTCCTTTTTCATAATCTACATCATCCTCTTCATCAACCTTCAAATCGATGGCAGCGAATATGAAATGCAAAATCCATACATCAAACCAAGGCCCTGGCGTCTGCCTTGGCTGCGTCCACAACCGCCTCCTTCTTATCAACCTCAGAGAAATGGGATCCATCTCCGATCTACGCACCGCCCACCACAATCGCAAGCAAACCCGGTCCAATCGTGGATCCATGTCCTGGATTTTCAAAGTATTTAAGAAATCGGAAAACTCTAGTGAGGCAACCAGCGAATCTTACGACTCATCGGAGTCTGCGATCAGTGAGTCTTCCACGGATTCCAGTATTGGTCGGAGATGCCCTTATCCGACACCTGTGCATACCGCGGCGGAAACTCAAGGGGCCGAAAGCCAAGGGATTCATAAACGGGCTTCCGGTTTGGGTTTTGCAGCCTGTTTGGGCCCATTGGTTGGGTCGAAGTCAAGAATGAATCTAAGATTTGCGTGGAAGAAATCGGAAAAGCTTCAGGATCATGGAAATATCACTTTTAATGGTTTTTCTTAGCTTTATTTTTATGTTTTTCTTCTTCTATCATGGAGCTCCTAGTACTAGGTTTATAGTGGGTAGACTTTTGTTTATAGCTGATCAAATGTTTATATATTTTTGTTAATGATTGTTGACATTGAATTGAATCATGGATAATTTCTTCCGGGAAACAGTAGAGATATTGAAAATGGATTAAGAGGTCAAGGGCCGTTTGGTTTCATTTTGTATTTCGGGTTTTGTGTTTTCAACTTGTACTAAGAATTAGCAAAAAATTAGAGAAGAAGATTTGTAATTCTTAGCCATTGCGACGACCAACGGACACGACGAAGGAGTTTGATTGTTTTACGTGCTTTTGTTATCTCTCAAAATACGAAAAACAAAATAAACATGTTTTTTATTTTACATGTTAATTTCATTTTTCAAAATTTTTTGTTTCTCAACATTGCGTAAAACGGTCGGGCTTTTGTATAGACGAAAACACAAAACTAAAAACGATAAACCAAACGGGGCCTAAAATTTTGGGAAGAATTAATGTGTTTTTGCGCACAGAATAGAGGATATAAGGAGAAAGGACCGTTTGATTCCATTTAACTTTTGTAGTTTTGCATTTTCAACATTTACAGGACATTTATTGTTTTGGATTTTAACGCGATGATGGAGGGACGACAGAAGAGAAGAGATGAGGTGACGGCGAAGTGGATAAATTGTTTTTCATTCTTTTGTTATCGTTTAAAACACGAAAAATAAAATAAATTTGTTTTTCATTTATAAGATTGTTTGTTTTTCAAAAATACATACGTCATGAGAACGTTTTTCGATTGAAAACAAAAAACAAAAAAAAACAAAACATATGGTATCTAAGTTTCTTTTAAAATGATATTTGAAAAAAGAACTTGGATGATAACTAGATGATATTTATGGCCGACGACAGACATCTCGGACGCCAACTAAACAATTTAATTGTTCATCCAACATGACAAACCGGTTGGCAATAGTAATGATAGTTGACACTTCTATCGCGTCGGACACGGGGCAAACTCCAATCGTACAAAAATAGCTATCAACGAACCCCAAGTGAAGGAGCGGATGAATCATATAAAGTTTTACCATGTGTATGACAATGCTTCAAATTAATAAAGTTTTACCATGCAAATGACAATGCTTGAAATTAAATTAATTTGAAGTGGGTAAACTAAATAATCATTCAAGTGGGGATTCTGCATTTTGAGACTAGATGATCTCCACACCCTCATTTAAGCTGTTCTAGATTTGAAACACATTGTTAAATCATCTCAACCAAATAAAGTTAATTCTGTATAAGTGTAATTTAATTCCATCACCTTTATTTTTAATACAAACATATTAGCAGCAAAATTTATACTAGCAACAAAAATTTATGTCAGAGTTCACTATTTTAAACGTAATACAAGTACACAAAATAGCGTATTTGAAATGTTAATGTAGATGGAACGTAAGCTGCCTAGTCCAGCCATAGCAACAAAATTGGACCGTCGAAGCATGAAGTTGTCCAACACATTAAGCTTAAACTAGTTTACTTCCTTAATTATAATTTATTCTTCCACTTCTCACATTCTCTCCTACCCTTCTTGCACATCAGTGGTAGGTAGCAGTTCGGAGTATTATGAAGTTCTTGGAGACTTGATCGCTATAAACTAATTTTTGAATGGAAGAAAATAGAGTAATATGTTGATTCAAACTTCAGCTTACATAAAAATGAATTGGGTTAGCGATGTTCTATTCCTAAAAATATAAATATTCGTGTGTGTATGTGTATAACATTATAAAATAGTAATATTTATAAATAAATATTAATAATTTCGAATTCGAATTCAAATTCATAATTCAAATTCCAAATCCATATCTAGAATTTAAAATATCTTCTAATCTTGAATTTAAATCAATAAATTATATTTTGATAAAATAAATATATACCTATGAGAATAATTATATATATATATATATATATATAAAGGTCCGTGATAATAGCTATATATAGTAAAACTGATAGTTTGAATCAAATATAAAATGATATTATATTTATCTACATGTAAAAGAATAAAATTGTGTGTGTGTGTATTCATGCATACATCTATATTCATGCATATTTTCGACTAATTATTTTAATGAAAATGAAATTTTCTTTAATTAAAACCTTGCAATTTTAATTTTTGTTTTATTTATTTATTTAAATTATGTACGGAAATACTTAGATATATTTGTATTTTTCGAAGACTAATTTCGCAACATATATAACTATGTGTATTACACACAAGCACGCAAGCACACACACATATCTATGTATGTATGTATGTATATGCATGTATGTATGATGTATGTATGTATGTATGTATGTATGTACGAATGTATGTATGTATGTATATGTTTGTATGTATGATGTATGTATGTACGTACGAATGTATGTATGTATTTTATAATCTTATTGTATAAGAGTAACATAGAAGAATTTTCAACTCTCTTATTAATTATAAAGTTCAATGTCTTCTTCTAAAATCTTTCTTGATATTTAATTAAAATCTTCTAATTCAATTTACACTTATTTTACTAAATCTCACCCACCATTTCACATTTTGGTACATATATTTGAATTTTTTTAAATTATTTACAAATAATCATTAATTACCTCATAGCATTTTATATTCAAGTCCACATATTTAAATTAATTATATATTAATAATACATTTAAACTATTTAACTAAATTAAATTAAAAAATATTTATCAATATTTCCAATAAATACAAAGTAATGGCTATTTCAATATGAATATCATTATTGTACCAACCAAAATGGTAAAATCAAATTTTTTATTCAATATATTATATCGATTACATAAAACAATATTTATATCATTTAAGCCTCGTGTTTTGTCTTTAGTACTCTTCATCCGTCTTCCAAAAACAACCTGTCTAAATCCATAAACTTAGCCTACTTAGACGAGCACCCGTCAGTTTATGGGAAAACAATAATAAAACACGGGTCAAATATAAAGTCCGATATGAGTAATACATTACCCTAAGTACAAAATATAGTGAAACCGTGTCGTTAAAGCATGAAACGAGTTTTTGCTTGACTATAACATAACATTCATTCAAAAACTTGAAACATTAACATAAATCATTGTTTTATTCGTAAAGATCTTAAATATGCTGTAATATCATGACTAGAATTAGTAGGCATTTCACTCGGTATGTCGTTCAGGCCCTGACCACTTTACTTTCCATAACCTAAGCTACAAAGCCTTCGGCTACTACTATGGCCTTAGGCCTTCACTGGTTCCTTAGTTTTTACTAGTTATACTATAAGAATTTAGTTTCCATTCAGGTCTTGCACCTTCTCTTTCGTATTGTGGTAGTCACACAAGCCTTACACATATGCTTTCGTGTTTCGATTGCCACACAGGCCTTACACTTAAACTTGCGGTTCTTGACCACCATATAAGGCCTTACATGATCTATTGAACTTTGCTTTGGATTCCAATTAGATCTTAGTATTAACTCTACCCATTGGAAGTCAATAGATTAGGGTATTAGCCTTCCATCGAAAGTTAATAGGTCTCCACAATCACTACCTGTGTAGTTGTCTAGGGAAGCCTAACTTATACTTTAGTTTCGTTTCATCTTTAGGTCGAGTTTGTCGGCTAGGTCTCGAAATCACCTCCTTTACTATAATTTCTCTACCACCCTCGTTTATTCTCTTGCCTTCGACCCTCGGCCAATACTCTCAGTATATTAATCTAGGCTCATACTTAGTGCTCTTTAGTTCCTTTTTCGTTCAGTTCGGTTACTCACCCTCGACACTACCTCTTGGAACTCATCAAAAGCTTTCCTTCTACGCATCCGACACCACCTTAACAAGTGTAATCACCTAATTCATTCTAACTTTGTCCTTTAAAGTTATTACAGTACTTTTCTAACTTATTCAACATATATTGTGGATCTAGTCTTTTGACAACTACTGAAATACTTTACTATCTTAAATTACCTTCCGGCCTCCAATATTTACCTTTTGGTACCTATATATTCCCCCTTTGGCTACGGGTATTTTAGTTTAGAAACCACTTATAGAAATTCTATAAAATCTTAGTAAATATACATGTATAATTTCTTTTCGTAAAATTTCTCAAACTCTCTGTTTCTAACCATTTTATGCGATTAACGGTTCCTTAGATAATTTATCTAATTATTTCTTTATGGGAAAATTCTACAGATTTAAGTTCATCTCCAAAAATATGTTTACAAATCAAATTAAATTTTCAATTTATTTTAATGTCAAAAAGCATAAGTACTAATCATAGTATTCGCAACCATACCAAATTATAAGAGAAAACGAGGATTAAAGGATATATTACTCACCTAAATCTCTTAATTGACTTGATCTTAGATCACTTTGAGTCTCGTTAGCTTTGATCTTCCTCTTTTTCTTTATTAAGCTGTTGCTATCAGTAACGGGTTCAAAGTTTATGTTTTTTTGGTTTTCGAGAGAGTGAATGAATAGAAAATAGGATAATGGTTAAGTTTGACATTCCATAAAAAGTTACACTGTCGGCCCTTCTTAACCTTCTTTCATAACTTAATTCATTCCATTTAGTGTCATTAACTATTAACACAATAAGCAAACGTTCACCAAGCATTTATCATGATATCATTATTTATTTTAATCAAATGGTAATGAGTAAATAAATGTCCTCCAAATATTTACTTTGTTAACGCCATATGTTTTCTTATTTAATATCATAGTTAAGTTACTTACGTTCTTATTACCATAATGAATTCCTTACTTAATTATCTATTAATTTATGGGGTGTTATAGCTTACTATCTGCGAGTGTTCGGGCAACGACCACATGGCCGTAGAAGCCGGGCATACGCGACATGCAACCGATAATCATCGTCAAGGGCAAATGGTAGGATATATGCAGTAATAATGATGCTATAAGATGATTTCTCTAGAAGTAGAATTTAGAATATGATTGGAAGACTACCTCTGGTTGGAATCTACTCCCAATGGAGATTAGATCGACGCAATTTCCATGGACATATGAAATGCAATCCATGTCCATGTACAATTTACCGACTGACCCTATGAAACATATTCTTATGTACGAGAGGCATATGGTGTAGGATCTAGATTAACCCTAGAGGGGGGGGATGAATAGGGTTATAGCAAATTTTCTCGATTTAAACACAAAAACAAACTGCAGAAATAAATATGCTAAAAAGTAAATCACACACAAAATTTACCCAGCTTCGGCAACCCCTGCCTACTGCTGCATTCCCAGATTTCTATTAGAATTAAACAGTCTCCCGCTTACAAACACTCTAACAGACTCGCAAACCCTGCTCCCGCTTACAAACACTCTAATAGACTCGCAACCCCTGCTCCCTCCTATAGAGTTTTGCAAACTCGCAAACCCTTGCTCCCGCCTATAGAGTTTTGCAAACTCACACACCCTGCTCACTGAACTAATTCTAACTAGACAATCTGACACTACCTACAACCTAGGTGGTAATTTACCAAGAATTGATTCGAAAAGAAAAAATAAAACTGATAAACAAAAACCCCCTTTAACAACAAACCCTAAATAAACTAAAGCCCTATTTAAATAAAATAAAGCCCTCTTTTGAAAAAACGACATCGACCCATTTTATTCTTTCATTTCTTTGGCCCGTTCCTTTTCTTTTGCTATTGAAAGATTGCGGCCTTGTTGTATCTTCGTTCCCTTCAGAAATTAGGGCTTCGTTTTCTTGTGAAAATTAGGGCTTCGTTGGTGGCGATTACAATTGCTTGACTTTCTTGCTTTGTAATTGATCATCTCTTGAGATCGGCTGCTTGATTGACTTCGAGATTGCGAATATCCTCTGGTACGTTGTACGTATCTTTTGCTTTGTCAGGATTTAGTCTGATTGTTCTTGTTAGCTCTCCATTGTCGATGATGAACTTGAGTTTATATTTGGATTTGATTCAATCTTTTCCACACTTGCCGATGATGATTTGGGTTTGATATTTATATGAATTCGAGTCACTTGAATTTGCTCGTATTCATTTACACTTTCCTAATTTTTTGATTGCCTGATGCGCACGGCTTTACCGATATTTTTTCAACTTGATACCCACGGTTTTTTTTGTGCAGCATTTGATTTAACTTGTTTGATACGGCAATGACTTTCCTCTTTTAATTTGTGATTTTTTCAAACAGTACGCACTGGAATTTCTTGACTGTATAATTCACGAATCTGCATTATTTTCGGCCATCACCATTTCTTTGTGTTCATCCCTGTGAGCTTCATCTCTGATCCTTGTTACATTTAGTTCTGGCCACTCTCTGGGTATTTCATATTCATTTGAGCATTTGTCTGCACTGTGCATCGAGCACTTTGGTTTCATGATACATGCGTTGCTGTTGGGTTTTGTGGTTAAAGTTGTAGCTACTGCACTTGTTATTGATACTGTTGTTGCACAGGTGTTTGTATCTTGCCACTGACTTGTGTTCCATTTGTGATCATTACTGTATTGCCTGGATTGTGTATATTTGTGCACTTGTTGTCCTGTGTCTGATCATCCCTTCTGTTTGCTTTGGCTTCATTGACTTCGACCATGTGTTCATCTGAGTACTGTTGCATTTATGTCTGCTGTCATTACTATATTGAGATCACTGTAGTTGCATTCCATTTCTTCTGGCTTCACTGTTGCACTCGAGTTTTGTTCATCCAATTCGTTGATCCATGTAGCTTTCTGTATGAATTATGTATTTGGTATCTTCATTGTGTTGATGCTGGTGTATGTATTGTTTCATTGCTACACTGACTTGTTTGTTGTGAAGTTGTGCACTTGCCCGGCCATTTAAACTGCACTTGTACTTCTGGTTCTTTGTTTGGTCTGGTCATTGTTGACACTGGTCTGCATACATGTGCTTTGATGCTCTGTTGTTTTCTGTTGCATTCATGTTGGTTTAGTTGCTTCTGTATATTTGCAGTAGTCTTTATTGCATACTGATGTTGTCTCTTTGATATTGAGACCTGTAGTTCGAGGCTACACTTGTGCAGTTTCTTTGTTCTTGCATCTTCACCTGGTTGTTTGGTCTTTGGCATTTTGTTTGCTTCATCACTGTTTCACTTCCACCCTGTTGCATTGTTGTTCACTTCTTTTGTATCATTGGTACATGTACATTGCTGCTATATTCTTTCTTCACTGCATCTGTTGCAGTTGCTTTGTACTTCACTGTGCTGTTGACTTTGTTGTGTGCTTGTGGTCTTCATTTGTATTTCACCGTTGGAGTTGTTGTGGCTCTATATCTTGTGCAATAGCTTGCATGCTTCATGTTGTCTTGACTTCGGGTTGCAATGATTTTCTGTTGCACTTTGATGTGCGCTTGCATGCATTGTTGGTTGCTTTGGGATTGAACTTGAGCTTTGTACATCCACTTCAATGCTGAGTTATTTGACTTGTGTTTCTCACCATGTTCAAGTGTGTCTGGTCTTTGCTTGTGACATCCATGTTGCAACTGGTTTGTACTTTGAATGCATCTGTGCATATCACTGTTGCATTACTGGTCTTTGCATCCATTCATGTTGATTTTTGAAATTTCACTTGAGTTGAATCCAGTTTCAAAAAGTCAGGTTTGACCTTGTGCTTATGTCGTGATTTTGAGTATATTGCACATGAGTTGAACCCGACTTTTCATTTGGGTTTGACCTGTTCTCACCTATCCCTGTAGCATTATCAAGTGTATATCGATGTGCACGGCCTTGTGGCATGTATAGTGATACACTGTGCATGTCACATTGTTCGTGTATGATGAATTCAAATGAAATGATGACGAACAACCCAAATAACTGAGGCAAATAATGTTTTCAAAAATCCATATTTTATTTTATATTGCAAAATATTTCTTTTTCAATTTTACTGCGTTAGTGAACATTTTTGCAGATTGCTCAGATGCTGGATTCTAACTGGAATGAAGTTGAACGTAAACTACAAGTGTGAGTGATATGTAGTGAGGCATTTATGTAAATTGAATTGTGATGTATTGTAATCAAAGTTGTATAGTTATAGGAGAGCTTGAAATTGTACTATTCAAAATTGTAATAAATATCTGTTTGAATAAAATTTCTGTTTGAATTCAAATTCTGTGTAATTTGTTCTGTTTGAATCCAAATGCTGTGTAATTAATTTTATTCAACAAATATTTATTTAATCTGTGAAAATTAAAATAGTACATTAACAAATACATTTAAACAAATGTATATATGTTTATTATCATCAAACGAAAATCATATAAGCGCATATTCATACAATCTCCCCCTTTTGATGATAACAAACATATATTTAAGATTTTGACTGAGTTAAATGTATTTGATCAATGATATACTCTAATTGCTCCCCCTATTTATATGCTTCCTCTCTACACGATGCTCCCCCTACATATATGCATACAAATAGAAATATACAAATGAGCCTAGATGCAAATGAAAAATTATTTGACCTTTGCTTGATTCTATTTGACAAAATCTTAACTTTTCTCTCCCCCTTTTGTTATCAGGAAAAGAATAATAGTGTTAGAGAAAATAGAGATAAAGTGATCAATATTAATCCAACATTAAACTCAAATTGAATATAAATATTAAACTTCAATAAAAATCAAAAAAAAAATCATAACTATCCTTGTTAGGCGCATATTCCACTTTTAGAAAGAATGGAAATGATTTTCTAATATAAAATCATACAATTGTATCAACTTGTGGTACATTTATATCAGGAATTTGAATATGTACTAATCATGCATAACCATTAGGACTTTTAAATGAGATTAGTAGTATTCCAATTTAATTTTAAAAAATGAAATCAAGTATCTTCTAACCACGCATGACCGTGAGGACTTTTAAATGGGATTAGAATCAACTTGTCTATTTAATCAATTAATTTTGATATGCGTTCCATACATGCATAACCGTAAGGACTTTTAAATGAGCATGGAAGCACATAATCAAAAATCCAAGTAATTCACCCATGCATAACCGTGAGGACTTTTAAATGAGAGTGAATACTTTGGATATTTATTTATTTTTACAAAAAAAATGTGAAATGAAAAACAAATGATTCCTGATTATAGTACCACACATCGACAAACTATATTTAAGATTTGATAAACAATGGTCGATAGATATATGATAGATATAGAAATGGTCATGGAATCTTTACCCAACAAAAAGTTTTATAACTCTTGTTTGAATTCCTAAAGAAATTTTCCAAATATACTCTCTTGAGTAATGTATGTTAAATATCAACACTTATCACCTTTTCAATTACTATTTACCTTTTTAATAATTAGTAAGGAGTCGGATTAGTCAAAATTTGTCATTTAAAATCAAATAAAAATGACTAATCTGAAAATATGGTCAACAATGATTTTCTCGAAGGGGTTATATGAGAAAAAAAAATTCTGCTATTTGAAAATTATTTGAATGAAAAATAAGCAGATATTTTGTTTGAAAAACGATGCAGTTACTAAATGTCTCAAAAATCACGTTCAACTAGTAAGTTTTCTATCAACTGGATTACCAGTATGACCTGCATCTGAATTTCTCTTTTACTCCAAAATATCACTAATTAAATTTGATAGACCAGATCACGAATAGTGCATAGAAAAATTTCAAACTCAATTTTAACAACAATTTAAATGACATTCTTTGAATTTGAATTGAAGCCATGTAAATAATCAGAAAACCGTGAATACAGAGTTAGCCGGGAAAAATATTATCATCCAACAAAACACAATGTTTAATCCAAACAAATATGTATGAAGTAATTCAAAGAATAGTGTTTTTGACATAAATATAATTGGCCAACTATGTCGAACAAGTCAGAATTAAAAAAAACATCATCTCACATTATTGGCTGATTTCATTACGGTGCGGATTATCACATTTAATATACCTTCACCTATTTTACCTTTACGATAATTTTTCGTGGTTGCCCATTGTGATTCTGTCACCTTTGTACTAGGCTAAGGAACTTTGCTTTGTTGCCCGTTGTGTTTCTGGAACAGCCAAAATCCAGCAAACACTGTTGTTGTTCCTTAGCCCGCCACCATACCTACACGATGAAAGATTTTTGTGACCTATTTGTTTTTATAGGTCCACGATTGTTAGTGACTGAGACATCGTGAATAAACAAACCCTTTGGAACCCATACTTGTTTAGTCCTTTCATTCTTGTTCCATTAGACATGACATTTGTTTGTAGAATTCTTAGGAACCCAAACTTGTATAAATTTTGTGTTCTTGTTCCTATGACTACAATTTTCAACACGATGTCCAATTATTTCACATCTATCAAAGACACTCTTACCTTTTGCATTACCATCAACTTGTGTTTTCCCAAAACCTAGTCCATTTCTGTTGTTAGCAAAAATTTGATTTCCCAATAGCATGTTGAATGATTTTTCTCCTCTTGAAAAGTTATTCAAAGATTTCTCAAGATTTTGGACTTTGGTTTTTAGTGTTGTGTTTTCAGTGACAAGTGAGGTGCATCTATTTATAAAATCCTTTTTCCTAGTATCAATGATTTCCTTAAGACTCAAGTTTTATTTTTCAAGATTCTCAGAGCTATTCTTAAGTCTTGATAATTCTGAATCTAAAATTTCACATTTTTTACATTCTAGGTTTTGAATATTTTCAAGTTCAGTTTCTAACCTAAAATTTTCACGAGCAAGTTCTCTCCTATCAGATCTCAGTTTTTCAATTTTAGATTCAAGAGTATCAACTACTTTAGTAAGATCAAGACACATAAAAACAAGATCTTTATAAGAATAGTCACCTGCCTTACTAGATTCCTCTGAGCTTGCTTCTGAATCGGATTTTGCCATAAGACACAAGTTAGCCTCCTCTGAACTACTATTCGAAACTTCCTCTCCTTCTTTATCATCCCAAGTTGCTGCAAAGGCCTTCTTCTTCTTTTTCTTTCCTCTGTTGTTTTTGAGAAGTGGGCATTGTTGTTTGAAGTGGCCAGGCTTGTTGCAGTTAAAGCACGTCGATTTATTATCAGAATTGTCGGAATCTTTTGACCTATTACCACTTGTTTTCTTCTTGCGTGGCTTGAACCTTGACCATTTTCTAAGATTATTGACAGCCATTGCAAGCTTTTCAATTGGATCTTCTTCTTCTTCATCGCTCTCTTCTTTGCTCTTTAAGGCAATCGTCTTCTTCTTTGGTTCGGAGTTGTTGCGTTCCTCTTTTGCTTTTAGCTCAAGCTCATATGTCATCAAGTTGCCAATCAACTCCTCCATGCTTAGTTTACTCAGATCTTTCGATTCTTGTATTTCCGTGACTTTTGCCTCAAAGTTCATTGGTAAAACTCGTAGCACCTTCCTCACAAGCTCTACCTCAGTGGATACCTTCCCAAGCGCTCTAGCGTTGTACACCAAAGTTGAAAAGCGTCCAAACATGTCCTTTATGCTCTCGCCTTTGTCCATCACAAAGTTCTCGTATTCATTGCTGAATAAGGCTAGACGAGACTCCTTGACTTGAGAAGTTCCTTCATGTGTCACCTCCAAGGTATGCCAAATTTCCTGTGCAGTTTTACAATGAGAAATTCTATTAAATTCATTCTTATCAAGAGCACAGATCAAAGCATTCATGGCTTTAGCATTTGTAGTTTTTAATTTCTTATCGTTAGCATCCCACCTATCCTTAGGTTTAGGAATCTCAGTATCACCAACAATTATAGTGGGAGTTTTAAAGACAGTTTCAATAATGTCCCAAAATCAACAGAACTAAGATAAATACCCATCCTAACTTTCCAATAAGCATAAACATTCCCATCAAACATGGGTGGCCTAATAATAGATTGCCCCTCAGAAAAAGCATTATTTGATGAATTCATGACTTTAGAGTTAAAAAAAAATACCGTGCTCTGATACCACTTGTAGGATCTAGATTAACCCTAGAGGGGGGTGAATAGGGTTATAGCAAATTTTCTCGATTTAAACACAGAAACAAACTGCAGAAATAAATATGCTGAAAAGTAAATCACACACAAAATTTACCCAGCTTCGGCAACCCCTGCCTACTGCTGCATTCCCAGATTTCTATTAGAATTAAACAGTCTCCCGCTTATAAATACTCTAACAGACTCGCAAACCCTGCTCCCGCTTACAAACACTCTAATAGACTCGCAACCCCTGCTCCCGCCTATAGAGTTTTGCAAACTCGCAAACCCTTGCTCCCGCCTATAAAGTTTTGCAAACTCGCACACCCTGCTCACTGAACTAATTCTAACTAGACAATCTGACACTACCTACAACTTAGGTGGTGATTTACCAAGAATTGATTCGAAAAGAAAAAATAAAACTGATAAACAAAAACCCCCTTTAAAAATAAACCCTAAATAAACTAAAGCCCTATTTAAAATAAACTAAAGCCCTCTTTTGAAAAAACGACACCGACCCATTTTATTCTTTCATTTCTTTGGCCCGTTCCTTTTCTTTTGCTATTGAAAGATTGCGGCCTTGCTGTATCTTCGTTCCCTTCAGAAATTAGGGCTTCGTTTTCTTGCGAAAATTAGGGCTTCGTTGGTGGCGATTACAATTGCTTGACTTCCTTGCTTTGTAATTGATCGTCTCTTGAGATCGGCTGCTTGATTGACTTCGAGATTGCGAATTTCCTCTGGTACGTTGTACGTATCTTTTGCTTTGTCAGGATTTAGTCTGATTGTTCTTGTTAGCTCTCCATTGCCGATGATGAACTTGGGTTTATATTTGGATTTGATTCGATCTTTTCCACACTTGCCGATGATGATTTGGGTTTGATATTTATATGAATTCGAGTCACTTGAATTTGCTCGTATTCATTTATACTTTCCTAATTTTTTGATCGCCTGATGCGCACGGCTTTCCTGATATTTTTTCAACTTGATACCCACGGTTTTTTTTGTGCAGCGTTCGATTTAACTTGTTTGATACGGCAATGACTTTCCTCTTTTAATTTGTGACTTTTTCAAACAGTACGCACTTGAATTTCTTGACTGTATAATTCACGAATCTGCATTATTTTCGGCCATCACCATTTCTTTATGTTCATCCCTGTGAGCTTCATCTCTGATCCTTGTTACATTTAGTTCTGGCCATTCTCTGGTTATTTCATATTCATTTGAGCATTTGTCTGCACTGTGCATCGAGCACTTTGGTTTCATGATACATGCATTGCTGTTGGGTTTTGTGGTTGAAGTTGTAGCTACTGCACTTGTTATTGATACTGTTGTTGCACAGGTGTTTGTAGCTTGCCACTGACTTGTGTTCCATTTGTGATCATTACTGTATTGCCTGGATTGTGTATATTTGTGCACTTGTTGTCCTGTGTCTGATCATCCCTTATGTTTGCTTTGGCTTCATTGACTTCGGCCATGTGTTCATCTGAGTACTGTTGCATTTATGTCTGCTGTTATTACTATATTGAGATCATTGTAGTTGCACTCCATTTCTTCTGGCTTCACTGTTGCACTCGAGTTTTGTTCATCCAATTCGCTGATCCATGTAGCTTTCTGTATGAATTATGTATTTGGTATCTTCACTGTGTTGATGCTGGTGTATGTATTGTTTCATTGCTACACTGGCTTGTTTGTTGTGAGGTTGTGCACTTGCCCGGCCATTTAAACTGCACTTGTACTTCTGTTTCTTTGTTTGGTCTGGTCATTGTTGACACTTATCTGCATACATGTGCTTTGATGCTCTGTTGTTTTATGTTGCATTCATGTTGGCTTAGTTGTTTCTGTATATTTGCAGTAGTCTTTATTGCATACTGATGTTGTCTCTTTGATATTGAGACCTGTAGTTCGAGGCTACACTTGTGCAGTTTCTTTGTTCTTGCATCTTCACCTGGTTGTTTGGTCTTTGGCATTTTGTTTGCTTCATCACTATTTCACTTCCACCCTGTTGCATTGTTGTTCACTTCTCTTGTATCATTGGTACATGTACATTGCTGCTATATTCTTGCTTCACTGCATCTGTTGCAGTTGCTTTGTACTTCACTGTGTTGTTGACTTTGTTGTATACTTGTGGTCTTCATTTGTATTTCACTGTTGGAGTTGTTGTGGCTCTATATCTTGTGCAATAGCTTGCATGCTTCATGTTTTCTTGACTTCGGGTTGCACTGATTTTCTGTTGCACTTTGATCTGCAGTTGCATGCATTGCTAGTTGCTTTGGGATTGAACTTGAGCTTTGTACATCCACTTCAATGCTGAGTTATTTGACTTGTGTTTCTCACCATGTTCAAGTGTGTCTGGTCTTTGCTTGTGACATCCATGTTGCAACTGGTTCGTACTTTGAATGCATCTGTGCATATCACTGTTGCATTACTGGTCTTTGCATCCATTCATGTTGATTTTTGAAATTTCACTTGAGTTGAATCCAGTTTCAAAAACTTGGGTTTGACCTTGTGCTCGTGTCGTGATTTTGAGTATATTTCACGTGAGTTGAACCCGGCTTTTCATTTGGGTTTGACCGGTGCTCACCTGTCCCTGTAGCATTATCAAGTGTATATCGATGTGCACAGCCTTGTGGCATGTACAGTGATACACTGTGCATGTCACATTGTTCGTGTATGATGAATTCAAATGAAAATGATGGAGAACAACCCAAATAACTGAGGCATATAATATTTTGAAAAATCCATATTTTATTTTATATTGCAAAAATATTTCTTTTTCAATTTTACTGCGTTAGTGAACATTTTTGCAGATTGCTCAGATGCTGGATTCTAACTGGAATGAAGTTGAAGGTAAATTACGAGTGTGAGTGATATGTAGTGAGGCATTTATGTAAATTGAATTGTGGTGTATTGTAATCAAAGTTGTATAGTTATAGTGAGAGCTTGAAATTGTACTATTCAAAATTGTAATAAATATTTGTTTGAATAAAATTTCTGATTGAATTCAAATTCTGTGTAATTTATTCTGTTTGAATTCAAATGTTGTGTAATTTATTTTATTCAACAGATATTTATTTAATCTATGAAAATTAAAATAGTACATTAACAAATACATTTAAACGAATGTATATATGTTTATTATCATCAAACAAAAATCATATAAGCGCATATTCATACATATGGATGGATGGTGTAAGAGCAGATGATCCTGTGAAGTGCGGATATCTCCTTTGTTTCTAAAAGGATTAATGACTATGTGTTTTTAAATGCATTAGTCGGGATTATTTAAGTCTTACAATCAATTAGCAAATAATTTTTAAGTCAAATTAAGCTGCATTCGGTATAGCTGAGGGATGCGATTTTTCTAGCAAATGTGAAATAAAGGATAATAGAATCATTCAAGAATTGTTTGAAAAGATTTAATGTTTCTATTACTAAAATGAGTTATCCAAATGACAAATCATGTAATTTTATATTTCTATGTCAATCTTAATTCAGTTCACTTCTATATTTTAACTAATAAACATTTTATCAATTATAATAGTTGGAAAATTTATCTACGTAGATTATTTTAACTTGTATAGCATATATTATTACAGTATTAGAATGGTTAAATGTTATCATTTTATTTTTCTAATAAGGCTCCCACCAAGTTTCATATTTCTTAAAACCTAAAGAAAAACATAAAAAAATTTCAATTCCTCTAGTAGGAGTTAGGACTTTCTTACCTTGAGATTTCAACGTTGGGGAATATCAACAAACCATGGGATCGCAACGATGGACAACGCTCTGTTTATTGTATTGAATACAACTCCTAACCCATGGTCTTTGTCCTAATCTCATCTTGACCTTGATGAATATCAACAAATCGAAAGAGATTATTCACTTATACCCATCATTTCGTAATGGCTTAAGTATAATGCACATACCTTGAGGAATATTAAAAAATATGTGTGTATCTCGCCACGTTTAGTCAATATGTAAATGTACTACATATAACAGCTCTATCTTAAGAATGTCAAAAAGTAAAGAGTATACAAGTTTCAATTAAAGAAAGGTTTGATATCAAATATTACATTTTTATACAAGATCTATCTTCTGATTTTGAATTAAAGCAATACATATGTGTTTCCATGTACATAAATATTCCAATTAATATTTTGATTCAAAATAACTTATATATATAAACATTATCTTTTATTATATATATGTGTGTGTATTAGAATTGAAATTTAACATCTACATCAAACTTTTTGTTTAACAAGGAAGCTAAAGTTTAGGATTTTACACAACTTTAAATTTGAAAAAGGGATAAAAGATTTAGAATCTACTCATAAATCCATTTATGAATTTTAGGTCAAAATCCCTTTTTTGTGTAAATAATATCCAAAACATTCATGTTTAAATGTCAACTATGTAAACTAGAAATTAATTTTCAAAGTATAAATTATGGTATTAACGTCTATAATTTATTTATATTTGTATATGTCAGTACTATAAAATTATAAGTGAAATTAGTTTTTTGTTGATAAAATTTTCAGAAAAAATGAATTGGACGAGTTAGGCTGAAACGATCCTGACTCGACCTTCGAAAATCGGCACCGAATACGACACTCATATTCAAATGCCGCAGATCCAAACGTCGAATCAGGTTTGCCCGAGCTTATAGCACCATTAAGTACAAACATAGTGGAAGAAAAGAATATCAATATATAACATTGATACAATGACAGATGCAACATCTGGTACAATATGATATAACAGAATGATACAATGAATATCAATACTATCAGAGATACAAGAAATAGCAGCGGAAAGATAATGATAACACCAACAGCGGGAAGAATATCTCCAAAAGAATGCGTCCCCAAATCCAATGCTCAAATCCAAAGCTAGCTCGAACCAACATCACGTTTCACCTAGATAAGCAAGTGCAGTCCAAATCCAAAGACTGGACCAACTCTAGATAATCTACAAACCTGACTATCTGAAAAACCCAACTCTGGACTACAAGTGTGGAAAAAATTGTGGGCACCCAGAGTTTAGGAAATGAACAATAAACTCTGAGTCAGTCATAGGACTGGTGTGAGTAACAATTTTTTTTATCTTTTAAAACAGACAACAAAAGAATTTAAAATAAATCCGCAATTCTTTTTAGAAAATGAAACTAACATAAGGCCTTCTACCATACACACAATGCAAACACAGACTTGGAGGAGATTTCTCCTCATGATAGTCAAACATGCTTGATACGAGAAATTTTCTTTTCACTGTTATTGTTAGTGCATAGTGCAGAAAATATTTCGAAAGTATAATATTAATCTTAGTCAGCATAGGTACCATTATATTATGCCCGATATAGCTACCATTTTAAATGACAGGTTCTACAACTAAAACCGTAAAAGGCTCGTGTTGTTTTGTTTGGATTTTCCAACAAATGGTCGGGCTAGGGAACTTCCCATTGTCCATGGGTACGTCTCTAGCGGGACCTCCCGAGAACTTAACCAGCTCTCTGCCAACACAAGGCCGGGTTACCTCTGTAACTAGGTAACTACTTCTTGAGTGTGCCACCCCCCGGTCCTTTGGGACCTTTATCCGAGGCGCCTCTAAACCACAAAGCAACAACCACACAGAAAATGAGATTGAACCCCACCACATAGGTAAATATCTGGGGCCCATTCCATGATACCACCCTTTACCGGAAGGGAATGACACACCCTAAAGGGTGTGACCCTCATAACCTTACCGCATCTTTCCTGTTTCGACCATTTCTGGGGTGTGAGGAGTCTCGTCCTCAAAGCTACGCTTCATGCAGAAGCCATGCTCTGATCACAAATGATCATTAACACACAACAGTACTCAACATGCCACAATACCAAATTGGGAATATAATGTTGATAACCTTCAACTACATAACCTCTGAGCTCGTACGTCTCAGAGAAGGGTGTTAAGCTAAGAGAATAAATTCTCCGCCACCAACAGTACGTATTTGAAAGAAATCTGTTTTATATCTCAATGTGTAGTGTCAGACAAACAACCATACAAGTCTGTTTCGGGTTCGAACAGAACCGAAGGCACTTCGTAAGAAGCCCTTGCAAATCCGAGTATTCACAATCCCGATCGGACTTCCCATCTCTTAGGGAGAACTCTATACCGAAGCAACTCAGTGCAGAGTCAATCGATAGGTTATCCTATCGTTCACACAAATACCCAGTCTTCACCACCGGTCTTCTAATGCAATCCATAGCGACGTATCATTATTCGGAATGGGTTATATGACACAAGATCCTCTCCCGGCTAAACCGAATAATGAGCGCAATATTTAAAACATATGGATATGGGATTTCAGTTAAGTCACAACTTAAAAATCCAAACTTTTCTTTTGAATGGTTAAACAAATTACCATTACAATTCTTTTAAAGAAAAAGATTTATTTCACAAAGTTCACACAGTTTCACAAAGATCCATTTATGGATTTCAAAACAATTTCCATTTCAATTTGATTAACTCATTAAATCTTTAAATTAAAGATATAGCTTTCAAACCGTTTCCATATCATGGAAATCATTTTCATTTTAGACTTGAAATCCCTTTTAACAAAAATTGGACATTCATTTCTTATGTGAAAGCTTTTATTATTTGAAAACAAACATTTTAATTCCGGAAGAATCCAATTATATTTTCACGAGTTAAAGCCTTTGAATTTGAATTCCATTTCCCAATTTAATACATTAAAATGGTTTAACCCATATATAACTTGTATACATCTTTAATCCCTAGTTTAAATCATAGAATTCAATTTCAAATTTTGAATTTAAGTTTAAATCGAATTATTTAAACTTCAATCTTAATTAAGTTATTCAAAAATAAATTTTATCTTTGAAATTCCCTTTCAAAAACTTTTCATTTTAATCCCAATCTATTTCCAAACTATTTGAATTTAAAATTCAAATTCAAAACTTATTTCATAAATTTGCGACTTAACCAATTTCCACATGCAATCCATATTTGTGTATGTATGGTGTGGTCCAAGGGTTTAACACAGTGGTGCAACAACATCATCATCACAGATCAAAACACAGAAATATAGTTGATAAGCATATAAACTATAACGCTTATCATTCATTCACAGATTTACAGATAATATACAGATATATCATAAATAAATGAATAAATTTATACACAGCCCAATCCACAGAACAAAATATCACAGATCAGATAGGACAATAAATTCAAGGCATCTCGTACAATACAATCATTCATAAGTAAGGTCAAGCATTTAATAATCGTTTACAAGCATGATAAATTAATCGTTTAATCCTAGTTAATTCAATTTATTTTCAATTAAATTAATTACTTATGAATTAATTATCCAATCCTGATTTATTAATTATAAATCATTTGATATTAATTAATTTATCAAACACTTTAATCAATTATTCTTAACTAATAGATTATTCTTATTTAATCACATAATTAATTGAAATTAACCTCTAAACCAATTACATAATTAATTAACCCCTTAATTAATTATATCAAGAAATTTACCCTTTAATTACTTTGCTAATTAAATACACTTACACAATCTCCTAAATGATTATTATTATTTACTTAATCCAATTAATTGTTAAAATTAGTCACATTGATTAATTATTTAAATAATCTTAGTTAACGACCTTCATTAACTATTAATAATTCTTTAATTACTTTCCTAATTAATCTCTAATTATAAATTTATTTAAATCATTAATTTATAAATTCAATAAATAAGTCATTTCTTAATTATCATTAAATCATTTTAATACCTTAATTATCTCTAAGGTAATCCATTTCTATGTTAATGACTTCATGAATATTAAAGTGTATTTAAACATTACACTTCTAAATTTAGATTCAAATTTCATTTTGAATTTAAGATTCAAAATGATTATACATTTGAACATTAACTAAATTTAAATATCAACTTATAAACCTATATAAGAAAAATTCTGATTAAATTACTTAGATTTTTATTTAAAATTTAAGCTTTAGAATACATTACATTTTAACTTGCAGATTCAAGTTAAAACAAATTATTTAACTTTTCATTCAAAATCCTTTTTATAAAAGAACTTTATCAAAATCCAATACAAATATTTATTTGAAACCAAATTACTTTAAAAAGCTATTTGATTTAAACTTGTTTAAAACATTCAGATTTTAAAAACTGATTTAAATCATAGATTTGAATTCAAAGAAAAACTTAAATCCATTAATTAACTTTGATTTAAAACTTTGATTTAAAACTTGCTTTGAAAACCTTGATTTTAAATTCTTTAAAAATTTATTTTAAAACTTCAAGATTTAAAAGTTTATTTGAAAACCGAACTTAATTTTGAATTTAAACCCAGTTTAAATTCTATTTTCAGATTTTAAATTAAATTTAAAAATCTAAAAACTGTTTGGTTTTTAAAAACCTGAAAAACCCACTTTTAAATAATTTAAAACTTTAAGATTCAAAGACATTTGAATCTAAACTTCATACTAGATTTAAACTTATTTTTAAATCTATCTCATAATTTAAATTCCATTTTAAATTTGCTTTTAAATTAAATTTGCAGGCAGGTTTTATAAAACCTGTAACATACAAAAATAACCCGAGGAAAACAAACTTGCTTCGAGTCCAAACTTAAACCACTCCGAGCAAAACATGATGAATACTCGAGAAAAACTCGAGTCTCCCTCTACCCTGCTTCCATATTTCACCAGAAATCAGAAAGTGCACGGTGCATATGCACCGTGGCTCTAGCCTTCTCCGACCAACGTTGACAGCCCTCCCATATTGGCGATCTACCCTCAGCCCTATTCCGATCATCAGATCGATGATGAAATCTTCAAACAAAATCGAGCATTCAAGCTCGATACAGGTACCAGAAAACAAAACCTGGAAATCACCACGACCAACTCCTCCGATCACCAGAACTCAGCACCGCCGGCCAAAACATTCGCCATCATCCAGACTTCAATATCCCAAAGTTTAGACGAACTCGATGCACCATAGGTGCCGTGCCAAACGAAACAACCTGACCTAGTCGAAACTAGGTTTAGCAACCAAAATGAGCCACCACCGTCACCTCCAGTCACAGACCATCCTTCTACCATTTTTCCTAGCCCCATTGCTTACTCTTCTACCTTTTGAAACAACCATGGCCTCTCCGACCACAGGGATCACCAGAATTCCCCAAAAACATCATTTCTGGTTAAGCCAGAAATGCTCCCTCATCTTTAAAATAAAAATTATGATTTAGCTTTTAAAAATCATGAATTAGTTCAGGGTTTCAGTTTATGTTACTTGATTGTTAAATTTTCATATTTGAAATTTTCACAAATTCAAACTTTCCTGTTCATTTTGATTCCCAGATAAATTTTAAATGCATTTTAACTTGAATAAAGTTTTTAATCTAAATCTAGGATTAAACAAACAGTTTTATTTTATCACTTAAATCCTAACCAAAACTACATCAAGAGATTTGGGATTTTAAACAAAACTGATGCCTGGAAAAGAAAACAGAGAAATCTCAGATGAAAACAATCATGCACAAACATCCAATCATCCATATATATACACGGAAATGCATAGATGTATATATATATATATATATTTATACATACATACATATAAACATACAAATTTCAGACATTGATCAAACAATAGATTTATATTTAAGGTTTAGAAAGTGTTACTCACAGTGTTAAAGAAATGAACAGAGCTTGTTTTGAACCAGGCTTGTGCAATTTCAAGCAATCAAAATCTTTTCTTCAATCTTCCTGTTGTTTAAATTATAATGGTGTTTAAGTTTTTAAATAAAACTTTCTTCAGATTTTCTTAATTTTGAAGGAACAAACTGGAATGAAGAAGTTGATATGAAGAAGAGAAGTTGACAGGGTGATTATTGTTTGTACAGGATAATTATATTGTTTGTACAACATTAGCCAGAGATTTTTTTCTGTTGTTTTATGTTGGCTAGAGATTTTTTTCTTTCTTATTTTAGCCAAACAAGATTTCGGCTGATGAATCCATTTGATGTGCTAAAGATAATGGCATTAATTATATTTGTCTCGTTTCTTTTTTTTTCTTATGTCTTCTTTTGCAAGCTTCTCATATACATGTTTATTTGCTTATCTTTTCTTTGTTCATAGATACTCATAAATTCTTGTTTCATATTTATACTTTATTAGCTTGTTCATACATGCATGTTTATATTTTATTTGTTTGTACTTATGTTCTATTGTTATTTATTATTTATTATTTTATCTCTTTCCTTTTGCCTTTCCTTATTATATTATAAATAAATTCTATTTTTAATATGTTGCTAAAATTTATTCTAGTGAAATTACTTGATATTTTAATTTATCTTATATATATCTATTACTATTTCTAATTTAAATATTTATTTGAACTTATATATTTATGGTCTTATTCCTCTATATACATATATATTTATATTTTATTTATTTTACAATTTTCATTCATTCATTATTTATAGATATTTAACCTTTAAAGAATTGTTTTTAAAACTTAATTATACTCTGATAAAATAATCACAAATATTTTTTTCTTTTTATTCGAATTCGAGGAAACTCAAATTAATTTACCTATTAAATTCCCAATATTTATTTAAAAATTATATCAATTATTAATTTAAATTTAGTCAAAATCCAGAATCGTTACAGATTCCCCTTTTAAAGAAATTTCGTCCCCGAAATTTGCAGGCACGAAAACAACATAGATAGATACATGAAGTAGAGGAACAGTTTTCCAGGTTAACCGGATATCTATTCTGTATTTGGCTTACCAAATCAGAACATCGACAATAGATATGAGAACAAACTCACTCAATACTACACAGAATACTCGGGTTGCCAGATCTACGAAATATGCAAGGCACTGGTTAGTCCGAAGGAATAACTAACCATTCGTAGAATATATCTAGACCCAAAATAGACAGATATATGGATACAATTTCAAAATTTTTAGTTTAGAACTAAAGTATACCTATTAACCATAGCAATCAAAGCAACCAATTCATCCAAACAAACAATTTTGACCTATTTGGAGTTTATGTCCCATGCAAATATATCAAATCTTCTTCCTGGGTCTACCAGGAACCATCGAAGAATTGAAAGAGGTGCTGAACAAAAGAGATTGATAGAGGAAAATTGTTCCTTGTTGTTACAGAGTATCGACCATTTGTAGTCGTACTTCCCTGTCCCATATCTCGTCCTCTTCTTGCCCTCATACTCATTATTAGTGAATAACAAGGGAATATACTGAGGCACTCGAACGGATATCTTAGGGATATACTCATTCAAGGGTATACTTAACCCTATCTCTAATGAGTTACTTAATGTGTTATACTCCTGAGCTAAAGTTTTAACCCTCAGCTCTGATACCAAATGAAACGATCCTGACTCGACCTTCAAAAATCGGCACCGAATACGACACTCATATTCAAATGCCGCAGATCCAAACGTCGAATCTACTTCACCGAAGCTTATAACACCATTAAGTACAAACATAGCGGAAGAAAAGAATATCAATATATAACATTGATACAATGGCAGATACAACATCTGGTACAATATCATATAACAGAATGATACAATGAATATCAACACTATTAGAGATACAAGAAATAGCAGTGGAAAGATAATGATAACACCAACAGCGGAAAGAATATCTCCAAAATAATGCATCCCCAAATCCAATGCTCAAATCCAAAGCTAGCTCGAACCATCATCACGTTTCACCTAGATAAGCAAGTGTAGTCCAAATCCAAAGACTAGACCAACTCTAGATAATCTACTAACCTGACTATCTGAAAAATCCAACTCTAGATTTCCCATGTGGAAAAAATTGTGGGCACCCAGAGTTTAGGAAAGGAATAATAAACTTCGAGTCAGTCATGAGATTAGTGTGAGTAACAAAAACAATTTTATCTTCTAAAACAGACAATAAAAGAATTTAAAATAAATCCGCAATGCCTTTTAGAAAATGAAACTACCATAAGGCCTCCCACCACACACATAATGAAAACGCAGATTTGGAGGAGATTTCTCCTTATGGTAGTCAAACATGCTTGATACGAGAAAATTTCTTTTCACTATTGTTATTAGTGCATAGTGTAGAAAATATTTTGAAAGTATAATATTAATCTTAGCCAGCACAAGCACCATTATATTATGCCCGCTATAGCTACCATTTTAAATGGAAGGTTCTACAACTAAAACCGTACAAGGCTTGTATTGATTTGTTTGGATTTTCCAACAAATGGTCAGGCTAAGGAACTTCCCACTGTCCATGGGTACGTCTCTGGCGAGACGCCTCAAGAACTTAACCAGCTCTGCCAACATAAGGTCGGTTACCTCTGTAACTAGGTAACTACTTCTCGAGCATGCCACC
This sequence comes from Allium cepa, assembly GCA_030765085.1. Taxonomy (NCBI): domain Eukaryota; kingdom Viridiplantae; phylum Streptophyta; class Magnoliopsida; order Asparagales; family Amaryllidaceae; genus Allium; species Allium cepa. Next base: position 117,374,044 of record CM060930.1, on the reverse strand, counting down.
CCCTGGTCCTTAGGGACCTTTATCCGAGGCGCCTCTAAACCACAAAGCAACAACCACACAGAAAATGAGATTGAAGCCCACCACATAGGTAAATATCTGGGCTCCATACCATGATACCACCCTTTTTCCAGAAGGGAATGACACACCCTAAAGGGCGCGACCCTCATAACCTTGCCGCATCTTTCCTGTTTCGACCATTTCCGGGGTGTGAGGTCCTGATGCAGTCTCGTCCTCAAAGCTACGCTTCATACAGAAGCCATGCTCTGATCACAAATGATCATTAACACACAGCAGCACTCAGCATGCCACACTACCAAATAGGGAATATATCGTTGATAACCTTCAACTACATAACCTCTGAGCTCATACGCCTCAGAGAAGGGTGTTAAGATAAGAGAATAAATTCTCTTCCACCAATAGATACATATTTGAAAGAAATCTGTTTCATATCTCGAAGTGTAGTGTCAGACATACAACCATACAAGTCTGTTCCGGGTTCGAACAGAACCGAAAGCACTTCGTAAGAAGCCCTTGCGAATCCGGGTATTCACAATCCCGATCGGACTTCCCATCACTTAGGGAGAACCCTATGTCGGAGCAACTCAGTGCAGAGTTAATCGATAGGTAATCCTATCGTTCACACAAATACCCGGTCTTCACCATCGGTCTTCAAATGGAATCCATAAAGACGTATCATTATTCGGAATGAGTTATATGACACAAGGTCCTCTCCCGGCTAAACCGAATAATGAGCGCAATACTTAAAACATATGGACAAGGGATTTCAGTTAAGTCACAACTTAAAAATCCAAACTTTTCTTTTGAATGGTTAAACAAATTACCGTTTCAAATCTTTTAAAGAAAAGATTTATTTCACAAAGTTCACACAGTTTCACAAAGATCCATTTACGGATTTTAAAACAATTTCCATTTCAATTTGATTAACTCATTAAATCTTTAAATTAAAGATATAGCTTTCATACCGTTTCCATATCTTGGAAATCATTTTCATTTTAGACTTAAAATCCCTTTTAACACAAATTGGACATTCATTTCTTATGTGAAAGCTTTTATTATTTGAAAACAAACATTTTCATTTCGGAAGAATCCAATTATATTTTCACGAGTTAAAGCCTTTGAATTTAAATTTCAATTCCCAATTTAATACATTTAAAATGGTTCAACCCGTATATAACTTGTATAACATCTATAATCCCTAGTTCAAATCATATAATTCATTTTCAAATTTACAATTTAAGTTTAAATCAAATTATTTAAACTTCAATCTTAATTAAGTTATTCAAAAATAAATTTTATCTTTGAAATTCCCTTTCAAAAACTTTTCATTTTAATCCCAATCTATTTCCAAACTATTTGAATTTAAAATTCAAATTCAAAACTAATTTCAAAAATCTACGACTTAACCAATTTCCATGTGCAATCCATATTTGTGTGTGCATGGTATGGTCCAGGGGTTTAACACAGTTGTGCAACAACATCATCATCACAGATCAAAACACAGAAATATAGTTGATAAGCGGTATAAACTATAACGCTTATCATTCATTCACAAATTCACAGATAATATACAGACATATCATAAATAAATGAATAAACTTATACACAGCTCAACCCATAGAACAAAATATCACAGATCAGATAGGACAATCAATTCAAGGCATCTCATATAATACAATCATTCATAAGTAAGGTGAAGCATTTAATAATCGTTTACAAGTAGGATTAATTAATTGTTTAATCCTAATTAATTCAATTTATTTTCAATTAAATTATTTACTTATGAATTAATTATCCAATCCTAATTTATTAATTATAAATCATTTGATATAAATTAATTTATCAAACACTTTAATTAATTATTCTTAATTAATAAATTATTCTTATTTAATCACATAATTAATTAAAATTAACCTATAAACCAATTACATAATTAATTAACCCTTTAATTAATTATTTTAAGAAATTAACCCTTTAATTACTTTGCTAATTAATTACACTTACATAATTTCCTAAATGATTATTATTATTTAATTAATCTAATTAATTGTTAAAATTAATAAATAATCTTAGTTAACGACCTTCATTAACTATTAATAATTCTTTAATTACTTTCCTAATTAATCTCTAATTATAAATTTATTTAAATCATTAATTTATAAATTCAATAAATAAGTCATTCCTTAATTATCATTAAATCATTTTAATACCTTAATTATCTCTAAGGTAATTCATTTCTATGTTAATGACTTCATGAATATTAAAGTGTATTTAAACATTACACTTCTAAATTTAGATTCAAATTTCATTTTGAATTTAAGATTCAAAATGATTATACATTTGAACTTTAACCAAATTTAAATATCAACTTATAAACCTATATAAGAAAAATTCTGATTAAATTACTTAAATTTTTATTGAAAATTTGAGCTTTAGAATACATTACATTTTAATTTGCAGATATAAGTTAAACAAATTATTTAACTTTTCATTTAAAATCCTTTTTATAAAAGAACTTTATCAAAATCCAATTCAAATATTTATTTGAAACCAAATTACTTTAAAAAGCAATTTGATTTAAACTTGTTTAAAACATTCAGATTTTAAAAACTGATTTAAATCAGATTTGAATTCACAGAAAAACTTGAATCCATTAATTAACTTTGACTTAAAACTTTGATTTTAAACTTGCTTTTAAAACCTTGATTTTAAATTCTTTATTTAAAATCCAAATTTATTTTAAAACTTCAAGATTTAAAAGTTTATTTGAAAACTGAACTTAACTTTGAATTTAAACCCAGTTTAAATTCTGTTTTCAGATTTTAAATTAAATTTAAAAATCTGAAAACTTTCAGGTTTTAAAAACCCAAAAAACCCACTTTTAAATAATTTAAAACTTTAAGATTCAAAGACATTTGAATCTAAACTTCATACTAGATTTAAACTTACTTTTAAATCTATCTCATAATTTAAATACCATTTTAAATTTGCTTTTAAATTAAATTTGCAGACAGGTTTTATAAAACCTGTAACATACAAAAATAACCCGAGGCAAACAAACTTGCTTCGAGTCCAAACTTAAACCACTCCGAGCAAACATGATGAATACTCGAGAAAAACTCGAGTTTCCCTCTACCCTGCTTCCAAATTTTACCAGAAATCAGAAAGTGCATGGTGCATATGCACCGTGGCTCTAGCCTTCTCCAACCAACGTTGACCACCCTCCCACATCGGCGATCTTCCCTCAGTCCTATTCCAATCATCAGATCGATGATGTAGTCATCAAAACAAAATCGAGCATTCAAGCTCGATACAGGTACCAGAAAACAAAACCTGGAAATCACCACGACCAACTCCTCCGATCACCAGAGCTCAACACCTCCAGCCAAAACATTCGCCATCATCCAGGCTTCAATATCCTAGAGTTCAGACGAACTTGATGCACCATAGGTGCCGTGCCAAACAAAACAGCCTGACCTAGTCGAAACTAGGTTTAGCAACCAAAACGAGCCACCACCGTCACCTCCGGTTACAGACCATCATTCTACCATTTTTCCTGGCCCCATTGCTAACTCCTCTACCTCCTGAAACAACCATGGCCTCTCCGACCATAGGGATCACCAGAATTTCCCAAAAACATCATTTCTTGTCAAGCCAGCAATGCTCCCTCATCTTTAAACTAAAAATTATGATTTAGCTTTTAAAAATCATGAATTAGTTCAGGGTTTCAGTTTATGTTACTGGATTGTTAAATTTTCATATTTGAAATTTTCACAAATTCAAACTTTCCTGTTCATTTTGATTCCCAGATAAATTTTAAATGCATTTTAACTTGAATAAAGTTTTCAATCTAAATCTAGGATTAAACAAACAGTTTTTTATCACTTAAATACTAACTAAAACTATATCAAGAGATTTGGGATTTTAAACAAAACTGATGCCTGGAAAAGAAAACAGGGAAATCTCAGATGAAAACAATCATACACAAACATCCAATCATCCATATATATACACAGAAATGCATAGATATATATATATATATATATATATATATACATATAAACATACAAATTTCAGACATTGATCAAACAACAGATTTATATTTAAGGTTTAAAAAGTGATATTCACGGTGTTTAAGAAATGAACAGAGCTTGTTTTGAACCAGGCTTGTGTAATTTCAAGCAATCAAAATCTTTTCTTCAATCTTCCTGTTGTTTAAATTATAATGGTGTTTAAGTTTTTAAATAAAACTTTCTTCATATTTTATTAGTTTTGAAGGAACAAACTGGAATGAAGAAGTTGATATAAAGAAGAGAAGTTTACAGGGTGATTATTGTTTGTACAGGATAATTATATTGTTTGTACAACATTAGCTAGAGATTTTTTTTCTGTTGTTTTATGTTGACTAGATAATTTTTTTCTTTCTTATTTTAGCCAAACAAAATTTCACTGATGAATCCATTTGATGTGATAAAGATAATGGCATTAATTATATTTGTCTCGTTTCTTTTATTTTTCTTATGTCTACTTTTGCAAGCTTCTCATATCATGTTTATTTGCTTATCTTTTCTTTGTTCATAGATACTCATAAATTCTTGTTTCATATTTATACTTTATTAGCTTGTTCATACCTGCATGTTTATATTTTATTTGTTTGTACTTATGTTTTATTATTATTTATTATTTATTATTTTTTCTCTTTCCTTTTGCTTTGCCTTATTATAATATAAATAAATTCTATTTTTAATATGTTGTTAAAATTATTCTAGTGAAACTACTTGATATTTTAATTTATCTTATATATATCTATTACTATTTCTAATTTAAATATTTATTTTAACTTACGTATTTATGGTTTTATTCCTCTATACACATATATATTTATATTTTATTTATTTTACAATTTTCATTCTTTTATTATTTATAGATATTTGAACTTTAAAGAATCGTTTTTAAAACATAATTATACTCTGATAAAATAATCACAAATTTTTTTTTCTTTTTATTCGAATTCGAAGAAACTCAAATCAATTTACCTATTAAATTCCCAATTTTTATTCAAAAATTAAATCAATTATTAATTTATATTTAGTCAAAATCCAGGATCGTTGCATAGGCTTATGTAAATTTTTGAATATAATATTCAAATCTAAATAATACAGAGAACAAAAGTAATTTGACAAAGTCTAAAGAGGATCTAAATTATATTTATTATAATAAACAAATTTTGGAAAGACGAAGAATAAAATAGATCTGAATTAAATCAACACAAAAGACAAACTTTTGACTGAGATGGACATAAAATAGTTTGAATTGTTTGTAATATAAACAATTAAAAATCATATAGAGTCTAAAAATATGAGCGATTTAAACAAAAAATTAAATAAGAGAATTACCTTGGGATGTTGCCAAAAGTCACATCTTGAATGATGAATCAACATTCTTAGATTCAGTTGATCGATTTTTGGATTTTGCAAGTATCAAGAGGTAAAAAACAACTTTAATAAATTTGTTTAATTGTATTGATTTTTATAATTTTGAAGCCATAAAGGCCATTGAAATTTGAAGCCATTGAAGGGAGGATGAGAGCATAAGAAAGAAAACTAAATTTTATTTAGGAAAGATTAGTCGGATTAATGAGAGAGATAGGTTTTAAAGGAAACATTAAAACCTTTCAATTTCCTCCTTCAAAACCTTTCCTTCTTAGTTCGTAATTAAATTTCATCCACTCCTATAGCGACCCAGGATTTTCGACCCTCAAAAATCGACATCAATATGTTCACCGTATAACATGCCAATATTTAAGTGACGAAAACACCGATTCCTAAGGGTGAAGAAAAGGATAGAAGAAAATAGAAATAATAACACAGAATCTCACAATCACAGCGGAACAAAATATAATATATATAATAACAGATTTTTAACAAAATAATTTGTAGCTGTTAGTATATATACAACCATCAGAGTACAACCATCAACAAATCAATTTGGACAGTTTTAATAAATTGTCCTCACAAACAAGGTTTTAAATATCGGATTTCGGTCACGTTTCGTCTTGGATTTTTTCACAAGTTATCTCGTATTGGGAGAGATCTCAGACGAGATGAGTACGTGTCGGGTGTACATCTCAGATTGACATCTTGGGTCTTATAATGCATCTAGGGAATATCTCGGATGTACTTATTTGTTTAAAATTGATGTGTCAAGAATTTATTTAACGATTATAACTTTCTTAGTAAAAATAAAAATGGTAACATACTTGATTTACATGGAAAAATAAATACTTTTAGAAGAGTAGTAGCTTGATTAGCTTAATTGATTTCATAATGATTGAATAATATCCTTTTATTTGAACGTAATTAAGAAGTGAAACATTTCGCTGTGACTCATTAAGATAAAAAGTAAAGAATATGTTCAAGAAGTTGGTAAATTATAGTTGGATTGAGTAGTTTCTTTTGAATCAGTATGAAAATAAAAATTATCATGGAAAATAAGAAAAATGTATAACTTCAGATGAGATCTCGGATTGAGATTTTGATCCATATATCGGGTGAGATTTGAATATCTCGGACGAGATGAGTGTCGAGGGAGATATGGAGGAGATTTGATGTCTCGTCTCGTTTAAGTGTGAAAATGAGATCTCGGGCGAGATCTCGGGCCAGATATAAGAGATTTAAAACCATGCTCACAAATACCGAACACTCAGTTTAACACATACATCAGACTATAAATCAAATACGTGGAATAGGCCTGAGATCCTCTGGCTCGTCTCCAAAGCTCTATAACATTTTAACCTGAATCTGTAATACTCGGTCTGATCGGAGCATTATAATAAAATAACACCTGAGTCCGTTCAGAAAACCAAGTGAGAAAACACTCAATTTGAATTATTAGGGTTATTAAATCCTTTACAACAAAGGTATCTCGTAAGACCGCATCACACAAAAATGCGATGGGTTTTTACTTTACAATAAACAAAACATTTTATATAAAAATCATCTGATATTATAATAGCGTCAATCGAAAATAAAGTAGAAAATAGCTGAAATGCTTGCATCTCACGTTTCAGCATAGTTGAGCACAATCGAAACCATACAGGCTCATAGTGGGTTTTAGATTCTATACAATGACTGGGCTACTGGGTTACCGCCCGCCACAGTACAACTCTAAAAAATGTACTGAGATCATACCTAAGATCCCTACTGACACAGGACTGGCCAACCCCTTACAGGATAGTGCTAAATATGTTATCATCCTGGGTGTTCCCACCCTTATCGAGCGCTTTTTTTCCATGCACAACCATATCCATAATTTTATAATATATATGAGGGTATCTAGAAAGGTGACAATATATCCTAATTGGGTGCGATCCACTTAGCTCTACTACATCTCTATTTTAGTCATTCTCGGTTGATGAGGCTTAAGGCTATATTTTTCCTTTAGAATGACATCCATACTTGAAATACTAACACCGCCTTCAAGGCAACAATGAAATGATAGCATTCATCCATATAAGTTGTTCTGGGTCTGCACAAGCCGAATCTCCAAAACCACCGTCTTCATTATCTTTACGATACCCCAATTCGTAACGCACAAATCAGATCAAAGTGGTTTGGGGATAATCAAATCTGATTCCCGTCTCTTTGAAATGATAAGCGAATTTGGCAAAATTTGATAGTCGGTTATTTAACTATCAAATAACATCCATAAGCAATCACTAGGCCTCATTTTATAAATTTTCAAAACATCTATTCAAAATATCTTTACAAAGATATATATTTAAATCTCTTTCAGTCTATTCAGTAATTGAAAACAATTCAAATTCTTATATCCATAATAGGATATTTAAATCCATATCAACCTTAGAACATTTCCTTCAATCCCTTTTATAATTCAACCTTTTGAGAAATATTTCTAAATGATAATCTCCTTAGTTAAATATTTCAAATGCTCCTAGTTTAATACTTGGAAAATATTTATAAGTATATTTTTCTAAAATCACTTTATTTCCATTACTTAAATATTCCCTTTTATTTCATATTTCTCAAAACCCTTATAATTCACTTGTAATTTCCTTAACCCATTTATAATGGATTCGATAATTTTCCATAATTCATTAATTAACCCCCTTTAAAATTTCCAACTTTCTTTTTTATGAATTTGTTACCTGGTTGTTTGACCATGTAACAAGAGGCTCGGCATAGATACCTCGGTCGACATAGGCTTCGTTTGGCGCACCTCTCCTCGCTCGGCACAATGCCTCGCTCGGCACAATGCCTCGCTCGGCATTGAAAGGTCGCTCGGCATGAAGCCTCGCACGGCATAGAAAGGTCGCTTGGCATTAGTGTTGCGTTCGGCATAGAGGGGTCGGTCGGCATCTTGCATCGTTCGACATAGAAGAATCACTCGGCATAAAGCCTCGCTCGACGTGGAAGGGTCAATCGACATAATGCCTCGTTCGGTATAGATGAGTCGTTCGGCATAACACCTCATTCGGCACACGAGTGCAGTTCAATATGCATCTCTCGCTCGGCATACGAATGATGTTCGGCCTGAATGTGTGGCTCGAGACACGAGTGCCATTCGACACGGAGACCTCGCTCTGCATTCTCTGGTTCGACCAACCTCGGTCGACAATTGTTGTTCGGCATCTATGGCTCGGTACATAGAAGTTACTTACCATGGGTCGAGGTGCCTTGTTCCTAGGCCCATGAGGGAAGTCCGACTCATCTTCGTCTATAAATAGAAGGGCAATGGCACAGTGAAATGGATCCTTTTTGGGAGAACACTGGGGAGACTCTACTGCATTCAAGACTTAGTCTACTTCATTTAGCACTTGTATTCGAGTCATTATAGTACGGACCATATCTGTATTCAATCATTTGTGAAAGCAATAAAGATCAAAACTTAAAGTGGACGTAGGCAGTTACGCTGAACCACTGTAAATCCGGTGTTCTAGTTTTTTCATTTAATTTAGCATACAGTTCTCTGTTTTAATTTACTTTCTTCATTAATCTCTCTACACAATCTTTCTCAAGGGTGTTAGTGATTAATTCTGGTGCTAACATTTTGGTGCTTTCACTAAGAGCCGAATTCTCAGGCCGCTAGGATCTGCTTTGTAACTACTGGAATGAATAAATCCCCCGAAGGAGATCTAAGTCATTCATAGGACGTCCGTTGATTCTACTCAGAGTTCCTATCAATAACTCTACTATGGGAAGACGACGTACCAGATCATCCTCTCATAACACGGACGTCAACGAGACTGCCGACGTACAACAAATATGACCTAACAATCAACAAGAAAATCTAGGTGCAGGAACTATCACCCAAAATCAAATGGAAGTTGTCACCAGAACCGAGTTCAACGACTTGATGAGAGAACTCATGGAAGGCAAAAGACAATTCAACGAGCAGATTCAAGCTAGCGCTAACCTCATAACTCAGCTTACACAGCAACAACATCAGAATGTTGGAAGCAACCCCGTTCCTTACTCTTCATCTGATAGCTCGACTTCATCTGATGAACCTCCCAGGCGTAGATGCCGCAAAAATGAAATTACACAAGAAGGTGCCACTGATCGATCAACTAGGGATCACTTACATCTTGAAGACCACACCCAAGCCGAAATAGGAAAATTAGGAGCTAGAGCATGTGTAGAAACTGAACACCTGGCTCACCAAGACCCTAATGAAGCTGGTCCCCAAGATACACGTTTGGCAGATCGCTAATAGAGGAGACATTAACCCGAGCGGTCCCATAGAACAGAGTCCAACCTTCCATCCTCCATACAAATCCCGGACTTATCAGCTATGGTCAGACAGTTGATGAGAGAAAATCAAGGCTTGACCAATTAAGATTGGGGGATATCCAGGAGTCATACTCCATTCACAGATACTATTCTACAGGCCGAGTACCCTAGGAAGTTTAGCATGCCAACTATCCCGGCCTACGAAGGGAAGACTGATCTCAGACAACATGTGATGAGGTATGAATAGATGATGGATTCAAGCTAGAGCAAATGACGGGACCAAGTGTAGATGTTTCCCAATTACTTTATCTGGAATCGCCACCATGTGGTTAACTCGACTTCCCCTACGGTCTATATCCAGCATTGACGAATTGACGACGAAATTTATAGAACAATTCAGGATACATGCCACTCGTCCTAAGGACGTGATGTCCCTATCTAGTGTAATCCATGCTCTGGGGGAGTCATTGAAAGAGTACTTATAGAGATTTCATGTTGCGACTACTGAAGTTAGCAACCCTAATGACCATGCAATTCTGATGGCTGTAATGCGAGGAGTGGATTCGGATTCAGAGTTTGGAGATTGATTGGCAGGAAACCTCTAACTACACTGGAGTGTTTTTATTCAAAGGCTCATCAATTCATAAGAAGAGAGGAAGCCGGATGGACAAGGTGAGATAAGGCACCAGGGCATGTTCAGGATACTGTGAAAAGCAACATCATCATAAAACAATCCGGTGACAACTCGAAAAAGGTTCAAGTCAATGTCCAGAACAAGCCTGGACAATCTAAAGGGCACGGAGGAGGATATCCCAGAAAGAAAAGGGAAGCAGGAAAATGAAAGCCAAAGATTCCAACTTACAACGAATATACTCCTATGAACGCATCTTTGAAGAATATTTACCTGTCAACTTGTAATGCTTTTCAATACCGAGAACCACGCCTAAAAGAGTCAACAGAGGAACAAAAGAGGACGTGGGTGTACTGTCACTTCCATGAGACTTGCGAGCACAAAATAGAAGAGTGTAGACACCTCTATTATGCCATAGAAAAGCTGATTAAACAGAAAAAGCTACAAGAGTTTGTCAAGAACCCGCAGGAAGGAAGGCAAGGAACGTCAGATCCTAGACATGGGCCGACTCCACGCCAACCAGAGGAATCTAACCGAACTATGGGTAGATTGGTCATAAACACGATAGTCGGTGGACCACAACCTATAGATAAGAATTGGCATGAAATGGAGTGGTATGCTAACTCCCTAAGACATGCATATTTTGAGTGTTGTTCAAATACTGAGGATGGGTCCCCAGCTAAGCAGCAGCGGACAATGACATACGATATAGTTTTCAGGAGTGGAGATGTTGACCATGTGGAGGCTCCTACCGTTGACCCAATGGTCATCTCCACGACAATCGGGCCAACATTTGTGAAGAGAATTTTGATCGATTGCGGAAGTTCTGTCAATATCATCTTCAAGAAAGCGTATAACCAAATGAAGATGGAAATGAAGGATTTAAAGCCATCTAAAGCCCGTATCCATGGCTTTAATGGTGCAGCGACTGATGCAGTGGGGTATGTTGAATTGCCAGTTGAACTGGGACAAGGTGAATGTAGGAGGGTACGAATCCTACTTTTTATAGTTTTGGATGTTGATTCCCCGTACAATGTGTTTCCGGGTCGACCGACCCTGACAGAATTTAGGGCAGCTTTGACCCCGTGGTGTTTGACTTTGAAATTTCCAATAGACAAAGGAGTTGGTGTGGTGCATGGAGATTAGGCGATCGGTCGTGCATGTTATGTGGCTGAGCTAAGAGAGGCCCAGTGGAGAGAGAAAGTAATGGTTGCGGACAACTCCGTCCACAGCCAGATAACTGAAAATTGACAAGTACTGCCCGAGTCTTGGCTCGGGCAGCACGCTCAGATCTATAGAGACATAGATCCGACAAATGATGAAGGGGTACCCAGGGAAGCAAATGCAGCACCAGCTGAACTGACGATTGACGTTTTGGTCAGCTGAGATGACCCATCGCGAGTACTTATGATTGGATCACAACTCGACCCCTCGGTGGCCGAGGACCTCACTGATTTCCTCCGAGCGAATCTGGATGTTTTTACTTGGACACATTCTGATATGCGCGGGATTTCTTTCGCTATTGCGAGTCATATGTTGAACATAGACCCAAAGTACATTCCAGTAAAGCAGAAAAGGGGAGGCATGGACCCGGAGAGGTCCGCTGCTCTCAGAGAGAAGGTGGACAAACTCAAAGCCAATGAGTTCATCCGCGACGCCCTCTACCCTGAATGGGTGTCTAATCCTGTGCTAGTAAGGAAAGAGAACGGAAAATGGAGAACTTAAGTAGACTACTCTGATTTAAATAAAGAATGCCCGAAGGACGGCTTTCCTTTACCCAGAATCGACAAACTGGTCGAATCAACGGCTGGACCCGAGTTACTGTCATCTATGGATGCGTATTCGGGATATAATCAGATCCCGATGCACATTCTAGACCAAGAACACACCAGTTTTGTCACAGACATTGGGATATATTGCTATGTAGTGATGCCTTTCGAATTGAAAAACGAAAGAGCGACTTATTAGCGTCTGGTGAATCGAATGTTTAAAGACCAGATTGGTAGAACAATGGAAGTCTATGTGGATGACATGCTTATGAAGTCACGGCAGTCAAACGACCAGATTCGAGACTTAACGGAGATGTTTGATATACTCAAATATTATGGAATGAAAATCAACCCTTTGAAATGTTCTTTTGGCGTTGCGTCAGGGAAGTTTTTAGGTTTCATTGTTAATGCACGGGGAATCGAAGCTAACCCGAAAAAGATTCAAGTTATTCGAGATGTCCAGGTCCCTAAAACCATAAAGCAGGTACAAAGCCTGAATGGAAAGGTGGTCACGCTGAGTCAATTCATATCCAGAGCAATAGATGAGTGTATTCCCTTCTTTGATGTAATAAATAAGGGAAAGAGGAATTTTGAATGGACATCCGACTGTGAGGAAGCGTTCCGAGCTCTGGTATGGCATGTAGAAACTCCCCCGGTGCTATCGAAACTGGTAGACCATGAAATGTTGTATGTGCATTTGGCTGTATCATAGCATGCTATCAGTACGGCTTTTGTTCGCAAGGAGGACCGAGTTCAAAAGCCAGTATACTATGTCAGTAAACGTTTAACGGGGGCAAAAATAAATTATCCTAAGATCGAGAAACTAGCCTATTGCTTGGTGATTGCATCTTGCAAGCTTCGTCCATACTTTCAGGCACACTCATTCAGTGTTTATACCGATCAACCCTTGCGACAGACGCTCTAACGACTGAAAACCTCTGGAAGAATGTTAAAATGGAATATCGAGTTGAGTCAGTTTGATATTACCTACCTGCCACGAAGGGCCATACAAGGGCAAGCGCTAGCAGACTTCATCGCTGAATTCACTGCGTCAGATGAATCAAACAGTCACGATGTCATATCTCCCATTCGATGGGAGTTGTACGCCAATGGGGCATCTAATAACCGTTGCTGTAGAGATGGTATAGTTCTTGTGACTCCCGAAAACCGATTAATTTGTTACGCTTTGAAGCAAGAATTCACAGCAACAAATAACGAAGCCGAGTATGAAGCATTGATTGCTGGCTTGAAACTTATCAAAGAGCTGTGGGTAAAATCAGTTGAAATCTTTTGTGACTCACAATTGGTGGTATACCAGGTGAAGGGGGTTATCAAGCGAAGGGACAGAGACTTTCCCCATACCTTGCATGAGTTCAAGAGCTGCTAGAAAATCTACAATATTATGATATTTCGCATGTCCCGCATGAACGAAACAGAGAAGCCGATTCATTGGCCAAATTTGCAAGTACCGGTGATGCACAGCAAACGGGATTGATTCCTGTAGAAACTTTACATGCTCCGAGTATAAACATGATGGGCATCGATTTCTTATTAGAAGCAGGGATTGAGAAGGAGTCATGGGTGACCCCATTCAAGCAATACTTGCTACACGGGGTCCTGCCCGAAAGGAAGAGTGAAAGACGGCAAGTGTCACGACCCGTCTTCCACTATCCAGAAAGACGCATCATGAATTAAGAAAGAAAGGGATAGAGAAAAGATAGAGAAGAAAGAAGAAACAACATCATAATCTCAACAGCGGAACGAATAAATTATATTAATAAAATAAGTATTACATAGTGTACAACAACTATCAGAGTTACACAGCTTATACAGCACATACTAGATAGTTATAAACACCTGTCTAGTTATACAACTTAATACAATACAGAGAATTACTCAAAGAAAACAACACAGCAGAATATTAGATAACTACAATGCAGAAGCCTCCTGCTCCATTCCTCCTCCACAATTCGTCAAAGCTAACATGAATCCCTTGGCTGCTTGTAAAAATTTGAGTACCCAAGAGTTTAAGAAAACAGAAATAAACTCCGGGTCAGACATGGGTCTGGTGTGAGTAACATGTTAAATTTGCTTAACTTTTGAAAACCTTAAAAAGAAAGGTATCACGTAAGACTTTCCACACATAAACATGGAATTTTTTTTACCTTACGCTAACCAAAACATTTGATAGGAAATCCGGTGATATTATAATAGGGTCTAGGGTTTCCAAGTAAAATATAGAAATAGCTGGAATGCTTACATCTCACATTCCAACATAGTTGGGCATAACTAAAACGTATGGCACTTATTGGAGTTTGGATTCCATACAATGGCAGGGCTACCGGGGTACCGCCGTCACAGTACGGGGCCTTGATCACCGTACCGAGGATCACTCCCAATCCCCTACAACACAAGCCGGAACCATCCCTTACTGGACAGTCCCGAACAAGACAACCCCGCAGTTGGCCGCGACCCAACTGCCCACACAGCCGAATAAAAAGGGACTTCTAGACAAGGGAAAATCTCGTCATACTTGGGCATGACCCACTTAGCCTTGCTGCACCTCCCCTGTTTTAGCCATTCCCGGTTGATGAGGCTTGAGGCTACGATTACCTTTATAGAAAAAATCTATCTTAGAATGCTCATTGTCCACCTGACGATGTGTTGAAAGCATTCAATCCATACAAGTTCGTTACGGGTTCGAACGGAACCGAATGCATTATCTCGTTACACTCGTTTTGGAATCACCCTCAGAGTTAACGACGATAACTCTTGCACTCTGAATCTTCATCTTCACTTGAGATTCACGACCTATCGTTAATTTGGATCGATGTGGTTTTCGGATATCCAAATCTGGAAACCCGATCCCGGTCTCATCGAATCCAAAACGCCATCTTTTAGGTCCAAGTTGTTTTAAGTTTAAAACAATTCAATTTAATTATCTATATACACAGAGATAGATAATTCACA
Source organism: Allium cepa (assembly GCA_030765085.1). NCBI lineage: Eukaryota > Viridiplantae > Streptophyta > Magnoliopsida > Asparagales > Amaryllidaceae > Allium > Allium cepa. The sequence goes on along the minus strand of CM060930.1, from coordinate 117,358,904 downwards.
TCATCACAATAGATAATCAACATTATCATCATAAACAGATAATCTATATTATCATCACAAATAGATAATCTATATTATCGTCACCAATAAATAATTCTTATTATCACCACAATGCAACCAAAGCATCCATATCACACAACATTACTAATCTCATATCTGAGATCACAAACAATTTAAGGCAATCAATATTAATCATCTATACATAAGCAATGATTTAATAATCACACCATCTATAATTAATTTAAAATGAATTAAATTAATTACTTCCATCTCTAATTGAATTGAATTAATTATTTTATCTTTAATTAATTTAAAATGAATTAAATCAATTACTTCATCATTTTAAATCTTGCTTACTTAACCATTAATTGATTACAATCAATTAATTAATTACCATCTCATTATTCACTTCAATTTATCATTCCTGATTAACAAATTTTTTATTACAATAAGTAATTAGCCGTTAAATTAATTACAAAAGTTAATTATCCTTTTAACCAAAAAAGTAATTAACCTTTAATTACTTCATTAATTAATTAATCATAATTAATTATATTAATCCTTAATTAATTACATTAATTAATTACTTCATTAATCACTTATCATTGATTAATTAATCTTAATTAATTAATCCTTATATTACATCATTAATTATATTAATTAACGATCCCTAATTACATTTTAAATTAATTAACTACATTAAGTAATTAACCTTAATTAAACCTTAATTATTAATCACTTTCGATTAATTACCTTCAGTAATTAACTACTCTTAATCACTTCATTGAGTAAATTAATTACCCATAAATTAATTATATTTAATAATTAATTATATTTATTAATCAACCTTGATAAATCTTATTAGTAATTAATTACACGTAATTAATTACATTACTTAATTATTCTCCAAATGACTTAATCAATCAATGCTTAAATTAATTACCTAAGTAATTAGTTATTAATTACTTTTACTAAGTAATTACCTTTCATATTAATTACACGAAGTAATTTATTCTAAAACTCTTCCATACTTCAATAAGTTACATTCAGTAATTACTCATCTTAATTACTTCTCTAAGTAATTATCCTTCATTAATTACTTATCAACCCATCCAATGATTATTCTAAATTGATTAAACTTAATTAATTAACTTATACTAATCAAATTAATTAATTAATTACAATGTGTAATTAATAACTTTAATTACCTTCATAAGGTAATCATACTTAACCAAATTCCATAAATGATTATCTAAATTAATTAATCCCATTAATAATCTAAATTAATTATTAAATAATCTTAAGTTAATGACCTTCATTAACTTATCAAAAATTCTTAAATTACCTTTCTTAAGTAATTAACTTAAATTAATTAATACTAATTACAAATTCAATTCATCTTAATTACTTAATTTAACCTTAATTACTTTTTTCAAACCCTTAATTAATTAATTAAATTAATTAATTATCTTATTTAAATTACCTTACTAATTTAGTGAATCAAATTTATTAAATTCTTTGATTTACTTTAAAATAAAAACATTTCTTATTAATGATTACATTATCATTAACAAAGCAATTTAAAACAATTTACTTTAAATTTGTTTCAAATTTTCATTTTAAATTTTAGATTTAAAATGAAGTCAAATTTAACTTTAACAAAGTTTTAAAAGCATTTAAAAACCCTTTAAAACTTATGCTAAAGAACTTCTTATTTATAAAATAAGTCTAAAGGAATTTAAACCCAAATTTAATTTAAATACAAATCATATTTAAAATATATTTAAACATTCAAAGTCGTTTAAACATTTTAAAATTTAAAACTTCCTTTATTTTCAAATTATGATTCAAATTTGGATTTTTGATTCTAGATTTAAACTTAGGTTTAAATCTTCTACCTTTTATTTTTAAGCTTTACCTTTAAATTCAATTTATTTAAACTCTTTTAAAGTTGTTTAAACATTTTCATTTATAAAATTTAATTAGATTTTAAAACTAGGATTAAAAAATCATTTGAATTTCTACCTTAAATTCTGATTTCAACTTTGTTTAAAAATCCTGTTTCAAATTTAAAAACCAGTTTAAATTTTTTAAAACAATCAGGTTTTTAAAGAAACCTGTAAAAATCAAATGACTCGAGGCCAACCTATCCTGCTTCGAGTCCACATCCCTCATACTTCGGGCCAACCACTCAAATTACTCGAGTAAAATTTCGAGTACAAACTCTGCTCAACCCAAAATCAACATCGCCAGGAACAATCACACCGTGCACATGTACGGTGGATCTGACCACCTACGGCAACCACCAAGACCTCGATCACGTCAACGATCAACCCTGAAACCCATCACGGCCTTCAAAATCTCACCATCCACTCGAAATCGAATTCGAGTACTCTAAATCCAAAACCTGGAAAACACTGGAACAACTATCACTATTTTAACCCAAAACCTAGAAACTGCTTGTTCCCTTAACTCTGACCATCGTGGCGACTGCAACTCCGCCCACGACTACGTCAATGCTCTAGCTAACAACCCCACGAATCCTGATGCACTCGATCCACTGGAAGGAACAAGACGATCAAAAACTCAAACCATGCCAAAACTAGGTTTACAGAACAAAACCCAACACCACAGCCTCCACAGTGATTTTTCACCTCTTCCACTATTTTTCCCATCATCACTGATCACTCTATCATCACCAGAAGAAACTTCGACCTCCCTGACCTTCGAGAACATCAGCAAACCCTCAAGTATCAATTTCTAGTAAAACCAGAACTGCTCATTCAATTTGCTATTAAAATTTTTGATTTCATTTTTAAAAATCAAAATTTTGTATAAGTATTCAGATTTTAATCCTAAATTAATGTATTCGAGAGTTTGAATTTTTCCCAAAACTTAAACCTCCCCGTTCATTTTGATTTCCTGTGCAATATCCAATTTAATTTGATTCAAATAAATTTTTAAACTTTGATTTAAGATTAAACATACAATTTTTTTTATAACATAAATCCTAATAGTGACTAAATCCAAAGATAAAGAATTTTAAAAAAAAGCTTGAATCTTATTTTTTTCTTAAAACTATAAACAAAGATGTTTACTGACATTCACATACATGCATATATTATGCATCCAAAATGCACAGAAATCTATCAATGTACATTCACACAAAACATATTTAATTTAGAGGGAAAAACATGCAACAGATTCACACTTAATCTTTTAAATTAGTGATGTTACTCACCTAACATTGCATGAAACAGAGGCGGAGAGCTTTTGAAAACTGGTTTCAAACTTGCACTTGAATGCTTTTATTTTTTTGTTTTAAAACTGAGTTGCTGTAGATTAGACTTGCATGCAGGCTTGCCTTGCTTCATATTTTACTTGCTTGCTTAAAAACTTAAGTGGAAAAGAAAATGCTTTGCATGCTTTAGTTGTTTCTCAGATTTGAAAATGTAGATGCTCAGGAATAAAGCATGCAGGCCCTGAACATCTTGAAAATGATTTGCAAAAAATGAATTTCAGGTAATTGATTTGAAGATGGTTACTGGTTTGATTTTTGAAGATGAACAGAATTGAAAAATGCAGGTATGTTTTTTGATTGAAGAAGAGTTTGCATGCTTGAATTAACATTCTGGTTTTAATGAGGAGTTTGAGAATTGAAAATCAAATTTGCATATGATTTTTGATTTTGAGAGTTTGGTTACAGATTTGTTTTCAAATTTGGTTCAGCTGAAATTTTCTTAGCTTTTGAAAACGAAGATTAAAAAGAAAATGAGGGAATGAAGTATGTGTTTATATAAGATAAAAATGATTTATTTTAAAATTAAAAAAAAATCAAAAACAAATACGACACTTGTACAAAATCTTTACATTTGTCAATTAGAGTAGATTATTAGTTTACATTTGTCTCATTAGTTACTTAAGATATTAACACTTGTTATATACATATTTTACTATTTTTTTAATTTAAAAGTAAATAAAACCTTTATTTCTTTATTTGTTAAATACTTATATATAATATAAATTATTTTCATAAGTAAATGTATATGTGCATTTCTTTTTAAAGAAAATGAAATGAAACAAGTTATATAAAAATGAAAGCTTATCCAAATAATATAAAAAAATGTTTATTCTTTTGAATTCAAAATTAATTCAATTTCAAATCCAATCATAAACTTAAAAATCCAATTTAAATCTAATTTATATCAACATATTTAATTTAAAAATAATAATAACATTATCTTTTAAAACCTATCTATATTTATACATTTATTAATATTGTTTTGAAAATAGCATATTTATTAATTTAAATAATTTATAAAAGAAATTATAACTTACTTATCACTTATCTTATTTAAATGAATTAATGTTTCATTTCAAAAAATTGTATTTTAAACTTATATATATTTCAAATCATATTTATCAAACTATATTCAAAAAGGAAATAAAATAAACCTTTGTTTATCTTATTTAAAATTTAAACTTATGCTTAAAATACATTTAAACAATTTAAAACATTTTCCTTAAGCATCTTAAAACCATATAGTTACTTATTAAATAGTTTTGAATAGTTATATATTAAATAAAATAATAATTTCCAAATTATCAAAATGTATATTATAATTTAAAAACAAGATTTTATTTGTTTATTAGACTTCAAATAAAACTTATCTATTTACAATATACATAGATATATATATATATATATATATATATATATATATATATATATATATATATATTTATGTATACACATTATAAATAGGAAAACATTTTATTAGCTTTTAAAAGATAAAATTCACCAATTAAATATCTATTTAATTGGATTATTAAATCAAGTCAAATTTTATTAACCAAATTTATCAAATCAATTTAATTTTAAATACAGATTATTAAATTGATATTACCAAAATTTCTGGGATATCACAGCAAGTCATCCGTAAAGCTTCGCGATATGTAATCCAGAACGGAATAATGTATCGGAATGGATTCTCAGCCTCCTTACTCCGGTGCATTGCCCATGATGAGATAAAACGAGTCCTAAGGGAAGTCCATGAAGGAGAGTGTGGTGACCATACTGGGGGGCAGACATTAGCAAAGAAGATCCTCTGTTGTGGATATTATTGGCCAACTGTAAATCAGGATGCTGCGGACTACTTAAAGGAGGTGTGACAAATGCCAAAAATATGCCAAAATCCCAAGAGATCCGCCGGCAGAACTCATGCAAATGGTTAGTCCCTGGCCGTTTGCAATGTAGGGGACCGACATAATCATTTTTTTGCCCATATCCAAAGGTGGTGCGAAATATGTGATAGTTGCGGTCGATTACTTTACCAAGTGGGCAGAAACATAGCCCTTAGCCACGATCACCACCAAGAAGGTCATTAATTTCGTTGTACGATATTATATGCCGTTTTGGCCTCCCACGGGCTATCATTACAGACAACGAAACTCAATTCGAAAGTAGAGAGTTCAAAGAATTTTGTCAAAAGTATGGCATTGAAAAGAGGTTTGCAGCAGTTGCTCATCCAAAAGCCAATGGACAAGTAGAAGCCGTGAACAAAATAATAAAGTCCATACTGAAAACGAGTTTAGAAAAGGCTAGAGGCAAGTGGGTTGATGAACTTCCAATAGCACTTTGGGCTGATAGAACCACCAACAAGTCCGCGACTGGCCACGCTCCATTCGCATTGGCTTATGGCACGGAAGCTGTTATACCCGTAGAACTTGAAGTTCCGTCACATAGGATAACTCATTACGACCATGCGAAGTATCGGGATCTTTTACTGGAATCACTGGACTTCATTGATGAAAAACGTGAAGAAGCTGAATTAAGAGTGGCTGCATATAGGCACCGAGTCGCTCGATATTATAATGAAAAAGTCCAACCGAGAGTCTTTGACGTGTCCAACCGAGAGTCTTTGACGTGGGCGACCTCATTTTGAAACGAGTTTCTTTGATCCGTCTTAGGGCCGAGTGGAAGCCTCGACCCGAGCGGAAGTGCGATGTGTCTGGAAACTCGGGATCGTAAATGGATTCGGGTACCATTCTGATCGCCTCTTTCATGATCTTTTCTATGGGTAGAACTACATCGATACCATATCTAAATGGAATCAAAAAAAATTTCCCGGTCCCATTGCATATGAATCCCACATGGGAAGGTCCATATGTCATTGAACAAAGGGTTGGAGAGGGAACTTCCAAGCTAGCGACCGTAGACGGCACGACACTCCCTCGAACATGGAATAGCGAAGATCAGCGGCATTATTATATTTAGTCTATTCCTTTTGTATCTTTGTTGCAATTATTTCCAGTATGTTTTTATTTCGTTAATTCTTAATTTTCGGCATGTAATAAGACGATTTAGTTTGTTTTCCTTAATAAAGGCTTGAAGCCCTTTTTTTCATGAATTATTGATGTTTTCGTGTATGATAATTCTATGGAAAAAACTAGAGTTACATTATTCTGTCTGACGTACGAACATGCACGAACACTTAAAATCTCTAGGTCCCCAGAGTGCGGACTGGAGTACTCTGAGTCCCTAGAGTGACTAGAGTATAAACGACTTGAAATCTCTAGGTCTCCAGAGTGCATACTGGAGTACTCTATGTCCCCAGAGTGTAGACTAGAGTACAAACGACTCAAAATCTCCAAGTCCCTAGAGTTCGGAATGGAGTACTCTAAGTCCCCAGAGTGTGGACTAGAGTATAAACGACTCAAAATCTCTAAGTCCCCAGAGTGCGGACTGGAGTACTCTGAGTCCTTAGAGTGTGGACTAGAGTATAAACGACTTGAAATCTCCAAGTCCCTAGAGTGCGGACTTGAGTACTCTAAGTTCCTAGAGTGCGGACTAGAGTATAAACGACTCAAATTTCCAAGTCCTCAGAGCGCGGACTGGAGTAATCTAAGCCCCCAAAGTGTGGACTAGTGTATAAACGACTCAAAATCTCTAAGTCCCCAAAATGCGAACTGGAGTACTCTAAGTCCCTAGAGTGCGGATTAGAGTATAACCGACTCAAAATCTTCAAGTCCCTAGAGTGCAGACTGAATTACTCTAAGTCCCTAGAGTGCAGACTAGAGTATAAACGACTCAAGATCTCCAAGTCCACAGAGTGCGAACTGGAGTACTCTAAGTCCCCAGAGTACGAACTAGAGTATAAATGACTCGAAATCTCCATGTCCCCAGAGTGCGGACTGGAGTACTCTAAGTCCCCAGAGTGTAGACTAGAGTATAAACAACTCAAAATCTCCAAGTCCCCAGAGTGCGGACTGGAGTACTCACAGTCTCCAGAGATAGAGTATAAACGATGCAAAATCTCCAAGTCCAAAGAGTGCGGATTGGAGTACTTCGAGTTCCAGAGTGTGGACTGGAGTACTCTTAGTCCCCAAAGTGCAGACTGGGGCATAAATGACTTAAAATCTCCAAGTCCCCAGAGTGCGCACTGGAGTACTCTAAATTCCTAGGGTGTGGACTAAAAAAATATTCTAAGTACTTGAAACATGGGATAGAGAATGTGCAATTCCAAAGAACATCCGAGTAATATGAAAATGAATTGGGAGTTTACGTAACTCGCAAGAGCTTCGGTTTCGACCACTGTTATACAGTAAGCTGAACAATAAAAGTCGTTTAAATGATAAAAGAACTAAATTTTATTTATTAATCCAAAATGAGGTTCTACTACAACTCCTCCAAAACTCGGAGTCAAAAGTCTATCTATATTGACTACGAAAATAAATAGAAATAATTACATAATCTAAGCTAACTCTCATTGAACGAGTGTAACAGCTACTTCTTCGATTTCTTTGGTTTCTTTTCCTCCTTTATTTTCTCAGACAACTCCTCCCCCATGCATTTTCGCTAGGATGCTTTGCTAGATGGGGAAGTAATATCCAAGGAGGAACGAGGGGATTCTAGTGGCCTGGACCCACTAGGAAGGATGACCTTCAAAGGCCTGTTCAAAGGATCATCTAGATCCATAACTCGGGGCTCGAATTTAATTTCAATTTTCTTTTTCTTCTCCTTCGCAAGTTGCTCCTTCATGCTCAATTTTGAAGTGTGTCCAAAGGCGCATGTAATCTCAATTTCATAATTTTCTTCTATGGGTGATGAAGTTTCAGACTTGTCCTCGTCAAGCGCCCCAATCACTTGAGCATTAGGACCAGGAGTTTCTCCTTCTTGAATAGCCTCGCTCGCCTTCTCCTTATCCTCCTTGGCGTCATCGCTCCATGGAGCGGGTTCGGAGTCAGGGCGGCCTATGAAAAATCACAAAAGACAAACGTTAGAATATAATAACCTTTCGCCGAAAACGACGACTCTTTGAACTCTAAGAAGAAGAGTCATTTACCGGTTTCTTGTTAACTCTCAACCGTCCGAGGAGTCTCACCATCTGGAATGGGATATAGAACATGAATGTTGAGGCCAGGGTCTTCTGAGTCATAACCAACATGTTGCTCGAACGGATCAAGTGTTGGCCGACCAGCCGATTGGGTAGGGGCAGGAACTGGAGGCTCGGTTCCAGATGGACCGGCAATGTCATCTTTTCCTTTTGACGAGGGAGAACCTTTGCAGTAGAGAGCCTTTGCTGCAGACAGGTCTGAAGGCTAATTCCGCCTGAGAAATTCATTTACCAAAGCCTCCTCGTCAACCTTCTCGATGCCCAGCTCGACCTTTCTGATCTTGATCAAAGTTTCCCATGCCTCGGATAGAGATTCAAGGTAGCCCTCGTCAAGAAAAGTTAAGTCCCGATGCATGAGGACACGGGCGTTGTATTCTTCTGTAAGCAGGTTAAACAAGCACTTGATCTCCTCCCTGCCAGCCTTTGTGCCGCCTCAAGGCGAGACTCAAACTCCATGGATGCAATTATTTTGCCCTCCTCGCGGGCTTCATCCTTCAGCATCTCCACTTTGGAGAGTTCGTCGTCGAGCTTTGTCTTCAAGAGTCGCGTAGCAACAATCTCATTGCAATATCGTTGCGACTCTTCCTGAGCAGTAGTTTTTTCCTCTTTCTCTCTGAGGAGTAGCACTTCCAACTCTTTGACTCGCTGGAAAAATGCATCCCTCTCCTTTTGAACATAATCCTTCTCTAAAGCTAAGGCCCCGTAGTGTTGGACCGCTTCATCAATTTCTTTCTTATGTGTCGTCTCCAGATGATTAACGGCCTCCGCTGTGTCTTTAGCACTTTTTTGGGCAGCTTCAAGCAGAGACTTGTATGAAGAGAGCTCTTCATCACGAGCTTTAATAATGTCTTTATCGTGAATAGCTTCGAGCTTCAGGCGATCGATTTTGTGTTGACTCTCAATAGAGACTTCCGAGACTTTTCAGCTAAATGGACAAACACGTCATGTTGAACGTAAACGTCGTTGGTACATGCAATAGCGCTTTGTTTGACGTGTCCTGGAACGTGATGAACCGCCGGGACAAATTTCAAACCATCAAAGCATATTTTTGGAAAAGTGGCCTTGAGCTCAGTAAGTCTTTCTGCTACCGATGGATCAGGTACAGGAGTGGGAGGAGTATTCCTGGAAACTACAGATGTTTTATGGGGTTTTCGAGATTTGCTGGTTCTTGATGAACCAGAATGTTCATCTCGGTGGGCCTCAGGCTGGGACCCCTTCTGCGTAGACTTCTCCCTGCCTTGCTCTGATTGAGAAGGATGATCGCGGGAATATGAGGACTGGCTTTTTCTACGATAAGTTGATTCTCGAGGGCGTTAGTCTCGGCCTCCAGAATCATCTCTGTCTCGAAGTTTGCCGGGGCCCGAATCCTGGCTAGAATGATGAAAAATAGATGACCCGCGAAGACAATCGAGTCCGTGAGTGCATCCCATGTCACTGCGTAGAATGAGAATAACGACAAGTTAGCAAAGAGTAGAGTGATGGCTAAAATTGAAGTGCAAGGTGAAGTACATGTGTCCGTGTGTGTCCTAGTGTTTCCCCCCAACAGACCAGTTTCTTTATCTCTACTTATAGGATTTTTTTCTCCATGAATATGGGTAATAGCGTCTGCACTGCCTCTCGGGGGCGAATGAAGCTTAAGGTCTTTCAGATCATCGAAGCCACAATTAAGCAAATTATCAGGAATAGTGAGGTTCGACAAGCCTTTCAAAGAACTCTCTAAGTGTTGAGGAGAAGCCTCTCTCGCCACCAGAGTGATTGTGATCTTAGAGGATCCACCCACCGTCTTCTTCCTTAAATTATAAGCCAATTTTTTCTTTCCCTTCGCGGGGGAGGCGTTATTTCGATATCATGAACCTCAGTTACCGGCTTCCGAGCGGGACTAACGTTATCACCCGGTACTTCGGGCTCTTTAGCTTCTCTAATATCGCCCTCCTTAGATGTGTTGGGAGCATCACATGTTGAAGGCCTCGCTGGCCTTTTGCCTTTGTCCAAAGCAGACCCGGTAATGGTGATGCCATGAGGAAGACTTCTCTGGCGACCTTCCACCAGCAGCCTGAATCTAGAGAGCGTTTATTTGGAAATAATAGATCTAATGTCCCGGTTTTCCATGGGAATAGCTCGGATAGCTTCATCGGTTTCGGAATACCCAGAGCCTTCAGGACGTGGGCTAATGCCTGTATAAGTAGAAAAAGAGCTCGAAAATGTGCAATTTCTGCCGAATGCAATTATTGATCCTGAAAAAAAACTTACTTCCTTCCACCTATCTCCTCGCAAGGTCAGAGGGATAGCGCATGTAGAACCACTCCTGCTTATACTGGGCGAATTTGCTCCACGCCTCGGTCTGAATTTGACACTTGTTGTGTGGCTCGAGAAATACAAAAGATGGGATGTCCGATCATCTCTTGAAACGATAAATACAGCGGATATCGCTAGGAGTCGGGGCATTAAAAGGACGCTCATAAAGAGAATGCACGTGCCGTATACGAACGCGTGACTTTTTGGATGTAATCGCGATAGAGCGATCTCAATATACTGTAACAGGTCACGAAGGAAGGAGTTGAAAGGCGGCACACTACCAATCCAGCACATAAATTTGTTGCAGGCCGTATATCCGACTGGGGGAAGGTGAGAACGATCTTGGCCTGATGGAACCAACATGTCGTCCAAAGGAATCCCATGTATTGAGCATATGCAATGAAGAGCGCTTTCATTAATTCTCGAAGCCTGAGAATTGTCCGGATTGTCTAGAAAGATCGCTGCATCCAAGGCATCGGGAGCCAAGTCGACGGATGTGATCGTGGGGCTCGGAATATCTTGTACAGGAGAAGTCGACGGATTCGAAGTTCCAACTACTTCATATTGAGAAGTTAGCTTGGGTCTGTCTGAGACTGTGGCAGAGCTGGACTTTCTAGACATCTCTAATGAATGTCGGATCTGATGAAACATCTGTTTAAACTATACTTGAAAAACGATCGCCATTAGACATAACAACAAAAATATCCCCCTCCCCGTGTGGTGTGTGAAGTAGTGAAACCGTTCAAGTATAAGTGCCAAAGAATTACAAGTCGTAAAGTGGATGAAATAAAGTTAAGCTTTGAACTTTTGTCTTCGAAGATCGTCATCGCTAACCGTCTCTGAGAGCTTGTTGTACGATGGTTTCTGTTTTGAGCTCGACATCGGCACTGAATGTGGAAGGTTATTATCTGTTTTAATCAAGTTAAATTCATGTTTATAGTTGTCAAAACAAGGGAGTTATCAGTCTGAATTATCCGATATGCTTGATTACTTAAGTCCTAGTCCTTGTTCACTGTCATATTATCGGGCATAGGAAGTAACTTAAGTCAACATGCATTATGTTCGAGTTGAGATGGTTTTGACTGTTGTGGCCTACTACCGGACTTAATTCCGAACGACATGGTGGAGACTCGACTATTTATTGCCTACTTCACTCCTCTACATTCCCTCTCCACCTTCGACATGCGGCAAGTCATGTCGTACCACGGCCAGCGCGAGCCACATTGCTCGGCACGTTGAACCCAACTCCAACTTCCTTTCTGCACTCCCTCTCAACCGCTTGGCATAGATGAGTCATTTGGCAAGTCACGTCGAGCTGCATCGCTCGGCACCTCGCCCTCAACTCCTACTTCTCTCCTGCACTCACTGTTACCTCGTTCGGCATAAGGGAGTCGTGCCGAGCCATGGTCATACTGAGCCACATCGCTCTGCATGCTAAACCCACCTTTAATTTCACTCCTACACTCCCTCTCCATTGATCGGCATGCGGAAGTCATGCCGAGCCATAGCCATACATCTTCCTCCAACTCTTTTCTTCAAACAAACTAAATACCTTCCTAGATGGCCAGTCGATCACCACTTCAACTTGCACGCCGCCCTCGACCAATAGTCCCTACCCTCACTGATTTCTACTGGGCCACACCCTCTTCCTTCTTCCTCTCCATCTAATCCTAAAGCACGTCTAAACGAATAGATTCATCCTCCTTATCTACATGACTTTCATTATCCACGAGTTAAAGGAAGGACGTGAATTTGAATCTTGTACAAAACCCCTACTTGAAGAAAGTCGAACAATTGAGAGATCCTGTAACATCCCTGAAATTTTAGTTAAGATAATTTGATAATTAATTTAATTTTTGAAATTAAGTTGTGAATTTAATTATGGATTGATTAGAGAATTTCTAGAATAAATAAAAATTTTGGATTATAAATAGAATTTGATTTGGAATTTAAGAATAAGTATTTATAAATAAAAAATTAGACTTAAAAATAAATGGGTTGAAGATAAAATAGAATTAAAAGCTTTAAATTAATAAAAAATTTGGCTTCTAAATTTTTAATTATATTGATATTTGGAAACTGCAATTTAAGAATTAATGTAATCATCTTCGAAAGGATATTTTTAAGATAAATTCTTTCATATAGATAAATATGATTATTGTTAGTCTGTAATCAAGATTTTTAAATCATTCTTTTTTAAAAAAAACAAAAGTTGGGCAAATAAAAATAATATATATATATATATGTATGAATGGAAAATAAATAAGAATATATTTATGTACTAAACTAAATTAAGATTAAATGTAAAAATCTAAGTGAGATAGAATTTCATTTTGTGCAAATGAAAGTATATTTGCATAAAGGTTAAAAACAAATTGACAAAAATATATAAACACAATTTAGTTTACTTATGACATTTGTAAGAAGATTAATATATGTATATAACTAGAACTGTAGACATAATATAATTTACTTTCAAACCATTTTTTTTTAATAAGTTGTATATGTACAATTAATAGAAAATGCATAGATATAAACACGTTTTTTAAATTAAAATAAAGCAAGGTTTAAAATACAATTCGTAAATTAATTTAGAGGAAGGGGATTTAAACAAAAAAATTCTTGTTTAGGACATTTGTAAAATAAGGAGATAAGTAATATTACAAGTGTTAGTCTATGATACAAGTGGAAATTAATTTAATTAAAAAATTTATAAAGTTTAATAAAAGTTTATTAGAGAAAACAATGCATGTTTTCTCAGATTTCAAATCTGGAAAACATAAGCAGGAGATCAAAACAAAAAAAATTCACCTCAAACAAAGGTCGTCTCAACATCTAAAAACCTGGAAGATAAGACGAAAAATCAAGTGACTGTTCTAATGATCCAGAATAGATTCAAACTTGAAAGTTGCAATACAAACCGAGTATAGATTAAAATCAAATATGGAAAATCGAAGAAAGCAATCAAACCAAAGCCTGCAAGTTCATTTCTTCAATCTGGAATCAACTCAAAAGCATGCAAGCATTCTTCTTCAATCTGCCTGCATGCATTCTTAAATCTTAAGACAATCAAAAACAAAAGCAAACTTGGAAAATCAATGCAAAGGATCAGTGGATCAGAGAGAAAAAAAACAAAACTGAAGCATCTCAGTATTAAAACCCAGTTACAGGCAAATTCAACAACTCAGCAAATTAAATTCGAGATTCAGTTTCAAATTGACTCAACTAAGCATGCAACTCATCTTGATTTAAACAGAAATAAGATGCAATGCAACTCAATTTAAAGATCAACATCAAAAATTTCCAGGCAAAATAATTTGTTCCTGTTCTCTCCCTTGTTCTTGTCCAGTTGAGCAAACTTTATTTCTAAAAACCCATCTTCTTGACTCTGATTTATGTAGTGAAAATGCCTTGGCAATTGATGATTTAATATGAATATATCTACAAGTATATCTGTGTATATTTATGTGTGTAATTGGAAGCATGCATGTCAGTATATATGTATTTACACACCTCTGCGGATATAACAGGTTTAAAAATCTTTATAAAAAGATTCATATCTTTTTATCCAAACAAATTTAGGCTATGGTTTCTACAGAAAAATTGTTTATAAGAATGTAAATTCATTTTTAAGAAGTGTTTCCAGTAGAATTATTTGGAAAATATTGCAATTATTTAAAATTACAGTGAAATCTCTTGTAAACAGAAATATCAACGAAAACAATTTCAAGTTTTAATTGTATATTTAAATTCGTGTGGGAAAATCATGATTTTTAATATACATATTAAAATTTTTAAGTTTGTAAATGGTAAGGAATCGAGAGTTGAACTGAATTGGGGGTTGTATCATTTTTTGGCGATCACGATGGCATTGGACCTCGGGGTGGTGACTGGAGGAAGGTTATAGCTTGGTGGTTGAAGGAAAAATGGTTGTTGGATTGTTCGTAGACCGTCATGGTTGAACGTTGATAAAATAGGGTTTTGATCACAGTTGTGTTCGAAGAGGAAGATGCGGCAATGTCGTCGACTGTGGTGCATCAAGTTCAATCGCACCCAGGGGAAAGTGTTCGTGAGTCATCATAGGAACCTTGGTCGCGATGTCGGGGATGCAGATGGCTGGGGTCATTGGAGATGGTGGTCTTTACGATGAGTATTGGGTTCCTGGTGGGAGCCGATGAGCTCGATTGGGCTTTGGCATCGATTTCTTCGAACTGGAATATCGTCTTGGTCAGTGAAGTCGATGGCGACTTGTGGAGGGGTTCGGCGACGATCAGAGATGATCGGAATAATGGTGCATGTGCACGAGTGTCGGATTGTGTCTGGATGAAGTTGTTTGGGGGGAAGAAGCCTTTGTCTCGAGTCATTGCTCGAGTTGATTCATGAGTGTCTCGAAGTAGCAAGTTGTGTAGGGGAACCTGATGTAAGTCTCGGGTAGAATAAGATTTGGCTCGGGTTTATAAAATTGAGTAAAAACAGTTTTCTTTATTCTTTAAAACAAATCAAGTTTATTTTAAACAAATTTTTGGTTAAAGCAAGTTCTTTTGTGTATGTTAATTCCAAGTTTTGAATTTGGTTAAAAGGATAAATTACTTTATAAGAATTTTGCAAAGATTATTTATTTAAGATTTAAATGATCAATTTATAAATAAATAAAGATGAAATATTTTTATCTTTTAATTAAATATTAACGATTGGTTAATATAAGTAATCAAAGGTAAATTAATTGTTAGTTAAAGAATAACTAATTTAAATGGTTAAAGGTTAATTACTTAATGAATAATTTATTTATAAATTAAAGATTAATTAAGTGATTAAAGAATAAGTTGCTTAATAATTAAAGGTTAATTAATTAAGATAATTAATTAAGAAAAGATTAATTAATGAAGGTGATTTAGACTTAATCAATTGTAATTAATGATAATTAATCATTGATTAAAGATAATTGATGAGAGTAATTATGTGGTTAATTAATTTAAACCACACGATTTATTCATCTTAATTAAAGATGTTTTATTGTTATTGAATGTTGTGTATTGGATTGATATCTCTGTTATGTGATTGTGATGCTATGAAATATGAATTGCTTTGTGCTGAATTGTGATATTTTTTTTTGATTCGTTCCTGTGTGAATGTGAAAACCCTTGGCCATAAAACGGCATTCGAATTTCGATGCGACAGGGAGTCGGATTCCAGTTGGTAATCCGAAACCCACATCGAATCGTAATGGTGAATCTTTATGATTGATAAATTTACTCTATCTGTGAATCTGTGAATGAAGATAAGCGTTATGGATTTTACCGCTTATCGAGATTGATATGAGTGAATCTGTGATGATTGATGATGTTGCACTATTGTGTGAAACCCCTGGACTACACCACACACACACAAATTTGGATTTCACGAGGAAATCGGTTAAGTCATGGATATTTGAATTTAATTCAAAATAGTTTTAAAAGTTGAATTTTAAATCCAAATGTTTTTGGAAATAAAATTGGGTTAAATATGAAAAGTTTTTGAAAAGGGGTTTTGAGGATAAAAGTTATTTTTAATAACTTGATAAAGTTTTGGAATTTAAATAATTTGATTTAAATTTGAATTCAAGATTTGAAATTGGAATCTGTGTTTGGAAACTATGGTTTAAAATGGTTATACAAGTTATAAAGGTGTTTATATGGGTTTTAAACCATTTTAAAAGTGGTTTTTTGAGAATTTGAATTCAACCCAAGTTTTATACTTGAAAGGCTCTAGCTTGTGCAAATCTAATCGGATTTTTCTGAGACGAAAACTATTTGTTTTCAATTAATAATAGCTTTCATATAAGGAAAGGGTTTCCAATTTGTGTTGAAAGGTTTCAAATCGAATTGAAATAGTTTCGCAAAACTATTAACTAATCTTTGTGAAAGATAGTCAAACCTTGATTTGAAATTGAAGAGCGTTTTAAATGGTGTATCTTTTATATAAAAGATTTGGAATGGAATTGTTTTATGGAAATGATGTTGAAAGCTATGAATTGAATATTTGATTTAAAGATTGGATGAGTTAATCCAATTTGAAAGGAAAATGGTTTTAAAAAGGGCTATGAATGAATCTTTGTCAGAGATTGGTGAAGTTTGTTTTCAAATTGGAAAGGGGTCTGAAAAGCGTATCTTTTGTATAAAAGATTTGAATTGGAAAGATATTAATGAATCTTTGAGAAAGATTGGGAAACTTTGTGAACTTTGTGAAGTGAATCTTTTGTTTAAAAAGATTTGTAAATGGTAATTTATTTAAACCATTTGAAAGTAAAGTTTTGGGTAATAAGTTGTGACTTAACTGAGATCCCATATCCATATGTTTTTTTAAATATTGCGCTCACTATTCGGTTTAGCCGAGAGAGGACTTTGTGTCATATATCCCATTCCGAATAGTGATACGACGAAATAGATAGCATTCGAAAATGGTGGTGAAGACCGTGTGTCTTCGAGAACGATAGGATAAACTATCGAACGACTCTGCACTGCATAGCTACGTTATAGAGATCTCCATATGTGATGGGGAGTCCGATCGGGATTGGGGATACCCGGATTGCAAGGCTTCTTTGGAAGTGCCTTCGGTTCTGTTCGAACCCAGAACAGACTTGTATGGATGTGTGTCTGACGTTACACTTTGAGATGTAAAGCTGGTTTCTATCAAATACATTTCTATTTGGTGACAGAGATTTATTCTCTTAGCTTAACACCCTTCTCCGAGATGTACGAGCTTAGAGGTTATGTAGTTGATGGTTGCTAGTGATACATCCCTAATTTGGTAATGTGGCATACGAAGTGCTGCTGATCATTTGTTGATCGAAGCATGGCTTTGTAAAAAAGCATAGCTTGTGGACGAAACTTCGTCGAGCCTCACAACCCGGAAATGGTCGAAACATGAATATTGCGCCAAGGTTTTTAGGGGTCGCGCCCCTAGGGTATGTCCATTTCCTTCTGGATAAGAGGTGGTATCATGGTATGGAGTCCAGATATTTAATCTATGTGGTTACTGCAAATTTATTACTTTGTGGTTGTTGGTTGTCGGGATCCCGGAATAAAGGTCGGTAACGACTGGGGATGGCATAGCTCGTGTGTTAGTTACCTAGTTACAGCTTGGTTAAAGCGTGAGGTAGCGTCGGCCTTGTTTAGCACAGATCCGGTTAGGTTCTTGGTGGCGTCCTTCCAAAGGCGTTCCATTTTGGTGTGGGAAGTTCCTTTGCCTTACGATTTGTTGGAAATCCAATCATTCGGTACGCTCTCTTTACGATTTAAATTGTATAACCTACCATTGTTAAATAGTAGCTATAGCAGGCATACAGACAAATTGTGGTATGTTGGCTAAGATTGATATTATACTTTCGAAATATTTTCTGCACTATGCATTAATAATAATATCAAATGGTTTTTGCGTATCAAGCATTTTTGACCGTCTAAGGATAAATCTCCTCCAAGTGTGCGATTGCATTGTGTGTGTGGCAGGAGGCCTTATGGCAGTTTCATTTTCCAAAAAGCATTGCGGTTTTCAATCTTTTATTATTGATAAACTGTTTTTGTTTGCTCATACGAGTCCCATGACTGACCTGGAATTTATTGTTCCCTTCCTAAACTCTGGGTGCCCACAATATTCCACACAGGCAGTCTAGAATTTGATTTTTCAGATAGTTAGATAGTAGATACCGATTTGGTAGCCTTCATCGTTCGGTTTGGTATTCTTTGGAGTCTTTGGAGTGCATGGGCTACACTTTCTTATCTTTATGCAACCTTGATGGTGGTTCGAGCTAGTGGTTTGGAGTTTTGGTAGTTGCAGTTTGATATTGGAGTTATCTCTTTTTCTATTTGTTTTCCGCTGTTGTTTATTGTCTCTGATATTCTTGTATCATATTGATATCATTGTTGTATATCATTGGATATTGTATTCACTGGAGTTGTATATGATATTCATTTCTTTTCTTCCGCTGTGTTGTTATACTTAATGTGTTATAAGCTCCGGCGAGTCAGATTCGGCGTTTGAATCTGCGGCATTCGAGTACAAGTGAAGTACGGTTGCCGATTTTCGAAGGCCGAGTTAGGAACTTTATCAGTGGTTTCAGAGCTGAAGGTTGAAACTTTAGCTCGGGAGTATAACACAATAGGTAACTCATTATAGATAGGGTGAAGTATACCTAGAATGAATATATTCCCTAAGATATCCGTTTGAATGCCTCAGTAAATTCTCTTACTATCCACTGATAGTGAGTATGAGTGCACGAAGAGGACGAGATAGGGGACTGGGGAGTACCACTACAAATGGTCAGTACCTTGCAATAGAGGAAATAACTTTCTCTATCAGTCTCCTTTGATTCGTCTTTTCAATTCTTTGATGATTCCTAACAGCTTCAGGAAGAAGCTTTGATATATTTGCATGGGACACAAACTCCAGATGGGTCAGAATTGTTTGATTGGATGAATTGTTTGCTTTGGTTGCTATGGTTGATAAGTATACTCTGCTTAAACTAAAAAGCTTTGGGATTGTATCCATATATCCGTCTATTCTTCGGGGTCCAGATATATTCTACGAACGGTTAGTTATCCCTTCGAACTAACCAATGCCCTGCATATTTTGTGGATCTGATAACCCAATTGTTTCGTAGTTGAATAAGTTGGTTCTCATATTTGTTGATATTCTGATTTGGTAAGCCGAATGCAGAATAAATATTTCAATCTGATCTGATCAATCATTTCTTTATCTATTATCTGTTCTTTGTTGCCTCCCTAGCAAATTTCGTGGACGAAATTTTCTTAAGGAGGGGGATCTGTAACATCCTTGAAATTTTAGTTAAGATTGATAATTAATTTAATTTTTGAAATTAAGTTGTGAATTTAATTATGAATTAATTAGAGAATTTCTAAAATAAATAAATTTTTTGGATTATAAATAGAATTTGATTTGGAATTTAAGAATAAGTATGATGAATTCTTTCATATAGATAAATATGATAACTATTAGTATGCAATCAAGATTTTTAAATCATTCTTTTTTTTAAATACAAAAGATGTGCAAATAAAAATAATATACATATGTATGAATAGAAAATAAATATGAAAATATTTATGTACTAAACTAAATAAGTTTAAATGTAAAAATCTGTGTGAGATAGAATTTTATTTTGTGCAAATGAAAATATATTTGCATAAAGGGTTAAAAACAAATTGACAAAAATATATAAACACAATACAGTTTACTTATGACATTTGTAAGAAGATTAATATATGTATATAACTAGAACTGTAGATATAATATAATTTACTTTCAAATCATATTTTCTTTAATAAGTTGTATAAGTACAACTAATAGAAAATGCATAGATATAAACATGTTTTTTAAATTAAAATAAAGCAAGGTTTAAAATACAATTTGTAAATTAATTTAGAGAAAGGGGATTTAAACAAAAAATTCTTGTTTATTACATTTGTAAAATAAGGAGATAAGTAATATTACAAGTGTTGGTTTATGATACAAGTGGCAATTAATTTAATTAAAAAATTTATAAAAAGTTTAATAAAAGTTTATTAGAGAAAACAATGCATGTTTTCTCAGATTTCAAATCTGGAAAACATAAGCCAGGAGATCAAAACAAAAAAATTCACCTCAAACAAAGATCGTCTCAACGTCTAAAAACCTGGAAGATAAGATGAAAATTCAAGTGGTTGTTCTAATGATCCAGAACAGATTCAAACTTGAAAGTTGCAATACAAACTAAGTATAGATTAAAATCAAATCTGGAAAATCGAAGAAAGCAATCAAACCAAAGCCTGCAAGTTCATTTCTTCAATCGGGAATCAACTCAAAAGCATGCAAGCATTCTTCTTCAATCTTCCTGCATGCATTCTTAAATCCTGAGACAATCAAAAACAAAAGAAAACCTGGAAAATCAATGCAAAGTACAGAGGATCAGAGAGAAAAAAAACAAAACTGAAGCATCTCAGTATTAAAACCCAGTTACAGGCAAATTCAATAACTCAGCAAATTAAATTCTAGCTTCAACTTCAACTTGACTCAACTAAGCATGCAACTCATCTTGGTTTAAACAGAAATAAGATGCAATGCAACTCAATACAAAGATCAACATCAAAAATTTCCAGGCAAAAGAATTTGTTCCTGTTCTCTCCCCTGTTCCTACCCAGGTGAGCAAACTTTATTTCTAAAAACCCATCTTCTTGATTCTAATATATGTAGTGAAAATGCCTTGGCAATTGATGATTTAATATGAATATATCTACAAGTATATCTATGTATATTTATGTGTGTAATTGGATGCATGCATGTCAGTATATAAGAATTTTAAAAAGATTATTTATTTAAGATTTAAATGATAAATTTATAAATAAATAAAGATGAAATATTTTTATCTTTTAATTAATTAAGAAATTAATGATTGGTTAATATAAGTAATCAAAGATAAATTCATTTTTAGTTAAAGAATAATTAATTTAAATGGTTAAAGGTTAATTACTTAATGAATAATTTATTTATAAATTAAAGATTAATTAAGTGATTAAAGGATAAGTTACTTAATAATTAAAGGTTAATCAATTAAGATAATTAATTAAGAAAAGATTAATTAATGAAGGTGATTTAGACTTAATCAATTGTAATTAATGATAATTAATCATTGATTAAAGATAATTAATGAAAGTAATTATGTAGTTAATTAATTTAAACCACACGATTTATTCATCTTAATCAAAGATGTTTTATTGTTATTGAATGTCATGTATTGGATTGATATCTCTGTTATGTGATTGTGTTGCTATGAAATATAAATTGCTTTGTGCTGAATTGTGATTTTTTTTGATTTGATCCTGTGTGAATGTGAAAACCCTTGGCCGTAAAACCACATTTGAATTTCGATGCGATAGGGAGTCGGATTCCAGTTGGTTATCCGAAACCCACTTCGTATCGTAATGGTGAATCTTTATGATTGATAAATTTACTCTATCTGTGAATCTGTGAATGAAGATAAGCGTTATGGATTTTACCGCTTATCGAGATTGATATGAGTGAACCTGTGATGATTGATGATGTTGTACTATTGTGTGAAACCCCTGTACTAAACCATACACACACAAATATTGATTTCACGAGGAAATCGGTTGAGTCATAGATATTTGAATTTAATTCAAAATAGTTTTAAAAGTCGAATTTTAAATCCAAACGGTTTTGGAAATGAAATTGGGTTAAATATGAAAAGTTTTTGAAAAGGGGTTTTGAGAGTAAAAGTTATTTTGAATAACTTGATAAAGTTTTGGAATTTAAATAATTTGATTTAAATTTGAATTCAAGATTTGAAATTGGAATCTGTGTTTGGAAACTATGGTTTAAAATGGTTATACAAGTTATAAAGGTGTTTATACGGGTTTTAAACCATTTTAAAAGTATTGTTTTGAGAATTTGAATTCAACCCAAGTTTTATACTTAAAAGGCTTTAGCTTGTGCAAATCTAATCGGATTTTTTCGAGACGAAAACTATTTGTTTTCAATTAATAATAGCTTTCATATAAGGAAAGGGTTTCCAATTTGTGTTGAAAGATTTCAAATCAAATTGAAATAGTTTTGAAAATGTTAACTAATCTTTGTGAAAGATAGTCAAACCTTGATTTGAAATTGAAGAGCACTTTAAATGGTGTATCATTTATATAAAAGATTTGGAATGGAATTGTTTTGTGGAAATGATTTTGAAAGCTGTGAATTGAACTTTGATTTAAAGATTGGATGAGTTAATCCAATTTGAAAGGAAAATTGTTTTAATAAGGTCTATGAATGAATCTTTGTTGAAGATTGGTGAAGTTTGTTTTCAAATTGGAAAGGGATCTGAAAAGCGTATCTTTTGTATAAAAGATTTGAATTGGAAAGATATTAATGAATCTTTGTGAAAGATTGGGAAACTTTGTGAACTTTGTGAAGTGAATCTTTTGTTTAAAAAGATTTGTAAATGGTAACTTGTTTAAACCATTTGAAAGTAAAGTTTTGGGTAATAAGTTGTGACTTAACTGAGATCCTATATCCATATGTTTTTTTTAAATATTGCGCTCACTATTCGGTTTAGCCGGAAGAGGACTTTGTGTCATATAACCCATTTCGAATAGTGATACGACGAAATGGATAACATTCGAAGATGGTGGTGAAGTCTGGGTGCCTTCGAGAATGATAGGATAAACTATCGAATGACTCTGCACTGAGTAGCTACGGTATAGAGATCTCCATATGTGATGGGGAGTCCGATCAGGATTAGGGATACCCGGATTGCAAGGGCTTCTTTGGAAATGCCTTCGGTTCTGTTCGAACCCAGAACAGACTTGTATGGATGTGTGTCTGACGTTACACTTTGATATGTAAAGCCAGTTTCTATCAAATACAATTCTATTTGGTGGCGAAGATTTATTCTCTTAGCTTAACACCCTTCTTTGAGACGTACGAGCTCAGAAGTTATGTATTTGATGGTTACTAGTGATACATTCCCAATTTGGTAATGTGGCATATGAAGTGTTGTTGATCATTTGTTGATCGAAGCATGGCTTTGTAAAAAAGCATAGCTTTGTGGACGAAACTTCGTCGAGCCTCACAACCCGGAAATGGTCGAAACATGAATATTGCGGCAAGGTTTTTAGGGGTCGCGCCCCTAGGGTGTGTCCATTTCCTTCTGGATAAGAGGTGGTATCATGGTATGGAGCCCGGATATTTAACCTATGTGGTTACTGCAAATTTATTACTTTGTGGTTGTTGGTTGACGGGATCCCGGAATAAAGTCGGTAACGACTGGGGATGGCATAGCTCGTGTGCTAGTTAACCTATGTTGTTTTTGTTTGCTCCTACCAGTCCCATGACTGACCTGGAGTTTATTGTTCCCTTCCTAAACTCTGAGTGCCCACAATTTTCCACACGGTCAGTCTAGAGTTTGATTTTTCATATAGTCAGATAGTAGGTATCGATTTGGTAGCCTTCAACATTCGGTTTGGTATTCTTTGGAGTCTTTGGAGTGCATGGGATGCACTTGCTTATCTTTGTGCAACCTTGATGGTGGTTAGAGCTAGTGGTTTGGAGTTTTGGCTTTGGAGCATTGGATTGGAGTTGCAGTTTAATATTGGAGTTATCTCTTTTGCTATTTGTTTTCTGCTGTTGTTTATTGTCTCTGATATTCTTGTATCATATTGATATCATTGTTTTATATCATTGGATATAGTATTCATTGGAGTTGTATATGATATTCATTTCTTTTCATCCGCTGTGTTGTTATACTTAATGTGTTATAAGCTCCGACGAGCCAGATTCGACGTTTGAATCTGTGACATTCGAGTACAAGTGAAGTACAGGTGCCGATTTTCGAAGGCCAAGTCAGGAACATTATAGATCCATACCTAGAAGAATGGGTCGAAGTCTAGTGAAGTGCTCGATTTGGAATTAGAATCAACTCAGGCTTGTTGTTAAGGGCAGTCGAGAGGCAACGTATCAGATATGGAAGGGAAAGGGATGTTGAGGTGTTAGCAGGAGTTTGATGGGAGATGAGTTCGAAAGCCTTGTAGAGTGGAGGTAAAAGTAAAAGGGGGAAAGAGGAGAAGTGTTGGGTTATATAGGAAGAGGGAACGCGAATAGACAGTGACCGGTAGAACCGGTCAAGGCACCTCGGTCGTTCGGCATCCAATGCCTCGTTCGGCATTCAAGGGCTCGTTTGGCATTCAGGGGCTCACTCGGCATCCAATGCCTTGTTCGGCATTCAAGGCCTCGTTTGGCATTCGATGCCTCGTTAGACATTCAGGAGATCATACGAAATCACTATCGAGAGGATGGAACAAGGGTTCAAAGAAAAGCGTGGAGTGCTCACGGTTCAAAGCGCATCATGTTGGTCCACACGATATACTTTGGGGGGCAAGTGTTACCCGGTTTTTTGACGATGTAACAAGAGGCTAGGCATAGATTCCTTGGTCGGCACAGGCTTCGTTCGGTGCACCTTCCCTCGCTCGGCATGGAATGGTCGCTCGGCATGAATCCTCGCTCGACATAGAAATGTCACTCGGCATGAAGCCTCGTTCGGCGTGAAGCCTCGCTCGGCATAGAAAGGTCGCTCGGCATTAATGCCGCGTTTGACACAGAGGGGTCGGTCGCCATATTGCCTCGTTTAGCATAGAAGAGTCGCTTGGCATGGAAGGGTCAATCGGCATGATGCTTCATTCCGTATAAATGAGTCGTTCGGCACAGCACCTCGTTCGGCATATGAGTGAAGTTCAATATGCATCCCTCGCTCGGCATACGAATTCCATTCGGCTTGGATGTGTGGCTCGGCATACGAGTGTCGTTCGGCATGGGACCTCGCTCGACATTCTCTAGTTCAAACAACTCGCTCGGCAATTGTCGTTCGGCATCTATGGCTCGGTGCGCAGAAGTTACTTACCACGGGCCGAGGTACCTTATTCCTAGGCCCATGAGGGAAGTCCGACCCATCTTCGTCTTTAAATAGAAGGGCAGGGGCACAGTGAAATGGACCCTTTTAGGGAGAACACTAGGGAGACTCTGCTCCATTCAAGACTTAGTCTATTTCATTTAGCACTTGTATTCGAGTGATTATAATGCAGATTATATCTGTATTCAATCACTTGTGAAAGCAATAAAGATCAAAACTCAAAGTGGACGTAGGCAGTTACGCCGAACCGCTATAAATCCTGTGTTCTTGTTTTTGCATTTAAAGCATACAATTCTCTGTTTTAATTTACTTTCTTCATTAATCTCTCTACACAATCTTTCTCAAAGGTGTTAATGACCAATTCTGGTGCTAACAAATTTTAATTCATTTCCGAAGTTTCTATATTAAAATACTTTGGAAATTTACTTAAGCTCATAGAGTTTCACTATAAGATTTTCCTTATAAAAATCATCTCCGATAAATAAACTCCGTTTACAAATCTCAAGAGGATTTATGAGAAAATTTTATTCATTTCAAAACTATATATATGTGCTAAGTATTTTTCAAGAATAATAATTTATTTTTAAAACATGTTTTAGTAATTATTTAAAATATCAAAACACTTTAAATAAAACAACGATAATTGATTCCCGACTCTTTTTTAAATAAAACTAATAAATTTACAAGGCTGACTGTCAAAATTAGAATTTTATTTTAATAAACATTAAATATTTGAAAAACTAGATTTTTCGAAATATCTAAATCTAAATAATAGTTTTTATACTACATGGTTAAATAAATAAAAATCCCATTTAAAAAAATTTAATTTCTCGACAAAAATCTATTTTAAAAATCCAGTATTGCCAATTTCAATTTATAAATCCCTCTCGATTCATATCACATCGACTACGTTTCATTTTCACCTTATTTATAAATATCGTTTATAAATTTACAATTTCCCTGAGATTCACTTGTTTATAGAACTAATTTCTTTCATAGAATTTCCTTTATTTTTCAATCTATTTTAAATATCTATTTTAACTTCTTTTCCATATTTTTAGAAATATTATTCTAAAATCCATTGTTTAAAATCCTATATATAAATTATTTTAAATCTTTATTTAAAATAATTTTGTGAATAGTTAAGTAGAACTCAAAATCAATTATTGTTTTATCCAATCGATTTCTTTTAAAATAATACCAAATTCGATATAAATACTTTAATATTCAAAATCTTCTTTTTAATTCTTTCAAATTTAAAAAATAATATTTACGGTATTTGAATTACCAAAATTTTGGCCAGTGCTACTGTAGCATACAGACATTCAAATCACACAACAATCTATAACAGATTATTCAATTCCACCATATATTACTATATATGAAAAACAATCAATATATGTATATATATTTCAGGAATCTAGTTGGATCCCTCCAACCTGTTTCTCTGCATCCACGGATGTTAGACAAACATAAAATACCAATCCCGCTTTGAGGCGGGATACCGCGGTAATATAGGGTCATCCGCTGTTATGTGGGGCGTATACTGTCTCATCCACTCTAATAGACGGGAAATATATCCAACTACTAATATAAACACTACAACTATGTAATTATATTTTTTTTTTGAAAAAGATCAAACACTTTATTGACAATGATAAAACATTACAAACACTATATACACAATAAACAAATCAACATATATATGGCCCATACACCCACAACCATTGCCCTAAACACTCTGCGAAAACTTCATAAAACTTGTCTTCTCATGGCGGCTCATTTTCTCTACCAGGCAAGTCTTCCTCTCTTTCAACAATAGCGATAATACTATCGGTGCGTCTGGACATTCTAGAGCTCTCAGCTTCATCATCTTCTCCATCAATCATGTATCTTGAGGATGATGCTGTGTTTGGGAAATTAGGGTTCGGGGTCAAGCTAAGGTTATTATCAACTCGCAGAGGTAAAATCTCCCATTTTACGATGATATCATCAGGATTAGTCATACTATTACTGAAAAACTTGGATCTATTAATGATGAGGTCACGAACATTGGATTTTATGATATTGCAAACCGTGATTTTATCTATATTTTCATTGTTAAAAATGATAGAATTCCTTCTTTTCCAAATGAACCAGATAGAGGAGCTAAGCGCAGCTATTATGATATCCTTCTTAATGTTGTTAGCTGCAAATTTCTGAGTTATGTAGGCAATGGCATCTATGATAGAAGTATGAAAGTTTCTATGTGTTATAGGGTCACCCATCATGATTCTGATCCAACACCACACATGCTTAGAAAAGGAACAGTTAAAAAATAAACGATTGCAAGTTTCCACTTCTCTTTTGCACAGAACACAAACATCATCTTCAGTCACACCTTGCATTTTTAATTTGTCCTTTGTAGGTAGGAAACTGAAAATAGCTCTGTATAGACATACATTCATTTTTGGGAGTGAGATGTTATTCCATATGATTTTGTAGTTGTTGATGTCCTGAAGTTTGGTTCTTAAATCATTCCATACATCATAGAAAGAAAATAGGCCATTTTTACTGCTTCTACAAAACCAATAGTCTTCTGTTTTGTCAAGATGAATGGGTACTTGCCTTATTATCTCACTTATATTTCCAAGATATGAGATGTTTTCAGGCCTCCAAATATTACCAGATATAATTTGATCTGCCTTGTGATTATGACCTCTTGAGTATGACAAAGTTTCATGCCCCAGTTTCTCCAATAAAGTTGAACCATTAATCCATGGTATAAACCACAAGCTTGTAGATTTACCATCCACAATTCTTCTATCAATTAGCTTTTGTGCATCTTTTCTATGGTATAGCATTTTTTCCAAGTGCATGAGAAATTGTTATTAAAATTAGATTCCCACAGTGTTTCATTATTAGCATATTTCACATTCAGCCACTTGGCACTGTATGTTGAAATATTAAGAGTCTCCCAAATTCTTTTGATGCAGAAAGTAATGTCTATATCTGACAGTTTTTTCAGCCCCATTCCACCTTCAGATTTAACACTAGTAACTGTTTCCCATGGAACAATACTCTTTTTACCCTTCCAGATAAATTGTTTGCATAACTGATTGATTTTTTGGATAGTTAAGCTAGGTAGCATAAAACACTGCATCCAAAAACTGACCATAGGATAAACTATAGCCTTAATCAATTCAATTCTTCCTGGAACTGTGAGAAATTTGCACTCCCAACCTTGCATCTTATTTAACACTCTATCAATCGGTTGTTTACAATTTGAGTTTCTAATATATGTCACAGATAAGGGTAACCCAAGATATCTAATAGGTAATTCTCCTTCTTGAATATCCAGAATGTTAAGCACTTGATCCTTGTTATTGCAAAACTTATTGAAAAAAACTTGAGTCTTGAGATTATTCATTTCCAAGCCAGTGACTCTTTTTAATTTCTTGAAACAATTCTTAACAGCTTTAGCTCCAATTACAGTTGCATTTATGAAAATTAATAGATCATCTGCATAAATTAGATGTGTTATGTTAGAATTGTTCTTGATAACTGATTCCACTTTTCCTTTAATAGCTTTAGCATCCATCAACAAAGTGAAATATTCCATGCATAAAGTAAAAAGATAAGGGGATAAGGGATCTCCTTGTCTTAAACCATTGCTGCCAGTAAAATATCCCTTATGATATCCTTTAATAAAAAATGAAAAGCTAGGGGTACTTATCATTTCTTGAATAATTTTTACCCATTTGGCTGGAAAATCCATGCTTCTCATCATGTGTAAAATGAAATGTCTGTTTACTGAATCATATGCCTTTTTAAGGTCCACCTTTATGCACATTTTGTTACTACCATGCTTGTTAAAATTTTTGATGTGCTCATGTGCAATTATTATCCCATCTTTAATCTGCCTGTTTGGTAAGTAGGCTGTTTGATTATCAGATATCAATTCTCCAAGCACAAACTTCATTCTGTCACATAACATTTTAGATAGGATTTTATACAGCATGGAACAACAGGCTATGGGTCTGAAATCTGAAACAGATTCAGGGGTTTTAACTTAAGGGATTAAGGAGATAATGGTGTGATTAATTTCTCTCACTATTCCGCCATTGTCAAAGGAAGTCTGCATAGCTTCCAAAAGTGGTTTTTTAATTCATTCCAATGTCTTTTGTAGAATTTGGCATTAAAACCATCATAGCCAAGAGCAATATCATTATGCACACTGAAAATGGCTCTTTTCAGTTCTTTTTCATCAAATGCAGCATTAAGAAATATTTTTCCCCATTCATTTAATTTCCTTTTTGGTATAATTTTAGGGAATTGATTAATCATGTTGCCTCTATTGTATATGTTGGAAAAATACTTGACAACCTCTTCCTCCATTTCCTTTTGTGTTTTGACTACATCTCCATTTCCTTTTACAATGTTGTGGCAGCTGTTGATAAATCTCCTGATTGTTTGTTTTGCAAAGAAATATTTAGAACAACTATCATCCCACTTGATCCATTGACATTTTGATTTTTGTTTGTTATCAGTAGCTAACAGCTCCATACTTTTAGCCAGTTTCACTTGAGCATCATGCAAATTTTGTGCATTTAAGGAGTTATGGTCTGATTCTAGACCTCTTGCTTGCATTTTAATATTTGTGACTGTAAATCATTTTTTCCATTGCACCACTTTTTGATTTTTTTTTTGATGTTTTTCTGCATATGAATACAGTTGAATAACTGATTTCCTTCAGGGAAAACAAAACATTTTTCAACTGCTTCCTTATACCCCTCACATATAACCCAGTGATTCGTGAATTTAAAGGGTTTTGGACCTTCATATGTTTGAATGCAATTAAAGTGGAACATAATAGGTACATGATCACTTGTTGATAGATCTAAATATTTTGCATGAGATTTTTTGAACATGTTCATCCATTCAATGTTGCAGAAAATTCTATCGATCTTTGTAGCAATATTCTTGTTGGGCCCTGATCTTCATGAAAAGTTAACCCCTGAAATACTAATTTCTTTAACCCCTGCAGAGTTGATAAAATTGTTAAGCTCCTGAATGTTTCTGATTGTCAACTTTTTACCTCCCATTTTTTCCTTCAAAAACCTAACACAGTTAAAATCCCCTATGATGCACCAAGGTGTAATAAAAGTGTTAGCTTCCTTTTCCAGTTGTTTCCATAAACTTTTCCTTTCAGATTCAAGATTTAATGCGTAAATGACAGTAACAATGCATTGGGCCCCTGCAGTGTTATTTAGCATACAAGTAATGTGTTGTTTGCTCATAGAAATTACATAACTGCTCCAAATATCTGAATTAATCATAATAAGAATTCTGCACTTGTGATGATACTCAATGTTATTTATGCATGTCCATTTACTTCCCCAAGATTCCACATATAGCTGTAATTTATTGCTTCTCAATTTATTTTCAACTAAGCAAAACATAGAAGGTTTTTGTGAGAACACGATATTTTTTACCTCCAAAATATGTGCTGCCTTGTTAAGATCCCGCACATTCCAACACAAGATAGACATTATTTGGATGAACTTGCTTGACTCCTGGTCCTCATAGTGGGAGTCACACTTTCATGGATCACTTTGTTCTTTTTCTTTTCTTGAAAATTCTTGCCTTTCATTTCTGCAATTTCTTTTTCAAATTCAGGGTTAATGGATGTGAGGTTTTTAGGCATATTATTGGGTGGATTATCAGTTGAAGGGTATATGGGTTTGATACATGATTGAGATAGAGAAGATTCATCCACATTTGAGTCTTTCATGTCTTTCTGCACCTGAAAAGTATTAAACACAACAGTTGTTAGATCAGAAACTTGAGAAATTAAATTACTTAAGACAGGTTCAGTATGATTTAACAACTCCCTGCTGCAATATTTCTCTGATGATGATAAGGTGACCGAGGCTTTTGTCGATGACGTCAAAATAGTTGGATCCAGAGTAGTGGAACTCATAGGTGGTCCTCCTTCAATGTTTTAAATATGAGACATATCAGAAAGGTGAGTAGAGGGTCCCTTTGCAATTGTAGCAGCCATGCTGGTTTGTGGAGGTAAACCAGATACTACACATTCTTCTACAACAGTTGATGGCGAGGCAGCAATTGCAACTGCAGGCTCCTTTAAAGACTTCTGAACTGTCTCAATATTCAGATCATTCGTATCTGATGGAGAAACATCATTACATTTATTTGAATTATTAGTATTTAGTTTACTGAAAGCTTTGTCATATGTTGTATGATCTTGAACATTGGACTCATCAATTGTAATAACTTCTGCATTGTGATGCACTACTCCTTCTGAATTGATATAAAAAGTCTGCTGATTTGTATTATCCTCTGAAATTATACCCATGCTATTAGTCTCATGATTATTAGATGTAGACTTTGGTATCCATTTTTGCGTAAATGATATAGGGCACTCATTATCTGCATGACCAAAACATACACAGTTATGACAAACTGGAGGTATAAATTCATATTCAAAATTTTGCATAACACAATCACCTTTAGGCAGTTTAATTTGCACTTCTTTTTCAAATTTGAAGGATGCATCCACTTCAATAAGCATTCTGGCAAAGGCTATTCTGCTCCTATTTTTAGTACGTTCATCCATTGCAATAGGTCTTCCAATAGTGCTAGCAATTTTACACAGTGAAATGTGGTTCCAATATGCAAAATTGAGATTAGGAAATCTCACCCAAATAGGAATGGATAACAATAGATCTTTCTCATATTTGATAGAACTGTTCCATTTTTTCATAATGATAAACTTCCCATCCATCATCCATGGTCCTCCTTCTAGTATTTTGTTACAGTCTTCCGCTAATTCAAATTGAACTAAGTAGAAACCATTATCTCTAGCAATGACTTCGAATTTACCTTTTGGAAGCCACATTCTCCTTATGTATGCTTTAAAAAACATATAATACGGTCTTTTCCCCACCAAATAGATAAGAATTGAATTAGACCACATCTTCTCTGCCGATATCAGCTCCTCCTCTCTAATTATTGTCGTTTTCCTGTCATTAACAATTACTGGATCAAAGAATTGCATGGTTTCACCTTGTTTCTTTTCCTTAACCAAATCGCACCAACTTTTAGGTGTGGCCTTAGAATTAATAGCAAACACACCCGATCCATCAGATGTCCTATTCGCCTTCATCCGATTCATCATCTTCGCACCAGAAAAACGAGGATTCATCACCTTTGACCGATCCAACACCTTTGACCGATCCGCCTTTTGCCCAGCCGCCAGCTTCTTCCTCCGATCCGACACCTTTGTCCATCCCTCTTCCTCTACATCCTCCCCTCCTAGATCTGAACCAGCTGATTATGACGCCATTATTAAATCCTAAGAATTTATAAGATATTTCTATTCAACTGATAATCAAATATCAACTCATCCAAACATCTAATAATTAATTTTAATTATTTGAAATTAAATCTAGTAATCCAAATGAGTGAGACTTACTCACCTTGATTTTTAATTTTCCGAACATGCAGATTTTAAATTTTCTAAAATCTAAGCTGATTACAAAAAATCCCAAACCAATCCTATTGTATAGATTTCCTAGCTATGAATCCAATTTGATCGATTTCGTGAATTTTTAGGCCTTGTATGAAATTAATGTGAATTAACGAAATTCGAAATAAATTAATTGAAAATTAACTTAAAATTTAACATTGTTTATTAAAATTACCTTCCAAAATACACGTCCATGCACGCACACGAGCTGTCCATTTCACGCGCGGTACTCCTCCTTAGTGCTCGCGACTGAGCCACCACGACCCATCACTGCGCCTCCATCATGGCTGTCTCAAGCCTCCCACCTCCAATCATGGCGCTGCATGTGCCAGGCTATGCACATACACAAGAATGCAATGCCATCATCCACTCAAGATCGAACCAGCGCCAAACCCTAGCTCGCTCGAACAACTCCTCGTGAAAGTCGCCATAACCCAGTCTGGCCATCAAAACTTCACCCAACTAAATCCCTTACCACGCGACAGAATGGCATGCCTTCCGCGCCCACACAAGCATCATTCACCACCAGCTACGCCTCACCCCATCACTTTTCAATTGCGGCTCCCCTTTAGCTTGCGCTCGTGACAACAAGAAATTATCGCGACTAAGTCGCGTTTTATATTATTTTTTTAAGATCGAACTATCTTCTTCCCTTTTCTTAATTCGAACAAAGTTCGATTCATTTTTTTATACACACGAATTGGACTTTGATGTTTTTTCCTTTTCTCATTTTTTCTTCTTTCTACGTATATTTGAATTCAAAGAGTAAGGATGGCTAGGGTTTTAAATCTGAGGAGAAAGGCATACATGATTTAATTGAGTAGATGTAGGTATGGTGGCTTATTCCATCAGACTAGGTCGGCTAAGATTTTCCTTGATTTGATTATATATATATATATATATATATATATATATATATATAACATCTCATTTCTGTAACTCGAAATCCTGAACACTTATCGACGCATGCCACTTAGATTTTCTAATATTATACCGCTATTCCAAACCCAATGGAACAAATCTCGAGGTCTAATTCGATCGTATGTGGAAGATAGCTTTTTTAAACCCAATTATTGAATTAAATTTACAATATTAATTTCAACGCTTTTCTATCCCATACGACCAAATGGTAATGCCAAACGCTACTAAAATTGAAATCCGATAATAATACAGAATCCAATGGAACTGGTTTCGTCGAGTTCTGAGACTGTGCTCCGTACCGCTATTTTAACGCGTCGATTTAATCGACGATTTCCAAATTTACGAAATTACTTGAAATTTCAATTTTAAAACCTATTAACTCAATTCTATTTTAAATAGAATTTATATCAACATTAGAAATCATTTCGATTCATATTCAATTCAAATTTCAATTATCCATCCTTTCCGTATTACGATAAATCGCTATATTTTAAAATGTAAATTCATTCTATTATTTCAACCTAATCTTCGTATTCAAAAATCAATTTATATTCCAAATTCAATATTTAAAACCATTTAAATATTCAAAATCAAACGATGGAAAATCCAAATCGTTACAAATCCTCTCCCCCACATGCATGGTTGACTATAGAAAAACACAGAGTTGGCCTCAAAGTTTTCCAAATCCGTTCAGCATTTATCTCATTTGAATCTAATTTAAATATTCTATTGGTATCATATATCAATATATGAATTTATAATTTTTATACACACACTTTTTTTTTAATATTATCAGTATTCAAAATAAATCAAATAAAGTTTAATAATTAATAATTCATAAATATTTATTAATTTATAATTATTATAATAAATCGTTTGGTTTATTCAGAGCATTCATCATTTTATTTTTGCAACTCAAAGATGAAAATTCAGTCAATGCTTAATATCAAACAATTCAAATATTAACGTTTAAAAGTCACTT
The DNA here is from genome assembly GCA_030765085.1 of Allium cepa. NCBI lineage: Eukaryota > Viridiplantae > Streptophyta > Magnoliopsida > Asparagales > Amaryllidaceae > Allium > Allium cepa. The sequence continues at coordinate 117,324,339 of CM060930.1, read as the reverse complement.
TAGTGGTATGATATTTTGGTTGAATTTATCACTTAATGTCTTTTTGGTAAAATCCAATTTTACATATTATAAGCGGTACCCAGTAACAATTATTTTCACAAATTCTCTTCATCAACACCATATCTATTAGGACTTATGTGTAAAACCTTAATTTTTGATAACATAATTTATGAGGTTTAATTAGATAAATTAAATCGAATAATGTAAATAATTAAAGTGGTAAGGGGATTGAGATTTGAATATAAACAAAGAGTTATGCTTAACTATTTAAATGAGTTTAAGAATGGCTTAGAGGCTAATTAATTTACACAACGGCTTAATAAAAAATAGTCGCACCCTTATATATATTCACGATTTTACCATCCATTCACGTTCATTTCATTTCACAAAAATGCAAACATAAAAGGAGTCAGCCACTACTAGAAGAAAAGAGGAGAAAAATTAAATCTCAAGCTAAGGAATTAAAGAAAGGGGATTAATATCAATCGATTCTCAAAGTCCTTATCATAACCAAAGTGAATAATAATCTAGATTATCTCTATTTTGTTTACGATTAATTGATTTTCGGGTTTAAGATTAAATCCATTATAATGATGATTTGATGATGATATGTTTGGATTTATGTGATGTTAAACTCAAATAAGATTATTTGATAAAGGATTTATACTGTTTTGTGCCAAAACCAATTATAATTGATTTTGAATGCCATGATAAAAAAATTTGTCATGTAAAATATGATTTTAGAGATGGATTTCAATTTTTATAATTTTCCAGGTTATGGAAAGTTTAATATGAATTTTAAAAGGAAAATTTGAATGAATTGGGTTTAAAAATCTATTTTGGTTATTTTAAAGAGAAATTAGGTCTGGAAATTTTGTATGTTGCACAACATATTAGAAGTAAATTTTTATAATTTTTTGGGATTTTTCCTATTTGATTTACTATGGAAATTAAATTATTTTAGAAGCAGGACTTTATTGCTTTATTGGTTTTGTTCAATGGAAGGGCTTATTTGTTAAATTAATCTTTGATTTAGATTTGAAATTATGTAATAGTTATTTTGTAAAGAATTTGAAAAGTTATGGAAACCAATCAAATGCTTACAATTAGGCAGGTCAGCTATAAAGTATTTGCTTCCACTGGCATTAAATCAGTCTTTACCCAGAAAAGTGGGTTCTGCCTCCTTCAGAAGCACCTTTCGAACCATTACTTTCGCTTCAACCTAGTCGAAACCTACCAAAGCCAAAACCAATACACAAGGTATGATAATGATGGTACATAGCGGATTGAAGAAAAGCAGAAGACATGATATCGAAACCGTTGCTTTCGATGGGGTCAAAACCTTTGTTTACTTTCAAATGATAAGTGCATGCCTTGTTTTGCCAAAAGCTTTCGAAGGAGTCGAAACATATGGCTTTCGAGTTTTTTAAATAGCTTTCGAAGGGGATTGCCATCTTTTATTTTTAAGCATAATTTTTGGAATGAGCTCCCCTATCTATAGAACAATGTTTTCAAAAAGGGTGGTTTCTACCCAGTCAAGACCCTGCAGCCATTCTTTTGGCTTTTCAAATGTATTGAAGTCATCAATGCTTCCGAAAGGTAGCTTTTGTTTTAGAGTGGTACTAAGCCACTTCCTAAAAGCTTTCGAATGGGTTTAATAGTTTCGATACTAACCTTCAAATGTTTTATTTAAATAATTTGAGCTTTCGAAAGGGTGGTTTGTAAGCCATCTAATTTTTTCTAAATTTTTTTATATAAAGATTAAAGGTTTTGAAAGGGGTACTTTCGCTTGTATTCACTTAGACCCAATAAGGTATGTTTTAAAGTAAACCCAATGGTTTCGAAAGGGATACTTTCAAATGGTTTCAAAGTTATGCTTCTGTAATTGAATGGTGATACTTTATTACATTTGAAAGGTTTAGAAAGAAAGGTTTTAAAGTGTTTCGAAAGGCAGGAGCCTAGAGTTTTGAAAAGATGATTATTATGCATTCGAAAGGAAGTTTTCTAATGGTTTCGAAAGTAAGGTTTTAATGTTTCGATAGCCGTAGTTTTCAAAACAAATAACCCAATCTCATTTTAAAGAAAAACCATGGCATGATAAAAGAGTTTTGAAAGGATTTTAATTAAGGAGTTTTTGAAGAAGTTTTCCTTGATTAATAGGTTAAAGCGATTAACCAAGTTTTATATAAAATGATTTCACGGATATTAAACCACGGGTGTTGGTATTATTATGATGTTTACTTCTTTATACACACACACACACATACACACATTATAATAAATCCATAACTGTAATTTTAAGGAAAGGCAGAATAACTAGGTAGGTTGACCCTGTAGTGAATATAAATTAAAATAACTCTTGAATGAGTAGAATTGCATCCAAGAGGCCAAATAGACCAGAATGTAGGATGCCTAGATAGTGAAGTTTTCAGATAGACAGTTTCATAGTAAATCCATGAAAACAATGTTTAGGAAAAGTTACAATAGGTTCATAGTAAACCCATGAAAACTGTGATTAGATTGAGTTATTGGCAAGGGCCAATAGTTTGTAGTGAAACCATGAAAACTATATCTGCATTAGTAACTATGGATGACTGTAGCATCAATAGCCGTTAGTTTTTACCCTCCAAGTTGGAGATTTTACATTATGGAACTTGGTTTTGGTCAAAATTTCCATATCCACATTCAACTTTGTAAGTCCAAACATAAAATCTTTGGTTTAATAATAACAACAAGTATTAGCCATACTGCTCTGGCCAAATACTTTGACTTTGAGTTGATTGCAGTTGACCGTAATACTAATCTCATATAACAAAAGAGACGAATTCTCTATCGAACAGCATTTCACTTCCAGTGCTTCAACTCAAACCTCAACTATAGTCATGCAATAGACGTCATGCACGATTTAACTATAATCAAAGTGGAGTGTCCACATTTAAGTTCCACGGTATTCTCAAGTCAATGTAAATGTGTAACATCATCACTTCAAGATTGTGTATTTGACCTTTGTTATATTAACCCAGTAGAAAATTCTCGAGTGGGTCATTTCAAAGTTATCCAATAATTATCAGTATGTAACCTCTTGGTGCCCCCAGTAGCCATGAATAATACACTGCCTAGCATTTGAAGAACGTTATGTATTTTGATCTCAATGGATGTATCAGTATCCTACCTCGAAACATCTTTAAGAATATTTAAATTAATATGTCATTTTAATGTGATAAATTTCTCATGGTTACAAAACATTGTAATTACTATCACATAACATATTACCTAGGGATTTTGTACTTAATATACTTTAATTAATTATATAACAATATAACAAATATATAGTAGAAAGGAAACACCTTTTATTTTGAACAAGATTGGTTATCGAGTTATATATATTCGAGTACTTTGGCACGTGCGATGCACGTGCGAAAAGGGATTTTGTATTAAAATACGCTGTTTGTATGAGTTTTTGGTTTTCAAAATGGCTTTGATGTGCATGTAATATTGGATTTTTATTCTATGCATGTATATGCACAAATCAATCGTTTATCAAAATATGAATGAGACTAAATTATTTTATGAAATAATCAAACATGTAAAGAAAGTAATCAACTATTATATGAATATATAGATAAATGTAACAAATATTAAATTAATGCTTCAGTGGTTTGTAACATAAAGATCTTATATCTTTTCTCTTTTAAAAATCATTAAATCACAATATTAATATATCGAGCTTTTTTGTACTGGTTTTCCACCTATTTTGAAAAGAAAACATAATTACTATACCACTAAGGATATTATGTATAACACAAAAGTATATCATCAACATCATCATCATAATCCTTTATTTATCCGCCGATGTTTAGATCAGCATAATGCATATAATATCAAAAATCGTGAGCATTGAACAGAAGAAGTTAAGCATGATATTTTTTGCGATTAGGTTCGTTGCTATGCATTCGATACATTCAAAAGCTATTTTCATCCATAATTACCTATCCTATAATTATATACAGTTTGACCATAACTGCTCAAAAATTCTTTAATATTATCTAAATTATATTAATGTATTACGTTAAACAAAAACGATATTATATACACGACCTTTATAGTTTATGCGTTTATCCAACGAACTTTTCAATGCGAAATATTAAGAAAGTTAATTAGAGTATGTGACATACATGCACTTTGTCAGCTCTTTCAATATGGTTAACATAAGCTTGATTAAGGACCATGATATTTTTTGGCACACGAGCAACATAAAAATAGTAAATTTAACACACCTTTTTCATTGTTCACATGAATACCAAAGTTTTGTGAGATTATAAAATCCATTGCTCAATTCTTTAAAAAATTTAAAGGCATCACAAAACGTCAATCATACTAAATTTAGTTACAAAATCAAATTCAAAAAAATCAAATAAAACCATGCTGAGATACATCAAGTGCAACCAGAAATGCAAGCGTAGGCTGAGGCATTATCCAAATGTTCACTCATTGCTTGCCCAAGTCCATCCCCAACACAGAGATCATGTTGTGTTTCCTTCTGCTGATTCTGCATTACATAAGCGATGTCTACTTGTCCAAACCCTTGATGCGCATACAGTAATGCACCCCTACTTGTGCTAGTCCTAGGTTCATCACATGCTCATGCACATCATCTTGTTGCACAAAGCGAAGCTCCTTTACCATGCATTGTGCCTGCCCAAACTTATCCTGCACCAAACCCACATGCCAAGCTAGTGCACATTCATGCCCAGAGGGAAAAACCTTTGGTACAACAGTCCTTAAAATTGCAGCAGTCACTTTGAGGTTCTATGCTTGCTCAACATCTCTGTGTTACCTTAAATTCAAAATGTAAATCAAACCACCTGCACAAAAGCTTCTGATGTAATATGCATGCCAACATTTAATAAGAATAATATAAGATTATTAGCTATTAATTTCAATATGATATGTTTACCAAATCGAAATGTTAGATATACACATGATACCTAGTAACATTTCACACTTGTCAATATATATCTAACGGATACATATTAACATTTTTCAGAATAAAGTAATAAAGGTGGAATAAGATGGCTCTGAGATTCATCTTTAAATATGAGGTAGGCATCCAAGAAGTATAGTACAAAAAAAATCCTGCTAATTGCTTTGAGTTGAGTAAAGACAATTTCTATTGTACATCTTTTCATTTTCACTCTTTTTGTAGTTCCTATGTTATACCTTTTTCCTTTTTTGTTCATCTGCTTATCTTTGGCTCAACTTATATTTACCCATTTTAGGGAATACAAAATTTGCCATCCCCCACACCCACCCCACACACACATATGTATGTGTGTATGTATGTTTTATGTGTGAAAACATAAACACACCAGTGTATGGGGACAAATTACATTATTATTTGCGTACCAGGGCTATTGTTGCTACAAATCAAATATAGAATGTTACCTAATACAATATTTGTAGGATCAACATGAGCACCTTAAATTCAATTTTTGTTGTTCTGACCATTGGTCTTGTCGCTATCTCCAATCAGCCACCTTCGTCAAAAAACCAACCCCTGCAAAATGTCGTTATGAGTTTAGTTGACGATCCATCTCCCGTCCAAACCTACCTTTCTAATCTTCATACCCTCTCTCTTCATAAACTCTTGGTCCACATCTATTTCATCAACATGCTTTTTATATCTCACCTCAATTATAATCTATGCATTTCCAGTAAATAAAGAGTTAAAATTAGGGACTTGAAATACTGATATTTAGAAATTCATAATCTTAATCAACTTATGTATGATAACATTAACAATTTTTGCTGTTAGTAAACATTAACATGAAAACACAACTGATATTTGGACTATCATCAACGTAGATAAAAATAATTGATGAATATGTTCGATAATCATCATTAAATCAATTACACAAAGAATTTTGAATTAAACACAAATCAATATCCGGTCTTAAAAATATGAAAACAAACCTTTGAAAAATGAATTACTCGCCTTGATAAGCAACTTCGAGATCCTCAGTCGCTTTTCCTTAAAGACGTCGTAAGCCAATTACTTCAAAATTAATCACAAATGATATAGAATTTAAATGTATTTGAAGTTAGATTGGATTGTGGATTTTTTTGGGTAAGGAAGCGAATGAAGTGAGAGAAGGAAACTGGGGGTTAGGAATTGCAGAAACGGCTGAAAAGAAATGTGTATAAACGTGGAATAGAAAGGGAGTAAAATGTGGAGAACTTGAAGGACGAATATGTCCTTGAATGGATGAAGCGAAATATTATTTTTAAATTGTGAACGCAGGGCAATTTTGAGAGTATGAAAAAGGCTTCACTTGCTCAAGTATTCGCTTTATATATAAGATATATATATATATATATATATATATATATATATATATATATATATAATTACATAATTGCTCCTAGGGAATACCCCTAACTCTATCAATATATAAATAAGTTCAAATATATTAAAATATATTTGTATATAATATGTATACACATATTAATAGTGCAATATGTATATGTATTATATATATATATTTGTGTGTGTGTACGTATAATATATATTTTGTCGTGTTACTATAAAATTAACTTTCTGTATAATATGTAAATGAGTTCTTAAGAAAGATAATTCTCGTTAATTGAATTTTATGCCAAACCAAATAATCTTCAAATCCATTTTGATCTACCGTAGATCTTATTTGTTTATTTTACGGTGTGTATTGTATATAAAATCTTGACATATATTTGTATAAAATTGCACGTTTTAATCAAAACCAAAATAAAGGATATTTTTATATATAAGGTAACTAAATTAAGTAAACTAAGTATGTATTTGAATATAATTTTACATTATAAAATTACATATGTGCATCTATGTATATTAAAATGTATACATGGCTAAAATAATTGTACCAAATGAATTTTCCTTTTTTCAATTAATAAACATATAGAACAAAATTTTGATTTTTAACTATATACATATATAATTTTTGATGTATGCAATTTCCATAATCTAAATCATAGCCAAAATTAATAATTAATTAATAATTACATATGCATACATTTTAAAATTTGACATCGATTAAAATATGATTGTATAATGTAATTAACACGATTAATATAAATTAACATAAAATTTAATTTAATTTAATTTTATAAATGTGTATGTCGATGTGCATGTGTGTGTATAACAGCACGTGTAATAATTTTACATCAAATCTAAATCAATGGTAATAAAAGATATTACACACATCAATATAGGTCATAGGTGAGCATAAATGAATATATATAACGAAGTAAGATTAGTACCTAATCAGATTCTGCCCTTTTAGACACCTTAATTTAAGAATTAACTCATACATTGCTTGAATCACTACTTGATGTTGTAACATTCGAATGAACCAGCTTGATTTTATTTTGTTTAACGTTGTTTTGGGTGAAAGAAACATTTCGGTTATGGGTGAAAGGGGGATGAAGATGGTGGCCAGGAATGTAAAATAAAGGAGGAAAATCAATGACTGAATCAAAAAGGAAGATTTGTTTTATGGTGAGAATAAAAATCTTTCTCATTCTCTCTCTTAAACTTCCTCATTTAACTCCCAATTAAATATAGATATAATATATAGATGATTCCCTCCCTTATTTTTCGTCGGCCATGCATGGCCCATTTATGGACTAGAAAATCACAAAATCAATCAATTAGTTATTGATATTTTTTTTAATAAATATTGATATTTATATGATATGTTTGTATATAGCTTATATATATACATTCAAATAATTAATAACTGCATATAGAAAATTTCTATGAGCTAGCCGACTTACGGGCGATATCCCAAACATCAGAAATAATAGTAATTAATGTTTCCAAAATATTAACTGAATTTAATTAAATTATTACACTTTATAAACTAATTAAATCATGTGGTTTTCTGAGGAATTCACAAATTTAGTTGTGAGACTCAGAGGTGTGAATTCAGTCAGTCTTTAGTATTGAACAATTCAAAATTAATGTTCGCACATCACATTTGTTAATGATGTGGCAGTTTAGCTGAATTCAAAGCTAATAGATCTTTTTGGTAAAATTCTATTTTAGATCACGTTAAGCAGTACCAATAGTAACAATAATCTACATACGTTTTCTTCATTAAAAGCATATTGCTTTGGGATATGTAAAGTTTGCTATTGGTTTAAACTCCAATATTATCTAAATTCAACTTGATCAGTCCATAAACAACTCCTTACTTCAATAATAACATTTATTATTAATCGTAACTCTGGTTAGAGATTTTGACTTTGAATTGACTACAGTAGACCAAGATATTAATCTCATACAACCAAGAAGACGAATACTCTATTCAAAATAATAACATTTATTAGTCGCTTTCATTTGTCATGCCATGATTTAACCATAATCAAAACGGAGTATCTACACCGAAGTTCCACAGTATTCTCAAAACGAGGGAACTTTGTAACATAGCCATATGAGATTTCCTGTTTTACCCAGTTGTTATCAACCGACATGAAAAAAGTCATTCCATGGTTATCCAATAGGTAATCCATTACACAACAGTTGAAGAGTGTTATGCACTCTGGCCTCAATGCATGTATTGATGTCTTTTCTTGAACAACTTGATCCAGATTATTTAAAACAAAATGTTTTTTTTTACATTGTGATTAATTACTCATGATTGCAACTATTTGCAACTACAAAGTAACATTTTATTTATGGAATTTCTTTTTAATACACTTAATTAATTACCTAACTATATCACAATATAATATATATATATATATATATATAAGAAAATAAATACCTTCGTTGCGAATAAGATTTACAACAGAGTTTGATATATGTAACAAATTACATAATTGCACCTAAAAAATAAAAGCTCTCTTTATCCAATATGACAACATATCTAGTAGAAAATAAAATCAAAATCTTACTTTATTTTGAACATGATTCATTAAAGAGTTAATATGATCAAATTTCATAGTTGCACTTGAACACCCCTTAACTCTATCACATGAAAGACATATACATGGTAACGAAGAAGAAGAATATTTAGCAAAAGACATATCTTTTCAATTTGGGGATCATTTAGAGTTTCTAGATGTGCTTTAATGCTGTGTTATGTTCGTCTAGTTAGTTTCATATTTTCTATTGCAATATGTATAAATAATTGTTGTCACTACTTTGTGTTGTATCTCATGGTATTAGATTTGTATTACCATATTTAAGTTAGTTACTTTGAACCAATTTATTAATATCTTGTGATTTCACTTTGTAGCAAATTTGATAGAACCCTCAATAATAAACTGAATACCATTTATGTTTCTCAATGGTATTAAGAATCTGGTTACCGTAAAACTGTTTTTTAAAATAAGGGAGCTACTTTATTCAAATAGAGCACTTATTTCGATATATTGGATGTCCGAACCCATGCTAAAACCTCATCGAACGTCATAATATTTTCCTTTTGAATTAGTAGTCATAGACCTTTAAACACTTTTTGAAAACCATTTAATTCCTAAATGGTTTTCAGCTAACCATTTAAGGAATCTAGGCTCAAAAAAGAAGGGAAGAATAATAACTTTTCATCCCTCCCCACTATCATACTCCAACTAGTCGAGCATGAGGAGAAAGAAAATTCTTTGAATTCCTCCCACTTTTCATCTCTAGCTACTAGTGCTGCAAGAGTTCCTTTATCTTCAACTGTACAAACCAGGTCGATTTTATTGGTCAAGGAACTCAAGTGACCTAGATTCATATATCTAAGATTTTTTTTTCATTTTCCCTTTTTTAAGGAAAATCCTAATCTCAGCCGCTTACAAGTGTTCATAGCATTTGCTTTGTGATAATGAACCAACCAAGTGTATGTACAAATTTAAGGTATTTCGATTACAAATTTTAGTACAATGACAAAACAAATCATATGCATTTACTTATTGAATAAACATGCATATGTCAACTAGTCAACCAATTTATATGTGGCTGTTATGGTAACGGTAAATTTACCATTACCAGTCAATCGGTTACCATTTCTAAGTGAAATCGGCATGGTAATGGAAAATTTACCATTTTCTACAGTAAATAATTGATAACATTTTTTTAAAATCAATGGTAACGGCGAATTTACCAATCAAGTTATAACATATGGATATTCATGTCATATGCTTTGTTGTATGCATTTAAAACCAAGCAAATTATTAAATTATTTTCAATAATTTGGGTCAAATAATGATAATTACACTTATTTTATTTCTTATTGATGTGTTTTATTAAGTAACATCATAATTGTATGATATAGCATTATCATAGTGCAAAAACATGTCAAGTTACCGAATTTTATTGAAAATGATAATTTATCGTTACCTGTGTAACGGTTACCAGTTTATCGGTATACTAGTCTTCGATATACCAACAAATGATTGACAGTAAGTAATTTTAGCTTACTAATAAAACCGGTACAAATTGTAAAATGGTAATAGTAATCATTACCAAAATGGTTCACCTATTTGTACTTCACATTATTTTTAATGAAAAAACTTACATTCAACCCATGAGTTGTGGTTTATGAGAAATATTTTAGTGAATAATGTCTAATGTTAAAATAGTTTGGCCCTATGTCAAAGTTTAGGTAGTTATAACTATACACAAGTATGCATGTATGTATGTGCACGCATGCATGTCTATACACACACACACGCATACACCGATATATATATATATATATATATATATATATATATATATATATATATATATATATATGCTGGGATCGGATATACCTTATTTTTTCTACACCTCAAATCCCAACTGAGTTTAATCGCATATTCCGAATTAAATAATACACCTTATCTCTTTAACCAGTAATACTCAAAATGCAATACTTGGGTCAGTCTGAGACATTTCAGGTTCAGGGACGATGTGACCAGATTTGCTTATTGGTCTTAATTTGAGGTGGTACTACTATATGTATTGTACATTGTGTATTTGGACTCATGTAGGTATATGATGTTGGATTAGATGTATTGGATTTATCATGTATATAATTGAGATTTAACGAGAATTTGACTTTTTGTATCCCACTCAGACTTATATGATGCATTATATTTTCATCACTGTGTTAATGACTCTTTGTTCTCCGTGATTTATTTTATATCGTGTATTGTTTAATTCTCAGCCACGACACGTTTTTGTTGCTTCGTACTAAGACCATCTACGTTGAAATAAGCATTTTTTATATTATGAAACGTGTTCAGTGTTAGTTCAAGGGAATACTCACGTGTGCTTCATCAACATCACCTCATTCTCCATAGTGGATAGTATTATTTAGCAATACTCTTGAGTAATATGTATAGAGGTAGGGTGTAAAATTTATGTATCCTACTTAGACTTATGTGAAGTATATACTTCAAGAGAGAGAAGATATAGTATTTAATTCGAAATATGTGGTTGAAACCAGGGGATTTGAGGTATGTGTGTGTGTGTGTATATGATTTTTGGAAAATTTATCTATAACATATGTGGAGGGCATTGTGAAAACTTTCTCAGATTTTACAAGCACGAAATTTATGTTTAAATGAGATATCTTATTTCCAAATATCTTAATTTAAAACCCTTATTGTTTTTTATGTAACTAAAATATATCGATAATGACACTACACGATATATCTTTTAATAAAAGGAACTATAATACAAAAATATAAACATCAGGAATATAACAGATCTGATATGAAATAAAGTATGAAATATCAAATGCCATCGTATAGTCTCATGCACAAAAAAATATAAAAAAATTATTTCATATTTTTTATTTCAGTCGTGTGTTATTGTGATATGCTCAGTTGCATTTAATCTCCATTCTCTTTACCACAGATATGGTTTTATAAAAGTATATTTAGCATTTTGTTTAAAAGATTGTCCCGCTCTTTTTTTTGGAAAAAATGATATGTTCAACACACAACAAGAAAGAGCGTAATTTTCGACGGTCGTCGAAAGCCGACGAAGGCCGTAGAAAAAGCCGTCGAAAATAAAGATGCACTAAATAGGGCTTCCAATGGCTTGGTCGATGGCTTTGCGACGGCTACCAACGACAAATTCCAATGGCTATTCGATGACCGTCACGTACACATGGTTGTTTGTGGTTCACCTTTGCATGTGTTAAACCATCGGAAACCGTTGCTATCTAGCCATTGGAAACCATTACAAGCTGTCGATTTTTTTTCCAATAAGCGATCGGCAGCCGTCCATGGCTGTTGGATATTACTGACTACTAGGCCGTCGGTAGCCATCGAAAGCCATCAGAAATCTGGACTATTTTTTAAATTTCTGCTGTCATTCGTCTCCTATACAACTCACACACACGCACACACATCTATATCTGTGTGTGTATGCTCAAATCACATATCAAACATCAATACCAAAAAAACATCACTATTTACAACAAATAAAGCTCAAACCATCCACCATACAACAAAACATTCAACCAACATACACATAACCAACATCCAACATTTCAAAAAGTATTAATCATGTTAAAACAAACCAATACATCATCCAACATCTCCTTATAATGTATCAAACATACCAAAATACACCATCCTCATCATCTCCAAGTGCATATATGTATTACTTCCAAACCCAAACACAAAAATATACCTATCAAGCCTTATTATCGCCTCCGAAAACACCCGACAAAGGAAATCCCCATCCTACTTCATGTACGCAGCCAAGGTCTAGTTTAACTTTGTCATCTCCATGGCACGACATGTTGATACGCTATATTTTGATCACTGACAATGTGCTTCAACAAAAAGGAAGAGAAATGTGCAAAGCTAAAGGAAGGACTATGAAGACCAAGGATATCATAAGTAATTATTATATATAGGTCTTAGTCTTAGTTTTATTGTTAAAATCTATCCCCAAGAAACTTGCACAAACACAAAAAACACATAACACAACTTCATATTTCAGTTAAGTGTTCATTGTGCATAATCTACCAGTTCAGACGACTAAACAGGATATTTCAATCAACTGAACCTGTTACATATTTTACAACATGCATAGTTCCAGTCGACTGAAATTGCTGTTCAGTCGACTGAATTTGAACCTGCGAATTTTTCCTGAAGAGACACCTTCTTCTTTCCAAGAGTTGCAGCCATTCTCCAATGGAAATGGATGCATCTCTTGCCTGCACCTTTTGCAAATGGTTACACCTCTTCTACACATATAAAAACATGTTTCTATCATTTGCGAAATCACCAATTCTAATTGCTTTAATCCATCTATTATATTTTCAGATTACTCAAGTTTTCAAAAGCTTTCACAAACCATTTCGATTGCTTGAATCTCTGATTTATTTTTAATACTCTTTTGATTCATAGCTATTTATATTTCCTAAATCTTCATAATCACATTTCAAATTCTTGAGGATTAGATTATAGGAGGTTGTACTCAATTAGACTCATTAGTGTTATCAAAAACACAACAAGTCAAAAATACTCTTTGTACCTAGTTGAAGTCCTCTTCGGTAGTTGAGGCAAGAAATCCCGTTCGGTTTTTCGGGTAAGTTGTAAACCTATTCCTCCGGATTAAGTGAGGGTTTTTAGTTAGAATTCCTAAGAAGAGCTTAGGGACTGGACATAGGATAAGAGGTCCGAACCAGTATAAAGTCTTGGTGTCCACTTTACTTATTACTTACTGCTATTTACCTATACCATTCCACTATTCCATATTATATGATCCTACCGCATAGCTTCTTACAATTGGTAACGGAGCAAGGCCATCCTATAACCATAACACTGTTATTTGACATATTGATAATATGGAAAATAACACAAGCACAAGCACAATAACTGCCTATAGCTCTACATTTGCAGAAGGACAATCTACCCAAAACCTCCTCTATTCAATGGATTAAACTATAATTATTGGGCTACAAGAATGAGGATTTATATGCAAGCAACAAGTTTGAAGCCTAGAATGCAACTCAAACAGAGTACGTTGCACAACTGATTATCCTACATGAACAAAAACTCAGAAGAATGAAGTCGGTGCAAATGCCAAAGCTATGAATATGTTATTTTTCTCTTTGGATAGAAACGAGTTCAATCGTGTTAGCATTTTTACTACTGCACATCAGATATGTGATACACTTAGAACCATACACGAAGGCACAAACAAGGTCAAACAAACAAAGATTTTCATGTTAAAGAACCAGTTCCAAAACTTTAGAATGCGACAAAATGAATCTATCAATGACATGTACTCGAGATTTCAAGACATTCATCATGCCTTAATAGGATTAGGAGAAAATTTTACGGATTTTGATATTATATCTAAGGTCCTAAATTCACTCACTGATGAATGGGAGAGAAAAGTATTAGCAATCGAGAAAGTAAATGATCTGTCTACAATGAAACCAGAAGAACTAATTGGAAACCTCATGTCTTATGAAGTTAACATGCAAGCTAAGAAAAACCAAGCACAAGAAAGAAAAAATGTGGCTTTTCATGCAGAAAAGGAAGAATCGGAGTCTGAAGATGAGGATTTAGCATTTATTGCCAAAAATTTCAAGAAATTCTTAAAAATATAGAAAAGGAAATAAAAATGGTTTCAAAAAGAATTTCTTGAACAAACCTTCATCTTCAAATATAGATGCTTCAATTGTCACAAGAAAGGACACATGCACAAGGATTGTCTAGAACAAAAGAAGGAAAATCAAAAAATCTTCAACAACAAAAATAAGAAGGATAAGTTCAAAAAGAAGGAGTTTTCTGTAACATGGACGACTCAGATTCATCTTCATCCAAAAGTGATAGCGATAGCGACAATGAACAAGAAAATGCATGCTTTATGGCTCAAGAATCCGAGGTTAGTGATTTATCTTATGATGATTTAATAGAAGTAAACACTGAATTTTTAAATACTATAAAAATTCTCAAAAAGAAACTTAAAGAGACACATGAAAATCAGAACAAAGCTGAATTTGAAAGAGATATGTCAAAAGACGAAAAAAATATTGGAAGAAGAACTTGAAAAAGTTCAAGAATCTCTCTCAAACTAAGACAGTCAACTTTTACTTTTGAGCCAAGAAATTGAAACTCAAAAGACAAAGAATGATAAAATTATTTCTGAAAATCACAATTTAAAAAATAAAATAAAACAAGTTGAATTAGAAAATACTAGTCTTCAAATTAATTAGACAACATTACTAAAAAAATTCTAATTTTAATAAAGGAAGAGAAAATTTATCTAAGATTTTAGAAAATTCTCAATCTTCCTCAAATAAACATGGATTGGGATATAAAAAGGAGTCAAAAATTTCTCAAAAGAAAAATACTAATCTTAAGAAGAATAATGATTCAAAACATAATATATCATTAAGTGCACCTACTAAAACAAAAGTAGAAACTAAGATAATTAAAATTTGGGTTCCAAAGACTAACAATTATTTAGTTAGGAACAAATATGTTAAAACATTTATGAATACTGTTCATAACAATAAAAATTATATTTATAAAAGGGATGCTAAACCCACTTGGGTTTGGCTTCCTAAGATCTAACTCTTAGGACCCTATTAAAAGGTGGGTACCAATGTATTTATTAATATTTTTTTACAGGTCCCACTCAAGAAAAGTAAATGGATTTTGGATAGTGGTTGCTCAAAACACATGACCGGAGACAAAGAAATGCTTACAAATATTTCATACTTTGATGGTGGCTCTGTTACCTTCGAAAATGACTCAGAAGGCTTCATCATTGGCAAGGGAGATGTGTGCAACTATGGTATATCAAATTTACCATTATTACAAATGTTTCTTTAGTTAAAAACATAAAACATAACTTATTAAGCATAAGTCAACTATGCGAGAAAGGTTTTAAAATAACTTTTTCTGAAAATAAATGCTGTATATTTGATCAAAATCAAAATCTTATTTTTGAAGGAAAGAGAGATAGAAATATTTATGTTTTAAACACGAAAATTAATAATAACAAAGATATGTGTTTAATGGTCAAAGATAATGATCCTTGGTTATGGCACAAAAGATTTTGTCATATTACTTTTAAGACTATTCAAAAACTTTCAAAAAATGAATTAGTCAAAGGCTTACCAAAAATAAATTTTAAAATAAATAATATTTGCGATGATTGTCAACTAGGTAAATTAACTAAATAATCATTTAAATCGAAGAAAGTCATTTCAACTTTACAACCATTAGAATTATTACATATGGATTTATTCGGACCAACACAGGTTCAATCTATTAACAATAATCAATATGTTTTTGTAATAGTTGATGATTTCTCATGATATACATGGATGATATTTATGAAAAATAAAAGTGATACTCTTGAATATTTCAAAAATTTTGTCAAAAGAATTCGAAATATTAAGAATTTAAAAGTCAAAAATATAAGGAGTGATCATGGAGACGAATTTGAAAATGAATCATCAGAATTATTTTGTAAAAAGAAAGGAATAAATCATAATTTTTCATTTCCTGGAACTCCACAACAAAATGGAGTTGTAGAAAGGAAAAATAGAAATCGTCAAAAATGCGCAAGAACGTTATTAAATGGAAGTACATTCCCAAAGCATTTTTGGGCAGAAGCTGTAGCAACTGCGTGCTATGTATTAAATCGTATTTCCATAAGACCTTTAACTAAAAACACGTCATATGAACTTTTTAATGGAAGAAAACCTAATATTTCGTACTTAAAAATCTTTGGATCAAAATGTTTTATTCTTAACACAAAAGACCAACTTGGGAAATTCGATTCAAAAGCTGACCATGGTATTTTTGTAGGTTACTCAGAACGAAGTAAGGCATATCATGTTTTTAATAAACGAACAATTGTAATAGAAGAAACTTTACATGTATCTTTTGATGAAAACTTTAATAAACATACAATAATCAAAGATGATGAAGAAATTATATCTAACACAAAAAATATAAGTTTTGAAAATAATGAAAATATTAATCAAATCGATAATAATCAAGTTAGATCTCCTCCTAGAACTCTACGAGATCATCCTACACAAAATATAATTGGAGAAATTGACTCACAAATTCAAACAAGAAGTCAACTAAACCAAATAGGACATGTTGCCTTTATTTCAACAATAGAACCTAAAAATCCTAAAGAAGCATCAACAGATGACTACTGGATTGTTGCTATGCAAGAAGAATTAAATCAATTTGAACGTAACGCTGTTTGGGAATTAGTTCCCCGACCTACTAATCAATCAGTTATAGGAACTAAATGGGTTTAAAAGTAGATGAACAAGGAAATATAACTAGAAGTAAAGCTAGACTAGTAGCACAAGGATATAATCAAGAGGAAGGTATCGACTTTGAAGAAACATTTGCTCTTGTTGCAAGATTAGAAGCAATACGTATTCTATTAGCTTACGCTTGTTTTCACAATTTTAAACTTTATCAAATGGATGTTAAAAGTGCTTTTTTAAATGGTTTTATAAAAAAAATGTATATGTAGAACAACCCCCTTTATTCACTCATGAAAAATATCCGGATCATGTATATAAATTAAAGAAAGCCTTATATGGTCTTAAACAAGCACCTCGTGCTTGGTATGAGAGACTTAAGAGCTATCTACTAGATTCGGGATTTCAAATTAGAAAAGTAGATCAAGCTTTATTCATTAAAAACACTACTAAAGATATTTTAATAATTCAAATATATGTAGATGACATTATATTTGGTTCAACTAATGAAAATTTGTGTAAAGAATTTTCAAATATAATGACTAAAGAGTTCGAAATGTCACATATGGGAGAATTATCATACTTTCTCGGTCTTCAAATTAAACAATTAACAAACGGAATTTTCTTAAACCAAGAAAAATATTGCGCTGATCTAATTAAACGCTTTGGAATGGAAAACACTTCTGGTAAACCTACTCCCATGAGTACCACAACTCATCTCGATCGAGATGAAAATGGCAAGAGTGTAGACCAAAAATTGTTTAGAAGTATGATAGGCTCTTTACTTTACTTAACCTCTAGTAGACCAGACATAATGATGAGTGTATGTTTATGTGCACGTTTTCAAGTAATCCAAAAGAATCACATTTAAGAGCCAAACGAATTATGCGATATCTTAATAATACTAAAGATTTTGGTCTTTTCTATCCAAAAGATTGTCCATTCGAGTTAGTTTCATTTAGTGATGCTGATTTTGGTGGATCTCGAATAGATAGAAAAAGTACAAGTGGTACGTGCCATTTTATTGGAAATTCACTTGTATCTTGGTTTAGTAAGAAACAAAATTGTGTCTTGCTTTCAACCTATGAAGCGGAATATATATCTGCCGCATTAGCTAGTACCCAAGTCATATATATGCAACAAACACTTAAAGATTTTAATATAAATTTAACAAACTCTATAATATATTGTGATAATACAAGTACAATAAATTTATCTAAAAATCCAGTAAATCACTCTCGTACAAAACATATTGATATTCGTTACCATTTTCTATATGATAATATCGAAAAAGGAATTATCAATTTAGAATATATTTCTACCAAAAATCAAATTGCCGATATATTTACTAAACCATTACTAGAAAACTCATTCATAAAATTACGACGAGAATTAGGAATAATTTCTTTCAAGGATATTTAATAACAATAATTATAATGGCAAGGAACTTAATACATGAGTAACATACACTTCATTTAAAAGGCAGCCATTATTTTTTACATAACTATAGGTTTGAAAAACTTAATCATTTATACATTTGAATTAGCTAATATTTCATACACTAAAACATAACCATCCATTTCAAAGAAAATTATTAACCATTAATTTAATTTCTGGTTCTAAATCCTTAATGATTTTACACCACATTTTGTTTATATAACTCCAAACCTATATATACATGTTAAATTTTAAACAAAATACAAATTCTTTTTCAAAACGATCAATCTCTGTAGAAAAATGTCTTCCAACAAATCAAACTCTCCCATCATCATAACTTTTTCAACCGATAGCTCAGCTGATTCACCTCAACTTCCTACGCCAACACCAACACACGAGCCTGTGTATAAATGGGAAAATTACCGAACCGGGTATACATCGGATTCTAAGAAGGCCAAACGTTCGCTATTTATTACTCCCGACACGAAGAAAAAGATCGATGAAATTCATCATTATCAACAGCAACAACTAGACCTTTAACGAGAATTGTATTTTGAACAGAAAGTAATGGCTAAACGCCTAAGCTTTCTTGAACAAATTGGTTTGAAGTTTTGTAGCTCGAAGAAAAAGGATGTGAGTGAACCTTTACCACGACCAGTTAATCCACATGATCCATCTTCGTCGTATCGTACATCAAACGACCTAATACATCCCTGGGTCTCGCCTTAAAGACATCACTATAGTCCAATTCATGGGACAAAAACTATATGGCAAATGAAAGATATGCAACACAAAAGAAGAAGACTCCATCCCCCAAGACTCCAACTCCCAAGAAATGATATTTTTTAAAGGTTAAAATAATGATGTTGTATTGTAATATTATTATACAATTGTAAAAATTTCATTAAATAAAACATTTTACATATATTTTCAACATAAAACTAAAAAATGCAAAATTCGGTCAACTGAATTTTTCTGCTTAGTGAACTGAAATTAACACAGAAACTTTCAGCCAAAAGTTCAGTCGACTACAAATTTCTACTCAATCAACCGAACTTTACACAGAAACTCCTCATTCACGAATTCAGTCGACTAAAAACTCTGTTCAGTCGACTGAATCTTACCCAGAAAATTTTCGAGTACCTTTTCAGTCGACTGAACGGACAATTCAGTCGACTGAATGTCGTTTCCCAGATTACTTTTCTCTTTTTACCGATCAGTTTTGTCACTTTACCTTTTACTTTTACCATTCTCCAAGCTTCATCGCCATTTCTCCTAAAACCCTAGCTCCCAATCTTAACTTTTTATTTCAATTTCTCCTCCATACTTCACAAAAATGCCTCCCAAACGATCAAGAGCTTCAACTTCAACATCCTCCGAGCCAATTGATGCTAAAATTGTTCAATGACTTTATGATGGAGTGGCTGTCACTAGATGGAATAAAATGAATAATTCAAGGATTTTCGAACACTCATTCGTCGATTTCCAGAGTCTTCAAACTTACAACATTCAAGCCTTGACCGATCAAGCAGGTTTGACATCCCTACTAGATATTAAACGCAATGATCTTGCCATTAATCATATTATGGTAAATAAATTCTACGCTAATCTAAATCTTGGACACCAAACTCCACGAAATCCAAACGATAGTGTTTGGAGTATGGTGTGCGGTAAAAAGGTATGGTTTTCTCTAGACCGCATTGCACATATTCTTGGATCTCCAAACATTGGTAGAAAGCTAGAGGAAATAGAATTTAATCCTCATATTCGGGACAACATCAATCATCAATTTTCGGATGATAACATTAATATCCGGGATATCAAATCAATTTCTTTACGACCAAGAGCTAGGCTTCTACACAAAGCTCTTATGCATACCATCACTCCTCGCACAGGCTCATATGAAATCGTATACCAAAATAACTATCGGGCACTTTATGCCATTTGGGTAATATTAAAGTTAATTGGGTTCAATTAATTCTTGGTGAATTTCTTACATTTAATAATGGAAAAATGAGAACAATATACTATGGCGAGTATATCATGCGACTACTCCTCAACGTTGATTCGCCACTACTAGAGTCCGAATCGACAACGGTTCGCCAAATAAACCAACGGACTATAAGCCGCATGCAACTCCCGGCAAGACCTCCTCTCATCATGTCTCTAGCCGAATGGGAAGCACCTTATCAACAACCTCACCAATCTCCTCAGGCTCAACAAGAAGAACCTCATATTCAAGATGATGATTGTAACGACCCAGAATTTTGAACAATTTAATTTGAAAATATTTAATTAATTTTAAATATTTGAATGATGGTTTGACTTGAGTTTCAAATTTTCAGAGTGAATTTGACGATTAAATTATAAAAATTTAATCTATTGAAAGTTGAATAATAATTTGATTCTTCAATTTTAAGCCAATTAAAAATATTTCAAAGGCTTGTAAAATTCATATTGAAAATACTGAAGATAATAGAAGCTTCAGAATTGAATTTGAAACTGCTTTGTTCAGTTTTGAAATTTTAATCGTTTGAATCGATATTTAAAAATAGTCGTCCGAGGCACAGCCTCGGAATTCGACGAAACCAGTTCCATTAGGTCCGTAATATTGAATTATTCTCGGATTTCAAATTTCGTATTTTTCTGAGTTGATATGTGAGCACACGGTGAGTAAACGCGTTAAAATTTTCAACGAATTCAATTTAAATTTAAATTTAAATGGGTCAACGTGAGCACGTTTCCTTCCTTTAATCACGCACTTGAACCACGCCTAAAATCACGCGATTTCCTCTGCAAATACACGATCTCTCATCCCTCTTCTTTTTAAAAAAAAAGCAAGTGCAGTTCAAAATCCACAAACTCACGAAAATAAAACAATGGCGACCGAACGCATCCCTTCTTCCATTGCGGCAGTCTCGAGGGATCGCGAGGCGTAGGCGCACGCGCGCGCAGGCCGAGGGCGTGAGTTCTTCGCGCTCGCCTAGGGTTTCACGAGAGGCGGCGGTGCCTGGGGAGATTCTTAAAGCTTGCGACTCGAGTCTAGGACATGAGACACCGCTAGTTGCGGCGTGCGATCAATAGAGGGCGGCAGTGGGTGGCAAATCAAGGCGAGGCCGCCGCATGGGTCGTGTGTGTTCGAACTTTTAGGTGGTTCGGCGGCGCCTGTAGCGTTGAGAGCAGTGAAGGTATTGTTTTGTTTTGATTAATTTTTTTTTGTTTTGTTACAACAGTAAGTGAGTATACAGGTAAAAAAACTGATGTTTAAACCAAGTTAATTTAAGTTTAAAATTTGTTTTAATTAAGATGATAACTATATATATATATATATATATATATATATATATATATGCAGATTTTTTAATTTATATATATACAGAAAAAAATAGTTATAGTAAAGAAATTTGTTTAACCGGTAAATCAATTATTTTGGTGAGATAACTTATTAAAGTAAATTTAGTTTAAATCTAATTTTTAGCTAAATGAATTTATATAAAAAAAACATTTGTTTAAAATTTAAAAGAATTAGTTTAAGTTGTGAAAGGGGTATTATATAAAAAAAATTGATTCCTTAATCTATATAATTTTTTTTATTATATAAATGAGGGTTTCAAAAGAAAAGAAGATATTTTAGTTCAAAATCAAATTTTAATTTTAAAACAAAATCATTAGTTAATTAAAATAAATGAATGATAATAAATTATTCGATTTGATCGAATATTAATAAATTTACATAATTGTTTATACAAGGTTAAAAATTGTGATGAAAATAATCTGGATTGGAAAATGGACTGCAAACGGAAATAAAGGTGAGAACTTCTCACTCAATAATTTAAAGTTGGATTTGCAGTTATTGATTGATTGCTATTTGGTTGTGATATTAGATATAGTAGGATATATCTATATATACAGCAATATATATATATATATATATATATATATATATATATTGGCATATGTATATATTGCAGTTGATTGATTTCCCGCATTGTATAGCGGATGAGACCCTATTGTGCCGCCTATTAAGCGGATAATATTTTATAAATCCCATATACCGCGATATTCCACCTCGAAGTGGAATGGATATTGTGCTAATGTTTGTGGATGCAGGGAAATAGTTTGGAGGGATCCAACAGGATTCCTCACAAATATTTATTTGATTCAGATATTGTGATATTTGATTGTTTATCATATCGATATATGATATTGGAAAGTCGTGATTGACTATTTGATGTGTTGCATCATCGGATCCAATTTTGAAGTTTAAAAATAACGATTTTTATTTAAGGGATTTCTAAAGCGATTTTTTTGAAGTATACGTTTATAAAAATATTTTTTGAATTGATTCATCTTAAATAAATAAACGATATAAATTTCAATGTTATAAAATTATGATTTTTGAGAAATAGTTGATTTTTGAAAATACGGGATTAATGATTTTATAAAATAGTAAAAATTGGGATTTCTGAATTTATTATAAAAAGTTTAAATATAGGATTTATGAAATTTGACAATTTTGTAAATCTAAGAGAATGATGAAATTATAAAGGAGTTTAAAGACATTTTAAAAGAATAAAATAAATTGATCCATATAAAAGATTTATAAATTGATATTTATAAATTAAAAATATTGGAATTGTAAAATGAGTTTTTATAAGTCTTAGAATGAATTGCAAATGAATTTCATAAATGAATGAAATCTATAGGATTATAACGGTGAAGTTATAAACGGAATTTTATAAACAGTAGGTTTATAAAATTTGTAAAGTTATTTAAAAGAGTAGATTTTGGATAAATAAATGAATCTTATAAGTTATAAGATTTATAATTTAGGAAGTTAAAAGAACAATTTTGTAAACAAATAAATTATGAGCATTTAACTTATAATATGGACTTTCGGTATATAATTGAGTTATAAATCGAATAAAGTTAATAAAGGAAATTTATAAGAGGAAGTGTTATAAAATAAATAGAAATGGAATTTATAAACATTGTTTTATAAATCCGCAACGACTTATTTTGATAAGTTAATTTTTATAACTTATTTATGGAGTTATATTCACGTTTTAGACAGTGAATAATCCTTTAAAACATAATGTATAGAAATGATGAAATTGGTTAACAAGTATATTCACGTTTTTGAATAGTGAATGATATATTAAAGAAATGGTTTTTGAATGTGATGTTTTAAATAGAATTAAAACGATTTAACGATGTTTTAAATGTATTAAGATTCGAAACCATAGATTTCAATGTTCATTGTTGAAATAGACGTTTTCGAGAAATAAAAGAAATGGTGGACTATAACACTGTTGTTGTAGTAAACGATTTCCGAAAGGAAATGTTTTGTGTAGTATTGGGACCCTATACTAGTGATTTTGGATTGTCGTAACGATGTTTTACGCAACATTCGTTTTGGCCCAAATAAATACGTTTAAGAGAATGATTTCCTTAAAGAATGAAATATATACTTAATTTCGATTTAAGTATATTGAATATTTTCCAAGTATAGAAAATAACAAGACTTGTGAATTACTTATAAATAAATAAGTATGGAAATGTTTTTCCAATGTAAAATGAAAAGTTTAGAGAATTTATCTTTTTGAAGATAAATTGAAAATGAATATTAGAAATCGAATGGAAATCGTATATTCATAAATATATTGGAATGTAAATTCAATATGGAATTTATAAATGGAATTGGGAAAATGGGTTTAAAAATAAATATTGATTTATTTTTGAAGTATTGAAAATATATATCTTGTAAAGATATTTTTGGAAAATAAATAATTTGGAAAATTATTTGGAATCTGGTGATGTTGTGCATATCTATTGATAGTTCAATAACCGCTATCAATATTTACCTTTGAATAGGTATTTGTTGTGATTTGCTTGAATTTGAATGCCACACTTATTTTTTTTTAAATAAGCGCTCACTATTCGGGTTAATCGGGAAAGGACCTTGGGGTCGTATAACCATTCCGAATATGTGATACATCGTTATGAATTGCATTTGAAGACCGGTGTTGAAGACCGAATATCTTCGAAAACGAAAGGGTTTCTTGTTGATTATCTCTGCACTGGCTGATCCCCGGTATAGAGATCTCCATATGTGA
Organism: Allium cepa; assembly: GCA_030765085.1. Taxonomy (NCBI): domain Eukaryota; kingdom Viridiplantae; phylum Streptophyta; class Magnoliopsida; order Asparagales; family Amaryllidaceae; genus Allium; species Allium cepa. The sequence continues at coordinate 117,299,546 of CM060930.1, read as the reverse complement.
TGGGAAATCCGAACGTGATTAGAGATTACCCGGATTGCAAGGACTTCGTTGTAAGTGCCTTCGATTCTGTTCGAGCCCGGAACAGACTTGTATGGATTGTATGTCTGACATTACAAATTGAGATATAAAGCTGATTTCTTTCAAATATATTTTTGTTGGTGGCGGAGAATTTATTCTCTTAGCTTAACACCCTTCTCTGAGACGTACGAGCTCAGAGGTTATATAGTTGAAGGTTTATCAGCAATATATTCCCAATTTGGTAATGTGACATGCTGAGTGTTGATTCGAAATGATCATTGTGTTGATCATTTGTGATAGGATCATTTGTTTGATCGTTTATCTTTATGATCATTTCTATGATCATTTGTTGACCCAAAGCACAGCTTTTGTATAAAGCGTGGCTTTGTGGACGAGACTTCGTCGAGCCTCACACCCCGGAATGGTCAAAACAGGAAAGATGCGTTATGAGGGGTAGCTCCTTTTAGGGTATGTGCATTTCCTTCTGGAAAAGGGTGGCATCATGGTATGGAGCCCAGATACTTACTCATGTTGAACACTTTATTTGTTATGATGTGATGTTGATTAGAGAGCTCTTAGATAAAGGTCCCAAAGGACCGGGGGATGACATACTCGTGTCAGTAGTTACCCAGTTAGGGGTAACCCGGCCTTGTGTTGGCAGAGATCCGATTTGGTTCTTGGGAACGTCCTTCCAGAGGCATTCTCGTGTGGCAATGGGAAGTTTCTTGGCCTGACCATTTGTTGGAAATCCAAAGAAACAATACGAGACTTGTACGGTTTTAGTTGTAGAACCTGCCATCTAATATGGTAGCTATAGTAGACATAATATAATGGTACCTATGCTGGCTAAGATTTATATTCTACTTTCGAAATGTCTTCTACACTATGCACTAATAATAATATCAAAATTGATTTGATTTTGCGTAGTAAGCATCTTTGACTAACATAAGAAGAAATCTTCTCCAAGTCTGCGTTTGCATTGTGTGTGTGGTGGGAGGTCTTATGGTAGTCTCATTTTTAAAAGCATTTCTAATTGAGTTTAAAAATGTTCCTCTATTTGATTTTAAAGAAAAATAAACTGTTTTGAGTTCCCACACCGGTCACATGACTGACTCGGAGTTTATTGTTTTCCTTCCTAAACTCTGGGTGCCCACCAATTTTCACACGGGCAGTCAAGAGTTAAGGTTTATCAGGATATTTGGAATTCAGGAGTTGCTGGAGGCAAGATGGATGGCATTGGCGTATCACTAGTATATAGTACTTCTTTTTCCGCTGCATTGTTTGTTGTTGTACACTCTGATGTAATGAAATGTAATTTAATAACTGATATAGTTCTTTGTTATTCATTTATCTATTATATGTTGTTCCGCTGCGAATTGTGAGATTCTGATATTGTTCTGTTAATTCTATTCTGTTCTATTTTTTTTCTCTCTTTCGTTTTCTTTTCTTCTTCTTAAACCCTAACATTTCGGTTTTTCGGCAACGAAAAATCGCAATCGTTACATTTGGTATCAGAGCATATGGTTAAGCGACAACCATGGTTCTGTTGGGTGTTACTCATTAGAGATAGAGTCAGCAGTACTCTAGAATGAGTTTGAGTGTAATAATAGATATGAGCGCGTATTTGTTAGTGAATATAAAATTGTTTTTGAATCGGGTAAATAAGAAAATTTTGCCTAAAATTTTTTTTGTATAGAAAAGAAATGATTTTCTATGAATTATTATAGTATATGGTTGCATGGTTGTTAATAATATTAAACTATTATCATTATTATATGGAATTAAGTAAGAAATAAATTGTATAACCAAAGATTGGAGATAAATTCATTTAACAAATGAAATTTATAAATATGAAAAAATATATAAGGAAATGAATTCATATACAATTGGGATTTGTAAAATTAATTTTAAATAATGAATTGGAAATGAATGATGAAATGAGATTTGATTTGATCAAATTGAATATAAAAAATGAAAACTTGGTGAAAATAAAATAAAATGGATTGAATTCAAGTAAATTAACTTGATAAATTATTAATTCTTGGACTAATGAATTGGAATTTGAATTGGTTAAAATTAAAGTTTAGTCGTGAGCTAAATTTGAAGATAAATTTGAATTTGTATATAAATTCAAGTAAGTAAAAGAAATAAATTGAAATTCCCTTTGTTAGTAATTAAGTAAATTCGAGATGAATTGAATATGGAAATTGAAATTTAAAATGAGTAAGTGAATGTACTAATTGAATTAAATTAGTGAATGGAATAGATTTGAAAAGGTTTGAATGAAATTTGTTTGGTTAATAAAATAAACCAAATGAATGTATGAAATGCAAATTGAACTGAAGTGGATTTAAAATAAATTGAATTGGTATCAATTTAAAATTGGTTATAAACTAGAATGGATATTCTATTAAGTGAATATCATTAAATTTGCATAGAAATAATTGTCGTTTGACACAAACAAGATTGTATAAAATTATATGAGTTAATGAAAGCAAATAAAATTGATCTTTGAATCGGTTAAAATGGTATGAATTCGCTTTGCTTAGAAATGAATAGAATGAAGAAAATGAGTTGTAAACCACTTGATTTAATGGAAATGTCATGTGAATTGGTCGTAAGCGACTAAAGATGAATTAAAAACCATATGTATTGCTAATGAAATCTATATATTTGTTATTGAAAATGAATGGAATGTTAATAGATTTCTTATATTTGTCACTAACGTGGTTAAACTGAGTAAGTGCAGGTTTTGGAAGCCGTTTGGCTGTATTTTGGGTTGCGCAATATGCAAATAATAAGCCGCTTTGCTTAAAAATGCTAATAAGGTACGCCTACTCAATAAAAATAGGAAATATGAACTGTTTTTCTGTTTTCCGACCGTGTGGGTCGATGTATACATATTTATACATATTGTAAAATTGCAAAAGCTCCTCCGTACAAGGGAGAGTCTGCCAAAATTTTCCGTGAATTTTGGGAGTTAGAATTTTTTGAAAAGTTTTGGAAAATTTTAGTTAACGACAAATCGATTTCGAAATTTGCAAATTTAAAAAGAATTAGTGAATGAAACTAATTTAAAGTAGTAATATGAATTAGTAAATGAAAGTTAATCGTTAGAATTCAATATTTAGAATTGAGAATTGAATTCGAATGAAATTTAAATTGTGAATTGAATTCAAATAGAATTGAAATTGTGAATTGAATTCAAATGAAATTGAAATGTAAAATTGAATGAAAACGAATGTGTAACTTCAATAGTGAAGTAAGAATGTATAAGAAGCATATATTGGAAATTTTGTAATAGAATTGGCAAAATAGTTTGAATGTTGGAATTGGATATTATGGATAGCAGGATATACAAGTGTATTAAAAGAAATGGAATTGAGATTTTGATTTCGAAGATAATTTAAATGGCTCGACAAAAAGGTACTTATTTCAATTTCAGTATGAAATTTGGTGATTTTCTTCTCCAGCCACTTGGCTTTCTCTTTTCTTTTTGATTATGAGGGGCCGTGGTGCCATTTTGTAGTCGTAACGAAGTAGCCGCGCAAAGGAGACGCTGAAGAAATTTTTCGAAAATTTCGAGTGCTAGAAAATTTTTGAGAAAATTTCGAAAGTTAAAATTTGAATTTAAATTTAAATTTGAATTTTGAAGTAAACAATGTTGTTTGAAACTTATAATTGAAGTTGGAAAGCTAGTTGAAATAATAATGAATCTTTAAAGATTTGTTTTGAAAGTTGATAAAACTATTTGAATTGTGAAAAATAGTAGACGGATTAAAGATCGTTCTTCTTAACTTGTAATTTCGGGACGAAATTTTTTAAGGGGGGGAGATTGTAACGACCCAGAATTTTGAACAATTTAATTTGAAAATATTTAATTAATTTTAAATATTTGAATGATGGTTTGACTTGAATTTCAAATTTTCAGAATGAATTTGGCGATTAAATTATAAAAATTTAATCTATTGAAAGTTGAATAATAATTTGATTCTTCAATTTTAAGCCAATTAAAAATATTTCAAAGGCTTGTAAAATCATATTGAAAATACTGAAGATAATAGAAGCTTCAGAATTGAATTTGAAACTGCTTTGTTCAGTTTTGAAATTTTAATCGTTTGAATCGATATTTAAAAATAGCCGTCCGAGGCACAGCCTCGGAATTCTACGAAACCAGTTCCATTGGGTCCGTAATATTGAATTATTCTCGGATTTCAAATTTCGTATTTTTCTGAGTTGATATGTGAGCACACGGTGAGTAAACGCGTTGAAATTTTCAACGAATTCAATTTAAATTTAAATTTAAATGGGTCAACGTGAGCACGTTTCCTTCCTTTAATCACGCACTTGAACCACGCCTAAAATCACGTGATTTCCTCTGCAAATACACGATCTCTCGTCCCTCTTCTTTTTAAAAAAAAAGAAGCAAGTGCAGTTCAAAATCCACAAACTCACGAAAATAAAACAATGGCGACCGAACACATCCCTTCTTCCATTGCGGCAGTCTCGAGGGATCGCGAGGCGTAGGCGCACGTGCGCGCAGGCCGAGGCCGTGAGTTCTTCGCGCTCGCCTAGGGTTTCACGAGAGGCGGCGGTGACTGGGGAGATTCTTAAAGCTTGCGACTCGAGGCTAGGACATGAGACACCGCTAGTTGCGGCGTGCGATCGATAGAGGGCGGCAGTGGGTAGCAAATCAAGGCGAGGCCGCCGCATGGGTCGCGTGTGTTCGAACTTTAAGGTGGTTCGGCGGCGCCTGTAGCGTTGAGAGCAGTGAAGGTATTGTTTTGTTTTGATTAATTTTTTTTTTGTTTTGTTACAACAGTAAGTGAGTATACAGGTAAAAAACTGTTGTTTAAACCAAGTTAATTTTAGTTTAAAATTTGTTTTAATTAAGATGATAACTATATATATATATGCAGATTTTTGATTTATATATATACAGAAAAAATAGTTATAGTAAAGAAATTTGTTTAACCGGTAAATCAATTATTTTGGTGAGATAATTTATTAAAGTAAATTTAGTTTAAATCTAATTTTTAGCTAAATGAATTTATAAAAAAAAAATTTGTTTAAAATTTAAAAGAATTAGTTTAAGTTGTGAAAGGGGTATATATATATATATAAATGATTCCTTAATTTATATAAATTTTTTTATATTATATAAATGAGGATTTCAAAAGAAAAGAAGATATTTTAGTTCAAAATCAAATTTTAATTTTAAAACAAAATCATTAGTTAATTAAAATAAATGAATAATAATAAATTATTCGATTTGATCGAATATTAATAAATTTATATAATTGTTTATACAAAGTTAAAAATTGTGAAGAAAATAATCTGGATTGGAAAATGGACTGTAAACGGAAATAAAGGTGAGAACTTCTCACTCAAAAATTTAAAGTTGGATTTGCAGTTATTGATTGATTGCTATTGGGTTGTGATATTAGATATAGTAGGATATATCTATATATATAGCAATATATATATATTGGCATATGTATATATTGCAGTTGATTGATTTCCCGCATTGTATAGCGGACGAGACCCTATTGCGCCGCCTATTAAGCGGATAATATTTTATAAATCCCATATACCGCGATATTCCACCTCGAAGTGGAATGGTTATTGTGCTAATGTCTGTGGATGCAGAGAAACAGGTTGGAGGGATCCAACAGGATTCCTCACAAATATTTATTTGATTCAGATATTGTGATATTTGATTGTTTATCATATCGATATATGATATTGGAAAGTCGTGATGGACTATTTGACGTGTTGCATCATCGGATCCAATTTTGAAGTTTAAAAATAACGATTTTTATTTTAAGGGATTTCTAAAGCGATTTTTTTGAAGTATACGTTTATAAAAATATTTTTTGAATTAATTCATCTTAAATAAATAAACGATATAAATTTTAATGTTATAAAATTATGATTTTTGAGAAATACAGTTAAAAGTTGATTTTTGAAAATATGGGATTAATGATTTTATAAAATAGTAAAAATTGGGATTTCTGAATTTATTATAAAAAGTTTAAATATAGGATTTATGAAATTTGACAATTTTGTAAATCTAAGAGAATGATGAAATTATAAAGGAGTTTAAAGACGTTTTAAAAGAATAATATAAATTGATCCATATAAAAGATTTATAAATTGATATTTATAAATTAAAAAAATTGGAATTGTAAAACGAGTTTTTATAAGTGTTAGAATGAATTGTAAATGAATTTCATAAATGAATGAAATCTATAGGATTATAACGGTGAAGTTATAAATGGAATTTTATAAACAGTAGGTTTATAAAATTTGTAAAGTTATTTAAAAGAGTAGATTTTGGATAAATAAATGAATCTTATAAGTTATAAGATTTATAATTTGGGAAGTTAAAAGAACAATTTTGTAAACAAATAAATTATGAGCATTTAACTTATAATATGGACTTTCGGTATATAATTGAGTTATAAATCGAATAAAGTTAATAAAGGAAATTTATAAGAGGAAGTGTTATAAAATAAATAGAAATGGAATTTATAAACATTGTTTTATAAATCCGCAACGACTTATTTTGATAAGTTAATTTTTATAACTTATTTATGGAGTTATATTCACGTTTTAGACAGTGAATAATCCTTTAAAACAAAATGTATAGAAATGATGAAATTGGTTAACAAGTATATTCACGTTTTTGAATAGTGAATGATATATTAAAGAAATGGTTTTTGAATGTGATGTTTTAAATAGAATTAAAACGATCTAACGATGTTTTAAATGTATTAAGATTCGAAACCATAGATTTCAATGTTCATTGTTGAAATAGACGTTTTCGAGAAATAAAAGGAAATGGTGGACTATAACACTGTTGTTATAGTAAACGATTTCCGAAAGGAAATGTTTTGTGTAGTATTGGGATTTATATATCTATTTTAATTTCGAATCCCTATACTAGTGATTTTGGGTTGTTGTAACGATGTTTTACGCAACATTCGTTTTGGCCCAAATAAATACGTTTAAGAGAATGATTTCCTTAAAGAATGAAATATATACTTAATTTCGATTTAAATATATTTAATATTTTCCAACTATAGAAAATAAAAAGACTTGTGAATTACTTATAAATAAATAAGTATGGAAATGTTTTTCCAATGTAAAATGAAAAGTTTAGAGAATTTATCTTTTTGAAGATAAATTGAAAATGAATATTAGAAATCGAATGGAAATCGTATATTCATAAATATTTTGGAATGTAAATTCAATATGGAACTTATAAATGGAATTGGGAAAATGGGTTTAAAAATAAATATCGATTTATTTTTGAAGTATTGAAAATATATATCTTGTAAAGATATTTTTGGAAAATAAATAATTTGGAAAATTATTTGGAATCTGGTGATGTTGTGCATATCTATTGATAGTTCAATAACCGACTATCAATATTTACCTTTGAATAGGTATTTCTTGTGATTTGCTTGAATTTGAATGCCACACTTATTTTTTTTAAAATAAGCGCTCACTATTCGGGTTAACCGGGAAAGGACCTTGGGATCGTATAACCATTCCGTATATGTGATACGTCGTTATGAATTGCATTTGAAGACCGGTGTTGAAGACCGAATATCTTCGAAAACGAAAGGGTTTCTTGTTGATTGTCTCTGCACTGGCTGATCCCCGGTATAGAGATCTCCATATGTGATGGGAAATCCGGACGTGATTAGAGATTATCCGGATTGCAAGGACTTCGTTGTAAGTGCCTTCGGTTCTGTTCGAGCCTGGAACAGACTTGTATGGATTGTATGTCTGACATTACAAATTGAGATATAAAGCTGATTTCTTTCAAATATATTTCTGTTGGTGGCGGAGAATTTATTCTCTTAGCTTAACACCTTTCTCTGAGACGTACGAGCTCAGAGGTTATATAGTTGAAGGTTATCAGCAATATATTCCCAATTTGGTAATGTGACATGCTGAGTGTTGCTGCGAAATGATCATTGTGTTGATCATTTGTGATAGGATCATTTGTTTGATCATTTATCTTTATGATCATTTCTATGATCATTTGTTGACCCAAAGCACAGCTTTTGTATAAAGCGTGGCTTTGTGGACGAGACTTCGTCGAGCCTCACACCCCGGAATGGTCAAAACAGGAAAGATGCGGCAAGGTTATGAGGGGTAGCTCCCTTTAGGTTATGTGCATTTCCTTCTGGAAAAGGGCGGTATCATGGTACGGAGCCCAGATACTTACTCATGTTGAACACTTTATTTATTATGGTGTGATGTTGATTAGAGAGCTCTCGGATAAAGGTCCCAAAGGACCGGGGGATGGCATACTCGTGTCAGTAGTTACCCAGCTAGGGGTAACCCGGCCTTGTGTTGGCAGAGATCCGGTTTGGTTCTCGGGGACGTCCTTCCAGAGGCGTTCTCATGTGGCAATGGGAAGTTCCTTGGCCTGACCATTTGTTGGAAATCCAAAGAAACAATACGAGACTTGTACGGTTTTAGTTGTAGAACCTGCCATCTAATATGGTAGCTATAGTAGGCATAATATAATGGTACCTATATTGGCTAAGATTTATATTCTACTTTCAAAATGTCTTCTACACTATGCACTAATAATAATATCAAAATTGATTTGATTTTACGTAGTAAGCATTTTTGACTAACATAAGAAGAAATCTCCTCCAAGTCTGCGTTTGCATTGTGTGTGTGGTGGAAGGTCTTATGGTAGTCTCATTTTTAAAAGCATTTCGAATTGAGTTTAAAAATATTCCTCTATTTGATTTTTTAAAAAAATAAACTGTTTTGAGTTCCCACACCAGTCACATGACTGACTCGGAGTTTATTGTTTTCCTTCCTAAACTCTGGGTGCCCACCAATTTTCACACGGGCAGTCAAGAGTTAAGGTTTATCAGGATATTTGGAATTCAGGAGTTGCTGGAGGCAAGATGGATGGCATTGGCGTATCACTAGTATATAGTACTTCTTTTTCCGCTGCATTGTTTGTTGTTGTACACTCTGATGTAATGAAATGTAATGTAATAGCTGATATAGTTCTTTGTTATTCATTTATCTATTATATGTTGTTCCGCTGCGGATTGTGAGATTCTGATATTGTTCTGTTAATTCTATTCTGTTCTATTTTTTTTTCTCTCTTTCTTTTTCTTTTCTTCTTTTTAAATCCTAACATTTCGGTTTTTCGGCAACGAAAAATCGCAATCGTTACAATGATATTCGTCTTGTTCCACCGGATTATGCTACAAATCAGTCATTTGGAATTCTACCAAGAAATCAACAAATTCTTGATAATCGCCTCAAAAAGGTTGATCACAAACTTGATATAATAAAAGGTTTTTTCAACAAGCTATGGGATGCCATCTCATGCACAAGCTCCACTTCTGCTTCGACCTTACGTGGCAAGCATCTGGTTCCAACATTCACATGGACATCTTTTGAAGAAAATCCAACCAGCAACACTAGTGGTAACAATGGTGGTCAAGGAAGTTGAGCTTTTCGACAACCAACCGGTGGCCCGGTTATTCGAGAACCAGAGGGAGGATGTGAAGGATCTTATGATTGGGACAAGGATCAGTATCATTTTTAGTGGTTTGATTTCCAGAAACTTTATTTATTCTCAAACATTTCTGATATGGCTTGCATAAATAGCCATCTTTTATGAAACTCTGTGGTTTGTTTAATTCATACTATGGTTATGTCTATATGAGATTATTTTTTCTTTACAATTATATATATATATATATATATATATATATATATATTACTTCCTTTTTGTCGATGACAAAGGGGGAGAAAGGTCACTAACTTTGTTTTATAGGAAAAATAGTGCATATATTTAGAGGGAGGAAACATAAATTACATTTCTACAAACATAGGTTTTGTCATCAATCAAAAAGGGGGAGAATGTTGACACACTATATTTTGATCAATGACAATGTGCTTCAACAAAAAGGAAGAGAAACGTGCAAAGCTAAAGGAAGAACTATGAAGACCAAGGATATCATAAGTAATTATTATATATAGGTCTTAGTCTTAGTTTTATTGTTAAAATCTATCCTCAAGAAACTTGCACAAACACAAAAAACACATAACACAACTTCATATTTCAGTTAAGTGTTCATTGTGCATAATCTACCAGTTCAGTCGACTGAACAGGATATTTCAGTCGACTGAACCTGTTGCACATTTTACAACATGCACAGTTTCAGTCGACTGAAATCCCTGTTCAGTCGACTGAATTTGAACCTGCGAATTACTCAAGTTTTCAAAAGCATTTACAAACCACTTCAATTGCTTGAATCTTTGATTTATTTTTAATACTCTTTTGATTCATAGCTATTTATATTTCCTAAATCTTCATAATCGCATTTCATATTCTTGAGGATTAGATTATAGGAAAGTTGTACTCAATTAGACTCATTAGTGTTATCAAGAACACAACAAGTCAAAAATACTCTTTGTACCTAGTTGAAGTCCTCTTCGGTAGTTGAGGCAAGAAATCCCGTTCGGTTGTTCGGGTAAGTTGTAAACCTATTCCTCCGGGTTAAGTGAGGATTGTTAGTTAGAATTCCTAAGAGGAGCTTAGGGACTGGACGTAGGACAAGAGGTCCGAATGAGTATAAAGTCTTGATGTCCACTTTACTTATTGCTTACTGCTATTTACCTATACCATTCCACTATTCCATATTATACGATCCTACCGCATAGCTTCTTACACGACGATGGTCTCGCTCCTTCAACTCTACTATCCCGGCTCTCAACTCTTGAATCTCTTCTTCGGCCTGAGCTTTTTGGTACTTGCTCTTAGTCGGCAGCACATAATCTAATAAGAAATTTGTGTCTAATAGCTTAGTAGCCATTATAACAATGAGATATATAAGATCAACAGATGCTATAACAGTGTGCAATGGAATAACATTAGGATTCAAAGGCATTACTACCTTACTTGCTTTGATTAAATTGAGAATGGTTGGGTTGTCTTCTCAATCTAGTGTCTGTACATGTATATAAATTAAAGATAAATCGAATTGATAGGAAATCGCATCCTGATAATCTAAGTTATTGTTATAAACTAAGTTATTTCTTTAACAACTAAATTTTATTAACTTAGTTATTTTTCTAAACTAAGTTATTTCTTTAAAAACTTAGTTATTTTTTGTTAACTTGGTTACTATTATGAACTTATTTAATTTTTTATAAAACTTACTTAATTATATTAAAATTTGTTAAGTTTAATAAATTAAGTTAAATTTTATGAGTTCAATTAATTCTTGTAAAACACAATTAATTTTTATAAATTTATTTCATTTTAATAAAACTTGGCTAACTTTGTTAAATTTTTATATAACTCGGTTAATTTTTATAAATTTGTTTAAGTTTTATAAATTTTAGTTAATTCGTGAAATTATTTAATTTTTATAAAATATGGTTAACTTAGTTAATTTTTAAAAACTTAGTTTATTTAGTTAAATTTTATAAAAAGTAGTTAATTTTTATAAACTTTTAAGCAACTTAAGCTAAATTTGTATATAACGTATTTATTTTTTAATAAACTTAGTCATTCTTTTATAAACATAGATATTCATGACATTATCTAACTGCACTTTAATGTGCAGTTAACTCTTATATATATAAGAAAATGATTTGATAACCTAAACAATTTTCGATGAATAATCGAAACAATCTTAAGTTCACTAAAGTCGAGAGAATAGTAAATAGTCAAATCGAAATATACTGTTTAGTACCTGTTGGTTGCCAAAGCTATATCGCTTATTATGCATTATCGGTTCCATGACAGCTTCAAAGATTGCGTCCTCCTCGTCGATAGTCAACTGATCCAATCCCGCTCTAGAAACAGTTGCTCTCATTATTGCATGAATTTTTCCTCCAATGCAAATAAAAATACAATTGAAATTTACACTATATTATTTTAATTCTTTATAATTAATTAATTAAACCGATTATTAATAATCTATAACTTAAAATATGCTTACATGGGCTTTGATTGATTTACCATCGGTCTATGTGTATGAGAGTTGCCATTTTCATTTTGATGCTCGATGGCATGAGTATGAGCAAGTATGTCCACGTAGGAGACGGGACCCATATGCTCTCTTTCATGAAATAATTATTATGTATTATAATTATGTATGCAAAATTACACAATGTATTAACTGATTATAATCGAAATTAGTAAATTTACCATCTCTTCATGATAACACTAGAATCACTTAGAACCACCGCGATGTGTGATTGGATTCTTATTTCTATTTATAGAGTTTCTAGACTCTGCCTGTACATTTAAATTAAACAAGTTAAAGTGATATTGTATATAAACTTTATATATAGTGTGATAGATTGTACAAGAAACTTCAATTTAAATAATTAATAAGAGATTAGTAAACTTACCTTGACCTCATCGCTATTCCACTAAACAATCCAAGCATCCCACATGCTTATGCCCATCCAGTCAGGTTTCTTCCACACTTTTTTATGCCCAAGATCATGTCATGGTAGTTCTTCCTCATCTTTCTCTTCTAGTAGTTTTTTCAAAGGAGAGTGTCAACTTCTTGCAAATCTACTGCCCCTGCACGTTAAAAATATAAGTTATACATTTATACTTAGTCAGCAAATATTGTAGTGGTTATACATAATGATATACAAATTTCCACTTATGAGGAATCCTGTAAGATATACTCTATGATGTGGGCTAGGATTTTATCCTACCTAGGCCTCATGTGGGCATCCTACTCATGTAAGCTTGCTTGGAAATATTATGAATAAGCTCAAAAGGCTCTAGCTCAAACCTCCTGTGTTGAATATGACATGGACCTTTAATAAATCATGACTAATATATCATATACAAAATATTTATGATGGTAAAATAAATTTAATACTAACCCTTTCGCTTTAAGAAATAAGGTTATTATGGGACACTGCGTCTCCTTAGATGGGCTACTGCCATCACCTCCCACGGTGGTCCCTCTCTTAGAAGAAGTGGGGGAACCTGATTGAGAAGAACTCCGACGTCCAAAAAAACGACATAATATTCGTCAATGACATATCATTTTATTATGGCAGAACTTATCATTTATTTGTGAGAAAACTTATCACTTTTATGAGTAAAATGTAATGTTAATAATCACATAAATTAATTTCTATCAAAATTTACACTATTAATTAGTCCTCATCGTTCTTTGATTCAGACTCAGTCTCGTACTCTATATTGTTTTCCTCTATAGTCTCAAATGCTTCTATTAAAACATTTGATTCTTCGTTTAAAGATTCAAAGTCATATGATTGCTGGTTATTATTACTTCGTTATTTTTCTCAATGACCGCCTGATAAGCTTGTTTGTTTGGAATATTCTTTCCATCAAACGTAAATCTTGCTTTTGTTTTAAAAATTGCCTACCATTTTACTCTATCTCTTTTTAGAGATGGTTACAGAGCGTAATAAATGTGTAGTGCTTATTTGGATAGGACAAAAGGATCGTACTTATGACAACGTGAGGTATGCTTTATTTCAATAAGATTATGGTCTTTGTGCACGTTGATTCTAGAACTTGCAACATTGCTGAACCAATTAAATCTAAACAAAAAGCTTCCTCTATAGGTTGTGTGAAATATGTCAATTGCAAAAGTCGGGTTAAACCATAAAAAGCATTTATATGATTAATTGAATCATCGCTACCTTTAACAAATACATCGGTATTGTTGGTTAATTTTTCAACACCATATTCTTTAGTGTTGAATTTATAATCATTGATGAAGAATATTGGATATGTCTTGACATTTCCTTTTGGTCTCAACATAAGATGTTTCAATCCTTCGTCAAGCACACAATTTCTTGAATCATAAACGTAATTTGAAAACCAACCAGGGAATTCTTTTCTGAGATCGCCATGTGGATGTTATGATTTATAAACACTATAGATCTAGATAGTATATTGCACTATAATCTACACCTGTATTATTAAAATAAATATATCAAGAATTATTAATCAATATTACCTAACAAAAGGTGCGACTTCAGCACAATTAGGAAGAATATATGTATGTGCTACATGATGATCTCTACCGTCTAATCATAGTTCCATACATTTTCCAACAGGTTGGCCATGTTGTCTAAAAATAGATAACATTGCTTGAAAAGAATCTTTTCAGTGCATAAATCGATACGTGGAACACTTTCAAATGATAAGTTCACATGGTCACTGAAATAATGAGAGAGAAAGAACGAAGCTACTTCTTTGATATATGATTTGCAAATCGAACCTTCAACTTGTGCTTTTTGTGTAACTTTTTCCTTTAGATGATTTAAGTACCTATTAAAAATCTATTGCAAATTAAAATAAACTTATGTATGTCACTAAACTAATATTTGACATACTCAACACTAATACCTTTCAAACGGACACATCCATCCATATTGAATAGGTACTTGAAGACGTGCTTTAGATGAAAGATGAACAAATGCCCCATAACATTAAAAAAAACCTTAAGGAAAAATTTTCTGCAGTTTGCAGAGTAGTATAAAGGATTTCTACTTCAAGTTTACATAAACGATCAACTTTCAAGGTAGTCGAACAAAGCTGTTTATAAAACAAACTACATACCGTTATAACCATCCAAAGTTTTATGGGCAATAGTCTTTGAAAGTGGCGGGTAATAAAACTTCCATCATTCATGACAGTCATGGCTTTTCATCCCACTAAGTTTACCATTTTTATGGTCGACACATCTATGAAGATTAGAAGAAATCCCATTAGCAAATTTGAACCTTCCACCCATTTTAACAAAACTCTAACCTGGTTATTGTCTGACTTATAACATGTTTTGGGTTTTTTAGTGTCGTCTGGCTTGATATGTAGCCCAGGACGCTTACATTTTTTTATATCATGTATTAATTACAAATTATCCTTAATTGTAACGACCCGCTTATCCATACAGTTTAAGCAAAAAATCAACTGCACATGTCTCATCCGAATTGAATGGAAAGGCAAATAGTTAGAGGAAAGAATGACAGAGGATAGAAGAAATAAAAACAAACATAGAATCTCACAACGCAGTGGAATAATTTATATTAATCAATATAATACTTTATAAAGTCATTTCAAAAATGAAACATCATAGTTATACTAATACAATTCTACCCTTCGACAGTTATAACAACCTGTCACTACCCAACTGAAATAAGATACATATAATACAGCAGAAACCAGATAATATCTAGCTATCGATGAGGCCTCCTGCTCCAAGCTCCTCCAAAATGCATCCGTGGGAAAACCAAAACTACTTGGCTGCCTGTAAAAATTTAAGCACCCAAGAGTTTTAGGAAAAGAAAATAAAACTCCGGGTCAGACATGGGTCTGGTATATGTAAACTCAAACAACTGAATTATTATGTTTAAAACCGTTTAAATCAAAAGTATCTCGTAAGATCACATCGCACATAAGATGGATGGGTTTTTACCTTACAATAACCAAACCATTACATATAAAATTCACTGACATTATAATAGTGTCTAAGATACAAATACTTATTAATCATAGCCGAACTTGTTATATTAATTAAATTCCAGCATAATAGGTATACAACTAAGACCGTAAAGGTTCGTATTAGAGAAAGGATTCCATATAATTAATGGGCTACTGCCCATCACAATGAATCTCTAGATAAAATAACACCAGCGATCTTGTCGGGATCCCCTGCCAACACAGGACCGGCCTACCACTTAACTAGCAGTACTGAATATGATCACCCTTTACTTAATGGTTCTTGAAGCATACAAATAAGAGATAATACGATAGGGATGATCATACCCTAATTAGGGGCAACCCAATAAGCCATGCTGCATCTACCCTATTTTAGTCATTCCCAGTCGATGAGGCTTGAGGCTCTTTTATATAGCACTTCCCACTTGGAATGCTAACACTGCCCTTCAAGTACTAATGCAATGTAAGCATTCATCCATACAAGTTCATTTTGGGACTGAACGCAACCGAAGGCACTACTTCTATTACATCCATTTTGGGGAATCCCTCCTAAGGAAAATAGAAAATAACCCTTTCACTTCAAAATTCCATCATTGATTCCATGTTCTTCAATATGCTTTCACTTTGGAAAGCTTGAGTTGGATCAAAGTGGTTTTTGGATAACATATCAGATTCCGGCCTCTTTGGAACAACTTTCGATAATTTTCGGTAAACTCAACCCCAGTTCTCTAGAAAATAAACAGACAAAGATAAGAGCGGACATCACCTCCTAACCGTTAGTGGATGGATTTCCTTAACAAAACTAATTTACACATACAATATAGCACCACCGATGGTAACCTTGCCACATAATTTCCATGTTTCTCCTGGATATTTCAAAAGTTACGTTCTGGTCAAGATTTTGATAGTCGGTTATTTAACTATCAAATAAACAAACATTGAAACATGGATTTAATTCCACATGGGATCCACTAAACCTTTATTAATTAATCTTTAGTTAATTAAAACCATTTTATAAACATTCGATCAAAAGAACTTTTACAATACACTATTCCCAAAACCCCTTACATTCCTTTTATACTTGGAAAACATTATATTACCAAACTTTATAAGAGATTTTCTCTCTTTGTATTCCATATTAAATGACCAAACAAATTGCGTTTAAAAACATTCTTCCAATAAAACCAACCCAATTTCATCCTTTACAAAAAGTTTCCTTTCTTAAAGGTTCCCTTTATAATTAAAAATTCCTTTACAATTTATAAAATCATTTATAAATCATTTTCCCATTTTTAAATGTTTTTAATAGACCTTCTTGAAGAAAAATCCTTTACAAACATCATTTCTAAAATATCTTTTGAAAATCAGTTTCAATAAAACCTTTTATTTAATATTGCCCCTTTTGTAAACAAGTTATTATTTATAAATACTTTTATTACTTAATTATACAACTTGACAATCATTTACAAACTTTGAAACCCAAAATTTATCAAAGGATTGAAGTTAGTTCAAAATCTTAATTTATAAATTCAGAAGAGGATTAGCATTCCCAATGGTACCCGATAAAGTTACCATTTAATTTCAATTTTACTTTCAAATCATTCAGTAATTTATTTACGTAAGTCAACATATATGTAAATATACTTTATATCTAAATCAGGAAATAACATGTCAATATAACTAACCAGCATAAACATGTCCAAATAACAATAATAGCAGGATCATGATTTGTCCTGCAAAATAGGTAACAATTTAACCAATTTATAGCAGAATGAGGATTTATTTTATTTAATGCATGTCTAAACAATCAAACAATAAATTTATAGCAGAACAAGGATTTATTCTGCTATCAAATGTCTACATAATCAAATAATTAATTTATAGCAAAGCGGGGTTTTATTCTGCTTCACATAACACAAACAATCACATCATAACTCTTTCGCAGTCATTTGTCTACTTAATAGTACCAACTTTTGAATTCCTTGAGTTCAAAACCATCTTCGAAAAAGAAGTACCTTTAAAAGAATTCTATTCTTGGAAAAAAAGAATTTAAAATTTAAAAATCCCTAGGATTTAAGTTCTCAAGTTCTCAACTTAAATTGTTTTAACTAAAAGACGCCTTCTTAAAATTTATTTTATAAATCAACTTTTATCAAACCATTTTTCAAACATTTATTTCAAAATATTCAAGCTTTTTAATAAAAATCTTTTATTACATCAAATTTACCTTAACTTTAACATCAAACGCCTTACAGTCGAATCATGAAACTCAATTCACAAGGTGTTCATTTCAATGTTTTCCCTTTTTCTATTTACCCACCCCAAATCTTAAAAAGGGAAGCTACCTGCACAGATCAATAATAGTCAATGCTCAACTGGACAAGCCTAACTAACAAAATCCTAATTAATAATAATATAATATTATTATCTCTTAACAGACAACACCTTAACTAGCTATACCATATTATACTGTACTATTTTGAAAATCATTCTTTGTATAAAATATATTTCTAGGTAAAATTATTTCATTTACCTAATTTCAAAACAATGCTATATTAGTTGGTCTTGTTCAATTGTTTAAATATCCCTATCAAGAACGTTAGCTACTCACATTGACAAAAATTCATAAGCCACTCAACAGATCAACCAACACACTATAAAATATTTTTATATCACTAATAAATACGCATTCTTATAAATACACTCAAACTCATAATAAGGCATTCCATTACCTTATCTCTTAATAAGTTGCTTCATCGAAGCCAAGGTCCTCGCTTAACCTTGCGCTTTGATACCACGGTATAACGATCTGCTTTTCCGTACAGTTTAAGCGGACAATAAAACATCCCTGTCTCACCTAAATTGAACGTAAGGGTGAATGTTTAGGGTAAAAAAGATAATGGAAGATAGAAGAAACAAAAACAATCACAGAATCTCACAACGCAATGGAATAATTTATATTAATCAAATGATACTTTACAAAGTCATTTCAAAAATGATACATCAGAGTCATGCTAATACAATTCTACTATTGGACAGTTATAACAGCCTATCCCTACTTAATTGATACAGGATATATATAATACAAAAGTAACCAGATAATAAATAGCTATCGATGAAGCCTCATACTCCAATCTCCTCCCAAATGCATCTGAGGGATAACCTGAGCTACTTTGCTGCCTATAAAAATTTGAGCACCCAAGAATTTTAGGAGAAGAAAATAAAACTCTGGGTCAGACATAGGTCCAGTGTGCGTAAACCCAAACAACCGAATTATTATCTTAAAAACCTTTTTAAAATCAAAGGTATCCCATAAAACCACATCGCATAAAAACACGGATGGATTTTACCTCACGATAACTAAACCATTTCATATGAAATTCTCTGATATTATAATAGTGTCTAAGATACAAATACTTATTAATCATAGCCAAAATTGTTACATTAATTAAATTCCAGCATAATAGTTATACAACTAAGACGGTAAAGGCTCTTGGAGAATGGATGTTATATAATGACTGGGTTACTGGGGTATCGCCCACATGGTGAATCTCAAGATAAAATAACACCGAGGACCTCATCAAGATCCTTTGCCAACACAGGACCGTCCTACCACTTGACTAATAGTACCAAATATGATCACCCCTTAGTTAATGGGTCTCAAAGAATACAAATGAGGGATGATATCGAATTTAGATAGGGATGATCACAACCTAACTGGGAGCGACCCACTTGGCCCTGCTGCATCTCCCATGTTTTGGTCATTCCTGGTTGATGAGGCTTGCGGCTATGTTTTACCTTTCATATAGCACTTCCACTTGGAAAGCTAACACTGCCCTTAAGGCAACAATACAATGCCAACATTCATCCATACAAGTTCGTCCTATGACTGAACGAAACCGAAGGTACTACTTCTTTTACATTCTTTTTAGCGAATCCCTCGCAAGGAAAATAGAAAATAGCACTTGCACTTCAAAATTCTGTCTTTGATTCCATGCTCTTAAAGATGCTTTCACTTCGAAATACTTGAGTTGGATCGAAGAGGATTTCAGATAACATATCCGATTTCGGTCTCTTCGAAATAACTTTCGATAATTTACAATAAACTCGACCCTGGTTCTTTAGGAAATAAATAGACAAAGATATGAGCGCAGATCACCTCCTAACCTTTAGCCGATGGATTTTCTTTTCATGTATCCTAGAAGAACGAAATGAATTTATACGTATGATATGGCACCATCGACGGTACCTGAACCATATAATTATGATATTTCTTTTAGATATTTCCAATGTTACGTTTTTGTCCAGATTTTGATAGTCAGTTATTTAACTATCAAATAAAAAACATTTAAACATGGAATTAATCCCATATGGGATCCACTAAGACTTTATTAACTAATCTTTCATGAATTAAAATCACTTTATAAACATTCGATCAAAGGTCTTTTGCAACACACTATTCCCAAAACCCCTTAAATCCCTTTTATACTTGAAAAACATTTCTATACTTATCTCAATGATATAAGCATGTTACCAAACTTTATAAGAGATTTTCTCTCTTCATATTTTATATTAAATTACCAAACAAATTTCGTTAAAAACATTTCTTCCTACAAAACCAACCCACTTATCCTTCATAAAATGTTTCCTTTCTTAAAAATTCACTTTATAATTAAGAATATCTATACAATATATAAACATTTATAAATCATTTTCCTATTTTTAAATGTTTTTAATAGACCTTCTAAAATGAAAAATCCCTTACAAACATCATTTCCAAAACATCTTTTGAAAAATACTTTAGATAAACCCTTTTATTTACTATCCCAACTTATTTTCAAATTGAATTATTATATTTATACTAAGGATCCACAACATTATCGATAACTTTTAGCCGACGAAAAGTCTAAAATTCAGAAAATGAATTCCGGTCACATTTTCGAACTTTCTTCAAACTAATTATTTTTGTAAACAAAATTTGAAAATCTATTTTACCATCCTTATTTATCATTTAGAAGAGTTTTATTTTAATTATAAAACCTATTATTTGAGTACTTGAAATTAATTAAATATCCATAAATCAAAGCAGCGAAATTCCGAATCATTACATTAATCTTCCCCTCACATTTAAAACTGTATTGAAAAAATTATCAAACATATTTTTCTCACTGTGCATCATGTCAGTATTATGATGAAGCAAGAGATCTTTCCAATAAGACAACTCCAAAAATATATTTTGTTTGCTCCAATTACAAATTGTCAATTTACCAAGAATTACAATTTGTACTCCTGTTTCATGTAACTTTGGATACTCTTTTACAAGCTCATATATTCCTTTGCTTGACTAAATCGTTGGTGGTTGCATAACCTCTTGCCTATTCTCTAAATAAATTCCATCTCTTCTAAAATGATGATTAACATGGAGAGACCACCGATGACAATGAAACCACAAAATTTCTTCTCATGTAGTAAAGAAAATGCTATTGTTTCTTCAATGCATTAAAGATAAGCTAGATGATCGGCCATACTCTAACCTAAAAGCATTGCACATGCATGAAAATTGCTAATAGTCCATAACAAAGAAGCAAACATATAAATTTTTTTGGAAATATCTTATGTTTCAACTAATTTATGCCACAATATTCTCAACTCTTCAATCAATGGTTGTAAATAAATTCGATTCCTTGTGTTAGATCATCAGGGCTAGGGACGACAATAGTGAGAAATATATATGCAATTTTCATGCACATCCACGGAGGTAAATTGAAAGGTGTAACGATAATGTGCCAAGATGAATATTTAGAACCAAAATGAGACAGGTGAAAATCCATCCATATATAAACTAAGTCTAACACTACGACTCTCCACTATAAAAGCAGGATATGTCTTATCAAATGCTTCCATGCTTCTCCATCAGCAAGGTCTGTTAATATATCTTCTTCCTGTGTTCTCACACTATGTGATCTCATATGGGGGTGGTTACAGAAGATGTATATAACCTTTGAAGCCTAGGAGTGATGGGTAAGTAATGCATATGCTTGTATGGAACTTCCTTTCCCTTCTTTTTTTTTTGGTTTGTATCTTTCCTCGTTACATATTCTGCACTTCTTAAGAACGATGTCCCCTTTCCAAAACAACATGCAACTGTTTAAACATGTGTTTATTTTTAATAGTGAAAATCAAATGCTGGCATAAGTTTTTTTTTACTTCATAATGATTTTCGCACATTAAATTATTGGGTGGTAAATGCTATTTTGCAGCTTGTACTATAGTTGTAAATCCAGCTTCTCTGAAGTTGTATTTTGATTTCATGGCAATGTACTCTGCGGTTATTGATTATTGGGTCCTCTTTTACATCCATCCCAAAGGGCTTTCTTAGTAACACCAATAAATTATAGATTTTTTTTCTCTAATATTTGGTTCTTCTTTGACATTTACATCACATCATCATCAACTTCAATCATATGGAACATTGAACATGCTGCATCTTCAACCTTTAAGCGTATCCGGTACCAAATGCTTCAAGGGTTTGCACCTACTACATGGGAAACAAATTTCTTCATCATTTGTGTTATTACTTAAAGCGAATTCAATAAACATGTTTACACCATTATAAAAATGTTCCTTTATTGAATCTCTCAACCCCCTTTATGGTTAATACATTCTGCTTCGATAAACAAAGTAGGTGCTCATTTTTCGTATTTAAAAAATTATGATATAAAATCAAAAAAGTATTGATCATTTTATAGATTGACATTTTATTTTTCAATTCATTTATAGATTAATGTTTTATTAATTATATAATACATTATCTTTTTATTTTATTTTTCAATTCATTTATACATTTTAATGTTCCTTTAACCATAATTCGTTTATTAATTATCATTTATACATTTTATGGATTGACATAAACTATGAATATAATATTAAATTTTTAGTTTATTATTTTCTACTGTGATGGTCGATCATCCTATATTCCGTTGCAAACATAATAGAAATTATATTTCGTAAATCTTTTCATTCTAGATGATTCAACACAATTTCATCGGCACTTCCCCTTTATTCCGTGTATCGTACACAAATTCATGTACACAGGGAACAAAAAGGAGGCACTATCGAAATTTTATGAACTGTTTACAATGAAATGATTTACAAAATATAATTACTTTATTTTGTATTCAACTTGTCCAATACAGGGATAAATCCGACATATATTATATCAGATGAATATAGATGTCCACTCTGTGATAAAGCGAATATCCATATAACCATCATATACAATTTTGACAAACGGGGCCAAAAACTCTGTAAGGGCTTTAAAAAAATAAAGCATGTCATGCATTAATTATGTTTATATATTACTGTTACGTAATTTTTTATTAATTATATAACATATTAGCATTTTGTACAATAATTTGTTTATATTTTAATTTTTTTTATTAATTATATAATATATTAATAATTTTTACTTTTTTATAAATCTTCTATGCCTTCAAATTTAACAAATCATGAATATAACATTATATTTAAAAATAATAATAATATAATATACACTAGTTTACCGCATGCCACACATTCTAACAAACTAGGTTTTATACATAATTAAGGGTCTAAATGAATAAATGATTATGTAAACAAATTATTATTTTCGACATTTTAGAAAACGTGCACATACACTAGATTATGCGCATCTACAGTAATTAATCCAAGCTAGCCCTAGTGCACATATACACTAATTAACTTATATACACATATACTAAATTATACATTAATTTTTACATTTAAAAAATAATAAATATAGTTAGATTCAATGGGGTATAATAAATAATCAATGGGTAATATAAATCACTAAATTTACAATTAACCATAATTTAGCAAATGAAATAAATTAGGGTTAAGGAAAAAAACAAGATTGGAGATGAATTAGTGGCCTAAGGTTGTGACTATTGAAGAATGATGAACTTGTTGATGGCCGAGGAGTAGTGCAGATTCATCGAGGATTGAGGAGGCATAAGCGTCTAGGGTTTTATGGAATTTGGGGAAGGAAAATGTAATGAAGCAGCTCTCGGCCTAGTGGCTGAATACACACGACTTTCTGACAGCTTCTAACGACCGTCGACAGCTTTAATTAGCAACAGCTTCTAATGTCCACTTAATTATTTTTATTCCATTTTCACACTTTTAAAATAAATATAATACGTATTTGTTAGTTTGAAAATTTTAATTCGTAGAAAAAATTGAATAGGTTATATTAGTTATTAATGGATATGAAATAAATATTAATGATTACGGCCTCTCTTACTTGCCTTTTCAAAATAATTTACAAATTTTAAATTATAGTTATACACATAATGTTTACAAACTCGTAAAACTATTATGTATCATAACTTTCATCGAATATTTATATTAATAAACTAAAACTTGTAGAAAATGATTGTCTATATTTGATTTTCAATAAAGTTAATTATCGAGTATGATCATACAATAAAAATGATTATCGATAACACTTATCTCTACTACTAATAATAAGAATTCATTATGCCCTCGCTCTCGCCATATGCCCTTGCTCTCGCCATGCGTCCACATTTTTCCACGCTTCTTCTGAAAGTAAAATTCCCTAATTCCTTTTCCTATTCCTAGCGATTCGAAATTTGAAATTGCAATTTATCTCCACACCTTTCACAACAACAACGACGGTTATCAATTACGTGTGGTCACCAATTACGGACGATTACTCCTTACAAACGAATGCACTCAACCAACATCGACCCGATGTCTATCGAACTTCGAACACAGATACCATTCTGATTTTCTTTTCCTCTCCTCCATTGAATTTAAATTCTGATCCATTGAACTGTTGACTTGATGTGTGCAAGGAGGTGAAGTCAAGTATGATTCCTAGGTCAGATGATCTTTTGTCATTGCTGTTGACTTGGTTGGCTTTGATAAGAGCCATTGTTGAAAGTTCTGACTTAATGAGTAGGTGTTCCATTTTCGATTTTTGTTGCTGTTCCTCTATCCAAAAAAAAAGGAAAAAACACTTTGTCATACAAATGTTATATTTTATTTTATTTCCATATATTATTTCTGTTGAATTTGAGTTAGTTTACAATGATTTTCTTGTCTTACACATAATTATAAACTATTTACTGACATTACTTTGTCTACTATGTGCACTTTTAACTGACATCAAGACATTTTTATGAAGATTTGAGTTCCTTCTTTATTCATTTTTTTCACTATCTTCATATATTAGGCTGTTGTATTCGTTTTGCTTAGCTTAGGCCCTTCTTTCTTATATTAGTGTTGAGTAATCTTCTATAGAAAAAAACTTACGCTACGTGATTTTTTAGAAAAAAATGTAATGATAACGAGACTATTAAAGAAACATCCACCTTGGATGTTCTTAGCTAAATGTTGTCAAAACATATTTTCTTATATGGAACTATACAATTCTCTTCATTGTCGGATTGAGTGAGTGCACATTAATTTTAATTATTTTAGATACGGGAGTTCCTTTCATGTAGATTTTGATGGTTTTCTACGTTGTTTACCTTATGCTACGTAGTTGAATTTAATTGTGTGTGTGAACTCAGAATTCATACAATAACGGATAAGAACCATTATTCATTTTCAACCTAGATTGTTCTATGTTATGCGATTGGATGGGTTAACGATCGTCTTTGAAGACTGAAACAATAGTAAAATAATAATATAAAGGGAAATTGTAGTAGCATTCTTATGCATATAACTATACGCTGGAAGCAAAACTGAAAATAAATTTAAAATATCCCATAATTGAGAATAGTGATTTGAAAATTGAAGGAATATAAACTTGAAAAAAAAATAGGGGATAATTTACTATACAAAAGCTAATTTTAAAATGTAAATAGTTTATTCTTGAGTTAAATAACTACAGAAAAAATTAGCAATGTTTTATAATTGGCGTTCAAAATAATGTTCTTATGCAGTGACTATAGATCATATATGTCAACATACAAGAACTAAGGATAAAACTTGGAAATTTTTCAGGTATGCCCAATGGGATGAATAGATCCATATTCATTCAATAAAAATAAGTTTGGAAAATTTTCAGGTATGCCTACTGAAACTACGATTGAGTCAGAGGTTGGGATATGATGGAAGGCCCTAGGAAATATTGGGTTGGGGAGAATTAAATAATTGGTGGGTTGAATTCTAGAAATTGCAATTAGGTTGCCAATTTGGACTTGAAACAAAGGCATCTTCTTGGGAAATTAAATGTTGAGTATCATTGTTGACTGGGACGAAATTGGATACAAGAGTTGGACCTAAAATTTATGGGCTTGAAGTTACTGCATGGTTTGCTACATAGAACTGAGTGGTGCTACATATAGAGTTACAAGCTTGTATTGGAGCAGCATGAATCTCCGATTGTGGGCATAAGGCCACTGCACTTGATGACGATGAGTACAAACTAACACTTTTGGGATGATTAACTTCAGAGACTTGTACCATTTCTATCGTAGAGCCCGCTTGAGGAAAGGGGATGACCATGGATTATCGTAAACCATAAAATGATGAAATTCTCAACAATTAGAAATACATGTAATAGCAATGAAGATCGGTAATATTTTTCACTCACGCTCTTTTTTTTTCACGACTTGGATTGCATGGTATAGAATTACTATCTATGTGAGGACAACCATTTATATTTGCTCTACTTTTCATACAGTTATTGATTAATGCATGCACATTATGGTTAGACGCAGGTCCACTTGAACGTGCATATATACTCGTTGATTTCAAAGGAAAGCGGTTACAAGAATGCAAAATTTGGTTTCATAAATAACTAGATTCGATCTCAAAATCATGGATTTCATCTTTTAGATAAAAGGATATATGATTTTTAGATATATACTGGTCTTGCAGGAATAACATCATATATGAATTTTTAAATATATCTCTGCTTCAATATATAATATATATATATATATATATATATATATATATATCGTTTCAGTCGTATATATTCTGTACGGATCTGGAATATGTTTACAGTTTTTTATTATAATAAGTTATGGAAATGAATCCTCGGTTTAATTCTATATATCCTAATATACAAGTTCTCCATATGTTAGTTTTTGAGTATGAATTACTAAACATATCAGATCTTGTATAAGGATCTGAGCATGTCAAGTTCAACAATATAAGGAAGTATGTACGCACGTATATGATTTTGGTAGAAAACTCTTATGTAAACTTTCGAATACACGTGGAGGATTTCAAATATATTGCTTTGCACTAAAAGTTTCACATATACATATTAAGATGATTCAAGTATATACACACAGAGAGTTTCAGGTATATAGAGTTTAGCATATGCATGGATTTCAAGTATACATCTATAGCTTTGTATATACTTCCTTACGTATGTAAATTTTGAGCTAACATATACGCCTGAACTTCAGATACATATTCTGTTTTGAAGGGATAAAGATTTGAATATTTCCCGATGTGGGATATATAAAAAAATTTAAGTAAATATGCACAAGTTAATCCACATCAGTCTTTGAAAACATAAGGGTTACAAAACATATTAGTTTTAGATATATGTGTTTTGGTTTTGAATAAACAAAGCTTTTAATATATATAGTTTAGATTTTGATAGGAAAAGGTTTTTAATTCCAGTAACTTTCAAATATGTGAGGTTTCATTGATTCCCAAGTTTAAACTTATATATAATTTCATATGAAGATGTTTTGGATGTATATATGCTGTCAAAGTTCGAGTTGTGTAATTTCATGATATATTTAACTTTCTATATAGTTTGGTGTACATGCAGCTTTGAGTATAAATGTGAGTCTCGAGATTACTCAAATGTGAATTTTTTTGAACAAATAACAGTTTCAAAAATCATGATTTCCAAAAATATGTAAATTTTGAGTGCATAAAGATTTAAGTGTATATATCATTATATCTTAAGTTCATATGGCTTCATAAATTTCAAAAGTATTTGATTTTCTAAATTATAACAATTTAGCACATGAGTCCCTGAATATATATTCAATTTTAAAAAGAAGCATGATTTTATGATATATGTCAAAATTATACATACCAACTTCATATCTGCCTAGCTTTTAAATATACAAGTCTAGTTTAATTAATGAGAAATTTGAATATATTTGAATAATTGAATTGAAATATATTTACAAAATTTTTAGGATTTGAATATTATATTTAATCAAATTTCTAACTTGTACAACTAATTTGAATAATAAAGTAATAAGTTTAAATAGATAAATTGATTGGTTGTCGGCAGCCGTCGAAAAAATAATGACAGAGCCGTCAGCGGCCGTCGGAAACTCCACCATAAGTTTCACTATTCCCAGTAGTGATGGCATCTTAATTTATGTCCTCCTTACGCTATTCCTTATAGTGACAATATATATTAAATATATTCTCCTTACCTTTTTTTAATTTGACATGGAGAAGATGGTGTTATTTGTATTGCAAGTTTGGGAAGAAAAAAGTAAAGGATGAATTATCTTAAAAAAATTTAGGCAAAAGGACACGCATAATAATTAATTTTCTTTCAAGGATAGGTCCAAAGCCAATTAATAAATTAAATCGTCCCTCTACCTTTCTGATTCCTTCCGTTTGACTGTCTTCTTCGATTTCAAACTCTTTTCTCGATTAGTTTTCAAAATTTAAAATCACTCTAGCAATGGCGTGCGAAAGCAGAAGCAAATCATTATCTTTAACACAGCTGCAAACATCAAGGCATGATGAACAACCATAAGAAATTCAATAACAATCCCTAAATGGTGAAATCAAAAGCCGAGCTCGCCTAAAACTTAACAGCAATGTCGAACTACAAAAAATGAAAACCTAGCTCCGGTAGGAATTGAACAACATTCACTAATTCGAGAAACAAGAAACCTAGCTCAAAATAACCCAAAATCGCAAATGACAAAAGTAAAACCTAGAAAGCTAAACTTACATTGGGTCGTTACATTGTGGTATCAGAGCATTAGGTTGAGTGAATACCTAGGCTCTGTAGTGGTGTCTTTCTTGAGAGAGCGTACTTGTAATTTTAAATATAAATATATTTAATTCTACCTATCTGTTAGGATACCTGTTCGGGTTTTCCAATATAAGTAATAAGGTAGATAGGGTAGTGGTGTGTGTAACACAACTACCAATGGTAGGAGTCCGAGTGTTTGAGGTTGGAAGTGATCTGCTAGGGCAGTGTTGGGCATCTTGAGTAGTTTGGCAGTTTGGTGTGAAGGATTTCACCGATCTTTGAAAAAAAATCTTTTCAGGATTCGGAGTGTATTTTTGGATTTTAAGCTTGATTTCACTCGTGTGAGTGGATTTTCTTGAGTCTAGATCAGTTTGGAGTACTGAAGCCAGCAATGGTATTTTGGCAACCTTAGGAAGGAGTTCTGTCTGTATTTGAGTTGAGACTCAGTTTGGTAGAGTTTTTTGTGCTTGGTTTGAGATTGATTTTCCTAAGGAATATCTGTCTTCTGAAGGCTCTACTATGGAAGTGGCTAGTGTAGCTTTGAGGTTCGATGAGCTTTTGGGTAAGGAAATTTTTGGCAGCAGTAGCAGTGGTAAGTGGCCTGTTTCTTTGATGGTTCTGAAGTCTCTGTGATTCTTTTGTCAGTGGGCCGGGCAGATGGTGAAACTTGTCCATTTCTTCTGGAAGCTCAGCTGGGTGTGATGTTTTTGGTCGAAGGTGGACCACTAGTTTCCCTTTTGATTTGAAGGCTTTGGCTGTTCTGATTATTGAAGAGAGAACGATTTCTTGGAAATCTGAACTGAGTAGAATCGCAAAAGTGATTTACGATGATCCGGAAGCTTTCTGAGTAACCTTTGTTTGGATTGAAGCATCTCTAGAAGATGTTTGAGTTATCGAAGTGGTTTGATATTTTCTGGATGTCTTCGAAGGAGTTAAGTTTTGCATCCGCATCAAGAAATTGAGTTCTGTTTCGACTTGTTTTTTTGGAGATTTTATGGAATTTGATGAACAATGTTGCCGGAGTAAGTTGATCAAGTTTGTACCTGTGTTCATCAACAGCATTCTCAAATCAGAATTGTGCAGTGGAAGCATGGTGGCAGCTATTCCAGAATAGAAGCAACACCCGATTCAGTGGGAATTTGTGTTTTGTCTTGGATCAGAGGATTTCTACGGAAAATTCACTTTAATCTGGAGACTTGGATGTCTTGTGCATCTGTTCTGTTTTTCGAATAAGTATAGTTTGTCTGAAGTCTTCTGATATCTGTAGTAGAGTTTGTGTGGTGGATTGGATTGATCTAGAAGGTTGAAGGCAGCTCAGGATCGACAGGAAATATTTGTGGATAAGAGATTGGATCTTTTTGTTTCCTCTCAAGGGTTAAGTAATTGATCTACAGGATTGGATTGCCAGTTTGGATAACTAGGATTCGATGAGTTTCACGTATCTTTGAGGGAATACGTGTATTATCTATCTCTGGTTGTTGAACCAGCAGTTCAGAAGTTTCGGTTGTTGAGTCAGACTCATTTGTAGTCTGATATCTTGTCTAGTGTTATAGATATAGTTGTATAGGAGCTTTGGAGCTTCTTAGTATTGATTGTTTGAATTCTCTAGAGCGAGTATCCCGGTGTATATATATATACTTGGGGAAACTCGATAAAATTTTATCCAAAATTTGTCTGGATAATTAGATTTGTTTGATTGGTTGAATTGGTTGTTTTGATTGTTAGCATATGTTTGATATATGCTTGTGTTTTAAATAAAATCTTTAATGAGATTATTAAATTACCTTTGCTTTTAAATTTAGGGGACGAAATTCTTTTAAGGGGGAGGAATGTGATGTCCCGGAAATTTGGGCAATATTTATTTAATAATTTCATTTATAATCATTTTAAAATGTGAAATATTGATTTAATAATCTAATTCAAACAAAATTTTCTTTTGAAAATTTATAATTATTTAGTTTGGATAAATGATATTCTTTTCAAAATTTATAATAATAATTGAATTTGAGAATCTTATTGTTTTAAAATGTTAAAAATATTTTAATGATAAAATTTCCTTTCTAAGTTGATTTAAAAATATTTTAGTTATAATGTACATATGCATATACATTGTAAACAGGTGTTTTGATTTTTATTTTAAATTTAGATTTAATAAAGGATATTTTCAAATTTTTAATATATATATATATGTGTATAATTTATGAATTGATTAAATTAAATTGAAATTAGTATTGAAACTTTTCATAAGTCAATTTATAGATCTATCTTGTATTTCAAAAAGAAATTATAGTAAATATTTTGTTATAAATATATAATAGTTAAAAATTGTATTTTATAATAAAAGTTTATTTTGTTTTATCTTAAAATTGTTTTGAAATAAACTTAGTTTATTTATATTAGAGAATAATATTTTGGTTTGGAAAACTTTGGAATAAAATATAATTCAACATTATTCTTTTCTTTTTAAAAGTTTCTCTCTTGAAAATTAGTTTTAAATAATTTTTAAAAATATTCAAGAAAATATTTAAATATGTAAGGATAATTCATTTGTAATCATTTAAAGATTAAATATAAATAAACATACAAAACATCTTAAGTTTAAATTAGATTGGTTTTATCTAAAATTAAACATTTTTAAAAACAAAGAAATTCATCTTTATATCTTTATCATACATGTGTTAAGCTTCATGTTTTTAATTGGACACATGTAATTAATTTTCATACTTAAGTAACAAGTGGCATACTAAATCAATATTTGAATTTATTATTTTAGATAAAACTTAAACAAATCTTTTTGGTTTCAAACACTTTATCTCCCATGAAGAATCAAAATTCAGATTTAAAGAAAACTGAAATCATTTTCACTCTAAAATCCACAACCCAAATTCAATCAAGATTCTACAAAACTCAATCAATATTCTGCAAATATCAGCTATATAAGATCTGTAAACAAAAGTTTTAACACCTGCAAAAGAAAACCCAAATTGCAAATTCTTTTAATCTGCAATCAAAGTTTTAAACCTGCAAACAACATTTCTTCAACCTGTAAAGATCAAATCCAAGCATAGAGTTGGGTCTGCATGCAGTTTCAAAACCTGCAAAACATCAAGCTAAAACCAACTTCAAGCTCAGATTCATCATTATCAGAGTAATTCATGAGGAGCAAGCAGATTCAGTCAATGCAATGGGATTTAGGCTCCTGGAAATGAATTGCATCTGGAATGCTTTCTGTTTTTCAATTTAAGGTGAGTAAATCTATGTTTAAAAACAATTTCTCCTTTTAAAAACCAAGCTATCAAGATTTGCAGAAACCAAGTTTAATTCAAATGTTTTTCAATTAAGAAAATCAAAACAGTGGTAAATTAAAAATAATAATAACTGCACTGTTTGTCTTTTAGTAAGCAACATCACTATTTATAGGTTGTATCAAATTTATCTATGCATAAGTACTGATAGAATTGAGTATGTTTTGACTGTTATAGATGGATGTTCTGTGTTTTCTTGAATGTGCAGAAAAGTGTGGTGCAATTTGTTTTAACAGTCATGCCTCTGCTCTTATTAGGATTTTAAATACAAATCCACTTATTTATGTCTGAATCTTAGTTAGGAATTATTATGTAAACAAATTTGAGTTTGTGTAGCATAGATTTAGGATTGTAAATTTTTTGTTTTAGAAGAGTAAAATCTGTTACTTCTGGAAATAAATAACAACAGGCACTAGTTTCAAAAAAAGTAAGATTGTCAACATCTTAAATTTTTCAAAACATGTTTAAAACTTTAATGCATGTTTAAAAACAAGGATAATAAAAACAAGCATCAAGTTTTAAATCTTCTGTGGAGTTAGTAATTTAGAACTGTGCAGAATTTGGGATTTTGGGGTATCAAATCATAAAATAAATTTTGGAATCTGGAATTCCTTCTGGAGGTGTAAGATTAACTGGGAAGTGGGGAAAAATTCCTAATAGTTGACCAGAGTGGGTTGTTATGATGGTAGAGAGGTTTTTCAGTTTTGAATTCCTAGTTTTAAAGTAGCAGACGTTTTGTAACTCCTGAATACTGTGGTGATTCGAGTGGTCTGTGGTTTTGGGGTTTGGTAGAGGGGGTATAGGTGGAGCAATGGCCGGAGTTGGAGACCATAAGATGGCAGGCGTGGGTTGTTGTGATGATTGTCAGGTTTAGCTCTTCAGGTTGCTGTTTTTTATTTTGCTTGATCCTGATTCTCAAGCTACAGAGGATTTGTGGATGGACTTTATCAAGTTGAAGGATGGATGGCTTCTTGGAGAGGTTGGTGAAGGTAGCTGGAAGTCGCCGGAGCGGTGGTCGCATTTACACAGTGTTTGGTTGTCTCTGGTGAACTTTGGTGGTGCATGGTTTGGGTGGCTCAAAGTCACTCTAGTGCAGTTAGTGTTGTGACTCGAAGTTGGAAGTGTATTAACCCGAAGTATTTAGATGGTGGTCTGGGGTTTAGTTGTACAGGTTGTAATCTGTGTAGTTGTGTTTTTTTTTTTAAATCTGGGAAACTCAATTTTTTTTTTAAAGCAATGATTTAAATTAAACTGTCGGGGTGGTCTTGTTCAGAACTGTTCAGTAAGGAATGGGTGCGGCCTTGTGT
Organism: Allium cepa; assembly: GCA_030765085.1. Classification (NCBI taxonomy): domain Eukaryota; kingdom Viridiplantae; phylum Streptophyta; class Magnoliopsida; order Asparagales; family Amaryllidaceae; genus Allium; species Allium cepa. The sequence goes on along the minus strand of CM060930.1, from coordinate 117,266,402 downwards.
TGCAGGGGAGCGGGCTCACTCCTCGGTACGGTGATCTAGGCCACGTAATGTAACGGGCGGTACCCCAGTAGCCCTGCCATTGTATGGAATCCAAAATCCAATAAGTACCAACGGTTTTGATTGTATTACCCACTTTTGTGGCTAGTAGCTGGATTTAATAGATGTAACAATTTCGGCTATTTCATATTTATTTGAAAACCCTAGACCTATTATAATATCACTGGATTTCCTATCAAATGCTTTGGTTAGCGTAAGGTAAAAACTTTTCCATGTTTATTTGTGGGAAGTCTTATGTGATACCTTTCGTTTTCAAAGGATTTTCTAAAAGTTAAGAAACTTTTAAACCCGTTTACTCACACCAGAACCCTGTCTGACCCGAGTGTTTATTTTCTGTTTTATTAAACTCTTGGGTACTCATATTACATATGAGTAGTCAAGTGTTTCAGGATTGCTTTGACGAGTTCTGGAGGAGATAATGGAGTAGGAGGCTTCAACATGTAGATATATATAATGGTTCCGCTGTCTTTGAAGTGTATCTGTTTTTCTCTGATATACTTGAATTGTAATCGCTAGACAGATGATTATAACTGTCTAGTTTGTGTTGTATTGGCTATAAAACTCTGATGTATATGATACTATGTAAAGTATTATGTGATATAATATAATTTATTCGTTCCGCAGTGGGATTCTGATGTTGTCTATTTCTCTCTTTTCTTTCTTTTCTCTTTTCTATCCCTTTCTTTCTTCTTAATGATGCGACTTCCTGGAGTTTGGAAGTTGGGTCGTTACATTGTGGTATCAGAGCATTATGTTGAGTGAATACCTAGGCTCTGTAGTGGTGTCTTTCTTGAGAGAGCGTACTTGTAATTTTAAATATAAATATATTTAATTCTACCTATCTGTTGGGATACCTGTTCGGGTTTTCCAATATAAGTAATAAGGTAGATAGGGTAGTGGTGTGTGTAACACAACTACCAATGGTGGAGTCCGAGTGTTTGAGGTTGGAAGTGATCTGCTAGGGCAGTATTGAGCATCTTGAGTAGTTTGGCAGTTTGGTGTGAAGGATTTCACTGATCTCTGAAAAAATCTTTTCAGGATTCGGAGTGTATCTTTGGATTTTAAGCTTGATTTCACTCGTGTGAGTGGATTTTCTTGAGTCTGGATCAGTTTGGAGTACTGAAGCCAGCAATGATATTTTGGCAACCTTAGGAAGGAGTTCTGTCTGTATTTGAGTTGAGACTCAGTTTGGTAGAGTGTTTTGTGCTTGGTTTGAGATTGAGTTTCCTGAGGAATAGCTGTCTTCTCAAGGCTCTACTGTGGAAGTGGCTGGTGTAGCTTTGAGGTTCGATGAGCTTTTGGGTAAGGAAGTTTTTAGCAGCAGTAGCAGTGGTGAGTGGCCTGTTTCTTTGATGGTTCTGAAGTCTCTGTGATTCTTTTGTCAGTGGGCCGGGCAGATGGTGAAACTTGTCCATTTCTTCTGGAAGCTTAGCTGGGTGTGATGTTTGTGGTTGAAGGTGGACCACTAGTTTCCCTTTTGATTTGAAGGCTTTGGCTGTTCTGATTATTGAAGAGAGAATGATTTCTTGGAAATCTGAACTGAGTAGAATCGCAAAAGTGATTTGCGATGATCCGGAAGCTTTCTGAGTAACCTTTGTTTGGATTGAAGCATCTCTAGAAGATGTTTGAGTTATCGAAGTGGTTTGATATTTTCTGGATGTCTTCGAAGGAGTTAAGTTTTGCATCCGCATCAGGAAATTAAGTTCTGTTTCGACTTGTTTTTTTGGAGATTTTATGGAATTTGATGAACAATGTTGTCGGAGTAAGTTGATCAAGTTTGTACCTGTGTTCATCAAAAGCATTCTCAAATCAGAGTTGCGCAGTGGAAGCATGGTGGCAGCTATTCCAGAATAGAAGCAACACCCGATTCAGTGGGAATTTTTGTTTTGTCATGGATCAGAGGATTTCTACGGAAAATTCACTTTAATCTGGAGACTTGGATGTCTTGTGCATCTGTTCTGTTTTCCGAATAAGTATAGTTTGTCTGAAGTCTTCTGATATCTGTAGTAGAGTTTGTGTGGTGGATTGGATTGATCTAGAAGGTTGAAGGCAGCCCAGGATCGACAGGAAAGATTTGTGGATAAGAGATTGGATCTTTTTGTTTTCTCTCAACGGTTAAGTAATTGATCTACAGAATTGGATTGCCAGTTTGGATAACTGGGATTCGATGAGTTTCACGTATCTCTGAGGGAATACATGTATGATCCATCTCTGGTTGTGGAACCAGCAGTTCAGAAGTTTTGGTTGTTGAGTCAGACTCGTTTGTAGTCTGATATCTTGTCTAGTGTTATAGATATAGTTGTATATGAGCTTTGGAGCTTCTTAGTATTGATCGTTTGAATTCTCTAGAGCGAGTATACCGGTATATATATACTTAGGGAAACTCGATAAAATTTTATCCAGAATTTGTCTGGATAATTAGATTTGTTTGATTGGTTGAATTGGTTGTTTTGATTGTTAGCATATGTTTGATATATGCTTGTGTTTTAAATAAAATCTTTAATGAGATTATTAAACTACCTTTGCTTTTAAATTTCGGGGACGAAATTCTTTTAAGGGGGGAGGAATGTGATGTCCTGGAAATTTAGGCAATATTTATTTAATAATTTCATTTATAATTATTTTAAAATGTGAAATATCGATTTAATAATCTAATTCAAACAAAATTTTCTTTTGAAAATTTATAATTATTTAGTTTGGATAAATGATATTCTTTTCAAAATTTATAATAATAATTGAATTTGAGAATCTTATTGTTTTAAAATGTTAAAAATATTTTAATGATAAAATTTCCTTCCTAAGTTGATTGAAAAATATTTTATTTATAATGTACATATGTGTATACATTGTAAACAGGTGTTTTGATTTTTATTTTAAATTTAAATTTAATAAAGGATATTTTCAAATTTTTAATATATATATGCGTATAATTTATGAATTGATTAAATTAAATTGAAATTAGTATCGAAACTTTTCATAAGTCAATTTATAGATCTATCTTGTATTTTCAAAAAGAAATTATAGTAAATATTTTTTTATAAATATATAATAGTTAAAAATTGTATTTTATAATAAAAGTTTATTTTGTTTTATCTTAAAATTGTTTTGAAATAAACTTAGTTTATTTATATTAGAGAATAATATTTTGGTTTGGAAAACTTTGGAATAAAATATAATTCAACATTATTCTTTTCTTTTTAAAAGTTTCTCTCTTGAAAATTAGTTTTAAATAATTTTTAAAAATATTCAAGCAAATATTTAAATATGTAAGGATAATTCATTTGTAATCATTTAAAGATTAAATATAAATAAACATACAAAACATCTTAAGTTTAAATTAGATTGGTTTTATCTTAAATTAAAACATTTTTAAAAACAAAGAAATTCATCTTTATATCTTTATCATACATGTGTTAAGCTTCATGTTTTTAATTGGACACTTGTAATTAATTTTCATACTTAAGTAACAAGTGGCATACTAAATCAATATTTGAATTTATTATTTTAGATAAAACTTAAACAAATCTTTTTGGTTTCAAACACTTTATCTCCCATGAAGAATCAAAATTCAGATTTAAAGAAAACTGAAATCATTTTCACTCTAAAATCCACAACCCAAATTCAATCAAGATTCTGCAAAACTCAATCAATATTCTGCAAATACCAGCTATATAAGATCTGTAAACAAAAGTTTTAACACCTGCAAAAGAAAACCCAAATTGCAAATTCTTTTAATCTGCAATCAAAGTTTTGAACCTGCAAACAAAATTTATTCAACCTGTAAAGATCAATCCAAGCATAGAGTTGGGTCTGCTTGTAGTTTCAAAACCTGCAAAACATCAAGCTAAAACCAACTTCAAGCTCAGATTCATCATTATCAGAGTAATTCATGAGGAGCAAGCAGATTCAGTCAATGCAATGGGATTCATGCTCCTGGAAATGAATTGCATCTGGAATGCTTTCTGTTTTTCAATTTTAGGTGAGTAAATCTATGTTTAAAAACAGTTTCTCCTTTTAAAAACCAAGCTGTCAAGATTTGCAGAAACCAAGTTTAATTCAAATGTTTTTCAATTAAGAAAATCAAAACAGTGGTAAATTAAAAAAATAATATAACTGCACTGTTTTTCTTTTAGTAAGCAACATCACTATTTATAGGTTGTATCAAATTTATCTATGCATAAGTACTGATAGAATTGAGTATGTTTTGACTGTTGTAGATGGATGGATGTTCTGTGTTTTCTTGAATATGCAGAAAAGTGTGGTGCAATTTGTTTTAACAGTCATGCCTCTGCTCTTATTAGGATTTTAAATACAAATCCACTTATTTATGTCTGAATCTTAGTTAGGAATTATTATGTAAACAAATTTGAGTTTGTGTAGCATAGATTTAGGATTGTAAAATTTTTATTTTAGAAGAGTAAAATCTGTTACTTCTGGAAATAAATAACAACAGACAATAGTTTCAAAAAAAGTAAGATTGTCAACATCTTAAATTTTTCAAAACATGTTTAAAACTTTAATGCATGTTTAAAAACAAGGATAATAAAAACAAGCATCAAGTTTTAAATCTTCTGTGGAGTTAGTAATTTAGAACTGTGTAGAATTTGGGATTTTAGGGTATCAAATCATAAAATAAATTTGGAATCTGGAATTCCTTCTGGAGGTGTAAGTTTAACTGGGAAGTGGGGGAAAATTCCTAATAGTTGACTAGAGTGGGTTGTTATGATGGTAGAGAGGTTTTTCAGTTTTGAATTCCTAGTTTTAAAGTATCAGAGGTTTTGTAACTCCTGAATACTGTGGTGATTCGAGTGGTCTGTGGTTTTGGGGTTTCGCAGAGGGGTTATAGGTGGAGCAATGGCCGGAGTTGGAGACCATAAGATGGCCGGAGTAGGTTGTTGTGATGATTGTCAGGTTTAGCTCTTCAGGTTGCTATTTTTTATTGTGCTTAATCCTGATTCTCAAGCTACAGAGGATTTGTGGATGGACTTTATCAAGTTGAAGGATGGATGGCTTCTTGGAGAGGTTGGTGAAGGTAGCTGAAATTTTTAAATATTGGACAGGAAATGTTTTAAGTAGAATTTAAATATGAATATGATTTCTAATAAAGGTAAAAAATTTAAAAGAATTCTTTCCTTTAAATATTTGAAATAAAATTATGAATTGTTTAACTTTAAATTGAAAATTTAAAATAATCTATCTATTTTCAAAAGCTTGATTTCTTTAGAAAAATCAAGTAATTTAGATTTTTAAACTTTTCTTATATAATAATGCTAGTTCTTTACCTTTATGTTATTAATTATTTAAATTTGGGAATGTTTATATGGTTAAACATTTTTAAATCTTAAATTTTAAAATGGAAGTTGAATTTAATTTTAGGAGTGTATTGTTTAAATACATGTGAATAATTAATAAGTCATTAATAAGTAAATGGACTAATTTGGAAATAATTAAGATAATTTAGAATTTACTTATTAAATTGATTTTAATTAATGTTTTGGATTAATTAATAATTAAAGATGATTAATGAATAACTAATCTAAGATAATTCACTTAAGTAACGAATTAATGAAAATGTTGTTAATTATCTAAGGGCAATTAATAATTAAATAAATGAGATTAATTTTGATGAATTAATTAGATTAATTAATTGAAGATTATCATTTGAAACTGGTTAAGTATAATTAATTTATTAAAAGTAATTAAGGGATTAATTACATATTGTAATTAATTCTGATAATGTGTTTTGTTTAAATTAATTAATTTAGTTTAATTAATTTAAGAAATAATTTAATAATTTAATGATTACTTAATGAAATTTATGGAGCAGGGTTACTTAGAGAAGTAATAATTGCTGAATTTTAATTATGGAGAGGTGATTTATTTTAATAAAGTAATTTGGATAATTACTTTTGTAATTAATCAAGGATTAATTAATATAGATAATTAATTATTGGATAATTAATTCATTAATAAGTAATTAAGAGTAGTTAATTGCTGGATTTAAATATTAATCAAGGTGATTAATAATTTTAATTTTAGATTAATTACTAAATGTAATTAATAATAAATAAGTAATTTAAATATTAATTAGAGATCATTAATTATTATAATTTATGATGAAATTAAGAATTGTTTAATTAAGTAATAATTAATTAATTAAGTGATTAATTAATTGTAATTAATTAAGGATAAATGTAATTAATTATAGTTAATTAATGAATAAAGTAATTAAATGTTAATTACTTATGATTAAGGTTAATTTATTTTATAAAATTAATTTAAGACTAATTACTTATTGTAATTAGTGGGTGATAAATTATAGATGTTTAATCAAGTTGAATACTTAATGAATGATTAATTAACTGGGTTGATTAATCAATAGATTTATAAGCAGGATTTATAGGTGAGTAATTAATTTAATTTATTTTAAATTAATTAATGATAGAAGTAATTAATTTAATTCATTTTAAATTAATTATAATTAATGGTTAATAAATCATTGCTTATGAATGTTATTGATTGGATGATTGTGATCTCAGAAATGAGGTGAGTAGTATCTATAGGATATGGATGCTTAGTTATAGTATGATGGATTATTTTGGTTGTGATGATTGTTTGTTGTGATGATTATCTGTTGTGATAATGTTATGGGTTATCTGTTATGATGAGAATATGTAGTTTATCTATCTGTGTGAAATAGATACTAATGAAATGAGTTAATTGGTTAAAACCTTTAAGTATAACTTGGACATTAAAATGGCGTTTGGTTTCGGTGAGCGGGATCGGGTTTCCATATTTGGATATCCGAAAACCACATCGATTCCAATTAAACGTTAGGTCGTTAATCCAAGTGGAGCAAGTGAAGACTCGAGGTGTAAGGGCTATACGTCAGTATAACTCTGTGGGTGATTCCATAATGAGTTTGACGGAATAGTACTTATAGGTTCGAGATGGTGATTTAGAGTGCAAGGGTTATCGTCGTTAACTCTGAGGGTGATTCCAATACGAGTATAACGAGATAATGCCTTCGGTTTCGTTCGAACCCGGAACATTAACTTGTATGGATTGAATGCTTTCAGAAACATCGTCAGGTGGACGATGAGCATTCTAAGATAGATGTGTTCTCTAAAGGTAATCGTAACCTCAAGCCTCATCAACCGGGAATGGCTAAAACAGGGGAGCTGCAGCAAGGCTTCGTGGGTAGCCCCCACTGGAGAGTGAGATTTACCCCTGTCTAGAGGTCCCTTTTATTTCGGCTGTGTGGACGGTTGTGAGCTCCAACTGTCAGGGTGGTCTTGTTCGGAACTGTTCAGTAGGGAATGGGTCCGGCCTTGTGTTGCAGGGGAGCGGGCATATTCCTCGGTAGGGTGATCTAGGCCACGTACTATGACGGGCGGTACCCCAGTAGCCCTGCTATTGTATGGAATCCAAAATCCAATAAGTGCCAACGGTTTTGATTGTATTACCCACTTTTATGGCTAGTAGCTGGAATTTAATAGATGTAACAATTTCGGCTATTTCATATTTATTTGTAAACCCTAGACCTATTATAATATCACTGGATTTCCTATCAAATGCTTTGGTTAGCGTAAGGTAAAAACTTTTCCATGTTTATGTGTGGGAAGTCTTACGTGATACCTTTTGTTTTCAAAGGATTTTCTAAAAGGTAAGCAACTTTTAAACCCGTTTACTCACACCAGACCCCTGTCTGACCCGAATGTTTATTTTCTGTTTTATTAAACTCTTGGGTACTCATATTACGTATGAGTACTCAAGTGTTTCAGGATTGCTTTGACGAATTCTGGAGGAGATAATGGAGTAGGAGGCTTCAGCATGTAGATATATATAATGGTTCCGCTGTCTTTGAAGTTTATCTGTTTTTCTCTGATATACTCGAATTGTAATTGCTAGACAGATGATTATAACTGTCTAGTTTGTGTTGTATTGGCTGTAAAACTCTGATGTATATGATACTATGTAAAGTATTGTGTGATATAATATAATTTATTCGTTCCGCTGTGAGATTCTGATGTTGTCTATTTCTTTCTTTTCTTTCTTTTCTCTTTTCTATCCTTTTCTTTCTTCTTAATGATGCGACTTCCTGGAGTTTGGAAGTTGGGTCGTTACATTGAACAAGAAGCACTATAAATGCTAGAAAAAGTAACAAAGAGAAAAATTGAAAAAAATGCAGAAGATGAAAATTAATCAAAAACGAAAGAAAACATATAGGAAAAGGTAATTCATACTATAAAATCAAGTATAACAAAATTAATATTGTTGGATTGTAATATCATTGATTTTTTTGACAGAACAATGAAGAAAATATACAACAACAAACAGCTACCGAGGAAGAAAATGAAGAGCAGTTGAAAAATTAGGAAGAACAAAACTTTAAGAAAAACAATCGGTAGGAAAGCCAGACAAAAACTAAATAGATAGTTCAACAGGTACACGATACTATAAAACTATAAAAATGATACTAATAATATTATATTATTAAAGATACGTGCTATAGTATTAAATTTTTTAAACAAGAAAATGCAAGAAAGGAAAAGGAAAAATATTGTTATTGAAGAATCTAAAGAGCAAGAAATAAATTCGGTAAAATTACAAATAGTATCACTTTATAATATATTATTTACTGAAAAAATGATACTCACGGTATGTTTATTTGAAGTTAATTCTCTGTGATTGTAGAAATTGTTTTCACTATAATTTGAAGCAAAAGGAATACCAATGTATAATAAAAATGATACATACTGCCAGTTTGTTTGAAGATAAAGCTTTGCAATTTTAAAAATTGTTTTCATTGTAATTTGTAGCAAAACTAATACCATTATAAACCAAAAATGATACCTACATTTTATATGTTTGAAGTTAATATTTTAGAATTTTAAAAATTGTTTCCACTATAATTTTTAACAAAAATGATACCAAATTTTAACAAAACTTGTACACACTATTTGTTTTGAGTAGAGTTGGTGACTTCTAATTTTATAAACTGTTTTCCATGTCATTTGTAGAAAAAATGACATCGATATCATGCAAAAATGATACCAACAATCGGTTTGTTTAAAGTTTGTACTTTGTATTTTGATAAGTTGTTTTCACTGTAATTTGTATAAAAAACTAATACCATTATAGTCCAAAAATAATATATGCAATTTGTATGTTTAAAATTAATGATTTGGAATTTTGAAATTATTTCCACAGTCATTTTTAACAAAGCCGATACCAATATTTAACAAAATTGATAACCACTATCTGTTTCAGTGGAGTTGATGACTTCTAAGTTTATAAACTATTTTTCATGTCATCTGTAGTAAAATCGATACTAATATCTTACAAAAATGATACCGATAATCCCTATGTTTGAAGTTTATATTTTGTACTTTTATAAATTATTTACTATAATTATTGTCCACACTGATACCATTATAAAAATGATATATACAGTCCGTATGTTTAAAATTAATGATTTGGAATTTTAAAATTATTTACACTATCATTTTTCATAAAACGAATATTTAACAAAAATGATACCCACTGTCTGTTTCAATAGAGTTGATGCCTTCTAAGTTTATAAATTATTTACCATGACATTTGTGGTAAAACAGATACCAATACCTTGCAATAATGATACCAACAATCTGTATGTTTGAAGTTTATACTTTGTACTTTTATAAATGGTTTCACTATCACTTTATCAAACCTGATATCATTGTATTACAAAAATGATATCCATATATGTTTGCTTGAAGTTGGTGCTTTGCAATTGTAGAACTTTTTTCACTGTAGTTTGCAATAAAACTAGTACCAGCGTAAACAAAAAAGATACCTACAGCCAGTTTGTTGAATTGTAGAACTTTTTTCACTGTAGTTTGCAACCAAACTAGTACCAGCATAAACAAAAAAGATACCTACAGCCTGTTTGTTTGAAGATCATGCTTTAGAATTTTAGAAATCTTCTTCACTGTGGTATGTAACAAAACTGATTTCAATATATAACAAAAATGATATAGATAGCCTGTTTGTTTGAAGCTAATGCTTTGTAATTTTAGAATTGTTTTCGCTATAATGTATAACAAAACTGATACAAATATTTTTTAAAAAATGATATGTACCACCTATTTGATCGAAGTTGGTGCTTTGTAATTTTAGAAATTGTTTTCACTATCATTTGTAATAAAAACTAACATTATTAAATTGCAATAATAATACCTGCTAATCAACTTAATGCCACATTTTCATACAACAGGATGACGATGATTTTGCTGACCCATGTACTAAGAGCAAGAAAGTGAAATCTGAAGCATTAGAGCAAAAAATAAGCGAAGAAAAAGAAAAGGCGAAGATATAAAAACTGACATTGCACATAGGTAAAGATTGCAAGCAATATTTAAGATCACACAGTTGGTTAAAGAAAAAATGGACGGACAAAAAAACAAATAGACAATTTGAAACACACCTAATTTACCACTTATTCAATGTTTTCTATGAAGATAAAATTATAATGAAAGAATGCAAAAAGCATCAAAACAATTTGGATGCATTGTACAGTTGCTACTCAACAGAAAATGAAGCTTTCATACTTGGACAAGACAAAATGACACCGACTGCCATGGATATCAGAATACTGTTTGGTCTACCATTGGAAGGAATAAATATAGAACCAACATCAAAAATGCAACACGCCTAATTTTTTATAACATTAGTCTGTAGATTTAATTAGATAAGTTAATAAAATAATGCAAATTAAGTGCTAAGGGGATTGAGACTTGAATTAATTAATTACGGTCGTGCTTAATGAACTAATTAATGAGGTTAAGAACGAGTTTTGGTTAATTAAGTCACATAAGAGTATATTGGGAATTGCCTCCCCAGGCTTCCAATCTTTTATATATATATATATATATATATATATATATATATATATATTATTCCCACTTTCCCATTTGCGTCATTTTTAAAACGCAAACAAAAATATAGAGAATGGCCGGCCATTAAGATGAAGAGAAAATTCAAATTAATAGCTAGAGATTCAAACTTAGGGGAAATCAATCTCAATCCAATCTCCTTAATAAGTGCAAGGTGAATAATAGTTTCATCTCTATTTTGGTCTAAATCATATATTATCGAATTTAAGGGATAAATTCATTTTTTATGATATATTAGTGATGATATGCTTGATTTAAGATTTGTTTGATTTAAACATGATTGTTAAAGGGGTTTTATATGGTTTTTGATCAAAACCAAGATAGAATGATGTTTAAATGCCATGGGAAAACTTTATGTTACCTGAAACATGAAATTGGAGTTGGCTTTCAATTTTGAGAATTTTCCAAGTTATGAAAAGTTTATCATGAATTTTCAAAGGAAAATATGAATATATGGGTTTATAATTTATTTTGGAAATATATTGGGAATTTGGGTCCGAAAATTTTACACGTTAAATAACGTAATAAAAGTGAATTTTCGAAATTTTTGGGGATTTTTTCAAAGTGATTTGCTATGCAAAATAAATTGTTTTAGAAGAGGAGCTTCTTTGCAAAAATTGGAAGAGCTTGATCAATTAACTTAACCATGGTTTAGATCTAGATTAGCGGCAGATATTTTTGAAAAAGAATTTGAAAAGGTTAAGGCAACCAATCTGGTGTTGACATGTGGTGGGTTAGTTAGAGAAAAGTTTACTTAAATAAGAATTAATCCACGTTCTCCTCAGAAATGTGGTTCCGCCTACTTAGGAAAGCACCTTTCGACACGGTAGCTTTAGCCTTCATCCTTGTCGAAACCAACTGTGCTGAAAATAATACACAATGTATCATCATGATGATACGTAGTGGATTGGAGATAGGCGAATGGTAGGGTGTCGAAAGCATAACTTCCGAAGGGGTTGAAACCAGGTTGAAACCTTGGTTTGTTTTCAAATGAAAAGCGCCTGCCTATGTCTGGTTTTAACCCTTCGACGGTGTCGAAGCATTTGGTTTGAAAAGAGGATTTAAAGAGGTTTTGAAAGGGTTTCCATTGGCTAATAATTTCTTTCAACCGAGTTCCTTACTTATAAAAGAATGTTTTGAAAGAAGGGGTTCTGACCTAGTCGATACCCTGTATCGTTTTATAGCCTTTCGAGGGTGTTGAAGATATCAATGTTGTTGGAAGATATTTTGTTTTATAAAGTTTAAGCTACTTCCTGAAGCTTTTGAAAGGGGTTGAGGATTTCGAAGGTGATGGTTTCGAAAGGGGTTTCGACTCCAACCTTCCAATGTTTTACCCAGATGTTTTAAGCTTTTGAAAGTGATGGTGTCGATGCGATCAGGTTTTTCCCAATATTTTTATAAGATAAAAGATGGCTTCAAAATAGATGCTTTCCACTTTATTCACTTTGACCCAAGTTATGTTTTTAAGAATAAATCAAATGATTTCGAAAGGGGTACTACCAATGGTTTTAGAAGGGTTACTTCCATAAGTGTCAAAAAGTGTACTTTCGACTGGTTTCGAAGCTTAGCTTCAAATGTTAAAAGGTAATACTTCAATTTATTCGAAAGGTTTCGAAAGGGGGCTTTTATAGTATTATAAGGCAGAGCCTAATGTTTTTAAGAGCTTTCGAAGAAGGCCATCCTATGAAGTCGAAAGCTAGGTTTCGAAGGTATTGAAAAGTTTTATGATCCAAACTATATTTTTAAAGGAAAAACCCATTGCAATATTAAAGGAGTTTTTATAATGATTTCATGAAGAAGCTATCTTTGAAATAGAAATGGGTTAAAAGGATTAACCATGTTTTATATTAAACCCACATCAGTGATATTGCTAGGTTTTATATTGCTGCTTCTAATATGAATATATTCCCTTTATAATGGACGCATAACTGCATTTTGGGGATAAAGGCTAGGAGAACCAGTTAGGTGAACCCAGTAGTGAATATAAATTGAATAAACTCTTGAATGAGTTGAATTGCATCTAGGAGGTCAGATAAACCAGTGTATAGGATGCTAAACTATAAAGGAAAGATATTGGAAGAGGCCAATAGGTTTACAAAAAGCCCATAAAAAATGCATGATATTGGTATGGGCCAATAGGTTCACAGTTAGCCCTTGAAAACTATTTATAAGAGAAGATATCAGATAGACATGTTCATAATTAGCCCAAGAAAACTATGTGTAAAGGAAGATGTCAGATAGACAAGTTCATAGTAATCCCATTAAAACTATGATTCGATATTAGCAGGGCTAGTAGGTTTGTATTTAGCCCATGAAAACTATATGTAGATGAAATATTAACAGTTGTCAATAGGTTTCTAGCTAACCGATGAAAACTAGGGTAAGAAGAAAAGATATTAGGGTTACTAATAGGTTCCTAGTCAACCAATGAAAACTAGGATATGAGTAATATTGGAATTACCATTAGGTTCATAGTGATCCCATGAAAACTATTAAATTGGACAGGGAGTCCTTAAATGTTTAACTAGTTATTGGTCAGGCTATGAAAACTAATAGGCTAATAGTAGTCCAGAATCTATATTTGAGACTGGTAACCTAAAATGAATGGGGATGAGTAATCTATAATTAATTCATTTATTTTGCATACCATCATATTATTCTATTTTGAATTGTTTTAACTATTATGGATGCATAGCACAATATATGGTTTTATAAAGGTTTTGAGATACTAGTGAGCGGGAACCCGTTCTGCTAAGCGTCATGGTCTCACCGGATATCTAAATGATTTGAGATGGTAGATTATTATTCATACCAGGCTTTATGTTTGACTTGAGGTTTATATTTTCCCCTTGAACTCTCGGGTACTTAATTGATTCTGAGTAGTTTGGGAGTTGAGGTTTCAGTTATCTCAAAACGAATAAGCTTTCGGAGAAGTGCAGGAGGCATGATAGCTATTTAGACTTCTATTTTTTTGATTCCGCTATGTTGTTTGTAATAGCAAAGTTGTTGTATTGCCTATATATACTCTGATCATCACAGGGGGCATCTTATGTCGCTCTGGGTTTATGTTGTAATAAGTATATTATCTCTGAACGTAGTTTATGAATATTGGGATTATGTAATGAATTTGAAATGTTTTGGAATGAATTATGACATAGTTTGAAGTTTAAATTTTTTCCATAATCATGTGTTTCTGTGTACCAATGAATCTAACACCGCCGTATTTGGTCGCCGAGGATTAATAACTTAGATGACAGCAACATCCCTAGCCGTTAGTTTTGGGCCTCCAAGTGGAGGGATGTTATAAGTTGGTATCAGAGCATAGGTTTATGAAAATTTAAAAGAAAGTTATACCTAAAAGAGTTTTCAAACATAATCCAATGAATTTGAAAATATGATCGGGGTTTGGGTTAACGTTATAGTAACGTACTTGTATTTGATATATATATATATATATATATATATATGTATATGTATATATATATGTATATGTATATATATATAAGTATGTGTTCCCCTCTCTCTTAGACCATTCTTCTGTATCTTACTAAGGCTCATATGTAGATTTACAAGATAGTAGATACGGAAGTAGGAAACGAAAGAGGAAATCTAGGTGGAGGAAGCACCACAACCCATGGAAATACTCGACCTAATACCAGGAGGAACCAAGGTCGATAGGCTAACGCTAATTCAAATGTTGAAGCCAATGTAGGTGCTGGAAATCGATCAGTAGATGCGGGGATGGTGTATCTGTTGTTAGTCAATCTTTTGCAAGCGGAGGTACGGGTAATGTTGGAGGAGCTGATCATGTGGCTCCAATTTGGAATAACTATGCTAAGCAGAGACTACACCAGTTTGGATGGAAAGTTGTTTGTAGGAACGGAGGATGATGTTGAAGTACAGAATTGGCTGCTATGTTGTGAGAGGATCTGTACTAATTTAGGCTTGGATGATGGGCAAAAGAGAGGCTAACCTCTAGACAGTTATAAGGGACAGCGCTTCATTGGTGGAATAGTGTTACCATCGAAGTTCTAGAGAAAGAACTGACATGGTCTAATTTCAGGAGAAGGTTTGAGCAGAGGTTTCTATCTGAAGTTGCTAAGTCTGTATTGGTGAGAAATTTTATGGATCTGACTTAGGGAGAGATGTCAATGATCGACGATGCTGCTAAGTTTGATGAGCTGTCTCAATATGGATATGCTTTGGTAGACATTGATGTTAGAAGGAATGAAAGTTTCGTTCGAGGATTGAGACCTGAGCTTGCTACAATGACTATGACCCATATCCGAGATCCTTCTAATGTGCTGGTAAAGATGGCCATTCGCCATGTAGAGATGCTTGCTATTTAAGCTAAAGAAAAGCCAGTTGAATCACATGGTCCTCAGGAAAAGAAGAGGAAATTATTTAGGAAGAAGGGAGCCCAGAAAAGTGATGCTGCCAAGAAGGAGGCAGATTTAGTCTGTTACAAATGTGACAAGAAGTGTCATTACGCTAAGGAATGCCGATCAGGGAAGGGAAAGAAGTACACAGACAAGAAGAATGTAAAGTGTTTTAACTGTGATTAAGTGGAGCACTACAAGAACTAGTGTCCAGAGCCAGCTAGGGCAGACAAGGGGAAAGTTTTTACTGTTGGAACATCTGCTAAGATCACTGCAGCTGATAAAGGGAAAACTATGGTGGAATGTATGTTTTTGATTCAGAGTATACCAGTTAGGATACTTTTTGATATTGGTGCCTCACATTCATTTATATCCCAGTGTTTAGTTGATAGCTTATGCTTATAGCCCACATACCTTGTCACTCTCTTAAGGGTTGCGAATCCAATAGGATAGTATGAAACTTTGGGATAAGATGTGGCCAGTTGAAACTTGATTTGCTAGGTCATAAGTTTGCATGCAGTTTGTATGTTTACGATTTTATAGATTTCAAAATCATTTTGGGTATGGATTGGTTGAGGAGGTATGAGGCCAGGATATTCTGCCAGGATGGAGAGCAATCATTGAGATACCCAGATAATCATAACCGAATTATATTCTCAATAGAGAATTCTGACTAGAGTTGTTATGCTTTGTTAAGTGCAATGGAAATGAGTGAAGAGTTCAGTCAGGTTCGGATTGCAAGAGAGTATGTAGATGTGTTTGAGCTAGTCACAGGGCTACCACCGAAACGAGCTATTGAGTTTCAGATAGATCTTGTGTCAGGAGCTGAACCTGTGAGTAGACCACCTAGGTTAATGACACGGACAGAGATGAAGGAGCTGAAGGTGCAGCTAGAGAATCTTGAAGGAATGAATTTTATTGGACCAAGTAGTTCGCCTTGGGGAATTGCCGTTTTATTCATGAAGAAACTAGATGGGTCGTTGAGGATGTGTATCGAATATCTTAAGTGAATGAAAGGATGATAAAGAATAAGTATCCTTAGTGAGAATTGGTGATTTGTGTGATCAGTTGAGTGGAGCTAAAGTGTCTTCCAACTGGATTTGGTGGCCGGGTTCTATCAGTTGAGGGTGGCAGAGGACAACATTCTTTTGACTACATTTCGGACCAGATATGATTCCTATGAGTAGTTAGTAATGTCATTCAGATTGACGAATGCACATGCATTCTTTGTAGATTTGATGAATCGAGTCTTCTAATAGTATTTGGATAGATTCGTATTGGTGTTTATATATGACATTTTGGTATACACTAGGGATGAGAGGGAGCATGAGAATCATTTTAGAGTTGTGTTAGAGATGCTGAGGTAGAATCGGTTAAAAGGTGAAGTTTTTTTCAAGCGTCATTTTTGAAAGAAAGAGGTTAAGTTTCTTGGTCATGTGGTTTCAGAGGAAGGATTGTCAGTTGATCCAGATAAGATCGAAGCTATGAACAATTGAAAGAAACCAGAGACGTAACCGAGATCAGAAGTTTTCTTGGACTTGCTGGCTATTATTGGGGATTCATTAAGGATTTCTCGCGGATAGCAGTGCCTTTAACTAAGCTTACTGGAAAGTAAGTGAAGTTTGTTTGGTCTGACAAATGTGAGGAAGCATTCCTTATGTTAAAACATTTGTTCGCCAATGCTTTGGTGCTAGTAGTTCCAGATGGTATCCAAGGGTTGGTAGTATACACGGATGCGTGTATGACTGGATTAGGAGCAGCGTTGATGCAGAAGGGCAAAGTCGTTGCTTACGCATGTAGGCAGCTTAAACCGCATGAAGTAAGATTTCCAACTCATGATTTAGAGTTGGTTGCGGTGATTTTTTTCCTTGAAGATTTAGAGGAATTATCTTTTGGAGAAGAGATTTGAGTTATATACCGATCATAAGTCTTTGAGATATATATTCTCTCAAAAGGAGTTGAATATGCGACAGTAGAGGTTGGTGGAATTTTTGGCTGCTTATGGTTTTGGTATAGAGTATACCCTAGGGAAAGGTAACAAAGCAGTGGATGCTTCTGCAGAAGACATCAGAATATGGTGTTGGCTATGTTTGCAGAGTGGAAAGATCTAGATGATTTGGCACTTGTAGTGTGCATTTAAGATCGACTGCTAGTTCTAGTCAGAATGCTGCCATGTAATCCTGTTTAAAAGTTCGAGCAGTGTTGATCGAGAGAATTTCTTCTAAGTAGAGGGAGGATCCATTATTAGATGAGAATATCATAAGGCTTGAGGTTGGAACTATGGTCGATGATTTGAAAGATTTTTGTCTTGACCAGAGAGGATGGTTGAGAAAGAAGGGACGGTTATGTGTTCCAGATGTGGAGAACCTGAGAAGAGAAGTTCTTGAGGAATGTCATCGATCCAAGTTTATGATTCATCGTCGAGAGACCAAGATGTATCAAGATATGAAGAGGAGCTTCTATTGGGAAGGCATGAAGAGGGAAGTTGGCTTGTGGGTTAGACAGTGTGCAAACTGTCAACAAGTGAAAGCCGAACATCAAAAGCCGAGTGGGTTACTTCAGCCTCTAGATATTCCAGTTTGGAAATGAGATTCAATATCCATGGATTTTATAGATGGGTTGCCAAGGTCAAGGAGAGGAAATGAAAGTTTATGGGTCATTGTGGATAGGTTGACCATGAGTGCCCATTTCATTCTAGTAAAGTCGACCAGGACGACACCAGATTTGGCGAAGTTGTTCATGAAGAACATTGTTAGACTTCATGGAGTTCCTAGTAGTATAGTCAGCGATAGAGATGCTTTATTCACTAGTGAATTATGGAAGAGTCTATAGGATGTGTTAGGAACGAAGCTCAAGATGAGTACTGCATATCACCCACATATCGATGGGCAAACATAGAGAGTCAATAAGGTGCTTGAGGACTTGTTGAGAGCTTATGTGTTGGATTTTGATGGATCTTGGGAGGATCATCTGCATTTGGTTGAGTTTTCCTGTAATAATAGTTATCAGACTAGTATAGGAACGGCGCCTTTTGAAACTATGTATGGAAGGTCATGCATATCCCTTGCATGTTGGTGGAGACTGGAGACAGATTGGTTTTGGATCAAGACTTGGTAAGGGAGGCATCAAAGAAGATTGAGTTAATCCGAGAACGGATGAAGGAAGCTCAATCCAGATCGAAGAGTTACGTAGATAAGAGGCGTAAAGACCTAGAATTCTCAGTGGGAAACAGAGTTTTTATTAAGGTATCACCGATGGAGGGTGTGGTACGATTGGGGAAACCGGGAAAGTTGGCCCGAGATATGTTGGTCCATTCCAGATTATAGAGAGGATTGGAAAGCTCACGTACAGAGTTGGATTGCCAAGAAATATAGCAGGTGTCCATAATGTGTTTCATGTGTCTCATCTTCGCAAGTATGTGCATGATATAGAGGCCATCATTCCTCAGACACAGTTGGAGGACTTGGTAGTAGAGCCTGATTTGACTTTTGTTAGACAATGGAGTGACAACGAGAAGGACTGTATTTGGAAGACAGAGGATATGATTCGAGATACTTATCCTGATCTGCTTTGAGGGTATGTCTATATTATATTTATATATATATTTCCTAGTCATGTAGACTAGTATGGTTGTTAGGAGTCATTACAGATTGCTATGTTTGATATTTGGTCCTTACTGAATTTCAAGGAAGAAATTCTTTAAGGAGGGGAGCTTGCAACACCCCTAATTTTTTGATAATATTATTCAGGAGATTTAATTATATAAATTAAATAGAATAATGCAAATGTAAGTGATAAGGGGATTGAGACTTGAATTAATTAAGTAAGGTCGTGCCTAATGAACTAATTAATGGGCTTAAGAATGTGTTTTGGTTAATTAAGTCACATAAGGGTATATTGGCAATTGGTGCCCTAGCTTCCACCCTTATATATATATATATATATATATATATATATATATATTTCATTCCCACTTTCTTACTTCCCATTCATGTCATTTTAAAATACAAACAAAAATATAGAGAACGGTCGGCCATTAAGAGGAAGAGAAAATTCAAATTAAAAGGAGAGATTCAAGTTTAGGGGAAATCAATCTCAATCCAATACCTTACGAAGAGCAAGGTGAATAATAATTCCATCTCTATTTTGGTTTAAATCATATATATTTGGATTTAAGGGATAAATTCGTTTTTATGATATATTGAGTGATGATATGCTTGATTTAAGGTTTGTTTGACTTAAACAAGATTGTTTAAAGGGATTTTATATGGTTTTAGATCAAATGAGGTTGAATGATATTTAAATGCCATGAGAAAATTTAGTGTTATGTGAAACATAATTTTGGAGTTGGATTTCAATTTTGAGAATTTTCCAAGTTATGGATAGATTATTATGAATTTTCAAAGGAAAATATGAATATATGAATTTATATTTTATTTTGGAAAATATATTTGGAATTTGGGTCTGAAATTTTGATATGTTAGATAACATGCTTAAAGTAAATATCTGGAATTTTTAGGGATATTTCCAAAGTGATTTGCCATGCAAAATAATTGTTTTATAAGAGGGACTTCTTTGGAAAAATTGAAAGGGCTTGATTAATTAACTTAATCATGGTTTAGATCTGGATTAGCAGCACTAATTTTTGAAAAATAATTTGAAAAAGTTAAGGCAACCAATCTAGTGTTGACACGTGGCAGGTTAATTGGAGAAAAGTTTACTTAATGAAGAATTAAACCTAGTTTTGCTCAGAAATGTGGTACCGCCTACTTAGGAAAGCACCTTTCGACACAGTAGTTTCAGCTTTCATCCTTATCGAAACCAACTATGCCAAAACCAATACACAAGGTATCATCATGATGGTATGTAGTGGATTGGAGATAGGCGGATGGTAGGGTGTGAAAGCATAGCTTTTGAAGGGGTTAAAACCTTGATTTGTTCTAAAATTAAAAGCGCCAGCCTATGTTTTGTTTTAAGCCTTCGATAATGTCAAAGCATTTGGTTTCAAAAGAGGATTTACAGAGGTTTCGAAAGGGTTTCCATTGACTTATAATTGCTTTCGAGTAGGTTCTTTACTTATAAAAGAATGTTTTAAAAGAAGAGGTTTTGACCTAGTCGATACCCTGCTGTCGTTTTATAGCCTTTTGATGGTGTTGAAAATATCATTGTTGTTGGAATATACTTTGTTTTATAAAGGTTAAGCCACTTCCTAAAGCTTTCAAAAGGGATTAGGGGTTTCGAAGGTGATGGTTTCGAAGGGGTTTCGGCTCCAACCTTTCAATGTTTTACCCAGATGTTTTAAGCTTTTGAAAGGGATGGTACTGATGCCATCAAGTTTTCACCGATATTTCTATAAGACAAAAGATGGCTTCGAAACATATGCTTTCAACTATATTCACTTTGACCCAAATTATGTTTTAAGTATAAACACAATGTTTTCGAAAGTGGTACTTTTAATGGTTTCGGAAGTGTTCTTTCGCGGTAGAAAAATTACGTCAATCCATTGAGATATGGTATGCTACAAGTGAATATTTGAGACAAGAAATGAATCCTATAAAAGTGTCTAAAGGGGTACTTTCAACCTGTGCAGTTAATGCGCTCGGCAGAGTCAAAGCGGTGGAGGTGCAAAAAGTCATAGCGGGGATACAGCGAGGATATAGCGAGATATAGCGGATGGCTCTAAAATAGCATATAAAACTCGTACTTAATGTTTTTACAAATATATAAATGAGAATTAAATGAAAAATCATCATTCAGTTGAATTATAATTAATACATAAATAATTTTAAATCAAAACATGTGCATATATATTTTGAATAAACGTAAAACTATTATATAACATAATTGAATTTAGTAGAATATTAGAGTATTTTCATTTCTGAAAATATATTAAAAATTAAATCAAAAAAATTAGTTTCATAATTTTTATAATGCATAAATGCAATTTTTCAATTCATTTTTTTAAAGAAGGTGTAGTGGAAATAGCGAAATATAGCGGGAATAACAGGATATAGCGGAAATAGCGGGGCTTAAAGCGAAAAGGCTATATTTTGGGGCTACATGGAAAAATCGTAGCGGTAGAAATCCGCTATGAGATATAGCGGAGTTATAGCGGGGCAATAGCAGGGCTTAACTACACAGCTTTCAACTGGTTTCGAAGCTTAGCTTCTAATGTTAAAAGGTAATACTTTAATGTATTCGAAAGGTTTTGAATGGTAGCTTTTATAGTATTATAAGGCAGAAGCCTAATGTTTTTAAGAGCTTTCGAAGGAGGTCATCTGATGAAGTCGAATGCTAGGTTTCGAAGGTGTCGAAAAGTTTTATGACCCAAAACTCTGTTTTTAAAGGGAAAACCCATGGTAATATTAAAGGAGTTTTTATAATGCTTTCAAGAAGAAGCTATCTTCGAAACAGAAATGGGTTAAAGGGATTAACCATATTTTATATTAAACCCACAAGAGTGGTATTGCTAGGTTTTATGTTGCTTCTTCTAATACGAATATGTTTACTTTATAATGGACTCATAACTGCATTTTGGGGATAAAGGGTAGGAGAACCAGTTATGTTAACCAGTAGTGTATATAAATTGAATAAACTCCCGAATGAGCAGAATGGCATATAGGAGGTCAGGTAGACCAAAATATAGGATGCTAAAATGTAAAGGAAAGATATTGGCATGGGCCAATAGGTTAACGGAAAGCCCATGAAAACTGTATGATATTGGCAGGGGCTAATAGCTTCAAAGTTAGCCCTTGAAAACTATGTATAATAGAAGATGTCAAATAAACAGGTTCATAATTACCCCATGAAAACTATGTGTAAAGGAAGATGTCAGATAGACAGGTTCATAGTAAGCCGATGTAAACTACGATTGGATACTGGCAGGGACAGTAGGTTTGTAGTTAGCCCACGAAAACTATATTCGGATGAAAAATTGACAGTTGTCGATAAGTTTCTAGTCAACGCATGAAAACTAGGATAAGAAGAAAGGATATTAGGTTACCAATAGGTTTCTAGTCAACCCATGAGACTAGGATATGAATAATGTTTGAATTACCAATAGGTTCATAGTGATCCCATAAAAACTATGTAATTGGACAGGGAGTCCTTAAATGTTTAACCAGTTGTTAGTCAGCCCATGAAAACTAATATGTTAATAGTAATCCTAGAAACTATATTTGAGGCAAATAGTCTAAAAAGAATGGGGATGGGTAATCCAGAATTAATTCATTTGTTTTGCATATCATCATATTGTATTATTCTGAATTGTTTTTAACCATTGTGGATGAAAGAGCACAATATATGGTTTTATACAGGTTCTGAGATACTAGTGGGGAAACCCGTTCCGCTAAGTGGCGTGGCCTCACTAGATATCTAAAAGATTTGAGATGGTAGATTATTCTTCATACCAGTTTTTATGTCTGACTCGAAGTTTTTGTTTTTCCCTTAAACTCTTGGGTACTCAATTAATTTTGAGTAGTTTGAGAGTTGAGGTTTCAGGTACTTCTTAAGACGAATAAGCTTCCGAAGAAGTGCAAGAGCATGATAGCTATTTAGAGTTCTGTTTCTTTTGATTCTGCCGTGTTAGTAATGGAAAAGTTGTTATATTGCCTATATATACTCTGATCATCCCAGAGGGAATCTTCATACGTCGCTCAGGGCGTATGTTGTAATAGTATATTTTCTCTAAACATGGTTTACAAATATTGAGATTATGTAATGAATTGAAAATGTTTTGGAATGAAATGTGACTTGGTTTGAAGTTTAATTTGTTTTTCCATATTCATGTGTTCCTGTGTATCAATGAATCTAACACCGCCGTAACTGATCGTCGATGATTAATAACTATGGATGACTGCAGCATGCATAGCCATTAGTTTTGGGCCATCTTGTAGGGGATGTTGCAAAAAATAACAAGTAAAACAGTCAACGGGCAATTGAGTGCTGAAAGTATTATAGTCGGTTACAAACAAAACTAGAAGACTATTGTCACCACTACTAAAAAACATCAGTAAAAAATGTTTGCTTCAGATTGTCATTTTATTCTATTACAATAATTTTCTTTATACAGCAACTACTACATGAAGAAAAATCATATTTTTCAAAAATAATATCTGAAATATATAAAACTAATAACTAAAAACTGATCCTCAAATTAGTAATAAAACTAATACTCAAACAGACTTCATTAAATGTTTGATGCTAACAAAACACTAATTAAACTCATTGATTTTTTGGTGAATATCATCATATTTACTATGTAACAACTTCATACTTTTGTGTACTCAAACAAGCAAAACATTAAAAAACTTTCAGACTGCATTACTGTGAAAAACGACACTACGGAAAAACAAAAACGATACCCATAAATGGATCCTTGTTAAACTAAACACAACAGTACATTTTCAATCAAACCGATATGAATGCAAGATATACACCAGTGAATAAAAATCAAATAACGCTACAACAAAAATATCATTTTACAACGGGCAGTACCCAGGGGTTTCGCAACGGGCCAGCGCCCGTCTTATTGGGCGATGTTGTAATAGACCCAGAAGATTTTACAACGGTTCAAAACCGTTGTAAAAGCCTGTTGCAGTAAACTTTTTTACAATGGTCCTAGTAATTGGAATAACATCATTTACAACTGTTTTTGTCCGTTGCAATAGGGTTTTTTACAAAAAAAATCCATTGTTAAAAGGTCAAATAAGAAAAAAAACATGTAAATACGATTATATTAAACTCATAAATTTAAAATTAATTTTCCATTGAAACCAAAATATTGTACCAATAACAAACATATCCATTCATTTCTTTTAAAAATAACAAAAAAGATTTATATTTCTAAATGCCAAAATGATTCATGTATTCTTAGTCTTTTATAATACAGATCCTATATATATACACCAAAACAATGGAAATATAATGAATATATGATTCATCTAACTGTGTTTGCCTTGACCCTTGAACTTTAGCAGCTTGAACCTCCGCATCAGCTCTTTCAGCAATAACCTATTCATACAAATCACGAATTTTCAATCCATTGGAATACACAAACAATTAAAAAAGAATACACGCATACTGAAATGTTAGCAAGTGAAATACTTTTTACCATTGGTATTTAAATATGTTCATACATGTAATTTAAATATGTTCACAAATGAATATGTGAATACATGCTGCTACGAAGGCATGTAAGCCATGCAACAAATTAACTACGGCTATGAAGTAGGAAGATATAATACAATGAAACTAATAGTACTTAATAATTAATAAATAACCATTGTTGAAATATTTTGAACTATATAAATTCACAGTTAATAAGTTTCATTGATTATTCTTTGTATAATATATGTTTTATGCAAATGTAGATTTTGGTTTGTACTAGGTGAATACCTTTATGGATGTAAAACTAGCAGTGTTATCTAGTGAGCCAAGTCTTGCATATTACACTTCAGTAGATGGGGGAATCACATTCAATCCAATGCCAGGTTGTGTATGGAAAATGATAGGATATGCCTACTTGATGTCCAACTTTAAATTCATATTTAATATCCAGATGTGTAAGTGAGAAGAAAAAGTTGGTTATTTAGATGTGTATTTGGTTATCTAGGCAAATCGTTAAAATTTGGGTGAACTACTTTAATGCTCACATATTTATTTCTCCACATGCACAAAAGTAACTATAAATACTTTTATTTACCTGCCTTCCTCACCGTGCATGTTGAGCATAACATGGACATACTATCAAGTAACATGGTAGAAGAAACCCGGAAAACTGAAAGGTAAGCTGAAATGTAAAACATATATTTGTCATGGAATAAATCATTGATGATCAGGGAATATTTACTGCATTTCCGAGATAATTATACACACACTACTAAAAAGAAATACAAGTAGAATGATTTTCAATCTTAATTTAATATGAAACAAACTTACATCAAAGAAGTCAGATGCATCTACCAACATCTCAATATCTCTTAAAACCAAAAGCATATGACGAAGAAGGAAAAGTAGCATCAACTGCACAATCAAAAATTATATTCAAAGTTAACCATCGATGGTGATGACCGGATATTTACAAATAGAGGAAAAAATTGAATTAACTTGGACTTCGAAATATAATAAGAGCATAAACATAAAATTACCCTATATTAATAAAGTTCTCACGATATATAGATCCAAGGGTAAAATTCAATATTAGACCATTTATGCATCTGAATATACTACAACTATATATACAAATTTTAATAGCTTCAAAGTAATCAATATAATGTATCTGAATATATATACTCAATATATTATACACATTTATTGAACAATGGATTTTCAATTCAAACATCAATGAAAAGGATAAAATACACATGTATAACGAAGATAGATCGCTAATGCAGATCGCCCATATAATCACGTTAGAAGGATAAATAACAAATAAGATATAACTATACTATTGACTGCCCATACAACTCATATCAATAGTATATTCATAAATGTACTATGTATCATCCCCAACCCATATCATACCATCCATTTAAAAACATTGAATCCAATCTGCCAAGTAGAAAACATACCGCTGCATAATCTAAACAAGAAAATATGTTGTTGTACAATTTAGAGCAAGATCCCATGTTGCTGTACATTAAACTTTCAATTCCCATCATATATATTAAGTGAGTAACTGTACATGTTACTATTGTATATTTAAATTGTTATTTCACAAAACAGTTGCTGCCACTTTTTTTTATATCAAGAACTTGAACGCCATTTACAAACAGGTACAGCTAGTGACTTCTTTTACTTATTATTTTCTTGTACAACATTCCAAACAACTTGCTAATCAAGCAAACGAATTTAGTAACACCATAGCAAAGAATTATGTAAATAATCACCCTACAGCTATTGAATTATAAAGCCAATTCAGCAACTAAATTCATCTCTCAGGGTCACTAGTATTTTTTCTACTTACTACTGAAATGAACTAACAATATTTATCTAGTTCTATTCTGATTAGCATCATGTCTTGTTTTCATACATTGCGTTATGACCAAAGTAACTTGGCAACTAAATTCATATCTCAGGGTCATTAATATTTGTTCTACTTGCATTTTAGCATTTACAAACATGTACAGATTGTCAGATCATATTTCATTGTCTTTTTATTACTTGCTACACAACCCAAAAAAGTTACAAAGCACACACACCAAGGAATCATGTCTCAGAATCATTTAATTCAGAACCCAACCCAGCCAAAAAATGTTTCAAGGTTATCGAATTCACTTCTTATTTAGTTACAGTGTTTACTTCTGAATTACAAGCAAACATAGTAAGGAGTTATGTTTCTAATTACAGTGTTTTCTTCAATAGGATCGTTTTCACCCTAGATGGCGGAGAGGGGTGAATAGGGTGTACTAAAAATAAATTAATGTGGAAATAAAAATAAACACAAAAAGTAATGCAGCAGAGATCACACACAGATCAATCATTGAGTTGTGAATTCTCCAATTACAAAAACCATAGTTCGTAAACTAGTAATTCCAGAGCTTGACTCAACTAGAAATTAAAAAACAAACTAAAGTACTAAAATAAATACAAAACCCTTTTTTTAGAATTGAAGCCTAATATAAAAATAAAACACGACCCAAATATAATTTAGTGAATTTGGTCTACCTTTTCGTTTGTGTACTCTCTTCGGCCTAAAAAATGAAGAACGCATTCCTTTCATTTTATTTTGCTGCCACCTGCTTCGTTCATGCCATCACGTTACCTTTTGTGATATGAATTAGGCCTTTGTTCCAATTGAAGATGCCGCTTGAAATAGATCGATTGAAATGAAGATTTTTCTTTGATTTGCTTCCTCAATCGACTTTCTGGCTTTCATTGCTCACGGTTGCTTCAATTGTGTTAAGCACTTCTTCGGTTACGGCTTTGGTATGATTTAAATTTGATATTCTAATTGATTTTCTAGTAACTCGACTTGATTCTCTGCCGATGATGATAATGAGTTTAAATAGGGGTAAAATCCCTAAATTTTCGTTCGTATATTTTTTGTTTGAATTCTTCAAGATTCTGTGCTCGGCTTTGATTTGTAATCGAATGGCCCTGTGATTTTTGTCTTGCTCATCTCTGACTATCGGCTGTCGAATTTATTCTTGAGTCGGTTCCATTCTTTCCTCCTACGATCTATTCATTGTTCGCTAACTTGGTGGCATTTGAACTTGAGATAAATTTGACTTATTACCCTATGCGACTTTAAACAATTTTCTGAATTTTTAGTTGAACACTTTAACACTGTTTTGTTTGACCATTTCTTTTTGAAACTGCTCCTTGACTTTGTTTTTCGAAGTGCTATTGATATCATGCTTTGATAATGTAATGTGCACTTGTATGTGTGTCACCATGTATATATGTGTGTCACCATGTATACACACACATACATATGTATGTGTGTATTTATGTGTTGTGATTTGCTCGAGTTTAATTTGTCCTTGTGCATGTGCTAGTTGCTGTCATGTTTCATTGTATTCCCCGTCCTTGTTCGCTTGTGTTCTCTGAACTGTTGAAATTGCTTGTGTGGTTCCTTCCACTTGATCCAAGTCTGTTTGCATGTTAGGTTGCTTCCAGTTAAACTTGTGCACTTTTTGCTTTGAGTTCCATATCCAGTTGCTTGTATTCATCTATATTGAACTGCTATCTTGGTTGAAGCTTCACTTGCATGCTCCAATGTTTAAATGCACTATATGTTGAATTTATTCTCTGTTATTGTCCCTTGTGCCATTTGAAGTGGTCTGGTTATTCTTATGGTCTTGTTCCATTTGTACATGTTGAAATCGAGTGAGTATACTTATGCACTTCTTTCTCTGAACCGTCGTGCTCATTCATGTATACATATCCTTTTATATTGTTGTTTGGATCTTCATGAGTCTGAGCTGATGTTGATGTAGTCTGGTTGCATGCCCGAGTTATTTTAGTCTGAAACCATTGAAGTCTTTTTCAATTGAGCTTGAATGCTATGGCTTTGTACATTGCTGGTGTGTTCTTGTCGCCTTTATTATTGAAATAATGCCTCATCTGTTCATGCCTGAATGTTGCCTTCTCTTCATGTTCAAGTTGACTGGTTGGATATGATGTCAAGTTGTTATTTGCATTTGCACTTGAGTTGAATCCAGTCTAGGCTTAGGTTTGATCTTGTGCTCACCTGTCCCTGCTATTTCTATAAAGAAGTGTATACTGGTGTGCACTACCTTGTGGCATGTACAGTGATACACTGTGCATGTCACAAGTTGTTCGTGTAAGATGAATTAAAAGAAAAAGATGACGAACAACCAAAATAACTGAGGCAAATAATATTTTCAAACACAAACTTCATTGTGCATTGCAAAATATTTCTTTCTCAATTTTACCGCGTCAATGATTATGTTTCAGATAGTTCAGATGCTGGATATAGACTGAAACAGAGTTGAAGATCAAATACGAGTGATGAGTGAATTATGTAGTGAGGTGAAACATGTATGTAAAATTATAAAGTGAAACTATGTTGTAACTAAACTTGTATTGTGAGAGCTTAAATTTTTACTATTCGAATTTGTAATAAAATATTTTTTAAGTATGAATTCAGAGTAATTCATTTCATTCAACAAAAATTATTTAATTATGTGAAAAAATAAAATAGTACAATAAAAAATACATTTAAACGAATATATATATATATATATATATATATATATATTATCATCAAACAAAAATCATATGTATTTTTGAATCTCCCCCTTTTGATGATAACAATCTATTAAATGTATTTGGCCTTGATGAATTCTATTAGTTCCCCCTATTTGAATACTTCCCCTACAACAAAGCTTCCCCTTTATATATGCATGAAAATAAATAAATAAAAATTCAATGAACCTAGATGAGAATACGTAAATAAAAAATTTGAACTTATTTGCTAAAATCTAAACTTTTCTCCCACTTTTGTTATCAGAAAAAGAGTAATGGTGATAGATAAGAGTGATAAACATTAATGTAACATTAATACCTAATCGAGTATAAGTATTAAATTTCAATAAAAAATCAAACAAAAATCATAAATACTCTGTTAGATGCATATTCCATTTTAGAGAGATAGGTGTGATGTCGGCATAAAAAATTATGTGGTCGTTTTCATTTGTGGTATATTTATGACAGGAATTTAAATACTTACTAACCATGTAGAACTATTAGGATTTTTAAATGAGATTAGTAGTATTTCCAATTTTTTATTAAAAAAATGAATTCCAAGCATATTCTAACCATGCATAACCATGAGAACTTTTAAATGGGTTAGAATCAACTCGCCTATTTCAATCAATTTTTATATGTGTTCAATACATGCATAACCGTGAGGGATTTAAAATGAGCATGAAAGCACATAATCAAAAATTCCAAGTAGTCCACCCATGCATAGCCGTGAGGACTTTTAAATGAGAGTAGGTACTTTTGGATGATTTTATTGCTAATTAATTACCAAAATGAATAAGATCCTATTTAAATACCATATTTTGACATACTATATTGGATTTTGATGAGTGATTGTCATAGAAATATGATATGAATAGAGATGGTCATGGAATTTTTACCAACCAAAGTTATTACAAATTTTATTTAAATTTTTAAAAAATTACTAAATATTCTGTCTCAAGACATAATGTATGATTAATATCAACACTCATCACTTTTTTCAGTCACTATTTATCTTTTTGATAATCAGTAGCGAGTCAGATTAGTTAACGTAGGTATTTAAGATCAAATCCAAAAATATAAAATCAAATTTCTAAAATGCCTAAAACTGAGACATAGTCAACAAAACCTATTTTGTGGAAGAGGTTTTGTAAAAATGTCTGCCAATTGTAAATCGGTTGAAATGAAATTTATGCAGATATTTTCTTTGGAAATGTGATGCAACTACCGAATGACCCAACAGAGAACCCGTTCCACTAGTACTTTTTCTATCAATTAAACTACCAGCACAATCTGCATTTGAATACTCTTTTAACTCAAAGTTATCATTAGACCAAATCATGAGGTGTGCAGCAGATACCTTATAATCCTCTTTACGGCTTTTAAATGAGATTCCTTTGGATTTGACTGAAACCGTGCACATAAACAAACAAAGAACATAATGTCTGGTCAAAAAGCAGTAAGATAAAGAAGTATACCCATCTGTATCTAGAGTAATCATCAACCAATGCAAAACAATATCTCTAACCACCTAAGCCTGCAATATCGTTAGGTTCAAATAGATCCATATGAACCAGTTCAAGAATTCCAGTAGTACTTACAGTGTTCTTGGTATAAAAAGATGATTTTTAAAATTTTCCCAGTTGATCACTGGCTGATTGAAATCAAATTATGGTATAGATAATACCTTTTTGTTGCCCATTGTGACTTTGTCACCATTGCATTTCTCTAGGCTAAGGAACTATGATTTGTCGCTCGTCATGTGCCTGGAACAGCCAGAATCTATATAGCACTGTTGTTGTTCGTTAGCCTGCCAACACACCTACACGAGAGAAGATTTTTGTGACCTATTTATTTTCATAGTTCCATGACTGTTAGTGACAAGCAATTTTGAAAAACAAGTTTGCGTAGAACCAAGACAATCTATGTTTGTTCCTTTTTGCACCCAAATTTGTTTGGCTTTAAGGGATTTTACATTCATACCTTTAGGAACCCAAATTAGTATGGTTTTCGTGTGTTTGGGTCTAAACCAGCAATTGTTTTGACCATGTCCAATTCTTCTACAAATCGTGCACTTGGAGTTTACATGGTTAGTTTCACTTCCAACTCTTTCAGATTGAGTATACCCAGTCCTTGTCCAACAGTATTAACAGTTTGTTTCCCTAATAGCATATTTAGTGATCTTTCTCCTCTGGAGAATTTTTCTAATGTTATAGACATTTGTTGGACTAGTGACTTGAGAGATTAACTTATATTCAATAACAACGTGCACTTTTTCATATAATTTTTTCTTCTAGTATTTTCACTTTCTTTCAAAATCAAAATTTCATTTTCAAGCGATTTAATTTTAATTTATTATTTTTTTATTTCCTTTTCAAATGATGGACACTTATCGCACTTAAGGCACTTATTTCTATAGTTTTGAACCATTTAATCAAGCTGCATATTTAGTTCTATCAAATTATCTTTTTGTGATTTAATTTTAGCGTACTTCTCCTTAAGTCTTTCAAAACTGCCATTTATTTCATGAAAATATATAAGTAATTGCGAGTGAGTAAGTTTTGATACCTTGCTTGGCTCGTCATCATCGCTGGCACTTGTTCCACCTGAAAAACCCGGATTTTCTTTTTCACTCTCACTACTAGTGCTTTCATCATCTTCATCACTTTCATTCCAAGTTGTTGCAAAACTTCTCCTTTTCGATTTCTTTTCTTTGCTAAGTTGATTTTGAGGCCAATTTGGCTTGATATGACCAGATTTATTGCACTTGTGACAAATCACCTCCTACTTTTCTGAGTTGTTTAGAACTTTGATGATTTTGCTCTTTAGTTGTTGATTTATGGTTGGATTTCCATATTTGCGGTTCCACCTTTTGAATCTCTTTATTATCAGTGCCAGTTCAGCTGCTCCATCATTATCATCATCACCATCACCATCACTTTCATTTTTCCTTTGACATCTATTGATTTCTTTCGCTTATCACTTCCTTCACATTCTTTCTTGAATTTGATTTTTAGCTCATAAGTGGTGAGATTTCCGATTAGTTCTTCAACTTTAACTTGTTTCAGATCCTTTGTGCGATAACCAGAATTTTAGAGTATATATTAATTGATAATTAACTAGTTAATTAATAAAAATACAAATTTTAAATATTAAAATACTGATTGTTAAGATTGAAACAAATGAATCTAAAAAAAATTAATATTCATATATGGGAAAATAATTATTTGATAATCGCCTAATATGATTATTTAAAAATGGGAAAAACTTATTATCTTAAACATAAATTTAATAATGTGTTTGTTTGAAATTAATATATCTATATTTATTTATTTATTTATTTGAATTGATTTTTAAGTTGGATTTTTAATTGAATTTGAATCTGGATTTAAATTAAAATTTAAAAAGATAAATATTTTAAAATATTTTGCAATTAAAATATATTATGTATGATTTTATTTAAAATATAATTGGTTTTATATTTATTTTCTTTTAAAAAGTTTTATATATATAAATAAAAGAAATATTTATTAAATAGTAAATTAAATAAAAAAGCTTTTTATTAGCCTTTTAAAATAATTAAAAATTGCATACTGACAAGTGTTAATTTTGGAAATCATTTTAATAACATGTGTAAGAAAATAAACATTTGCTAATGACAAATGTTAGATGCATAAACAAGTGTCACCCATTTGTTTTTATTTTCTTTTATTTTAATAAAATCCTAATTAAATCTATATTAAACATATCTATCTCCTCTCTTAATTCTTTCCCATTTTCATATTCTAAAACAAAGAAACAATAGCCTGGAAACAAATGTACAACCAAAAATCAAAGCCAATAAAACATTTTGCAATCTATAGCTAAGTCATCAACGACCATATTTCATTTTCAATCAAACCTTTAGCCTATAACCTTCTTCAACTTGTATCATCTTCAAGTTTTCAAAGAGATCATAGCACTCAGTTTTCATAAACAAGGATTTCTAGTGCAAACAACAAGCTTTCAAAGACCAAGCAGTAGTTTCAGATCAAAGACCAAGTAGATCTGGTTCAATTTCTAGTTTTCAAGATTTGCAAAATAAGAAAGAAAAAAAGAATTTTTAGACCCTCTCTGTTCAAACAAAAGAGGTGAGTAAACTAAAGCATTAGCATTTTTTTTTTAAATTTGATAAAAATGATAAATGTTTGAAGTGAGATTTAGAGCCTGTTTGAAAATGTGTATGCATGTTTGTTTAGTCCTGAATGCATGTTTATATGAATGAATGCTATGTGAATGTCTGGATATACATAAGTGATCATCTCTGTTTTAAGTTTCATAGATTAAACTTAGATTGAAAATCCCAATTCTTCTCACTCTGATCTCTATTAGGCTTAGGTATTTAAACAAAGTATGTTTGTTTAAAAATGAACTAAGGTATAAAAATATTTTAAAAAAAAATAGATAGAAATATTATCTGGAAAAATAAAAAGAACAGAGGAACTTATGTATTTGTTAAAAATCAAATACAATGATTTGTTAATTCATATGTATAACCTGAATCCCCTTTTCAAACTAAGATTTTTAAAATCAAAATCTCGATTTTTAGTTTTGTATGAATGGAGTAGTTCGAAGATGAACAGGAAATGGATTTTGACCATTTTCTGGCGATTGTCGAACTTTGGAGCTATTGGGTTTTTGTCAAAGCTTGCTTGGTGATTGGGGAGGTCAAGAAAAATGGCGAGGGTGACGATCATTCCTCGTAGCGTTAGCAATTGATAGAACTAGGGTTTTTAAAACCAAAATGGTTGAGTTCGGAATTGTCGTTGCGTGGCTTCTCTATAGCATCGAGTTGCATGAGACTTTGGGAAGTGGTGGCGTGGAGGGTCAGCAAGATGTGACCGAAATTGTAGGGATGCCGATGGTCGACATTAGGAGTTCGTGGCAATTTTCATGGCAATTGTCGTTATACTCATTTGATCGAGGAAGCTCGATTTCGTCTTCGAGGTTGTTTTGCATTTGTGGGCGGTCAGATGGAAAGTATGGGTAGAGGGCGACGTGTCAGAGGTGATCATGGAGGTTGGATCGTCGCCGAGGACTGGTGCATGTGCACGAATTCTTGTTCGTGTCAGTAATGGTTTTGGGTTTGGGAAGATGAAGATTGCACGGGTCGAACTCGAGGGGTTTGGCATGTTGAACTCGAAGTAGATCATTAGCTCGGGTAACTCAGGGTTCGTGTCAGGAAAGGAACGAAACAGGCTCGGGTTCTGTTCTGTGTGGTTAATTTTGGTTTCTAGATTTGTTGGTTTTCAAATGCATTGTGTAACCTGGTTTGGAAAATGAAAAGAAAAGGGTTTTTTTTACAAAAAAACAGAAATGTTTTTAAACAAGTTTAAGGATTTAAAGTATATTTTAAAAATAAATAAGTTTTCCGAGCAAATGTTTTTAAACAAGTTTTCCCAATATTTAAACGATTAAGTAATGTTTATATTTGTTTTGATTTTAAAGTAATTAATTAATTTTGTAATTAATTATCGATGATCTTTAATAAGTTAATAATGTAATTAAGAATTTATTTAGATAAAGGATTTATCTTAAATTAATTAAGGTAGTTAATTAGTGTAAATTAATGGATTAATTAATTAAGGAGCTTAATTAAAAGCAAATTAATGTGAATGGTTAAGGCTAATTTATCAAGGTGGTAATTTAAGGTCAAGTTAATTAATGATCAAGGTTAATTAATTAAGGATAATTAACCAATGAGGTAATTACTTGATGAAAGTAATTAAAGGTAAATTTCTTAAGTTAAGTAATTAAGGATTAATTACTTAGTGTAATTAATTGAAGAATTGATTAATTGAAGAAATTAATGAAGGGTTAGTAAATCAATGAGTATGATTAATTAAAGGATATTTAATCAATGTAAGTGATTATAACGTAAATAAACTTGTGAAATAAATTAGTGATCAATGTAATTAATGTGAATGAATGAAGCTTAATTAATTTGTAAAACTAATTAAAGGTTTAAATACTTATTGTAATTAAAGGATAATTAGTCAAGGGTGATTAATTAAGATGGATAATTAAAAGACGATTAATTAATTGGTTTGAAATTAATTAATGTTAAGTAAAAGTAATCTAAGTGATCAAAGATTAGTAATTTATTTAATTAAAGATAAATTGAATTAATGTTGGAAGTGATCAATCTTACTTATGAATGATTGAATGATGTTAAATCCCTTGAATTGATGGATATCTCTGATATGAAATGTTTTGTGATATGGTATGGTTGGGTTGAATAGTGATAATATGGTTATCTATTGAGATGAATCGTTGTATTTAAAATTGAATTGTATTTCACTTGTATAACTTGGGTTAAGATGACATTGGTTCGAAGAGACAGGGGTCGGGTATTAGTAAATACCTGAAACCACTTCGATTCTTTATAGTTCTGGTATGTGAAATCAATAGGCTGGAATTGGACAAATTTAAATGTCTGGACCATTTAAATCTAAGTAAAGGTACTTAGGGATTGATTGTGAATATAAGTATTGACTATAGCAATTTGTGAACTTGTAGTGATGAACGGGTTACTCCGGGTTTTAAGTAAAGTGTATGCTTTAATATTTCTTGTTAGATGGGTTTACTCATGCTGCTTTCCAGCCTGACCCGAGTGTTACTTTGATGTAATGCTCGGGTATGACCGAGTATTACAGATTTTCAGATAAGGACGTTCTGGAGTTTAAGAGGAAAGCTGGATGGCCGAAACGTATGGAGTGTAATCCGCTATGATATATTGTTATTTATCCGGGAAAAGTTATTTTAACTGTCCAGTGATTGTGAAATGTTGTAACTCTGATATATTAAAATTTAATTGATTAATATAGCATTCTCCATGTAAAGAATATTTATTTGATACTATATTTTATCCGTTGCGAATGTGAGATACTGTGACGCCCTACCTCTATGCTCACAATAACAAAGAGTATTAAAGGAAATACCGTATGTTATTGTGAAGAATAAGGCTGGATAGGAGCGGCCATCCGTAGTTAGGCCTTACACTAGTATTGGTTATCTCGATAGGAGTGGTATATATTTTTATTTTTCATCCCTTATTTATTAACTCCCATCAACATACCCAATTCTAGTATAAAACGAACTACGATGGTTCATAATAGTTTAGGACAATATAAATAATAATAACACAGATAAACTAATGCGGAACACAAATAACAAAAGTCTAATATATATATAACTGATGTCAGTTACAATACATGTGATACAGTACAAATGATACAGCTACAACTGTTAACTCTGGAAGTTACATATACAAGTACATTATCGTGAATAATATATATGAATATATATCATCCTATGCAAATACACTGACTACTATACAATGACGACGACAACTCCAAAAGATATGAAAAGACTTCATAGCTCAAGCAGCAACCCAAAGCAAGATACCTACAACCTGTAATAAATCGGTCTGACCCGAGTATTAAATTCAAAAGAAAATAGTGCACGGGTCAGTCTAATTCAAACTCAGTTATTAATGCACGGAAGCAATAATAATTAAATAACAATTAGACGACAGTCACAAAAATCTCGTCTATCCAATCCTTTAATAAGAAATTGGATAACGATAAATATAACACTTAACAGTGTTAAATAACAAATCAGCAGATTCAAATGATCGGCAAAGATAAATGAGAAGATTATCAATGAAGGTAATTTAGAAAAACATCAGAATTGCCTAAATGACAATTAACACTAAATCTAATTATTAAGAAAATACTTAGAAACTTATAACCTAATTATCAAATAGATAATTAGACAACAACAAAATGATCAAATCAAACTAAATCAATTCAAATAATTGAAATATCACTTAAAAACATCAATTCTGATTGGCTGCAGTACACGCTAACGTGTACTGCCTCGCCAATACGGCATATGAAATGCGCAAAAGATCAATGAATCAAAAGCAAACGGATCCAACTCAAATCAAAATGAACCAGATGGAACTGCAACGGCAAGCACAGCATCCATCCAGTAACCATCAAATAGTAACCATCAAATGAACAAAGTGCACATGAATGCACAATGAAAATTCACAAATGAGCACAAGGTCAAACCCGAAATACCGGATTCAACTCAAGTGTTATTAGAAAAACAAATCCAATTGCATCAATGCAATGCAAATCAACAAGGGCAAGACTGCATACAAATCGAAACTGCAGTCACCACAAGAATGCAACAGCTCAAGTTCCTAGATGTCAAGAGAAGATGACAACATTTGTACAACTACATGAAGACAACAAACTGAAGGTGAGAGCACCAAGGATATGGCACCACAACACACAACAAAAAAGACGCATAGCAGCCTCACTTGAAAATAATGTCACCATTGAAGCACAGTGACCAAATGCAAATGAATACAAAGCATCAATGCAATGTATCAGATTCGAGAACAAAGGCAGTAATACAACACAATTCAACTACAACTGCACAGCCACAACATGTATACATGTACATGAAACAGCAAATAAAAATACACCCGTAAACTACACGCCTCGAAGAACAGAGGACGGAACTGGAAGACAACATGAAACTGCATCAAAGTGACTGCAGTGCACCTGAGAATTGACTCGGTGCTATTGAAAATAAAGTGCATCACTGCACATGAGGATTGACTCAGTGCATATGGAAAATAAAATGCATCAGGTTGAAGATAACTGCAGCCAATTTAAGGTATGCCAAAGTCACCAGTAACAACTACGTGAGACTGGACAGTGCGGCCCAAATATAAAACTTATATGAACATGAACCAGTGACAAATGTACAAATATCACAAATTCACAAACGACCAAAAGCAATAGCAGTTTTGAACAAATTCAAAGCCACGTAAACGTTGCAGTCAAAACGAGTTCAAAAATCAGGGAACTGCGGTTTCAAATTAAGGCAGACTCTAACTTGAATTTCATTCACAATTATTTTCGCAAAATCAAGTTAGCAACCAAGTCAAGGCCAATATCACTGAGAAAGGACCAAAGTCAGAGCATGTACAAAACAGTGTGTGGCCAAGGCAAGTAAGAATTTAACAAGTTCAGTGTCAAAGTCGAACCAGAAAAATCGAACTGAGGTGAGCAAGGCGATTCAAAGCCGTGAGTATCAAGCCATCATCAATCATACGAAATCGACAAAATCAGAGAAATCATCAACACCAAACAAAAATTGAATGACCGAGATAAAAATTTAACAACTTCAAATAACCCAAGCAACAAAAGTCGCAAATTCGAACAAGCCAGAAATCCTCAATGATTTGAATTAGACGTGAGTGGGAAAAACCACCCAACTTAGCGATGAATTGAAGCAGCCGCAAGTAGAGAAAAAGCATCGATCGCCAAAGCAAGGCCGAGGTCATCGATCGAACGAGCTACAGAAGTCGACTGCCTCAATTTGTTCAAAGCCCTAATTTTCAGAGAGCAACGAACGAAAGGAATAAACGAGCAGCTATTATTTTTGAAGCCTTAACTTTCGAGCAAGTGAATAAAGAGAGCCGCCATTTTCGTTCCTTTGTTTTGTTTTAGGGTTTAAAACGAATAAAGGAAAGCGGGTTATAACATTTGATAATTATCACGGCACCCACAACAAAAGAGAAACGTGGGCCGAGATTGAATTTTAAAGCCCGTATAATTCTTAACAATTTATGAAAAGAATTTCAACTGATTTAAAACCTCCAACAACAAACAGCTATTAGCCAGCAGAAATAAATCGTCTAATGACGATAATTAATTTTCACAAAATCCCGGGTTGTTACAGACTCCCCTCCTTATAAAAATTGCGTTTCCGCAATTTTCATAATTAAGGTCGTCAATAACAATTATTTTTCTAACATAAACTGGTTAAGCTAGAAAAATAAAGGTCATGAACACAAACGCCAAAGAAATCTTTTAATTTCATAAAAGAAATTCACAAATTCTCAACAAAATCAAGTTACCAATAAATAATTCAGAAAACAACAAAACCGAATAAATGCAATTATCGGCAATATTCAATTATCAATTAGATAATTATAATACAGAAATCACAAAACAGCGATATCTAATTATCGATACGATACTTAGAAAACAGCAAAATCTAATTATCAACAAAGACAATTAGAAAACACCAAATCACAAATCGCAAAACCGCAAACATTTAGTTATCAACCAAATAATTTGAAAACAACAATTATCTCATCACCCAAAACGATAATCAGAATCAACAAATATCTAAT
This sequence comes from Allium cepa, assembly GCA_030765085.1. NCBI lineage: Eukaryota > Viridiplantae > Streptophyta > Magnoliopsida > Asparagales > Amaryllidaceae > Allium > Allium cepa. The sequence goes on along the minus strand of CM060930.1, from coordinate 117,227,055 downwards.
TATCAAAAACGATAATCAGAATCAACAAATATCCAATTATCAAAAACGATAATCAGAAACAACAAATATCCGATTATCTAAAACGATAATTAGAAACAACAAATATCCGATTGTCAAAAACGATAATCAGAAATCTCAAATCAACAAATATCCAATTATCAAAACGATAATCAGAAACAACAAATATCCGATTGTCAGAACGATAATCAGAAATCTCAAACCAACAAATATTCAATTATCAAAAATGATAATCAGAAACAAAAAATATCCGATTGTCAAAAACGATAGTCAGAAACAACAAATATACGATTGTCAAAATTGATAATCAGAAACAACAAATATCCGATTATCAAAAACGATAATCAGAAATAACAAATATCCGATTGTCAAAAACGATAATCAGAAACAACAAATATCCGATTGTCAAAAACGATAATCAGAAACAACAAATATCAGATTGTCAAAAATGATAATCAGAAACAACAAATATCCGATTGTCAAAAACGATAATCAGAAACAAGAAATATCCGATTATCAAAAACGATAATCAGAAACAAAAAATATCCGGTTATCAAAAACGATAATCAGAAATCTTAAATCAACAAATATCCAATTATCAAAAACTATAATCAGAAACAACAAATACCCGATTATCAAAAACGATGATCAGAAACAACAAATATCTGATTATCAAAAACGATAATCAGAAACAACAAATATCCGATTATCAAAAATGATAATCAGAAATCTCAAATCAACAAATATCTAATTATCAAAAACGATAATCAAAAATCATCAAATCAACAAATATCTAATTATCAAAAACGATAATCAGAAATCAACAAATATCTAATTATCAAAACGATAATCAGAATCAACAAATATCGGATTATCAAAAACGATAATCAGAAACAACAAATATCCGATTATTAAAAACGATAATCAGAAATCTCAAATCAACAAATATCTAATTATCAAAAACAATAATCAGAAATTATCAAATCAACAAATATCTAATTATCAAAAATGATAATCAGAAATCAACAAATATCTAATTATCAACACGATAATCAGAATCAACAAATATCTGATTGTCAAAAACGATAATCAGAAACAACAAATATCCGATTATCAAAAACGATAATCAGAAACAACAAATATCCAATTACCTGCAGATAATTGGAAATAACAAATATCTAGAAATCAATTAAGATGACTAGAAAATCAACATAAAAGGTTGGATCGATCCCATCAGATGGCGAGTTTTTAAGCTACGCCGCACGTGCATCAACAAATGGCCGAAGCCTACCAAGTACTATCAACATAATTTTGACGCCCAACAAATGACCCGGAGGTCCAACAAATGACCCGAAGGTCTAGTACTGGTATTGACCCGAAGGTCCAACATATGACCCGAAGGTCCAACATAGTGGCTCGAAAGCACACAAAAATCATCAAAATCATCAAAATAGCAAATATTTCAATTAACGAGTCCGGAATTAACCGAAATAGCAAACACACATGTCCCATAACCACGAGTTTTACTAAATCGTTTAATTCTCTTCATCGTTTCCTTGAAAGTGCAAAATTGTGCATTCCAAAAATAACATTTCACATTCTCAGACGGACAAGTCCGGAATTAAGCGAATCAGTAAAAGAAATGGGTCATAGTCCTCGATTTTGCTGAAACGTTTAAATCGCTTCCTCATTCTTTTGAAAACGCAAACTGCAAAACTTCTGAAAACAATATCATTTATTTTATAAAAGTAATAATTTACATTCTCAAACGAACAAGTCCGGAATTAAGCGAATCAGTAAAAGAAAGTGTTCATAGTCCTCGATTTTGCGGAATCGTTTAAATCGCTTCCTCATTCTTTTGAAAGCGTAAACTATAAAAAATTTGGAAATAATTTTTACTTTGAAACAATTTTTAAAACACGCGATTAAAATAGCAACATCAGTAGCAACTTCGACAAGGAAATTGCACTTCTCAAAATACCGTAAAAACGGATTCCAAAATCAGCATTGCGGGATAACCGCTTGAAAATGCACTTTAAAATTTGACGGTTACTGAACTCAAAGCGACAGAAATATTCATACGTCAAAATCTCATCAAAATAATTCGCATCAAAATATAATACCAGTGAATTTTCATTTATCAAAAATATCAACAAAACACTGTGCTTCAAAAAATTTTAGCACCAGTGTAAAAATCCCATTATAAAAATAACGGCAACAAAATATGTTTAAATCCAAACACCGGTTCAACGTAAAATTAATGCAGTAACGTGCAACTCAAATTTGCACGTATACTACAAAATGAATAAAGAAATCACTCGAATATATCTTCAATGAAGATAATTCAAAACTGCAAAAATCTCAACAAAATCACATAACTGCAATCGCTTCGGATCCCCAAATCGGATTCGAAATTTTCAAAGAAAACAAAATAAACACAGCTATGTAAACAACGTAATGAAATTTATTTTTATTTCATATTTTGATACTTAAATCAAAAACGTTATCAGCTGTACTCAGCGAAGACAGTCCCACTGTTTCTGCTGCGCACTCTGATAAACCAAACACAAGTTACTCAATTACCTAAACACAAATTCTCTTTTATTTTTAAATAAAGATATTTAAAAATTTCATCATAATTTCAAAACTTTGGTTTTGACTCAAAGAAAAATAAAACATCGACAAATAGTTGTAACACATGTTCCATCTAAGTTATGTTTTATATTATGTCCATAAACCCCAAGCTCTGGTACCAACTGTGACGCCCCACCTCTATGCTCACAATGACAAAGAGTATTAAAGGAAATATTATCTGTTATTGTGAAGAATAAGGCTGGATAGGAGCGGCCATCCGTAGTTAGGCCTTACACTAGTATTGGTTATCTCGATAGGAGTGGTATATATTTTTATTTTTTATCCCTTATTTATTTACTACCATCGACATACCCAATTCCAGTATAAAACGAACTACGATGGTTCATAATAGTTTAGGACAATATATATAATAATAATATAGATAAACTAATGCGGAACACAGATAACAAAAGTCTCATATACACACACACACACACACACATATATATACATATATAACTGATGTCAGTTACAATACATGTGATACAGTACATATGATACAACTACAACTGTCAACTCTGGAAGTTACATATACAAGTACATTATCGTGAATAATATATATGAATATATATCATCCTATGCAAATACACTGACTACTATACACTGACGACGACAACTCCAAAAGATATGAAAAGACTTCATAGCTCAAGCAGCAACCCAAAGCAAGATACCTACAACCTGTAATAAATCGGTCTGACCCGAGTATTAAATTCAAAAGAAAATAGTGCACGGGTCAGTCTAATTCAAACTCAGTTATTAATGCACGGAAGCAATAATAATTAAATAACAATTAGACGACAGTCACAAAAATCTCGTCTATCCAATCCTTTAATAAGAAATTGGATAACGATAAATATAACACTTAAAAGTGTTAAACAACAAATCAGCAGATTCAAATGATCAACAAAGATAAATGGGAAGATTATCAATGAAGGTAATTTAGAAAAACATCAGAATTGCCTAACGACAATTAACACTAAATCTAATTATTAAGAAAATACTTAGAAACTCATAACCTAATTATCAAATAGATAATTAGACAACAACAAAATGATCAAATCAAACTAAATCAATTCAAACAATTGAAATATCACTTAAAAACATCAATTCTGATTGGCTGCAGTACACGCTAACGTGTACTGCCTCGCCAATACGGCATATGAAATGCGCAAAAGATCAATGAATCAAAAGCAAACGGATCCAACTCAAATCAAAATGAACCAGATGGAACTGCAACGGCAAGCACAATATCCATCCAGTAACCATCAAATAGTAACCATCAAATGAACAAAGTGCACATGAATGCACAATGAAAATTCACAAATGAGCAGAGGTCAAACCCGAAATACCGGATTCAACTCAAGTGTAATTAGAAAAACAAATCCAATTGCGTCAATGCAATGCAAAGCAACAAGGGCAAGACTGCATACAAATCGAAACTGCAGTCACCACAAGAATGCAACAGCTCAAGTTCCTAGATGTCAAGAGAAGATGACAACATTGGTACAACTACATGAAGACAACAAACTGAAGGTGAGAGCACCAAGGATATGGCACCACAACACACAACAAAAAAGACGCATAGCAGCCTCACTTGTAAATAATGTCACCATTGAAGCACAGTGACCAAATGCAAATGAATACAAAGCATCAATGCAATGCATCAGATTCGAGAACAAAGGCAGTAATACAACACAATTCAACTTCAACTGCACAGCCACAACATGTATACATGTACATGAAATAGCAAATAAAAATACACCCGTAAACTACACGCTTCGAAGAACAGAGGACGGAACTCGAAGACAACATGAAACTGCATCAAAGTGACTGCAGTACACCTGTGAATTGACTCGGTGCTATTGAAAATAAAGTGCATCAGTGCATATGCGAATTGACTCAGTGCATATGGAAAATAAAATGCATCAAGTTGAAGATAACTGCAGCCAATTTAAGGTATGCCAAAGTCACCAGTAACAACTACGTGAGACTGGACAGTGCAGCCCAAATAGAAAATGTATATGAACATGAACCAGTGACAAATGTACAAGTATCACAAATTCACAAACGACCAAAAGCAATAGCAGTTTTGAACAAATTCAAAGCAACGTAAACGTTGCACTCGAAACGAGTTCAAAAATCAGGGAACTGCGGTTTCAAATCAAGGAAGAGTCTAACCCAAATTTCATTCACAATTATTTTCGCAAAATCAAGTTAGCAACCAAGTCAAGGCCAATATCACTGAGAAAGGACCGAAGTCGGAGCATGTACAAAACAGTGTGTGGCCAAGGCAAGTAAGAATTTAACAAGCTCAGTGTCAAAGTCGAACCATAAAAATCGAATTGGGGTGAGCAAGGTGATTCAAAGCCGTGAGTATCAAGCCATCATCAATCATACGAAATCAACAAAATCAAAGAAATCATCAACATCAAACAAAAATCGAATGGCCGAGATAAAAATTTAACAACTTCAAATAACCCAAACAACAAAATTCACGAATTCGAACAAGCCAGAAATCCTCAATGATTTGAATTAGATGTGAGTGGGAAAAACCACTCACCTTAGCGATGAATTGAAGCAGCCGCAAGCAGAGAAAAAGCATCGATCGCCAAAGCAAGGCCGAGGTCATCGATCGAACGAGCTACAGAAGTCGACCGCCTCAATTTGTTCAAAGCCCTAATTTTCAGAGAGGAACGAACGAAAGGAATGAATGAGCAGCCATTATTTTTGAATCCCTTACTTTCGAGAAAGTGAATAAAGAGAGCCATCATTTTCGTTCCTTTGTTTTTTTTAGGGTTTAAAACGAATAAAGGAAACCGGGTTATAACATTTGATAATTATCACGGCACCCACAACAAAAGAGAAACGTGGGCCGAGATTAAATTTTAAAGCCCGTATAATTCTTAACATTTTATGAAAAGAATTTTAATAAAAACTCCAACAACAAATAGCTATTAGCCAGCAAAAATAAATCATCTAATGACGACAATTAATTTTCACAAAATCCCGGGTTGATGCAGATACTGTGACTTGTTTTATGTTTATTCTTCTATCTCTTTTCTTCTTTTGCTTAACTATTTGGAATTTTCAGGATCGAAAATTCTGGGTCGTTACATTTGGTATCAGAGTCGGGTTAAGCGAGAACCTTGGCTCTGGTGGGCGTACTCATTAAGGATAGGACCAATAGTACTCTAGAATGATTTGAGTGTAATAATATGAGAGAGCGTACTTGTTATTTTCTTATATAATGGTTCTAAAAGTAAATAATTTTTATATAAGTTTATATATAAAGCAATGATTATTCTAACCATTATATATTAAGGTAATTGGTTGTTGTATTATTTGAAAATTAAATAATGAGAATTAAGGGGTAATAGTAATACAACCAAATTGAAATTAAATGAAGATAAGTTTGAAATAGATCCAAACTAGAACTAAAATCCAGAACTTATAGAAGTAAGAATAAGATAAAAATGAACTGGTGTCTAGATATGATAATCTTGGGTATTATCAGAAATAGTTATTGTGTCTAATAATGATATATTTGTTAATAAGTAAGCCAAAAATGAAGTAATCTTTTAAGATGAGTTTAACTTCTAAATTGAAGTAGGTGTTAAATTGCGAAGTTTTAAAACCTAAGTCTAGAAACATTTGAATTCTTCCAAAGTGTTAATGGAAATAATAAATAATATAATTCAGACTATTTTGAATATAATCTTATATTAAAATAAGAAGTTGTTCGAAAATTTTAAATGAATTTGTTTTGAATTAAAACCAAAGGTGGTTTAAATTTTAAAATTTGGCTTGGTGGACAAAGAAGTAAATATGTATATATGTGTGGATATACATAATATCAAAGATAATTTGAAAAAAACTCTAGAGTGATGAGCTTTGATTTTCCTTAAAGTGTGGTGTAAAAACCCAAGGCAAAATAAGTATTTGAACTTTAAGTGACAAGAATTGGAAATTTGAAATGGAGAATTCAAATTTTGAGTGGGATTAACGGGATTAAATTGAATTTAACTTAGAAGAAGTTAAATAAGTTTTAATGATCAACCTGATTTGCAATTTTCAAGATGAAATTAAAATTTAATTTGGGAAGTTAAATGGTAGATTTGTATCGGGAGATTGTGTGATCTCAAAATGGGTTGAGATCTGAGAATTGAAAATGGATGAATATTTTAAAATGAATTGGATGATATCATCCTATTCACTACACCAAATAAGTGATTTTGCAATATTTTATATCTGTCAATTGCCAACACTTATAAATGTCACAGACCGCTAACAGTAAAAAAGTGTTAGAATACCTAAAAAGTGTTGGTAAAAATAAATAGTCTTCTGCATTAATTTTGCCAACGCATACAAGTGTTACAACAATCGATAAAAATGTAAATAATTTAATAAGAAAAGGAGTCTTTTGTAATTTGTAACTAGTATCCCTTTTCCCACGCTTGCCCAGATTTTGGCCGCCTAAATTTAATTTAGGGTTTGCTCTTCCTCACGAAAAAAACCAACGCCCTTCTTCTCCCTCAATCGCACTGAATTAACTTCAGACCCAGAAATTATTTCAGCCGCTCCCAAACCTCGTCGCCTCCATCCACGACCACTAAATTGTTGCAGCCAGAAGCAACAACGAGATGGATGCTTCAAAACTGAAGGCGCGTGGAGTTCCCTGAATTGCTCTCCATCATCGATGATTTTTATGCTATGCCCATTGATTGAAGCCTGAAATATTGTCAATCTCCTCGACCAATATTTCAAGGTACAGATTTTATTCCTTTTTCAGTTATTTTGATTCTTGTGTATGTCCTGTTAATTTTCCATTCGTTTTATAAGGCGATGTATGCATATGTAAAAATATATCTCTAATTTTTCTTTGAATTAATTGTGTTATAGATATGGGAAGAACATGGCTTGGTTTCTTGAATTCAGATGACAAGAAAAACCAGGTAGTAAATGTTTTTTCGCAGATTTCATTTTTATGAGATGATGGTTTTATACTTCATTGCCACACAGGAAAGGCTTTAGTTCCGAACAATATAGGTTAATCAAATATTTTTGCTAATTATTCCAAATATTTGTGGTGAAAGGACTTTAAATCACATGCCTAGCTCTGTTATTTGGATTTTGCTATAGAATGAAAATTATTCCAGGGATTATAAAGTAGTTTATCATGAACAACATCCTTAATTAATCAGGCACATAGTGAATTCAATAAAGCGTTTTGGTAGTAAATTTGATGTATCAAATAAACATCAATGACCCAAAAGTTTCTTTGTTGTAAATTTTGATATGACAGAAAAAGAAGAGTAAAGGAAAGAAAGGATGGGGATGTGTAAGCTGTAGAGATTTTGAAGTAGATTCAGTGGAATATTCTGCACCTCAAACGTCGCTTCTTATCGTTCATGAGATTGACAGTGAAAAACATGAAGAGGTATTTGAATTTGTCAGACCCACAAATTCGAATAAATACTCTGGAATTCCTAGTGAAGATGTTGCTGCAATCAAAATCCAGACCGCTTTCAGATGTTTTCTGGTATGTGTTCTCATTCCCTATCCCTCTCTCTTTTGGTTTCTTGTCTTTTTGGACCTTTCGCATTGATATGTATTGATTATTCTAACGCTTGTCGATTTATTCTCCATTTTTTTATCTTATACATATACTTTAAATGATTGAAGGCAAGAAGAGAATTAAGTGTTTTAAGAGGACTTAGAAGACTAAAGCTGTTAGCAAGTAGTGATGCAGTTAAACGTCAAACTTCGGCCACATTACAGTACATGCAAACAATGACAAGAATTAAAGCGCAGATACATTCTAGAAGGATCAGAATGTTGGAAGAAAATAAAGCTCTTCAGAGGCAGTTTCAGTTAAAGCATGAGAAAGAAGTTGAAAAAATGCGGGTAATGTTTCTCTTTTCTTATCATTTTGGGGTTTTATTTGTCGGCTCGCTAATTGTTTTATTCATATCACTTCAAAACCATGATTATGCTACAATTGTGCAACCGTTACTTATTATATAAGAACATGATTATGCCAGTTTCTTAACTTTATATACATTAAATTACTGTATAGCTACCTCCTTTAAATACATTAAATTCCTGTATAACCATAGCTACCTCCTTTATGTATAATAAATCTTTTAGTTAGCAATGTTAGTAAATGGAACATGCATTAACTTGTTGTACCGAACTGCTATCAGATGCATGCATTGATGTGCATAGAAGTGAAAGGGACAAAGCTAGGTGTTGAACTGCTATCAGATGATGATCTAATGGAGCATGCATTAACTTGCATATATACACAGGTATTTAAGAAAAATGTGATAGCAAGATGAGCTATATCAGTTTTAAAAATAATGTGGACACTGAGTTAAAATTATATTTTCTCAATTGTTTCAACTTTATATTTTCTCAATTGTTTCAAATTTTTCTCAATTATATTTTCTCAATTGTTTCAACTTTATAATTATATTTTCTCAATTGTTTCTGTGATTCTTTTTGTAATGCATTTTGATCCCATCATGTTTTTTAGGTGGTACAAAAGATTACAAAGTTCTCATGGATAAATTCCACTACGTGTCTACTTGTTTTTTGGAGCTTGGTGAAAGGTTTTTCTCTTACTATATTATCATTTTATAATCATTTTATCTTGTGTGCAAATGTCGATATTAAATGCTCGTTTAGTAATTTTCTGTTGCAGTAAAAGATTGATCTAATTTGATAGAATCTTGATCTTAGTAATAAACCAGTGGCTCCCCTTTTCTTGCACATCTGCGGTACTCAACCTAAGTATCCTCCTAGATATTGAATTTCAAATGCTTCTTTTATTTCAATTTTCTTATCAACATTCCTTAATAAGTCATCCATTTACCGAATATATGAAATTTATGTATGATTAATGATAGTCTGTTGCAACAGAGGGATTGGAGCAGTGATGGTTAATGATTGGAGTAGAAATGTGACTGTAATGGTGGTTATGTATGCACAGGGATGGGTGGTTGGTGACTACTCTGGTTTGTATGAGATAGATGATGTTTGTAGGTGGCTTTTGGATGAAATTGTATGCAGGGGCAGTTGTTGAGTGGTAAATTTTGGCAACTGTGAAGTTTGGGGTATGATGGAGATGAAAAGTTTGTTGTGATGTTGTGAAAGTTGGCCAAAGTGAATGGTGCAATTTTACAGCAGCTGTGACTTGGTGGTGCAGTTTTATGATGGAATGGACAATGTTCGAATGGCAGAAGTGAGTGGAAATGTAGTGACAGATGCAAGGTGATGTTGGAGTTTGTGCACTTTTATTTTGGCAGCAGGCAATTTGTGGTAGCAGGCAACTACGAAGTCAGGAAGTGAAGTAGCAGATTGTGGTTTTGGATGCGGGGAGTGGTGTTGAAGTGCACAGGTTGAGGCAAAAATGATGAATTGTACACTGTTGAAGTGGTTTAGAGAAGTATGAAGGGAATGCAGAAGTGGTTGACTTGCAAGTGTTTGGCAATAAAGGTTGTGTTATTGGAGTGGTCGATGGGGTTTGTGGTTGTGGAAGTGGGTAAGAGATGTATTGATGGTTCAAGTGTGTAACAGAGATGGTGTGGATATTGATGAGAAGAAATTGTAATAACAGTTGTGAAGGCAGTAATTGGAAGTTGAGGAGTTACTGAAGTATTGACGGGAAGAGACTGAGGTTGTTCTGATAGTGAGGAGGAGGGAAGATGTGCAACAGTGTGCGGAATGTATGCACAACGACGTGCACGGTAAATATGTTTGTAAATGTAAACCAAATTGATATATTAAAATTTGCTTATTATATGCATTAGCATCACTAAATTTATAGGTTGGACCGTAGCTTCAAATGATTTTGACTAATATTTTTTTTTTAATTTTTTTATTTATTTATACAATAGTCTAACCTATAGTCAATACAAGTCTTAGTCTTTAACCTTTTGATTTTGAAGGTATAAGTTTTTATCGAGTGTTTATATTAAATGCAGGAACTTGAAGAAGGATGCTTTGGATTGTTGTATTGGACGTTGAAGAATATTCAAAACTATTAGAGTTTGGAGTGGATGATCAGGAATGGTTAGGTTAACCGTAAGTTAAACTTTAAGTGTATTATGAATTTTTTTTGAAGCTTACGTTGTAATAATATCTGAATATATGACATTATGGTATTTTAGATATGTAAATAATTGTTTATGATATATTATACTCCATTTGTAGAGCGTTTAAACTTTGCATTGAATATGTATGATGAATTATTTGTGATATGAAAACCATTATTTGCAGAGTTTTTATATTTAAACTTTGTGTTTAAGTTTTGGTGTGTGTGTGTGTATATATATATATATATATATGTGTCTGTGTGTGTGTGTGTGTGTGTGTGTGTTACTAAATAATCATTTTTCAACACTTGTAAGCGTTACCGTATATTTCTGTACCAACATTTATGAGTGTTACCGTATATTTCGTTACTAACACTTATAAGCGTTAGCATATATTTCTGTACCAACACTTATAAGTGTTACTGTATATTTTTGTACCAACACTTATAAGCGTTACCATATATTTCTGTACCAACACTTATAAGTGTTGTCGTATATTTCGTTACCAACACTTACAAGTGTTGCCGTATATTTCGTTACCAACACTTATAAGCGTTACTGTACATTTAGATACCAACACTTATAAGTGTTAGTAATACGTATGTTTGTAACACTTATAAGTGTTACAAATTTGGCCGCTGCATTCCTCACAGTCCATTAGTAACACTTAAAAAGTGTTACTGAAATTATTTGTAACACTTATAAATGTTAGAATTTGCCTGTTTTGGTGTAGTGGATGTCGAACTTTGGAGCTATTGGGTTTTTGTCAAAGCTTGCTTGGTGATTGGGGAGGTCAAGAAAAATGGCGAGGGTGACGATCATTCGTCGTAGCATTAGCAATTGATAGAACTAGGGTTTTTAAAACCAAAATGGTTGAGTTCGGAACTGTCGTTGCGTGGCTTCTCTATAGCATCGAGTTGCATGAGACTTTGGGAAGTGGTGGGGTGGAGGGTCAGCAAGATGTGGCCGAAATTGTAGGGATGCCGATGGTCGACATTAGGAGTTCGTGGCAATTTTCATGGCAATTGTCGTTATACTCATTTGATCGAGGTAGCTCGATTTCGTCTTCGTGGTTGTTTTGCATTTGTGGGCGGTCAGATGGCAAGTATGGGTAGAGGGCGACGTGTCAGAGGTGATCATGGAGGTTGGATCGTCGCCGAGGACTGGTGCATGTGCACGAATTCTTGTTCGTGTCAGTAATGGTTTTGGGTTTGGGAAGATGAAGATTGCACGGGTCGAACTCGAGGGTTTGGCATGTTGAACTCGAAGTAGATCATTAGCTCGGGTAACTCAGGGTTCGTGTCAGGAAAGGAACGAAACAGGCTCGGGTTCTGTTCTGTGTGGTTAATTTTGGTTTCCAAATTTGTTGGTTTTCAAATGTATTGTGTAACCTGGTTTGGAAAATGAAAAGAAAAGGGTTTTTTTTACAAAAAAACAGAAATGTTTTTAAACAAGTTTAAGGATTTAAAGTATATTTTAAAAATAAATAAGTTTTCCGAGCAAATGTTTTTAAACAAGTTTTCCCAATATTCAAACGATTAAGTAATGTTTATATTTGTTTTAATTTTAAAGTAATTAATTAATTTTGTAATTAATTATCGATGATCTTTAATAAGTTAATAATGTAATTAAGAATTTATTTAGATAAAGGATTTATCTTAAATTAATTAAGGTAGTTAATTAGTGTAAATTAATGGATTAATTAATTAAGGAGCTTAATTAAAAGCAAATTAATGTGAATGGTTAAGGCTAATTTATCAAGGTGGTAATTTAAGGTCAAGTTAATTAATGATCAAGGTTAATTAATTAAGGATAATTAACCAATGAGGTAATTACTTGATGAAAGTAATTAAAGGTAAATTTCTTAAGTTAAGTAATTAAGGATTAATTACTTAGTGTAATTAATTGAAGAATTGATTAATTGAAGAAATTAATGAAGGGTTAGTAAATCAATGAGTATGATTAATTAAAGGATATTTAATCAATGTAAGTGATTATAACGTAAATAAACTTGTGAAATAAATTAGTGATCAATGTAATTAATGTGAATGAATGAAGCTTAATTAATTTGTAAAACTAATTAAAGGTTTAAATACTTATTGTAATTAAAGGATAATTAGTCAAGGGTGATTAATTAAGATGGATAATTAAAAGACGATTAATTAATTGGTTTGAAATTAATTAATGTTAAGTAAAAGTAATCTAAGTGATCAAAGATTAGTAATTTATTTAATTAAAGATAAATTGAATTAATGTTGGAAGTGATCAATCTTACTTATGAATGATTGAATGATGTTAAATCCCTTGAATTGATGGATATCTCTGATATGAAATGTTTTGTGATATGGTATGGTTGGGTTGAATAGTGATAATATGGTTATCTATTGAGATGAATCGCTGTATTTAAAATTGAATTGTATTTCACTTTATAACTTGGGTTAAGATGACATTGGTTCGAAGAGACAGGGGTCGGGTATTAGTAAATACCTGAAACCACTTCGATTCTTTATAGTTCTGGTATGTGAAATCAATAGGCTGGAATTGGATAAATTTAAATGTCTGGACCATTTAAATCTAAGTAAAGGTACTTAGGGATTGATTGTGAATATAAGTATTGACTATAGCAAGTTGTGAACTTGTAGTGATGAACGGGTTACTCCGGGTTTTAAGTAAAGTGTATGCTTTAGTATTTCTTGTTAGATGGGTTTACTCATGCTGCTTTCCAGCCTGACCCGAGTGTTACTTTGATGTAATGCTCGGGTATGACCGAGTATTACAGATTTTCAGATAAGGATGTTCTGGAGTTTAAGAGGAAAGCTGGATGGCCGAAACGTATGGAGTGTAATCCGCTGTGATATATTGTTATTTATCCGGGACAAGTTATTTTAACTATCCAGTGATTGTGAAATGTTGTAACTATGATATATTAAAATGTAATTGATTAATATAGCATTCTCCATGTAAAGAATATTTATTTGATACTATATTTTATCCGTTGCGAATGTGAGATACTGTGACGCCCTACCTCTATGCTCACAATAACAAAGAGTATTAAAGGAAATACCGTATGTTATTGTGAAGAATAAGGCTGGATAGAAGCAGCCATCTGTAGTTTGGCCTTACACTAGTATTGGTTATCTCGATAGGAGTGGTATATATTTTTATTTTTCATCCCTTATTTATTTACTCCCATCAACATACTCAATTCTAGTATAAAACGAACTACGATGGTTCATAATAGTTTAGGACAATATACATTATAATAACACAGATAAACTAATGCGGAACACAAATAACAAAAGTCTTATATATATATATAACTGATGTCAGTTACAATACATGTGATACAGTACAAATGATACAGCTACAACTGTCAACTCTGGAAGTTACATATACAAGTACATTATTGTGAATAATATATATGAATATATATCATCCTATGCAAATACACTGACTACTATAAAATGACGACGACAACTCCAAAAGATATGAAAAGACTTCATAGCTCAAGCAGCAACCCAAAGCAAGATACCTACAACCTGTAATAACTCGGTCTGACCCGAGTATTAAATTCAAAAGAAAATAGTGCACGGGTCAGTCTAATTCAAACTCAGTTATTAATGCACGGAAGCAATAATAATTAAATAACAATTAGAGTACAGTCACAAAAATCTCGTCTATCCAATCCTTTAATAAGAAATTGGATAACGATAAATATAACACTTAACAGTGTTAAATAACAAATCAGCAGATTCAAATGATCGGCAAAGATAAATGAGAAGATTATCGATGAAGGTAATTTAGAAAAACATCAGAATTGCCTAAACGACAATTAACACTAAATCTAATTATTAAGAAAATACTTAGAAACTTATAACCTAATTATCAAATAGATAATTAGACAACAACAAAATGATCAAATCAAACTAAATCAATTCAAATAGTTGAAATATCACTTAAAAACATCAATTCTAATTGGCTGCAGTACACGCTAACGTGCACTGCCTCGCCAATACGGCATATGAAATGCGCAAAAGATCAATGAATCAAAAGCAAACGGATCCAACTCAAATCAAAATGAACCAGATGGAACTGCAACGGCAAGCACTACATCCATCCAGTAACCATCAAATGAACAAAGTGCACATGAATGCACAATGAAAATTCACAAATGAGCACAAGGTCAAACCCGAAATACCGGATTCAACTCAAGTTTTATTAGAAAAACAAATCCAATTGCATCAATGCAATGCAAATCAACAAGGGCAAGACTGCATACAAATCGAAACTGCAGTCACCACAAGAATGCAACAGCTCAAGTTCCTTGATGTCAAGAGAAGATGACAACATTGGTACAACTACAGGAAGACAGCAAACTGAAGGTGAGAGCACCAAGGATATGGCACCACAACAAACAACACAAAAGACGCAGAGCAGCCTCACTTGAAAATAATGTCACCAGTGAAGCACAGTGACCAAATGCAAATGAATACAAAGCATCAATGCAATGTATCAGATTCGAGAACAAAGGCAGTAATACAACACAATTCAACTTCAATTGCACAGCCACAACATGTATACATGTACATGAAATAGCAAATACGAATACACCCGTAAACTACACGCCTCGAAGAACAGAGGACAGAACTCGAAGACAACATGAAACTGCATCAAAGTGACTGCAGTGCACATGAGAATTGACTCAGTGCTATTGAAAATAAAGTGCATCACTGCACATGAGGATTGACTCAGTGCATATGGAAAATAAAATGCATCAGGTTGAAGATAACTGCAGCCAATTTAAGGTATGCCAAAGTCACCAGTAACAACTACGTGAGTCTGGACAGTGCAGCCCAAATAGAAAACTTATATGAACATGAACCAGTGACAAATGCACAAATATCACAAATTCCCAAACGACCAAAAGCAATAGCAGTTTTGAACAAATTCAAAGCAACGTAAACGTTGCAGTCAAAACGAGTTCAAAAATCAGGGAACTGCGGTTTCAAATTAAGGCAGACTCTAACTTGAATTTCATTCACAATTATTTTCGCAAAATCAAGTTAGCAACCAAGTCACGGCCAATATCACTGAGAAAGGACCAAAGTCAGAGCATGTACAAAACAGTGTGTGGCCAAGGCAAGTAAGAATTTAACAAGTTCAGTGTCAAAGTCGAACCAGAAAAATCGAACTGAGGTGAGCAAGGCGATTCAAAGCCGTGAGTATCAAGCCATCATCAATCATACGAAATCGACAAAATCAGAGAAATCATCAACACCAAACAAAAATTGAATGACCGAGATAAAAATTTAACAACTTCAAATAACCCAAGCAACAAAACTCGCAAATTCGAACAAGCCAGAAATCCTCAATGATTTGAATTAGACGTGAGTGGGAAAAACCACCCAACTTAGCGATGAATTGAAGCAGCCGCAAGTAGAGAAAAAGCATCGATCGCCAAAGCAAGGCCGAGGTCATCGATCGAACGAGCTACAGAAGTCGACCGCCTCAATTTGTTCAAAGCCCTAATTTTCAGAGAGCAACGAACGAAAGGAATATACGAGCAGCCATTATTTTTGAAGCCTTAACTTTCGAGCAAGTGAATAAAGAGAGCCGCCATTTTCGTTCCTTTGTTTTGTTTTAGGGTTTAAAACGAATAAAGGAAAGCGGGTTATAACATTTGATAATTATCACGGCACCCACAACAAAAGAGAAACGTGGGCCGAGATTGAATTTTAAAGCCCGTATAATTCTTAACAATTTATGAAAAGAATTTCAACTGATTTAAAACCTCCAACAACAAACAGCTATTAGCCAGCAAAAATAAATCGTCTAATGACGATAATTAATTTTCACAAAATCCCGGGTTGTTTCAGACTCCCCTCCTTATAAAAATTGCGTTTCCGCAATTTTCATAATTAAGGTCGTCAATAACAATTATTTTTCTAACATAAACTGGTTAAGCTAGAAAAATAAAGGTCATGAACACAAACGCCAAAGAAATCTTTTAATTTCATAAAAGAAATTCACAAATTCTCAACAAAATCAAGTTATCAATAAATAATTCAGAAAACAACAAAACTGAATAAATGCAATTATCGGCACTATTCAATTATCAATTAGATAATTATAATAAAGAAATCACAAAACAGCGATATCTAATTATCGATACGATACTTAGAAAACAGCAAAATCTAATTATCAACAAAGACAATTAGAAAACACCAAATCACAAATCGCAAAACCGCAAACATTTAGTTATCAACCAAATAATTTGAAAACAACAATTATCTCATCACCCAAAACGATAATCAGAATCAACAAATATCTAATTATCAAAAACGATAATCAGAATCAACAAATATCCAATTATCAAAAACGATAATAAGAAACAACAAATATCCGATTATCTAAAACGATAATTAGAAATAACAAATATCCGATTGTCAAAAACGATAATCAGAAATCTCAAATCAACAAATATCCAATTATCAAAAACGATAATCAGAAACAACAAATATCCGATTATCAAAAACGATAATCAGAAACAATAAATATCCGATTGTCAAAACGATAATCAGAAATCTCAAATCAACAAATATTCAATTATCAAAAACGATAATCAGAAACAAAAAATATCCGATTGTCAAAAACGATAATCAGAAACAACAAATATACGATTGTCAAAATTGATAATCAGAAACAACAAATATCCGATTATCAAAAACGATAATCAGAAACAACAAATATCCGATTGTCAAAAACGATAATTAGAAACAACAAATATCAGATTGTCAAAAATGATAATCAGAAACAACAAATATCCGATTGTCAAAAACGATAATCAGAAACAACAAATATCCGATTGTCAAAAACGATTATCAGAAACAAAAAATATCCGGTTTTCAAAAACGATAATCAGAAATCTTAAATCAACAAATATCCAATTATCAAAAACTATAAACAGAAACAACAAATACCCGATTATCAAAAATGATGATCAGAAACAACAAATATCTGATTATCAAAAACGATAATCAGAAACAACAAATATCCAATTATCAAAAATGATAATCAGAAATCTCAAATCAACAAATATCTAATTATCAAAAACGATAATCAAAAATCATCAAATCAAAAATCATCAAATCAACAAATATCTAATTATCAAAAACGATAATCAGAATCAACAAATATCTAATTATCAAAACGATAATCAGAATCAACAAATATCCAATTATCAAAAACGATAATCAGAAACAACAAATATCGGATTATCAAAAACGATAATCAGAAACAACAAATATCCGATTATCAAAAACGATAATCAGAAATCTCAAATCAACAAATATCTAATTATCAAAAGCAGTAATCAGAAATTATCAAATCAACAAATATCTAATTATCAAAAATGATAATCAGAAATCAACAAATATCTAATTATCAACACGATAATCAGAATCAACAAATATCTGATTGTCAAAAACGATAATCAGAAACAACAAATATCCGATTATCAAAAACGATAATCAGAAACAACAAATATCCAATTACCTGCAGATAATTGGAAATAACAAATATCTAGAAATCAATTAAGATGACTAGAAAATCAACATAAAAGGTTGGATCGATCCCATCAGATGGCGAGTTTTAAGCTACGCCGCACGTGCATCAACAAATGGCCGAAGCCTACCAAGTACTATCAACATAATTTTGGCGCCCAACAAATGACCCGGAGGTCCAACAAATGACCCGAAGGTCTAGTACTGGTATTGACCCGAAGGTCCAACATATGACCCGAAGGTCCAACATAGTGGCTCGAAAGCACACAAAAATCATCAAAATCATCAAAACAGCAAATATTTCAATTAACGAGTCCGGAATTAACCGAAATAGCAAACACACATGTCCCATAACCACGAGTTTTACTAAATCGTTTAATTCTCTTCATCGTTTCCTTGAAAGTGCAAAATTGTGCATTCCAAAAATAACATTTCACATTCTCAGACGGACAAGTCCGGAATTAAGCGAATCAGTAAAAGAAAGGGGTCATAGTCCTCGATTTTGTTGAAACATTTAAATCGCTTCCTCATTCTTTTGAAAACGCAAACTGCAAAACTTCTGAAAACAATATCATTTATTTTATAAAAGTAATAATTTACATTCTCAAACGAACAAGTCTGGAATTAAGCGAATCAGTAAAAGAAAGTGTTCATAGTCCTCGATTTTGCGGAATCGTTTAAATCGCTTCCTCATTCTTTTGAAAGCGTAAACTATAAAAAATTTGGGAACAATTTTTACTTTGAAACAATTTTTAAAACACGCGATTAAAATAGCAACATCGGTAGCAACTTCGACAAGGAAATTGCACTTCTCAAAATACCGTAAAAACGGATTCCAAAATCAGCATTGCGGGATAACCGCTTGAAAATGCACTTTAAAATTTGACGGTTACTGAACTCAAAGCGATAGAAATATTCATACGTCAAAATCTCATCAAAATAATTCGCATCAAAATATAATACCAGTGAATTTTCATTTATCAAAAATATCAACAAAACACTGTGCTTCAAAAAAATTTAGCACCAGTGTAAAAATCCCATTATAAAAATAACGGCAACAAAATATGTTTAAATCCAAACACCGGTTCAACGTAAAATTAATGCAGTAACGTGCAACTCAAATTTGCACGTATACTACAAAATGAATAAAGAAATCACTCGAATATATCTTCAATGAAGATAATTCAAAACTGCAAAAATCTCAACAAAATCACATAACTGCAATCGCTTCGGATCCCCAAATCGGATTCGAAATTTTCAAAGAAAACAAAATAAACACAGCTATGTAAACAACGTAATGAAGTTTATTTTTATTTCATATTTTGATTCTTAAATCAAAAAGGTTATCAGCTGTACTCAGCGAAGACAGTCCCACTGTTTCCGCTGCGCACTCTGATAAACCAAACACAAGTTACTCAATTACCTAAACACAAATTCTCTTTTATTTTTAAATAAAGATATTTAAAAATTTGATCATAATTTCAAAACTTTGGTTTTGACTCAAAGCAAAATAAAACATCGACAAATAGTTGTAACACATGTTCCATCTAAGTTATGTTTTATATTATGTCCATAAACCCCAAGCTCTGATACCAACTGTGACGCCCCACCTCTATGCTCACAATGACAAAGAGTATTAAAGGAAATATTGTCTGTTATTGTGAAGAATAAGGCTGGATAGGAGCGGCCATCCGTAGTTAGGCCTTACACTAGTATTGGTTATCTCGATAGGAGTGGTATATATTTTTATTTTTTATCCCTTATTTATTTACTCCCATCGACATAGCCAATTCCAGTATAAAACGAACTACGATGGTTCATAATAGTTTAGGACAATATGTATAATAATAGCATAGATAAACTAATGCGGAACACAGATAACAAAAGTCTCATACACACACACACACACAGATATATATATATATATATACATATATAACTGATGTCAGTTACAATACATGTGATACAGTACATATGATACAACTACAACTGTCAACTCTGGAAGTTACATATACAAGTACCTTATCGTGAATAATATACATGAATATATATCATCCTATACAAATACACTGACAACTATAAAATGACGACGACTACTCCAAAAGATAAGAAAAGACTTCATAGCTCAAGCAGCAACCCAAAGCAAGATATCTACAACCTGTAATAACTCGGTCTGACCCGAGTATTAAATTCAAAAGAAAATAATACACGGGTCGGTCTAATTCAAACTCAGTTATTAATGCATGGAAGCAATAACAATTAAATAACAATTAGACGACAGTCACAAAAATCTCGTCTATCCAATCCTTTAATAAGAAATTGGATAACGATAAATATAACACTTAAAAGTGTTAAACAACAAATCAGCAGATTCAAATGATCAACAAAGATAAATGGGAAGATTATCAATGAAGGTAATTTAGAAAAACATCAGAATTGCCTAACGACAATTAACACTAAATCTAATTATTAAGAAAATACTTAGAAACTCATGACCTAATTATCAAATAGATAATTAGACAACAACAAAATGATCAAATCAAACTAAATCAATTCAAACAATTGAAATATCACTTAAAAACATCAATTCTGATTGGCTGCAGTACACGCTAACGTGTACTGCCTCACCAATACGGCATATGAAATGCGCAAAAGATCAATGAATCAAAAGCAAACGGATCCAACTCAAATCAAAATGAACCAGATGGAACTGCAACGGCAAGCACAACATCCATCCAGTAACCATCAAATAGTAACCATCAAATGAACAAAGTGCACATGAATGCACAATGAAAATTCACAAATGAGCAGAGGTCAAACCCGAAATACCGGATTCAATTCAAGTGTAATTAGAAAAAGAAATCCAATTGCATCAATGCAATGCAAAGCAACAAGGGCAAGACTGCATACAAATCGAAACTGCAGTCACCACAAGAATGCAACAGCTCAAGTTCCTAGATGTCAAGAGAAGATGGCAACATTGGTACAACTACATGAAGACAACAAACTGAAGGTGAGAGCACCAAGGATATGGCACCACAACACACAACAAAAAAGACGCATAGCAGCCTCACTTGAAAATAATGTCACCATTGAAGAACGATGACCAAATGCAAATGAATACAAAGCATCAATGCAATGTATCAGATTCGAGAACAAAGGCGGTAATACAACACAATTCAACTACAACTGCACAGCCACAACATGTATACATGTACATGAAACAGCAAATAAAAATACACCCGTAAACTACACGCCTCGAAGAACAGAGGACGGAACTCGAAGACAACATGAAACTGCATCAAAGTGACTGCAGTGCACCTGAGAATTGACTTGGTGCTATTGAAAATAAAGTGCATCAGTGCATATGCGAATTGACTCAGTGCATATGGAAAATAAAATGCATCAGGTTGAAGATAACTGCAGCCAATTTAAGGTATGCCAAAGTCACAAGTAACAACTACGTGAGACTGAACAGTGCAGCCCAAATAGAAAACGTATATGAACATGAACCAATGACAAATGTACAAGTATCACAAATTCACAAACGACCAAAAGCAATAGCAGTTTTGAACAAATTCAAAGCAACGTAAACGTTGCAGTCGAAACGAGTTCAAAAATCAGGGAACTGCGGTTTCAAATCAAGGAAGAGTCTAACCCAAATTTCATTCACAATTATTTTCGCAAAATCAAGTTAGCAACCAAGTCAAGGCCAATATCACTGAGAAAGGACCGAAGTCAGAGCATGTACAAAACAGTGTGTGGCCAAGGCAAGTAAGAATTTAACAAGTTCAGTGTCAAAGTCGAACCATAAAAATCAAATTGGGGTGAGCAAGGTGATTCAAAGCCGTGAGTATCAAGCCATCATCAATCATACGAAATCAACAAAATCAAAGAAATCATCAACATCAATCAAAAATCGAATGGCCGAGATAAAAATTTAACAACTTCAAATAACCCAAACAACAAAATTCACGAATTCGAACAAGCCAGAAATCCTCAATGATTTGAATTAGATGTGAGTGGGAAAAACCACTCACCTTAGCGATGAATTGAAGCAGCCGCAAGCAGAGAAAAAGCATCGATCGCCAAAGCAAGGCCGAGGTCATCGATCGAACGAGCTACAGAAGTCGACCGCCTCAATTTGTTCAAAGCCCTAATTTTCAGAGAGGAACGAACGAAAGGAATGAACGAGCAGCCATTATTTTTGAATCCCTTACTTTCGAGAAAGTGAATAAAGAGAGCCATCATTTTCGTTCCTTTGTTTTTTTTAGGGTTTAAAACGAATAAAGGAAACCGGGTTATAACATTTGATAATTATCACGGCACCCACAACAAAAGAGAAACGTGGGCCGAGATTAAATTTTAAAGCCCGTATAATTCTTAACAATTTATGAAAAGAATTTTAATAAATACTCCAACAACAAATAGCTATTAGCCAGCAAAAATAAATCATCTAATGACGATAATTAATTTTCACAAAATCCTGGGTTGTTGCAGATACTGTGACTTGTTTTATGTTTATTCTTCTATCTCTTTTCTTCTTTTGCTTAACTATTTGGAATTTTCAGGATCGAAAATTCCGGGTCGTTACATTTGGTATCAGAGTCGGGTTAAGCGAGAACCTTGGCTCTGGTGGGTGTACTCATTAAGGATAGGACCAATAGTACTCTAGAATGATTTGAGTGTAATAATATGAGAGAGCGTACTTGTTATTTTCTTATATAATGGTTCTAAAAGTAAATAATTTTTATATAAGTTTATATATAAAGCAATGATTATTCTAACCATTATATATTAAGGTAATTGGTTGTTGTATTATTTGAAAATTAAATAATGAGAATTAAGGGGTAATAGTAATACAACCAAATTGAAATTAAATGAAGATAAGTTTGAAATAGATCCAAACTAGAACTAAAATCCAGAATTTATAGAAGTAAGAATAAGATAAAAATGAATTGGTGTCTAGATATGATAATCTTGGGTATTATCAGAAATAGTTATTGTGTCTAATAATGATATATTTGTTAATAAGTAAGCCAAAAATGAAGTAATCTTTTAAGATGAGTTTAACTTCTAAATTGATGTAGGTTTTAAATTGCGAAGTTTTAAAACCTAAGTCTAGAAACATTTGAATTCTTCCAAAGTGTTAAAGGAAATAATAAATAATATAATTCAGACTATTTTGAATATAATCTTATATTAAAATAAGAAGTTGTTCGAAAATTTTAAATGAATTTGTTTTGAATTAAAACCAAGGGTGGTTTAAATTTTAAAATTTGGCTTGGTGGACCAAGAAGTAAATATGTATATATGTATGGATATATATAATATCAAAGATAATTTGAAAAAAACTCTAGAGTGATGAGTTTTGATTTTCCTTAAAGTGTGATGTAAAAACCCAAGGCAAAATAAGTATTTGAACTTTAAGTGACAAGAATTGGAAATTTGAAATGGAGAATTCAAATTTTGAGTGGGATTAACGGGATTAAATTGAATTTAACTTAGAAGAAGTTAAATAAGTTTGAATGATCAACCTGATTTGCAATTTTCAAGATGAAATTAAAATTTAATTTGGGAAGTTAAATGGTAGATTTGTATTGGGAGATTGTGTGATCTCAAAATGGGTTGAGACCTGAGAATTGAAAATGGATGAATATTTTAAAATGAATTGGATGATATCATCCTATTAATATTGTTATTAATAATCTTTAAGCTGTGAATTAGATTTGTTTAAATGAATAAAGAAATGAAGTATGGTAATATATCAATTATTGAGATAAAAGGGAAATTATACTTTAATTTGAAATTAAGGATATGGAATTACTTTGAACTGAAGATTTGAATGTTAAGAATTGAATTTGTAAATTAAAATTGTTTAAGAACTAGTTTCAAAACTGGAAGATAAAATTGGGTAATAAATTGAATTTTGAAGATAAAATTGTTTTGTACTCTTATTTGAACTTTGAAATAAGTAAAGTAAAGATAATTTAAAATGGAATTTTTAGAATTGATGTCAGAATTAAATTGTTTAAAGATTTTGATGTTGATTTACAAAAAATAAAAGTTAATTTGATTTAAGAGGTTAAATCAACATTTGAAATTTAACCCGACTTTATATAATTCGAGATGTTTTAAAGTAGAGATTTAAATTGCATTAGTTCAAACTGAATTTAGTTTGAATTAATTAAAATTGAAATGGATAAGTATAGAATTCAAATGGAAAATTTGAATTGGATTAATTTGAAATGAAATTGAAGTTGAATGAGTTCAAATTAAAATGGGAATTGGGATTAATTCAAACAGAAATTAAAATAATTTGAAATCGAAGTGGATTCAATTTGAAATTAGTCCAAATTGATTTGAATAATTTGGAATTGTAATTAAAGTTGAATAGGTTTAAAATCAAATGGAATTTGATTTGAATTTGGAAAGAAATTGAGGTTAATTCAACTTGAATTGGGGATAAATCAAGTTCAAGGGAAACTGAAGTTATTCAAATTGAAATTGAGTCAATTTAAATGGAAGTGGAAATTTAAATTAAATTAATGGGGATGGAGAATGGAAATTGAACCGTTTGGCTCTGGACTATTTACGAATAAATTATTTCAATATAAACCGTTTTAAATCTATTTTTCTAACTATTTACTATATAACTTTTCTTTTAAAAATCCAAAACTATCTTGTACTTATTTTACAACTACTTTTGGAACTATTTAACTATTTTATGACTGTTTTATAAACTAATTACTATTTTTCCAACTACTTTATAACTAATTACTATTTTACAACCATTTTGCAATTATCTAACTATTTTATAACTATTTAACTACTTTTCAACTATTTTACAATTACTTAACTATTTTATAACTATTTTATAAACTAATAATTATTTTTTAACTACTTATCTATATTAAACTTTTTCAATTATCTTATAAATATAAGCTAGTCAGAGTGTAAACTGTTTATGAATAAATTTCCATTTGAGATAAGAAATTTTAGTGATTATCCAAATGAGGATTGAAGCATTTGAGAGTAAGTGAATGCGAATAGAAAACGAATTGATTTAGCTAATAATCAATGGAGATAAATATGTAGGATGTACGTATATTGTTCTATTCGCATAGTGATTTGATCCAGATTCGAGCACAGAATTTCGAGATTGTATATCGATCCAAATTGGGATTTTTCACTCGATTTCAATGGCGAACCTGGATATGGATTTTGGGCTGATTCTGGATATTCTCTATCATAGCTATGACTATGTAAGGAGAATGATGCTTTCTGATCAAGAAACCAGATCAGCGTCCGCACTAGGAAGTTGGGTGGACGATACTAGTTCGGAAGAGAAATTGTGTGATCAAGTGCGCGATCAGGTTGATATTGCGTACGGATGATATGTGTATATCGTACGGGATTGAATGAAAGTGATATTGAGAATTTGTGGATAAGAACTGTAAAATGGTTATTGGAAATGAAAAGTATATTTGTGAGATATATGATAAAATAAAGTGGAAATTGAATATTTCTATGGTAAAAATTTACTTTATGGAAGTAAGTGATATGGTAAGTGATTTTGTAGAGTAATCAAACTTGAATATTGGTTTGGTATAAACAAAGTGATGTATATATAATTGATAAACTCTCCTTGTTGAATCTATTGCCAGAAGAAAGGGTTTTTGAAAATATTTAAAGCATAAAAAAAGAATTTATACAAGTATGAAGTGATCCAAAGATTTTCAAAGTTATATATATATATATAAAGGATCTTATGAGAATGATTTTGGAGAAAAGGTTGTTGGAACCTTCGGATTTTGGAAAGGCTTTTGATTTTTGGAAGAAAAATCAATTTTGGAAATTTGGAAAGCCTAATTTAAGAATTATCGATTTTGGGATAATCGATTTTGAGCAAAGGAGATTTATATGGGATTCATACTAGGTGTATGATTTGGAAGATACTATATCTCTACTACTAATAAACAAAATTCATTGAATTAATTTACTCGGCATCTTTTTAAAATTTCGAAAATGCCCTTGCTTTCCGTTTACTAAACTACCCATGTGCGAAGCACGGGCTAATTCTAGTGTGTATAGTAAAAGTGTTTTGAAAATGGCTCTGGAGAAAAAGGTGCTTTCTTGGAATGAACTTTTAAGGAGTACCATAGATTGGTGCTGCCTTGAGCCTCAAAGTGGGGGAGGCTCTAAAGTTGATCCTGTGAGGAGTTCGAACAAAGTAGTTCCTGAGGATTATGTGTAGTGGGTAGCGAAATCGAGGGTGCTGATGCCTACAGAGACATTGGGTTATGTTGTGATGACAGTATGGCTCGATGTCACCGCGATCTACTGCAGACCATAGCGAAATCGTGTGTGCTGCTGAGAGCCAACAGTCTACGTTTGATTTTACGTCGTAGATACGACCTATGGTAATATAGCGAAAATTGTGTGTGCTGCTGAGAGCCAACAGTCTACATTTGATTTTACATCGGTAGACTAAGACCTATAAGGACATAGCGAAAGTCGAAAGGCCGTGAGAGCCTAAGGCTACATTGGGACTTGATTAATATAGTCTGCGACCTATGTGGGAGTAGAGAAGATTCATTCTTTTGGCAGCGAAATTCGAGGGCGTTGGTGCCTACAGTTACATGGACTTTTGTTGTGATGGCAACGTAACCCTGGATGTAACTGAGATCTGTAGCGGGTTCCATGGTGTAATCGAGGGGCGTGGAGTGTCTACAGTTACATGTACTTTTGCTGTGATGGCAACGTAACCCGGGATGTAACTACGACCATGGACGGGGGTGATGATTTACAGAGCATTCTCACCAAAGATGTTTCCTCTATTTTCAAAAATGTTTTCTATATTTTCAACCAAATGTTTTCAAAATATTTTCAATAGGTGTTGAAAATGGGTCTGCTAAGTACTTATAGATTTTCAGT
Organism: Allium cepa; assembly: GCA_030765085.1. Taxonomy (NCBI): domain Eukaryota; kingdom Viridiplantae; phylum Streptophyta; class Magnoliopsida; order Asparagales; family Amaryllidaceae; genus Allium; species Allium cepa. Next base: position 117,199,808 of record CM060930.1, on the reverse strand, counting down.
CCTATGCCTGATCAACGTATGACCGAATTTCTGTGAGAACAAGGATGGACTGGTTGAGACATCGAGTTATAAAAAGTATTTTTATAAAAACTATTTTATAATATTATGTAGATTTTAAAGGTGTTTTAAAGTGATCAAAAGAATAATTTTTCTAATAATAAGCATTTTAATAATTCTGGCTTCGTTCCTTTTCGAGGACGAAAAGATTCTAAGGGGGGATGAATGTGATAACCCGAATTTTGGAATATCTGTTAATTGCTAATTAACTAGGTTAATTAATAAAAATACTAATTTTAACTATTAAAATAGTGATTGTTAAGAATGAAACAAATGAATCTAAAAAAATTAATATTCATATCTGGAAAAATAATTATCTGATAATCGCCTAATATGATTATTTAAAAATGGGCAAACTTATTATCTTCAACATAAATTTAATAATATGTTTGTTTAAAATTAATATTTACATTTATTTGAATTGATTTTTAAGTTGGATTTTTAATTGAATTTGAATTTGAATCTGGATTTAAACTGAAATTTAAAAAGATAAATATTTAAAAATATTTTGTAATTAAAATATATTATATATGATTTTATTTAGAATATAAAAGGTTTTATATTTATTTTCTTTTAAAAAAATTTATTTATATAAATAAAAGAAGTATTTATTAAATAGTAAATTAAATACAAAAGCTTTTTATTAAACTTTTAAAATAATTAAAAATTGCATAATGACAAGTGTTAATTTAGGAAATCATTTTGATAACATGTGTAAGAAAATTAACATTTGCTAGTGACAATGTTAGATGAATAAACAAGTATCACCCATTTGTTTTTATTTTCTTTTATTTTATAAAATCCTAATTAAATCTATATTAAACATATCTATCTCCTCTCTTAATTCTTTCCCATTTTCATATTCTAAAACAAAGAAACAATAGCCTGGAAACAAATATACAACCAGAAATCAAAGCGTGTAAAACGTTTTGCAATCTATAGCTAAGTCATCAACAACAAGATTTCATTTTCAATCAAACCCGTAGCCTGTAATCTTCTTCAACTTGTATCATCTTCAAGTTTTCAAAGATATCATAGCACTCAATTTTCATAAACAAGGATTTCTAGTGCAAACAACAAGCTTTCAAAGATCAAGTAGTAGTTTCAGATGAAAGACCAAGTATATCTTATTCAATTTCTAGTTTTCAAGATTTGCAAAAGAAGGAAAAAAAAGAATTTCCAGACCCTCTCTGTTCAAACAAAAGAGGTGAGTAAGCTAAAGCGTTAACATTTTTTTAAAACATTTGATAAAAATGATAAATGTTTGAAGTGAGATTTAGATGCCTGTTTGAAAATGTGTATGCATATTTGTTTAGCCCTGAATGCATGTTTGTTTAGTCCTGAATGCATGTTTATATGAATGAATGCTGTGTGAATGTCTAGATATACATAAGTGATCATCTCTGTTTTAAGTTTCAGAGATTAAACTTAGATTAAAAATCCTAATTCTTCTCACTCTAATCTCTATTATGCTTAGGTATTTAAACAAAGTATGTTTGTTTAAAACTGAACTAAGGTTTAAAAATATTTTTAAGAAAACAAATAGAAATATTATCTAGAAAAATAAAAAGAACAGAGGAACTTATTTATATGTTAAAAATCAAATACAATGATTTGTTAATTCATATATGTAATCTGAATCCCTTTTTCAAACTAAGATTTTTAAAACCAAAATCTTGATTTTTAGTTTTGTATGAATGGAGTAGTTCGAAGATGAACAAGAAATGGATTTCGACCATTTTCTGGCGATCGTCGAACATTGGAGCTAACGGGTTTTTGTCAAAGCTTGTTTAGTGATTGGGAAGGTCAGGAAAAATGGCGGGGGTGACGATCAATCGTCGTGGCGTTGGCAATTGATGGAACTAGGGTTTTTAAAACCTAAATGGTTGAGTTCAGAAATGTCGTCGCTATGGCATCTCTGTAGCATCGAGTTGCACGAGACTTTGGGATGTGGTGGCATGGAGGGTCAGCAAGATGTGGCCGAAACTGTAGGTTTGTCGGTGGTCAGCATTGGGAGTTCGTGGTGATTTTCATGGTGATGGTCGCTATATCATTTGATCGAGGTAGCTCGATTTCGTCTTCGAGGGTGTTTTTCATTTCTGAGCGGTCTGGTGGCAAGTATGGGTAGAGGGCGACGTGTCGGAGGTGATCGTTGGATCGTCGCCGAGGACTGGTGCATGTGCACGAATTCATGTTCGTGTCAGTAATGGTTTTGGGTTTGGGAAGATGAAGATTGCATGGGTCGAACTCAAGGGGTTTGGCATGTTGAACTCGAAGTAGATGATTAACTCGGGTAACTCGGGGTTCGTGTTGGGGAGGGAACGAAGCAGGCTTGGGTTTTGTCCTGTGTGGTTAATTTTGGTTTCCAGATTTGTTGGTTTTCAAATGTATTGTGTAACCTGGTTTCGAAAATGAAAAGAAAACAGGGGTTTTTTTTAAAAAAACAAAAATGTTTTTAAACAAGTTTAAGGATTTAAAGTATATTTTAACAGTAAAAGTTTTCTGAGCAAATGTTTTTAAACAAATTTTCCCAATATTTAAACGATTAAGTAATGTTTATATTTGTTTTAATTTTAAAGTAATTAATTAATTGTGTAATTAATTATCAATGATCTTTAATATGTTAATAATGTAATTAAGAATTTATTTAGATAAAGGATTTATCTTAAATTAATTAAGGTAGTTAATTAGTGTAATTAATTAATGGATTAATTAATTAAGGAGATTAATTAAAAGAAAATTAATGTGAATGGTTAAGGCTAATTTATCTAGTGGTAATTTAAGGTCAAGTTAATTAATGATCAAGGTTAATTAATTAAGGATAATTAACCAATGAGGTAATTACTTGATGAAAGCAGTTAAAGGTAAATTTCTTAAGCGAAGAAATTAAAGATTAATTACTTAGTGTAATTAATTAAAGAATTGATTGATTGAAGAAATTTATGAAGGGTTAGTAAATCAATGCGTATAATTAATTAAAGGATATTTAATCAATGTAAGTGATTATAAGGTAAATAAATTTGTGAAATAAATTAATTATCAATGTAATTAATGTGAATGAATAAGGTTAATTAATTTATGTAATTAATTAAAGGTTTAATTACTTATTATAGTTAAAGGATAATTAGTCATGGGTGATTAATTAAGATGGATAATTAAAAGACGATTAATTAATTGGTTTGAAATTAATTAATGTTAAGTAAAAGTAATCTAAGTGATTAAAGATTAGAAATTTATTTAATTTAAGATAAATTGAATTAATGTTGGAAGTGATCAATCTTACTTATGAATGATTGAATGATGTTAAATCCCTTGAATTGATGGATATCTCTGATATGAAATGTTTTATGATATGATATGATTGGGTTGAATAGTGCTAATGTGGTTATCTATCGTGATGAATCTTTGTATTTAAAACTGAATTGTATTTCACTTGTATAACTTGGGTTAAGATGACACTGGGTCGAAGAGATAGGGGTCGGGTATTAGCAAATACCCGAAACCACTTTGATTCTTTATAGTTTTGGTATGTGAAATCAGTAGGCTGGAATTGGATAAATTTAAATGTCTGGACCATTTAAATCTAAGTAAAGGTACTTAGGGATTGATTGTGAATATAAATGTTGACAATAACAAATTGTGAACTTGTAGTGATGAACGGGTTACCCCGAGTTTTAAGTAAAGTTTATGCTTTAGTATTTCTTGTTAGATGGGTTTACTCATGATGGTTTCCAGCCTGATCTGGGTGTTACTTTGATGTAATGCTCGGGTCATACCGAGTATTACAGATTTTCAGGTAAGGACGTTCTGGAGTTCAAGAGGCGAGCTGGATGGCAGAAACGTATGGAGTGTAATCCGCTATGATATATTGTTATTTATCTCCAACAAGTTATTTTAACTGTCCAGTGATTGTGAAATGTTATAACTCTGATATGTTAAAATGTAATTGATTGATACAGCATTCTCTGTGTAAAGAATATTTATTTGATATTATATTTTATCCGTTGGGAATGTGAGATACTATGACTTGTTTTCTTTTTCTTCTTTTATCTCTTTTCTTCTTTTCCTTAACTATATGGAATTTTCGGGATCGAAAATTCCGGGTCGTGACACTTTGATTCTTGGATGGCAGTCACCTTTGCTTCAAAATTTCATGGAATAATTCTGAAGATCTTTCGGACTATATCCAGTTCTGTATATAGTCTTTCTAGATATTTTAATTTGTATATAAGATTAGAAAGTCGTCCATACATTTCTTTGACACTTTCATCCTTTGCCATTGTGAAGTTCTTATACTTGCGATTAAGCATGGCAAGGTGAGATCTTGAACCTGGGAGGTTCCATCATGCGTCACTTCAAGTGTGTGCTAAATTTCCAACGCAGTTAGAACAATGTGAGACACGTGTTAAATTCAATTTGATCTAATGAGCAAATAATAGAATTCATAGCTTTAGCATTAGCATTCTGCAGTTTATTTTCAAGATTTTTCCATTGATCCATAGGTTTTTCAACTTCTTTATTATCTACCATTATTGTTGGTGTACTATATCTCGTTTCAACAATATTCCATGCATATATGGTTTTCTAGAAAAATTTTCATTCTTGTTTTCCAATATGCATATTTACCATTGAACGTAGGTGGTCTGGCTACTGATTGACCTTCAGAAAAAGAATTGTTGAAAGAAGCTATTGAAAGGAAAATCAAAAAATTTTAACAAAAAGTGGTTTTTATTCCTAGTTCTGATACCACTTGTAGGATCGTTGTCACCCTAGAGGAGGGGTGAATAGAGTGTACTAAAAATTAATGCGAAAAAAAAAATAAAAACAACAAGTAATGCAGTAAAGATCACATGCAAATTTACCTAGCTTCGGCAAAAAACCTGCCTGCGTGCTACCCCTAGGGTTTCTACTAGAAATTAAGTAATCATACGCTTACAAACACATGTAAAATTGCGATACCCGCTACTGATTAATCTAACTCTAAGCTCAAAAGCCTGCCACTACTCAGCCACTGAGTTGCGAATTCTCGAACTACAAAAACCTTAGTTCGTAAACTAGTAAATCTAGAGTTTGACTCAATTAAAAATTAAAAAAAAAAACTAAAGTACTAAAATAAATACAGAACCGTCTTTTTACAATTGAAGCCCAATATAAAAATAAAACATGACCCAAATATAATTTAGTGAAGTTGGTCTACCTTTTCATTTGTATACTCTCTTCGGCCCAAAAAGATGAACACATTCCTTCCGTTTTATTTTGCTGTCACCTGCTTCGTTCATGCCACCAGGTTACCTTTTGTGATCTGAATTAAGGCTTTGTTCCAATTGAAGACGCCGCTTGAAATAGATCGAATGAAGTGAAGATTTTTCTTTGATTTGCTTCGTCAATCGACTTCCTGGCTTTGATTGCTCACAGTTTCCTCAATTGTGTCGAGCACTTCTTCAATTATGGCTTTGGTATGATTTAAATTTGTTGTTTTAATTGATTTGCTAGTAACTCGACTTGATTATCCGCCGATGATGATACTGGGTTTAAATAGGGGTAAAATCCCTATATTTTCGTTTGTATATTTTTGGTTTGAATTCTTCAAGTTTCTAAGCTCGGTGTTGATTTGTAACCGAATGGTCTTGTGACTTTTGACTTGTTCATCTCTGGCTATCGGTTGATATATTTAAATTTTTTCTTGATTCAGTTCCGTTCTTTCCTTCTATGATTTGTTCATCATTCACTGGCTTGTTGGCATTTGAAGTTGAGATAAATTTTACTTGTTACTATTGTTGAATATGCAAGTATATGATTTTTTTTGATGATAATAAACATTTATATATTCATTTAATTGTTTTTGTTAATGTACCATTTTATTTTTTGCATAATTAATAAATATTTGCTGAATAAATAAATAACACAAAATTCAAATTCAAATGGATATTTTATTCAAACAAATATTTTATAACAATTTTGAATAGTATAATTTGAGCTCTCACTATATATACACAATTTCGATTACAATACAAATTTGAATACATCACAATTTTCATTTACGTTAGCACCTCACTATATATCACTCGTTCACTCGTATTTATCTTCAATTCCATTACAGATTTAATCCAGCATCTGAGCAATCTACAAAATAAACACTAATGCGGTAAAATTGAAAAGAAAATATTTTGCAGTGAAAAATAAAGTGTATATTTTGAGAATATCATTTGCCTCAGTTTTTTGGGTTGTTCGTCATCATTTAGTTTTGAATTCATTATACATGAACAGCTTGTGACATGCACAGTGTATCACTGTACATGCCACAAGGCCGTGTACACCTATATGCACTTGATAAAATTGCAGGGACAGGTGAGCACAAGGTCAAACCCAACCAAAAGCCAGGTTCAACTCAAGTGCAATAAAAATAATATCATGACACGATCACAAGGTCAAACCCGAGCTTTAAGCTGGATTCAACACAAGTTCAAATCAAAATGAAGTGGTCAAGGCTCATAAATCAAGCCTCGACCAAAGTTCAAGTCATATACAATGAAAACTGAGGCTAGACAATCACATGCCCAGGCTCAGTCAAATCCATATGCAATGACCAGAGGCAGTAGATAGGGAAGTGTAGACTAACCAAGTTAAACAATGAATGCCACAGTGACCTCAACAGTAGTATGGAAGTGGTGCTATCAAACAAGTGCATTGAACCACATTAGCTACAGTCAGAAAATAACAGCATAACATGCTCAACAAAGTACAACCAGAGTATGCAAGCATGAAACAATAAAATATAAAACAGTGAAACTACAATGTAACTACCATATATATACACACATATGTATACACACACACACACACACATACATATATAGGCAGTGCAAATAGGCTAAGAAGCACCAGAGCGATGCAGGGTTTAGTTAAATATGTATATTGAAGTACATGGCATGGACAACAACAAATTCGAACAAGTGAACAGAGCATAAGCAAGTGACAATGAATAAGTCAGAGATAAACCAGAAATTCACATAGCAATATCAACTGGCCGAAGTCAACAAGCACAAAGAAAAAAAATAACCAAGGCAAGTTCGAACAAATCCATGTCAAAGCCAGGTGATAAAAATCAAAGTGGCCGAAGTCAAACGAAAAAGAACGGCCACAAAATCAAAGCCGTAATGACCAAGGAAAGCCAAAATAAAAGCTATGATAGCCAAGATAATCAAGAAATCAATTATAAGAATTGAACAAGTCAAGTATGATCGCCAACATTCAATCACAATCATACGGCCAAGCTTAAAATTATAAGACGAATTCATATAAAATATACGAACGAAATTATAGAGGATCGAACCCTATTTAAACTGTAAACATCATCGGCACGAGGATCATCGAGTTCAAGCAAGCTAACGAGTAAAGGAGAAAAGCATAAATTACATACCAGATTTTTCGACTTGATCTTGGTCAAAGAAGCAGCTAAAGCTAAGCAACGAACGAACGATCGACAAAGCAAATGTGAGAACATCAATTGAATCGATCAGCCTTAAATCAACGTGCTTGATTTCAAAATCCCTAACTTGGAAAGAAGAGGAACGAACGAAAATTAATGCAGCCATTATCACAAACGAACAAGGAGTCGGGCCGAAGGTTTGAAAGAAAAGGGAAACGGAGATTCACATTTAAATTTTTAGTTGGGCCAGTCTAAAATCTTTTGGGCTTTATTTTATTTAAAATCAGGGTTTTGTTTTTAAATTATTGTTTTAAATTTGTATTTCCTTTTTAAACTATTGTAATTTCTAGTCGTGTGACTAAGGGACGAATTACGGTCGTGTAGTTCGAGAATTCGAAACTCAGTGGCTGAGTTGTGGCAGAGTTTTGAGCGTAGAGTTAGGTTAGTCAATAGCAGATGTTGCGAGTTTACGTGTGTAAGCGTATGCCTACTTAATTTATAGTAGAAACCTTGGAGGCAGCACGCAGGTAGGATTTTTCCAAAGCTGGGTAAATCTGTGTGTTCTATTTTCAGTTTTTATATTTTGGTATTATCAGTGCTGTGATTATTTGATATACTTCCACATTAAGTTTTTAAAATTAATTGTATCACCCTATTCACCCTCCTTTAGGGTGAAATCGTTCCTACAAGTGGTATCAGAGCTAGGAACAAAAGCCATTTTTGTTTTACATTTTTGATTTGTCAAAAACCAATTTTTGTTTAAATTTTGAATTTTTAAAAATGGCTTCTTTTAATGCCTTTGTCAAGGGTCGGTCCAATATTATTCCTACTATTTTTGATGGAACAGATTTTTGAAATTGGAAATTAAAAAGGGAATTCTATTTAAAATCTGTTAATATTAAATGTTGGGATATTATTGAAAATGGGTGTGATATAATAGATGAGAAAAATACTTCGATTAATGCTCTTTGCTATGCATATAATATATTCTCATACTAATCAAGATATTTTAAACTTTATCTCTCATTGTGAAAGTGCACAAGAAATCTGGAATACTTTTGATGCAATATATGATGCAAAAGTCAATAGCAATGAGAAATTCTCCACAATCGACTCAGTTAAAGAAATGGCTTAACAGGATTGGTAAAAGGATGTAGTGATGATGATGGAGCAGCTGAGCTGGCGTTGTTAATGAAGAGATTCAAAAAGTGGAACTGCAAATACGGAAATCCAGCTCTAAATCAAAAATTGAAAAGTAGAATAGCCAAAGCACTAGATAACTCAGAAGAACAAGAGATCATATGCCACAAGTGCAATAAACCTGGCCACATCAAGCTCATTTTTCTTCAAAATCGACTCGACAAAGGAAAGAAACCGAAAAGGAGAAGTTTTGGAGCTACTTGGGATGAAACCGATGAAGCTGATAAAAGCACTTACAGTTAGAACGAAAAAGTAGATCTATGCCTTCGAGGTGATACAACTAAAAGTGATGATGACGAACCAAGCAAGGTATCAAAACTTTCTCATTCGGAATTGCTTATATATTTTCATGAGTTAAATGGGTGTTTTGAACGACTTAGGGAAAAATACACTAAAATTTAATCACAAAGAGATACTTTGATAGAATAAAATAAACAACTTGACCAATTAGTTAAAAACTATCAAAGCAAAAGCCCTAAGTATGATAAGTGTCCATCATTTGAAGAAGAGATTAAAAAATCAGAATTTAAAATTAAATCACATGAAAATGAAATTCTGATTTCAAAAGAAAGTGAAAAGACTCAAAGAGAAAATTCTATTAAAAAGTGCGCACAATTATTGAATGAAAATTAACACAAGTCCAAAAATTGTTTACGACTTTAGAAAAATTTTCAAAAGGATAAAGATCATTAAATATGCTATTAGGTAAACAAACTGTTAATACGGTTAGACAAGGACTTGGATATAATCAATCTGAAAATGTTAGAAATGAAATTAGTCAAGTCAATTCCATGTGCACAATTGTAGAAAATTTGGACATAATCAAAATAAATGTTAGTATAGATCCAAACACGTTAAAACTATTCCAATTTGGTTTTCAAAAGGCATGAATATAAAATCCCTCATAGTTAAACAAATCTGGATGACGAAAGGAACATATATAAATAGTTTTGGGTCTCCACAAATTAATTTTTGTAAATCTATTGCCTTTAACAACCATAGACCTATAAAAACAAAAAGGTCACAAAAACCTTCTCTCGTGTAGGTATGGTGGCAGGCTAAGGAACAACAATAGTGCTATCTGGATTCTAGCTGTTCCAGGTACACGATGGGCTACAAATCAAAGTTCCCTAGCCTAGTATAAAGGTGGAAGAATCACAATGGGCAACAACGAAAAATTATCGTAAAGGTAAAATAGGTAAAGGTACATCTATCTTGAACGATATATTAAATGTGATAATTTGCACCATAATTTGAATTAATTCAGCCAATTATGTGTTAATAAATGTTGATTATGATTCTGACTTATGAAATTTTACAATACTTCATATAGATTTGTTTGGTCTAATGATGGTGTTTTATTGACTGATGATTACTCAAGATATTCATGGATATATTTGGTCATTATGTTCACTGATTTGTTTATTTGCACGGCTTCAATACAATTTCATTTAAAAGCCGTAAAAAATTATTTTGAGATATTTTGTTGCACACTTCACAGTCTTCTATCATATCCAACAAACGATAATTTTGAGTCAAAGGAAATTCAGATGCAGATCACACTGGTAATCTAGTTGATAGAAAAATTACTAGTGGAAAGTGATTTATGTTGAGACATTCATTAGCTGCATCGCATTTTCGAAGAAAAAATCTGCATATTTTTCATTTCAAATAAAGTTTAAATTAGCAGACATTTTTCTTATAAAAACCTCTTCCAAAAAATATTTTTTGTTAACCTTGTTTCAGATTAGTCATCTTAGAATATTTGATTTTATAATTATTTTTGGATTAGATTTTAAATGACTACATTGACTAATATGACTCCCTATTGATTATCGAAAAGATAAATGGTGATTGAAAAAGTGATGAGTGTTGATATTAATCATATATTATAACATGAGACCGTATAATTAGTAAATTTCTTTAGAAATTTAAGCAAGAATTATAAAAACTTTTTGTTTGGTAAAAATTACATGACCATGTCTTTTGCTATCATATTTCTATCGACCATCACTCATCAAAATCCAATATAGTATGTCAATATGTGGTGTTTCAAACAGGAATCATTTGTTTTTCATTTTATTTTATCTTTAGCAATAAAAACATCCAGAGTATTCACTCTCATTTAAAAGTCCTCACGGTTATGCATGGGTGAATTACTTGGAATTTTTGATTATGTGCTTCCTTGCTCATTTAAAAGTCCTCACTGTTATGCGTGTATGGAACACATATCAAAATTGATTAATTAAATAGACAAGTTGATTCTAATCCCATTTAAAAGTCCTCAGGTTATGCGCAGTTAGAAGATACTTAATTTCGTTTTTTAATAAAAATTTGGAATATTACTAATCTTATTTAAAAGTACTAACTGTTATGCATGGTTAGTAGATTTTTAAATTCCTAAAATAAATATACCACAAATAGACACAATCGTATGGTTTTATATGATGATATTATCCTTATCACTCTAAAGTGGAATATGTGTCTAATAGAGTATTTATGATTTTTGTTTGATTTTTTTATTACAATTTAATATTTATATTCGATTGAGTTTTAATGTTGTATTAATGTCTATCACTTTATCTCTATTATTCTAACACTATTACTCTTTTGCTGATAACAAAAGGGAGAGAGAAAGGTTAAGATTTTGGCAAAGAAAGGTCAAATATTTTACTCTATATTTTCTATATGCATCTAGGTTCATTTATTCATCTTTATTTATTTACATGCATATATAAAGGGGGAGTTTTGTGTAGAGAGGGAGCATTCAAATAAGGGGAGCAAATAGAATGATCAAATACATTTAACAAACTCAAAATCTTAAATATATGTTTGTTATTATCAAAAGGGTGAGATTGTTGAATATGCAAGTATATGATTTTTGTTTGATGATAATAAACATATATATATATATATATATTCATTTAAATGTATTTGTTAATGTACAATTTTATTTTTCAAATAATTAATAAATATTTGCTGAATAAATAAATAACACAAAAATTAAATTCAAACGGATATTTTATTCAAACAAATATTTTATTATAATTTTGAATAGTGCAAATTTGAGCTCTCACTATATATACACAATTACGATTATAATACAAATTTGACTACATCACAATTTTCATTTACATTAGCACCTTACTACATATCACTCATTCACTCCTGTTTATCTTCAACTCTATTCAGATTGAATCCAACATCTGAGCAATATGCAAAATAAACACTAATGCAGTATAATTGAAAACAAAATATTCTACAGTGAAAAATGAAGTGTATATTTTGAAAATATCATTTGCCTCAGTTTTTTGGGTTGTTCGTCATCATTTAATTTTGAATTCATCATACATGAACAGCTTGTGACATGCACAGTGTATCACTGTACATGCCACAAGGCCGTGCACACCTATATACACTTGCTAAAATTGCAGGGACAGGTGAGCACAAGGTCAAACCCAACCAAAAGTCAGCTTCAACTCAAGTGCAATAAAAATAATGTCACGAAACGAGCACAAGGTCAAACCCGAGCTTTAAACTGGATTCAACATAGGTGCAAATCAAAATGAAATGGTCAAGACACATAAATCAAGCCTCGACCAAAGTCCAAGTAGTACACAATGAAAACTGAGGTCAGACAGTCACATGCCCAGGTTCAATCAAAGCCATATGAAATGACCAGAGGCAGTAGACAAGGAAATGCAGACTAACCAAGTTAAACAATAAATGCCACAGCGACCTCAACAGTAGTATGGAAGTGGTGCTATCAAACAAGTGCATCGAACCACATCAGGTACAGTCACAAAATAAAAACATAACATGCTCAACAAAGTACAACCAGAGTATGCAAGCATGAAATAATAACATATAAAACAGTGAAACTACCATGTAACTACCGTATATATATACATATGTATACACACACATAAATACATATATAGGCAGTGTAAACAGGCTCAGAAGCACCAGAGCAATACAGGGTTTAGTTAAATATGTATATTGAAGTACACGGCATGGACAATAGCAAATTCGAAAAAGCCAACAGAGCATAAGCAAGTGACAATGAACAAGTCAAAGACAAGCCAGAAATTCACATAGCAATATCAACTGGCCGGAGTCAACAAGCAACAAAGAAAAAATAACCAAGGCAAGTTCGAACAAATCCATGTCAAAGGCAGGTGATAAAAATCAAAGTGGCCGAAGTCAAATGAAAAAGAACGGCCATAAAATCAAAGCCGTAATAACCAAGGAAATCCATTGTCAAAGCCGTGATAGCCAAGATTATCAAGCAATCAATTATAAGAATTGAATAAGTCAAGTATAATCGCCAACATTCAATCACAATCATACGACCAAGCTTAAAATCATCAAACGAATTCATATAAAATATACGAACGAAATAATAGGGGATCGAACCCTATTTAAACTGTAAACATCACTGGCATGAGGATCATCAAGTTCAAGAAAGCTAACGAGTAAAGCAGAAAAACATAAATTACATACCAAAATTTTCAAATTGAACTCGATCAAAGAAGCAGTCGAAGCTAAGCAACGAACGAACGATCGACAAAGCAAACGCGAGAACATCTATTGAATCAATCAACCTTAAATCGGTGCGCTTCATTTCAGAAGCCCTAATTTGGAAAGAGGGAAACGAACGAAAATCAAAGCAGCCATTATCACAAACGAACAAGGAGTCTGGCAAAAGGATTAAAAGAAAAGGGAAAAGGAGATTCACGTTTAAATTTTTAATTGGGCCGGTCTAAAATCTTTTGGGCTTTAGTTTATTTAAAATTAGGGTTTTGTTTTTAAATTATTGTTTTAAATTTCTATTTTCCTTTTAAACTATTGTAAGTTCTAGCCGTCTGACTAGAGGACGAACTATGATGGTGTAGTTCGAGAATTCGCAACTCAGTGATTGAGTTGTGGTAGGGTTTTGAGCGTAGAGTTAGGTTAGTCGATAGCGAATGTCGCGACTTTATGTGTGTAAGCATTTGACTACTTAATTTCTAGTAGAAACCTTGGGGGCAGCACGTAGGTAGGGTTTTTTCGAAGCTGGGTAAATTCGTATGTTCTATTTTCTGTTTTTATATTATGCTATTATTCTGGTATTATTAGTGCTGTGATTATTTTATATACTTACGCATTAAATTTTTATAATTAATAGTATCACCCTATTCACCCCTCTTTAGGGTGAAATCGATCCTACAACCCTATGCGACTTTAAACAATTTTCTGAATTTTTAGTTGAACACTTCAACACTGTTTTGTTTGACCATTTCTTTTTGAAACTTCCCCTTGACTTTGTTTTTCGAACTACTACTGACACCATGCTTTGATCATGTCATGTGCACTTGTATGTGTGTCACCATGTATATACACACATACATATGTATGTGTGTGTTTATGTGTTGTGATTTGCTCGAGTTTAATTTGTCCCTGTGCATGCGCTAGTGGCTGTCATCTTTCATTTGTATTCTCTGTCCTTGTGCTCTTTGAACTGTCGAAACTGCTTGTGTGGTTCTTGCCACTTGACCCAAGTCTATTTGCATGATGGTTTGCTTTGGGTTAAACTTGTGCACCTTTTGCTATGAGTTTCATGTCCATTTGCTTGTATTCATCCATGTTAAACAGCTGTCTTGGTTGAGGCTTCATTTGCATGCTCTAATGTTTGTATGCACTATATGTTGAATTTATTCTTTGTTCATGTCCCTTGTGCCATTTGAAGTGGTCTGGTTGTTATTGTGGTCATGTTCTATTTGTACGTGTTGAAAATGGGTGAGTATACTTGTGCAATTCTCTAAACTGTTGTGCTCATTCATGTATACATATCCTTGTACGTTGTTGTTTGGATCTTCATGAGTCTGAACTGATGTCGTTGTAGTCTGGTTGCACGCCTGAGTTATTTAGTCTGAAACCATTAATTTCTTTTTCAGTCGAGCTTCAATGCTCTGGCTTTGTACATTGCTGGTGTGTTCTTGTCGCTTTTGTTATTGAAACCATGCCTCATGTGTTCATGCTTGAATGTTGCCTTGTTTTCATGCTCAAGTTGACCGGTCTGATATGATGTCAAGTTGTTATTTGCATTTGCGCTTGAGATGAATTCATTCTAGGCTTAGGTTTGATCTTGTGCTAACCTATCACTACTGTAGGATCGATTTCACCCTAGAGGGGGGGTGAATAGGGTGATACTATTAGTTATAAAAATTTATTACGGAAGCTTATAAAATATTCAATTCAGATTTCAACACAGTTCACAGCAGAATAATAGCAGCACAGATATCGTAGAATATAAATAACAGAAACAGAACAACACAGAATTTACCCAGCTTCGGCAAAACTCTGCCTACGTGCTGCCCCTAAGGTTTCTACTAGAATTTAGTTAGTCAGACGCTTACACACGTAAACTCGCGACACCCGTTATCGACTAAACCTAACTCTACGCTCAAAACCCTGCCACAACTCAGCCACTGAGTTGCGAATTCTCAAACTACGCCACGTAGTCTGCCCCTAGTCACACGACTAGTAAATACAACGGTTAAAAGATGAAATACTAATTTAAAAGCAATTTTAAGAAAGCCCTAATTTAAAATAAAAAGCCCTTTATAAAATGAAATCTCATATAAAAATAAAGAAGAGGCCGGCCCAAAATGAATTATAGTAGATAAAGTTTGCCGGCCCTTTCCCTTTTTGTTAATGGCGACTTTGTTCTCTCGTTCGTTCCTCTTTGCGAAATTAGGGCTTTTGAGAAATCTTCGAAGCACCGCCTATGTTGATCGATCAGTGGATATTTGCGTGCTTGATTTGTCGATCGCTCGAGTTTCACTCGACTGCTTCGATGTGATCGAGTTCGATTGATGACTGGTATGTAATTTATTCCTTCTCTTTTCTGGTTTGATGCTAGCTTGAAATCGATGCATTAATTTGCCGATGATGATTTGCTTATATAGGGTTTGTAACCATTGATTTTCGTTCGTACAAATATATTTGAATTTGTCAATTTTTATTTGATCGGCCGATTATTGTTACTTGGATGATTAAGATTTCTATTTGACTAATTGATAATCGTATGCACTTGATTCCTTGATTGACACGGTATAATTCTTGGCTTGATTATAGCGGTATGAACTTGAACTTGATTTTTGGTTCCGTGACTTTCTCTTTGACTTCGGTATGCTTCCACGACTTCGACACTTACATTGTTCATCTCGGCTTCATGTCCGATTATACTGCTGTTGACTTGACTTGTATACCTCGGCTTTGACTAGGTTATGAATTTTGGTTTCTGTGAAATTGTTGCTTGATTATTTTGAAACTGCTACTCGTCTCAGGCATAGATATTTGAAGTGTTGCATATTTGTTTGCATTTTTCTGGTTGGTCTGGCCTAAACTGATCGTTGAAGTGCATCTTACTTGTATGTGGTCTTGGTTTGGTGCAGTTGCTATGCCTTTGTGCATTTCACTGTGTTCATGCACTTGAACTACTCTCTGGCCTAGCTCGTGCACATATGATTCTTTGAGCTGGCTTTATTGTTATTTATGTTTTCAGCTTGCACACATACTGTTTCATGTGCTCGTTCCTTCTGTAGCATGCATATAGCCATACTGTTACAGTTAGCTGCTGTTCATTTTGGTTTTGCTGTCACTTGAAACTGAGTTGTCAATGTTGGTTTGATTTCGGCATTGATTATGTGCACCCTTGTCTTTGAGTATTGTTGAGTCATCACTTGCTGTTGCCTGGTGATATTGAATTATTCCTTTTTGTCTTTGCTTATGCTATTTGATACATGTTTGAACTGACTGTGTCTTGTGCTTAGTGCATTAGTTTGAACTGTGCATTGGTTTGGACTTGCAGTTTGAGTTGCAGACTTCATGTTGCTTGACTTTGGTTGTTGCATTGAGTTGAGTCATGATTGCAGTGACTTGACCTTTGCATTTTGTTTATTTTTCAAAATTTCACCTGAGTTGAATCCATCTTAAGCTCGGATTTGACCTTGTGCCGAGAGTTGTGACATTTACTTTATTGCACTTGAGTTGAATCCGATAATTTGGGTTTGACCTGTGCTTACCTGTCTTTGTTAATTTATCAATTGTATATATATCAGTGTGCACGGCCTTGTGACATATACAGTAATACACTGTGTATGTCACAAGTTGTTCGTGTATGATGAATTGAAATTAAATGATGACGAACAACCCAAATAACTGAGGCAAATATTATTTTCGAAATCCACATTTTATTTTATACGCTGCAAAAATATTTCCTTTTCAATTTTACTGCGTCAATATTTATTTTTGCAGATAGCTCAGATGCTGGATTCACATTGGAATAAAGTTGAAGATAAAATACGAGTTGAGTGAATGAGTGATATGTAGTGAGGTCAGATGTAAAAGTGAAATTGTGATGTAATTGAATTTGTATTGTAATCAAAGTTGTATATGTATAGTGAGAGCTTGAATTTGTACTATTTAAAATTGTAATAAATATCTGTTTGAATAAAAATTCCATTTGAATTCAAATTCTATGCTATTTAATTTTATTCAGCAAATATTTATTTAATCTGTGAAAAATAAAATAGTACATTAACAAATACATTTACACGAATGTGTATATATATGTGTTTATTATCATCAAACAAAAATCATATAATCGCATATTCATCAATCTCCCCCTTTTGATGATAACAAGCATATATTTAAGATTTTGAATATGTTAAATGTATTTGATCATTGATATGCTCTAATTGCTCCCCCTATTTAAATGCTTCCTCTCTACACAAAGCTCCCCCTACATATATGCATACAATTAAAAATATGCAAATGAGCCTAGATGCAAATAGAAAATATTTGACCTTTGTTTAATTTTATTTGACCAAAATCTTAACTTTTCTCTCCCCTTTTTGTTATCAGCAAAAGAGTAATAGTGTTAGAGAAAATAGAGATAAAGTGATCAATATTAATTCAACATTAAAACTCAATTGAATATAAATATTAAATTTCAATAAAAAATCAAACAAAAATCATAAATATTTTGTTAGGCGCATATTCCACTTTTAGAATGATGGGAATGATGTCATCATATAAAACCATACAGTTGTGTCTATTTGTGGTATATTTATATAAGGAATTTGAATATCTACTAACCATGCATAACCGTTAGGACTTTTAAATGAGATTAGTAGCATTCCAATTTTATTTAAAAAATGAATTCAAGTATCTTCTAACCACGCATAACCGTGAGGACTTTTAAATGGGATTAGAATCAACTTGTTTATTTTAAAAATCAACTTTGATATGTGTTCCATACAAGCATAACTGAGAGGACTTTTAAATAAGCATGGAAGCACATAAAAAATTCCAAGTAATTCACCCATGCATAACCGTGAGGACTTTTAAATGAGAGTGAATACTCTGATATTTATTTTATTATTATTATTATTATTATTATTATTATTATTATTATTATTTTAAAAAATATATGAAATGAAAAACGAACGATTCCTGTTTAAAGTACCACATATCGACAAACTATATTGAATTTTGATGAGTGATGGTCGTTAGAAATATGATAGAAATAGAGATGGTCATGGAATTTTTACCAACAAAAGTTTTATAAATCTTGTTTAAATTTCTAAAGAAATTTACTAATTATACCGTATCGATTCATAATATATGATAAATATCAATACTCATCACTTTTTCAATCACTATTTATCTTTTCGATAATTATTAGGGAGTCAGATTAGTCAAAATAGTGATTTAAAATCAAATTCAAAAATAATTATGAGATCAATTTTTCAAAATGACTAATATGAAAATATGTCAAAAATGATTTTCTCGAGGGGGTTATATGAGAAAAATTTCTGCTATTTGAAAATTATTTGAAATGAAAAATATGCAGATATTTTCTTTGAAAAACGATGCAGTTACTAAATGTCTCAACAAAAATCACGTTCAACTAGTAATTTTTCTATCAACTAGATTACCAGTGCAATCTGCATCTGAATTTCTCTTTCACTCAAAATCATCATTAATTGAATTTGATCGACCAAACCATTAAGTGTGCACCAAAAATTTCAAACTCAATTTTAACAGCAATTTAAATGATATTCTCTTGTATTTGAATTGAAGCCGTGTTAATAATCAGAAAACCGTGAATATAGAGTTAGTCGTATTATAACCAAATATATTATCCAACAAAACACTATTTTTAATCCAAACTTATATATATATATGAAGTAATTCAAAGAATCTAGAGATTTTTATAGTGTTTTTGGCATAAGAATATAATTGGCTAACTATTTTGATTAAGTCAGAATCTAAATCATCATCTTTTCATCATCTCATTATTGGCTGCTTTAATTCAGAATATGGTGCAGACTATCACATTTAATATATCGTTCAAATAAATATACCTTTACCTGTTTTACCTTTACGATATTTTTCGTTGTTGTCCGTTGTGATTCTGTCATCCTTGTACTAGGCTAAGGAACTTTGCTTTGTCGCTCGGTGTGCCCTTGGAACAACCAAAATTCAAGTGGCACTATTGTTGTTCCTTAGCCTGCCACCACACCTACACGATGAAAGATTTTTGTGACCAATTTGTTTTTATAGGTCAATGGTTGTTAGTGGCAGAATATTTAGAAAAATAATTTTGTGGAGATCCAAAACTATTTATAATTGTTCCCTTCGGCACCCAAATTTGTTTAACTTTGAGAGATTTTATATTTGTGCCTTTTGGGACCCAAATCGGTATAGTTTTCACATGTTTGGGTCTATACCAATAATTATGGTGATTGTGTCCATATTTTCTACTAATTGTGCACATTGAATTTTCTTGATTAATCTTGTTTTCAACATTTTAGATTGATTATATCCAAGTCCTTTTCGAACCATATTAACAGTTTGCTTTCCTAATAGCATATTCAACGATTTTTCACTTTTTGAAAATTTATCTAAAGTCATTGACAATTGCTGGACTTTTGTTTTGAGAGATTCATTTTCATTTAACAATTGTGTGCACTTTTTAATAGAATTCTATCTTCTAGTATTTTCATTCTCTTTTAAAATCAGAATTTCATTTTCAAGTGATTTTATATTAATTTCTGATTTTTTAATTTCTTCTTCAAATGTTGGACACTTATCACTCTTAGGGATCCTACTTTGATAGCTTTTAACTAATTGGTCAAGTTGTTCATTTAATTCTATCAAAGTGTCTTTTTGTGATTCAAGTTTAGCATATTTTTCCCTAAGTCGTTCAAAACAGCCAGTTACTTCGTGGAAATAAATAAGTAATTCAGAGTGAGTAAGTTTTGATACATCGCTTGGCTCGTCATCGTCGCCATCAGTTATATTCCCTTGAAGGCACATATCTGTTTTCTCACTCTCACTGCTAGAACTTTGATTATCTTCATCACTAGTATTCCACGTGGCTGCAAAACTTTTCCTTTTTGATTTCTTTTTAAAGTCGCGTTGATTTGAGGACAATTAGGCTTGATGTGTCCGGGTTGGTTGCACTTGTGACAGATGATCTTTTGTTCTTTAGAGTAGTCTAGTGCTTTGGCTATTCTGCTTTTCGCTTTTTGAATTCGAGCTGAATTTCCATATTTGTAATTCCACCTTTTGAATTTCTTTATTCATAGCTCCAATTCTGCTGCTGCATCATCATCATCATCACCATCACTTTCTGTTGTTCCTTTAAGAGCTATTGATTTCTTTTGACTATCTCCTCCTTCACCCTTTTCCTTGAATTTCATTTCTAGCTCATAAGTGGTGAGATTTCCGATGAGTTCTTCAACTTTCATTTGTTTTAAGTCTTTTGATTCTTGAATGGTAGTCACTTTTGCTTTAAATTTTCGTGGAAGGACTTTGAGGATTTTTTGGACTATCTCCAACTCTGTGTATGATTTTCCAAGAGCTTTTGATTTATATACGATATTGGAAAGTCGTCCATGCATCTCTTTGACATTTTCTTCCTTTGCCATTGTGAAGTTCTCGTATTAGCTGCTTAGCATGGCAAGGCGAGATTCTTTGACTTGAGATGTTCCTTCGTGAGTCACTTCTAGTGTGTGCCATATTTCCTACGTAGTTAGACAATGTGAGACACGATTAAATTCATATTGATCCAATGAACAAATAATAGAATTCATAGATTTAGCATTAATATTTTGTAATTTATTTTCTAGTTCTGTCCATTGATCCTTTGGTTTCTCTATTTCCTGATTATCTACAGTTATAGTTGGTGCTCTATAACCTGTCTCAACTATATTCCAAGCGTTAATGGTTTTCAGAAAAATTTTCATCCTATTTTTCCAATAAGCATATTCACCATTGAACATTGATGATCTAACTATGGACTGACCCTCGGCAAAAGCAGTATTAAAAGAAGCCATTTTAAAAATTCAACCTTTTAAAGCAAAAATTGGTTTTTGTAAAATCAAATTTTTAAAACAAAAACAGCTTTTGTTCCTAGCTCTGATACCACTTGTAGGATCAATTTCACCCTAGAGGGGGGTGAATAGGGTGATACTATTAATTATAAAAATTTATTGCGGAAGCTTATAAAATATTCAATTCAGATTTCAACACAGTTCACAACAGAATAATAGCAGCACAGATATCACAGAATATAAATAACAGAAACAGAACAACACAGAATTTACCCAGCTTCGTCAAAACCCTGCCTACGTGATGCCCCCAAGGTTTTACTAGAAATTAGTTAGTCAGACGCTTACACGCGTAAACTCGCGACACCCGCTATCGACTAAACCTAACTCCACGCTCAAAACCCTGCCACAACTCAGCCACTGAGTTGCGAATTCTCAAACTACGCCACGTAGTTTGTCCCTTAGTCACACGACTCGTAAATACAACAGTTAAAAGATGAAATACAAATTTAAAAGCAATTTTAAGACAGCCCTACTTTAAAATAAAAAGCCCTTTATAAAATGAAAGCTCTTTTAAAAATAAAGGAGAGGCCGGCCCAAAATAAATTATAGTAGATAAAGTTTGCCGGCCCTTTCCCTTTTTGTTAATGGCGACTTTGTTCTCTCGTTCGTTCCTCTTTGCGAAATTAGGGCTTTTGAGAAATCTTCGAAGAACCGCCTATGTTGATCGATCAGTGGATATTTGCGTGTTTGATTTGTCAATCGTTCGAGTTTCACTCGGCTGCTTCGATGTTGATCGAGTTCGATTGATGACTGGTATGTAATTTATTCCTTCTCTTTTCTGGTTTGATGCTTGCTTGAAATCGATGCATTAATTTGCCGATGATGATTTGTTTATATAGGGTTTGTAACCCTTGATTTTCGTTCGTACAAATATATTTGAATTTGTCAATTTTTATTTGATCGGCTGAATGATGTTACTTGGATGATTGAGATTTCTCTTTGACTAATTCATAAATCATATGCACTTGATTCCTTGATTGACACGGTAGAATTCTTGGCTTGATTATAGCGGTATGAACTTGAACTTGATTTTTGGTTCCGTGACTTTCTCTTTGACTTCGGTATGCTTCCACGACTTCGACACTTACATTGTTCATCTCGGCTTCATGTCCGATTATACTGCTGTTGACTTGACTTGTATACCTCGGCTTTGACTAGGTTATGAATTTTGGTTTCTGTGAAATTGTTGCTTGATTATTTTGAAACTGCTACTCGGCTCAGGCATTGATATTTGAAGTGTTGCATATTTGTTTGCATCTTTTCTGGTTGGTCTGACCTGAACTGATCGTTGAAGTGCATGTTACTTGTATGTGGTCTTGGTTTGGTGCAGTTGCTATGCCTTTGTGCATTTCACTGTGTTCATGCACTTGAACTACTCTCTGGCCTAGCTCGTGCACATATGATTCTTTGAGCTGGCTTTATTGTTATTTATGTTTTCAGCTTGCACATATACTGTTTCATGTGCTCGTTCCTTCTGTAGCATGCATATAGCCATACTGTTACAGTTGGCTGTTGTTCATTTTGGTTTTGCTGTCACTTGAAACTGAGTTGTCAATGTTGGTTTGATTTCGGCATTGATTATGTGCACCCTTGCCTTTGAGTATTGCTGAGTTATCACTTGCTGTTGCATGGTGATATAGAATTATTCCTTTTTGTCTTTGCTTATGCTATTTGATACATGTTTGAACTAACTGTGTCTTGTGCTTAGTGCATTAGTTTGAACTGTGCATTGGTTTGGACTTGCAGTTTGAGTTGCAGACTTCATGTTGCTTGACTTTGGTTGTTGCATTGAGTTGAGTCATGATTGCAGTGACTTGACCTTTGCATTTTGTTTATTTTTCAAAATTTCACCTGAGTTGAATCCAGCTTAAGCTCGGATTTGACCTTGTGCTGAGAGTTGTGACATTTATTTTATTGCACTTGAGTCGAATCCGATAATTTGGGTTTGACCTGTGCTTACCTGTCTCTGTAAATTTATCAAGTGTATATATATCAGTGTGCACGGCCTTGTGGCATATACAGTAATACACTGTGTATGTCACAAGCTATTCGTGTATGATGAATTGAAATTAAATGATGACGAACAACCCAAATAACTTAGGCAAATATTATTTTCAAAATCCACATTTTATTTTATACGCTGCAAAAATATTTCCTTTCCAATTTTACTGCGTCAATATTTATTTTTGCGGATTGCTCAGATGCTGGATTCACATTGGAATAAAGTTGAAGATAAAATACGAGTTGAGTGAATGAGTGATATGTAGTGAGGTCAGATGTAAAAGTGAAATTGTGATGTAATTGAATTTGTATTGTAATCAAAGTTGTATATGTATAGTGAGAGCTTGAATTTGTACTATTCAAAATTGTAATAAATATCTGTTTAAATAAAAATTCTGTTTGAATTCAAATTCTATGTTATTTAATTTTATTCAGCAAATACTTATTTAATCTGTGAAAAATGAAATAGTACATTAACAAATAAATTTACACGAATATATATATGTTTATTATCATCAAACAAAAATCATATAATCGCATATTCAACACCTACTATTTCTACAAAGAAGTGTATATTGGTGTGCACAAACCTTGTGGCATGTACAGTGATACACTGTGCATGTCACAAGTTGTTCGTGCAAGATGAATTAAAAGAAAAAGATGACGAACAACCCAAATAACTGAGGTAAATAATATTTTCAAACACACATTTCATTATGCACTGTAAAATATTTCTTTTTCAATTTTACTGCGTCAATGTTTATGTTCCAGAAAGTTCAGATGCTGGATACAAGTTGGGATAGAGTTGAAGATCAAATACGAGTTATGAGTGAATTATGCAGTAAGGTGAAACATGATGTAAAATTATAAAGTGAAATTGTATTGTAATTGAAACTTGTATAGTGAGAGCTTAAACTTGTACTATTTGAATTTGTAATAAAATATTTGTTTGGATAAAATATTTGTTTAAATATGAATTTCGAGTTATTTATTTTATTCAACAAATATTTATTTAATTATGTGGACAAATATAATAATACAATAACAAATACATTTAAACAGATATATATGTTTATTATCATCAAACAAAAATCATATGTATTCTATAACTTTTGAATTGCAAGCAAACATAGTATGGGGTTATGTTTCAAATTCATTAGTATTCAGAAATAAACACAGCATAAAATGATGTTTCAGTATACATAAACACAACAACATGTTTTAGGCAACCAAATTCTATTTCGGCAGTCGAGATCCATAAACACGGCTATTACATTATGTTTCAAGTATTCTGCAGTTAAATAATTGCAAATGCCACGTAAAGCACAAACAAACAGAAATGTCAAGAAAACAAACACTCACCAACACTTAAACTCTGGCAACCTCCTGATAAAAGGGCAATACTCATCAGTTAACCTCGTCGACAAAATCAACCCAGATCCATCGTCTATGTTCTCTGGGTCGAATTATAGCGACAAAAATGCAATTACGAGATTCAAAATGTTGACCCCGAATGCATATGAGACGAGATAGTATCCATGAATAACTGCCACACATACTATTGATATTAGGGCTATGATGGAGAGAGCGATCCAGCGCTCGAGCATATGTAGATTTGACTTATCGAAGAAGTGTCAGCGCACGAGCTCTTCGGATGATGAATTGGTTGAATGGAGGATGAATGGGGATTCGAGAGCTTAGGAATGAAGTACAACTAGATTAAGGGATTCTATCGTGAAGCGGGAAATGAAAAAGGGAAGCTGGATAAGTAAATTTTTAGACCCGCACAAGGAAAAATTAAGAGGCTGATTTGGACATAATTTTAAATTATTTATGTTATACCACTCATCAATTAAAAATTTATTATTAATGCAATAAGTACAATATTTCTTGTAATGTATACCAATATTAGTTTTTGGAATTTTTGTAAACTTTGAGTTTTCAATAAGTAATGTACTTATAATTAAATATTAAATATTGATTATTAAACATTCAATATTAAATCATTAATTATTATAAATTATAAATAATGACTACGGTTAACTATAGTAGTTAATAAAACCAGCCTTTGGCAACTATATCGACCCTATTTGTAAAGTACCAGTTACCGGCGGTAGAAATATTAATAAAACACCAAGCAAATAATACTGTATTCGGATATAAAAACGCTGGTTTGACATCTACTTCTGCTGAAAAGTATATTAGGATGCATGTTGAAAAGTATACTAGGATGCATTGATTACAAAATTGTTCGTAAAATATTTTTCCAGCAATAAACTCATATTGAAAAGTATACTCTGATGCATTTTCTTATAATTTAATAAAAATACTTATAAATTTAAGAAATATTTTTGTCAAAACTTTAGTGAATATATTATCCTATTAAACAAAATTATGCAAGTATTATCTAACAACACTGTTAAAATTATTATGTAAATAAAATGTTTAACAAAACACGAGTTTCTCAATTTTGTATTTTATTTTGAAAAACTTTGTATGTAGTTACGTACTAATAACTGAAAAGTAAAATTAAGTCTATTGGAATACTGATTAAATCCTACTACGATGTCTAAAATAATCAAAGGTAACAACGATCAGCATATAAGAGTTGTTGAAAATTGGCATTTATTACAACGAACAAAAGAAAATAATTGTAATAGGCATCTATTACAATAGATAAACAGAGATGAAAACTGGTATCTAGTACAAAGGACTGAAAATCGTTGTAATATGACTATATTACAATAGGCCGAAAACCATTGTAATTGAACTATATTACAACGGGCCAAAATCGTTGCAATAGTGCTGTAAACTCGTATCTATTACAACGGAACAAAAACTGTTATAATAGGACCATATTACAACGAGCAAGCTGACAACGTTGTAATAGGTGTGCTGGATGATGAAAAGTTGCACCTATTACAACGGACTTAAGAAAACCATTTGTAAAAGGTTATATTACATTGGTTGTTTAGGGTCAGTTGTAAAATAGACGTTGTAAAATGATAGTTTTGTTGTAGTGTAACATTCAATCTAAAAGGCATAAGAAAACAGACACTACATTAAAAAGAGGAGAAAATGAAAGATATCTTCTGCAACTTTCCAAATTTGCCACAAAATAACAAAGAAGTAAATACAGAAAGAAAACTGAATTAATTTTTAAAAAGAAAAATTAGAAAAATTAAAAACAGGCAAATTCAAACTCCGATAGAAAAAAAGAAAAAACAAAGTAATAAAATTACATTTAAATTTAAAAATTACACGGTCGAATGAAACAAACGAGATTCGAAATTAGAAAAATAGAAATGGATCGCGCACGAAAAAAGAGTAGTATAAAGAAAAGAATTTAATTTTCAACGTGCAAAAGAGAGAGCGAAGAAAAATTAAAGAAGAAGAAGAATGAGATCAAAGAAGAAAAAAAGAGACTTGCGACAACAGTTAAGGCTTGTTAAATTTTTGAACATTTCTGCTTTTGGAAAAAAATATGAACGTGTTGTACTATATAATTAAAAAAGCTTTAAAATTTGTCATTGAGAATGTTTTTCTAATAAAACTTTGCATTTTTTTCATCTTCGCAAGCTTATTTTGACATAACTTGCTATTTCTTCATTCACCTAATGAACCCTATTAAAAGTGTCAAAGTTCAATATACTTGAACTAGAGATTTAGATGTTTATCAAAACTTCTTAAGCGTTAATTAAAAAATTAAATCTTTACGCATCCTTTGAAATTTTATAAACAAAATATGATTTGTTTTAGAAGATAAAAAATAAGGGAAGAATACAACCGCGGTTTGCTAACCTTAGTTACATCGAAACGTCTATGATAAAAAGCCGGTTGTTGTGTGGTATTTCATTTCTAAATCATTCTACAGTGGGGTTGTTCTATTTTATTTAACAGTGGGACCCACTAAGATAAAAGCGGCCGATATTTCGGCAAATACATTCCAAAACGAGCGACGAACTGGATGAAGCAAAGGCCTTTTTACTAATTCCAACCTTTTCAAAATAAAATCAAAGGCCCGATCTTTGAGCGAATTATAGCTAATAATCCTCGCACAATCTAAACGATAAATCTCTAGCTAAAAGATTTAAGAAACACCAACAGAGCCATCGTTCTCCTCTCCCCTAATCTACGTCATCTTCATCACGCTCCGGATCAATTGATGGCACCAAATATGAAATTCAAAATCCATACATTAAACCAAGGCCCTGGCTTCTGCGACGACTGCGTCCACGACTGCGTCCACGACCCCCTCCTTCTGGTCAACCTCCGAGAAATGGGCTCCGCCTCCGATCTACGCACCATCCACCACGATGGCAAGCAAACCTGGTCCAATCGCGGATCCATGTCCTGGATTTTCAAAGTATTTAAGAGATCGGAAAACCCTAGTGAGGCAACCAGCGAATCTCACGACTCGTCGGAGTCTGCGATCAGTGAGTCTGCCACGGATGCCAGCATTGGTCGGAGATGCCCTAGCCCGACGCCTGTACATACCGCGGCGGAAAGTAACGGGGTCAATAAACGGGCTTCGGGATTTGCAGCCTGTTTGGGCCCATTGGTTGGGTCGAAGTCAAGAATGAATCCAAGGTTTGCGTGGAAGAAATCTGAAAAGCTTCAGGATCGTGAAAATATTATTTTTAACGGTTTTTATTAGCTTTATCTTTATGTTTTTCTTCTTCTAATATGAAACTGCCAGTACTAGGTTTATAGTGGGTAGACTTTTTGTGTATAGCTAATCAATCAAATCTGCATGTTTATATATTTGTTTATCATCATTCACGTTTAATTAAATGGAGGAGTGGATAAAGCATATGAAGTTTTGCCATGTATATAAGGTAGCAATGCATATAATTAGATTAATTTAAATTTGATAACTAATCATATGTTTTCATTTCGAGACATTATAAAACGGGAAAAGGGACCCATGTAAGACGAAATTAGGTTTCCAATTTGTTTTTCTATAGGCGTGCGGAGAAACTAACTTCAGTGTATCATATGATTCCTTCAATAAAAGGAATGGGAACTGTACAAAACCAGCATGTCACAATCCTACTTCAGTACAAAATCTACTAGCATAAAGGCAATGACTGTTGTACAGGGATTCACTAAAAAAATTAAAAGTTTATACAAGATTGGTAGGGTCTAAATGAATTTATATATAACTATAGTATGCATGGATAACATGTTTTTTTAAATGACATTGTTAATACCATAAAACGTCCATCTCAATGCTAATCTTATAAAGGAAGGTTTGATGTCTTGGCATGCCCAACAAGTCATGCACATAGACGTTTATTTTACAAATAAATCTCAGACACATCGACACATCAAATTTTGGACCTGCAAATTTCTTTTTCGGACTATTTTCCTATGCCAACATTATAACAAATTCAGTTTCCTCTGTCTGTATTTCATCCTCCAAATCCCATTATCTCTATAAACAATACCCATCTTCTACTTAGTTACATGTGGAATTCAATACAGCAAGAATCCTGTAACTTTATTACTACATCACGAAAATATTACGCTTTAAACCAAATTTGAAAATTCCGTTTTTCGTTTCGTTCATTTGTAATTTTAGTAATTACGGCTCCGTTTTGGAATGTTTGAAAATTCCACTTTAATTCCGGTTTGAGAATCCCGCTGCTGTTTACCACATAAATCCAAATTGCGTGATATACAATCATTTTGACATCAAAATTTATTTGTTTCGACTTCAAATGAATACACCTTGCCCTTTGTTATAAACAAATCGAATTGTATTCAACGCAAACAAATCAAATTAGTTCACTTAATTACACTTTGTCACTACAAAACATGCTTAGTTTAGTGACCGGTACTAGCGACGGCTAAAAAAGGCGGCCGTCGCTAGCCGTCGCTTTACGCGTATATACAGACAGTCCAGAGAACACACTTCTTCTTTCCCCAAATCACTTCACAACTACCCTCCTCCACTGTCGAC
The DNA here is from genome assembly GCA_030765085.1 of Allium cepa. Classification (NCBI taxonomy): domain Eukaryota; kingdom Viridiplantae; phylum Streptophyta; class Magnoliopsida; order Asparagales; family Amaryllidaceae; genus Allium; species Allium cepa. The sequence goes on along the minus strand of CM060930.1, from coordinate 117,170,707 downwards.
GCCCCAGCCGCCGCCCCCCGACGCGAGCTGCCGATCTCCCCGTCGCAAAAGCCACAACGCTCCAAAACTCGAAGGTATGCTATTGCTTCTAATTTCAGCTTAATCTAGATTTAATCAAAACTCTAATTTTGAAAATTGGTTGGTTATATGTGATAGAAATTGATGACTACGCGGTAATAGTTGTTCATAGTAGCGTATTGATTGATTTAGAGATATGTTAAGAACCCTAATTCGGCAAATTAGTTAATTATGGGTTTGTTATTATGTAGTAGTTAATGATAATATTGTATTTGTTGAGTTGGTGATATTAATTAGTGGTTTGATTGTTTAATTCGTAATAAAAAATTAGGGTTTATTTATAATCCAAAAATTAGTGTAGATTACCGATTGATGTGGATATATAATTAAGTTTACGCGAATATTTGTTATAGTTAATTAGAATAATGTTTATTATAGTTTGCGCAAACATTAGTGCACAATTGTTGATTAATATGCTGCTATATTGGTACAGTTAAACAGAAGTAATATTTTTTATTTAATTAATTAGCGTGTGTGCACATTCTAAGTATTAGTTGTAGTATAAAATTAAATTATTATAGTTTATTACAAGTGCTAACATCTAATTTTCGTTTACAAAATCGATAAAAAAAATTAAATTGTTAGCTGAATTTTAAAATACGTTTGAAATTTCAAATGTATTTAATAAAATATTTAAATGGTTAAATGAATTATATAATTTTGAAATGAGCATAACAACAACAAATATTATACTGAAATTAATTTTTGTATAAAATTAAGAAATGAAAATAACAAAAATAAATATTCTTCTAAAATCGATTTTGTAAAAAATGAAGAAATGAATATAATAACATTAAATAGTTTATAAAATAGTTTTTGTACTTTTTGTAGTTGTGGTTTTTGTAGTTTATAAAATAACATTAAATCGATTTTATAAAATAGTTTTTGTAGTTGTTAAAATAGTAACTCATAATTCCCATTTGTGAGATAAGGCATATTTTCTGAGTTACTGATAGTTCCCATGTATTTTGATTCATAATTAAACAAATTCTATTTGGCCACATTACTAAAAAAATTTAAGATCATTATTTCAATACAGACCAGTAACATTTCAATATTAATATTTTTTTAATTTTTCTTTATTTATGTGAACCCCTTAGAGAATTTTTGGCCCCGTCTGACAAGTGTTGTATATGATCGTTATATGGATATTCGTTTTTCCACAGAACGGATGTCTATATTCATCTGATACAACATTTGTTGAATTTGTTCTAGTATTTGGACAAGTTACAAACACAATAAAGTAATCATATTTTACAAATCAGTTCAGTTTAAACGGTTCATAAAATTTTGATGGCACTTTCTTTTTTCCCTGTGTACACGCATTTGTGTACGATACAGGAAAAAAAGGGAAGTGCTGCCGAAATTTTTAGAACCGTTTAACCTGAAATGATTTATAAAATATGATTACGTTATTGTATTTGTAATGGGAAGTAGGATAACCGGCCATCAAAGTAAAAAACCAATAAACATAAGAATTGAAAATTTTAATGCAGTATTTATTTGAATTTGTTAAAATAGTAAAGGGTTATATATGAATTTTTACAAGATTTTAATATGAAGTGTTTTATTCAATTTTCTAACCTACATTTTACAAATCAGGAAATATGTTCGATTATTTTGTCGATCATAGTTGGATGTATGAACCTCGAAAAGGTATGAAAGGATCAATAAAAGAACGTTTCTGTAACGGTGTGCACGTATTTATTAGATTTGCTCAATCTAATAATCTAAGTAACGTAGACATTCGTTGTCCATGTAGTAAGTGCAAACATCTGAAGCATTGGAAACCAGATGTGGTAGAAGTACATTTGTACAAATTTGGTTTTGTGCCGATTTATTACTTATGGGATCGTCATGGAGAACTTGTTCAACCTACACCTAATCCTGTAGTGTTAGAGGACGATAATAGTATGACTAATCATATAGAAAGCATGGTGCAAGATGTTGCACGATCAATGTTACCTACATTTGACCAAGGTGATGATGGGAACGAAAATGTTGACGAAGAGCCGACCGCGGATGCTAATTTTTTTATGATTTATTGGATTCTGCTAAGAGGCCATTGTGGGATGGATGTGCAAGCGGAACCGAATTATCTGTAACCGCTGAATACATCACTATGAAATCGAAATTTAATCTTACAGAAGCTACATTTACAGCAGTTGTACAAACTGCAAAACGACACATGATACCTAATAATTTGATGTGTGATAGTCATTATAAAGGAAGAAAAACTTATGTCTGCTTTTGGATTGTTGTACCAGAAGATAAATACATGTGTAAAAGGTTGCATACTGTGTTGGAAAGAAGACGCTCATCTTACTAAATGCAGAATATGTAACGAGGAAAAATACAAACTAAGAAAAAAAGTTCCATATAAGAGGATGCATTATTTACCCATCACTCGCAGACTTCAACCGTTATATGCATCTTCTGCTACAGCATGTCATATGCGATGGCACAGTGTGAGAACAGCAGAAGAAGGAACTTTGATACATCCATCTGATGGAGAAGCATGAAAACATTTCGATAAGACTTATCCTGAATTTGCGGCTGAGAGCCGTCATGTTAGGCTTGGCTTATGTACGGATGGATTTTCGCCATTTTTCTCAGTTTGGTAGTAAATATTCATCATGATTCATTATTATTACTCCTTATAATTTACCTCCATGGATGCGTATGAAAACTCCATATATGTTTCTAACGATTGTCGTCCCCGGCCCCGATGATCCGACTCAAGGAATTGATGTTTATCTACAACCACTAATCGACGAGCTGAAAACACTGTGGCATGAAGGAGTTGAAACGTACGACATTTCGATAAAAAGGAATTTTCGTATATTTGCTTCTTTATTATGGATTATTAGTGATTTTCCAGCGTATGGCATGCTTTCAGGTTGGAGCACATTTGGAGTCTAGCTTGTCCTTATTGTATGGATGAAACACATTTTTATTAAAGCATGGAAAGAAAATTTCTTGGTTTGACTGTCATCAGTGTTTTCTACATATCAATCATAAGTTTAGAACGGATAAAAAGAACTTTAAAGCTAACAGAGTAGAGAGTATGCTACCATCTAAGGTTTGGACAAGTGAAGAGGTATATAAAATTGTAAAAGACTACCTAAAGATACGTGAAACTGGGGTACAGGTTGAGATTCCAGGTAAATCGGACATTCATGACTGATGCAAGCAAAGTATATTCTGGGAGTTACCGTACTGGAAAAATCTCCTACTCCGACATAACATTGACGTCATACACAACGAAAAAAATGTGTTTGACAACGTGTTTAATACAATTTTGAATTTGAAGGGGAAAACCAAGGACGATGCGAATTCAAGACGTGATATATTACACTTTTGTAAGCGGCCCGAACTTCAATTATACGACGATAATAAGAAACTCAAAGCATGCTATGAGCTAGACAATAAGCAAGTAAAACTCGTTTTAAAGTGGGTGGAAGGACTTAGATGTCCTGATGGGATTTCTTCTAACCTTCGTAGATGTGTTGACTTTAAAAACAGCAAATTGAGTGAAAGTCACGATTGCCACATTAAGATGGAGTATTTTTTTCGCGTGATTTTCAAAGAACTGCTGCCTGCAAAAATATGGGGTGTTATAACAGAATTGAGTATGTTTTATAAATAGCTTTGTTCTACGACATTAAAGGTAGATCGTATACGTAAACTTCAAGCAGAAATTCCTGTACTTCTATGCAAACTGAAGAAAATATTTTCGCTTGGTTTTTAATGTAATGGAGCATTTACCTGTTCATCTTCCATCTGAAGCACTCCTTCGTGGTCCTGTGCAATATGGATGGATGTATCCATTTGAGAGGTAATTTAATTAATTTCGGTTTTTGTACCATTATATGAATTTAATTAATTTTGTTTTAGGTACCTGAATCATTTGAAGAAAAAAATTAGATAAAAAGAACAGTAGAAGGTTCGATTTGCAAATCGTACCTTGAAGAAGAAGCTTCATTTTTTTCTCACATTACTTTAGTAACCATGTGAACTTATCGTTCGTAAGTGTTCCTCGTAATGAAGACACTATTCGGCAGGATTCTTCTCAAACAATGTTATCTATTTTTAGACAACATGGAAGGCCCACTGGAAAATGTGTGGAAATATGGTTAGATGATAGAGATTACCATGTGGCACACACATATGTTCTTTTAAATTATGCTGAAGTTGCACCATTTTTCAGGTAATTATGAATTCATATATAATTCAATTATACATGTATATATTAATTATAAAGGAATATAATACATATTTGCAGCATATACGAATCACAACATCCATCTGGCGATCTTATTAAACAATTTGCGGGATGGTTTTCAAACTATGTTCATGATACAGAAAAATGTGTTGTTGACGAAGGATTACGACATCTTGCTATCAGACCAAAACAAAATGTCAAGACTTATCCAATATTCTTCGTCAATGGATTTAAATTTAACACCAAAGATTACGGGGATGAAAAATTAACATATAACAGTGGTGTATTTGTCAAAGGAAGTGATGATACAGAGAAGCATATAAAAGATTTTTACGGTGTCTTAGCACAAGTTTTAGAGTTGACATATTATATACAACCTGCAGAGAAAGTTGTTTTTATTCAAATGCAACTGGTTTAGCAATGTTCATGGCTCTGGAATTAACGTGCACAAAGATTATAAGCTAATTGAAATAAGGCATACGTCGCATTACTATAAGTATGATCCTTTTGTATTAGCTAAGCAAGCTTTACAAGTTTATTTTGCTCCATATCCGTCCTTAAAAAAGATAAAGAAGATTGGTGGCCTGTTTTTAAAACGAAGGCAAGCTATACGTTTGATGGAAATAATATTCCAGATGAAGCAGCATATCAAGCGGATCTCGAGCCAAATACTGAAATAGTGATAACCGATGACATTGATGTAGTGTCGTTGACTGATGAATCGAACGTTTTAATAGATGCATTTGTAAGTACCAAAGAAAATGATATAGAGTACGAGACCGAGTCTGAATCAGAATATGACGAAGACCGATCATAGATGGCATCGCTTGTTGTATAAGTGTGAGCTATGTATTAACAATAATGACTATGTTCTGTAATATTCTGAGCTATGTAATAATAATGATGACTATATATGATCTGCATCATTTTGAGTTATGCATTATTCTTTTCATGTACGCTTTTGTCGATGATTATGTGCAGAGTATGTTTATGTGATGATTATCACTTGATTAATAATTATGTGATGATTGACGATTATGTGATATCGATTGATGATTATGTGATGCTTATGTTATGTGATATTGATCGATGATAATGTGATGATTATTAATGATTATGTGATGCTTATGATATTGATTGATGATATTGATTAACGATTATGTGATATTGTATATATGTTTGTCAGTTATGTCTAATAGACGACGTGATCAACGTAGTACATCTCGGTCACCTTCACTTAGAGCAGGTCCGAGTACCTCTGAGCCAGATCTTCGTCGAGTTGCAGAGATAGTTTCTGAAAAGTGCTGGGTATGCATCAACATTTCTACAGAGGGTTCGAGGTGGAGTCATTCGATTTCATTTTGCAAGTATCGAAGGAGACATACAAGAGTAGGATGTCTGGGTGTTGGCATCAATGGGATAACATTCCAACACATATAAAAAACGCAATATGGGCTGATCTTATGGTAAATACAATTTTGTAATAAATAATTATGCCTTATATGAAACCAAAAATAATATGCCATCATGCGTTATGATATCAGTTTTACGTATTCTGTTCCACTGATTGTTTTTTAGTTATACAATCTCTTTTACATAACACGTTTGATAATTCAATATGCAGACAGCTGTACGTGTGGATTCGCATGATATGGATGTTTTTGTAAATCATTGGAATAAAAAGGTGCGGAAAAATTACAGAGAGACTCTGTCGTGGGCTAAGAGTTCAGGGAAAAAAAAACAAGTTGGATGGGGGATGATGTTTGGGCTGGATTCCAACAATATTGAGAATCTAAAGCATTCAGAGTAAGTTATATTGTCACTATATTTTTACATTTAAATGTTTTGAATTATTTTACTTAATATTGTGTATAAATTAATAGGAATTTTAGGAAAGAAATAAGGCTAATAGGAACAAAAATCCCGCTTTACATCGTGGTGGCTCGAAATCCTTCCAAAAAATAGGAGGGAATTAGTAAATAAATTAACCAATATTTATGTTATGCATGTATATATTTACTAGTGTCTCTTTACCATATATTCTATTCTTGTATATAATATATTCTTGTATATACTCATGTAAATTATCAATATAACCTATTCTTATATATATTCGGTGGGCAAAGTATGGTAGGGATCCCACAACGGCTGAGGTTTTCAGAGTCACACATGCAGTGGAGCATACAGATGAGGATGTGAATGTTTCATATGATTGGTCGGACGATAAGGCTGCTTCTGTAATGGTAAATATGTTTATTTATGTAATGAAAATGTTTCATATACGTTTATTTCACAGTAAATAAGTAAATTGTATAGCAATTGTGTCAAATATCTGTTCGTAATTGTAGGAGAGATATAACGCAGAGTATGCACGAGCGATACAAGCGAGTGGACGGAAGTCGCTTACCGTTGATGAGTGTAATCGGATATGGGATTCAATCATTGAACCGGCAAGTCAAAACAGGCGTTACAGTTTCGGCAATATGGTATGTACTCAACGTTTACACAGTAGAAACATGTATGCCATGAACTTTTTATTCACTTGAGTTTATTACCAATAACTTGAGTTTTCATATTGTTATTGTATGCCATGAACTACTTATTCACTTGAATTATTTCAGAGGCTCTTAGTTTTCAAAGGTCATATAAGAGATCCACAGATGAGAAAGAGATTGCTCGGATGCAAATACAATTGGATAAGCTCAATGATTGGCGGAAGAGTCAGTTGGAGACGCAGATAGATGAGCGTATTGCTGCGTTCTATCAGGAGCATGGGTCAATGCCCGGAGAAGGAGGTGCAGGTGATGATGATGCTTAGCTAGTTTGATTTGGACATGGGTATGCTTTATATATATTTGTGTACATATTATGATGTGTATATATATGGATGTTGTGATTGTTACTTAGTGTTTTGGTGGGTTTGGTATTTTGGTTGTTGTGATTGATATTTTAACAATGCGGTTTGGTTTGGTGGATTTTCGTATTTGGTTATGTTGATTTTCTTATATGATTTTGTAAATATATGTTAGAATATGCAATATTTGATGATTTGATTGTGTTGATATTGATTATATGGTACGATGGAATGGTATTATATGTGTGAAATGATGGAATTATATTATTTGGATTGATTGAGATTGAGGGTTGAAGGTGCTGCAATTTGGCTGGAAAATTTTTTCGGGTTTGCAACGGCTAGCGACGGCTAAATTGCAACGATTTGCAACGGTTTGCATCGACAACCCGGAAAACCAACAAACCAACGGTTGCTTCCACGTGGACACTTAGCCGTTACTAGCCATTGCAAAATGAATAACGGTGTCGTCGCTAAGGCCGTCGCTTTCTTTAGTTGCAACGAGGTATTTTGCAATGGCTATTAGCGACGGCCGCCAACGGCTTTTGCCGTCGCTAAACAGTGTGCATTTTATAGTGTGTACAAATTATTATTATATACTAATTAACCTAAACCAAAAACCACATCCAAACCATAAATATTGTTAAATATGAACAATCAACCCAAAATGCATCGCAAAACCCAGTTCGTGTAGCAACGAAATAATACCACCAGAGACCTACTAAACGTCACGATTTTCTTTTCTTTTTCTTCGTTCCCAAACGCTCAAGCCCTAGAACAAAGATTTAGAAAATGATATTTCTAATTCAAAACTGGTATCAAAAAAGAGTATTTTTGCCCTCCGTTCTTCTTTTATTTACGGTTTTCTCTTCGTTCTTGTGCAAAAATCATTATTATGTTTTTTCTTTTACCTTTTCTTACTTTTTGGTATGAAACCAGGTTTTTGCATAAATTTTGTTTCAGCTAACACCGGAACCAGACAAGGATGGTTGGAATTCCAACATGCCGGACGAAATCTTGAACCATGCTTTAAACTTATAAATAGTGCTTCCATTATGATGATATCATATGCCCGAACCTCATCCAACCAATAACATACAATACCGTACCTCCAAAACTACCCTCGTAGTAATCAAGAAATCTAGTTGTTACATCATACCCTTCGCACCATTCCGATCTTCCTCCCTGCTTACACCAATTAGTGGATTCATACCCGACTTTCAACCTGAAATAATCGACAATACCCATTAACAACCCAATAGAAGCTTCACCTTCCCGTGTCCATTGTCCTATGCGTGCTATCTCATGATACATTTCATATCTGTAAACTCTCTTTTTATGTCTCATGTATAGTTTCCAATGTACATAGCACTCATGTATATAATTGTGGCTGCTTTTGAAGGTTACACAACCATTCATTTATCTGATCATTAGAGTAAAAGTAGGAAAGCTCTTGTGATCTTCGTTGTTATTATGGATGAAGAGTTCCAGAATGTGTCAAGCAGTTTCTAGAAGATCACTACTGTATGATTCTCCTATTTCATTTTCAAAGCAAATACCACCAGCTGTATCTAACAGCTTCATCAATCACTACGTTCTCTTATACTGCATCTTGGCATGCACAAAAGTTTGAAGTTAACACTGCAAGATCAATGGCAGAATTAATTAGAGTAGAAAATTTCGTTGTATTTTTTTTATGCGTATGTGTATTCGAATTTGATACATATGTAATTTTCTTCGCTTTGTGTTGGTAATTCTCTTTTGGTTTTCGATATCCAATTAAACCTAACAAAGAATTAGTTAGAGTAAAAAAATTCATTGTATTCTTCTTGTGTGTGTATTATATATATTTGTATACGTACATATGTTCGAATTTGATATATACATAATTTTCTTCGCTCCGTGCTAGTAATTCTCTAATTGGTGACAAGCACCATTGTCTAAGTGGTTAATTGATTCGGTTTTGGTGCAAGAGGTCACAAGTTCGAAACTTTCTTTCGAATGTTTATTGACATGGGATTTGTTGTCTCAATGATTTGTTGTATATAAAGTACCATTTCAAAAAAAAAAAAAAAATCTCTAATTGGTTTTCAATATCCAATTAAACCTAACAATACTTAGCCAAAAAGTTAAACCAAAATTTCAACTCTTTGTTTTGTAGAAAATTATACATAACTCAAACTAGTCTTAGTTGAGATGTATATAATGCTGGAGTAAGATTAGCCTCATTCTAATTAAACACATAAAGTTGCTGAGTAGTTCTCCACAAAACTAAAAAAAACATTATACCTATGTTTTTTTATAAGTATATCCATCTTATTGTTAAAATTTTACCTTTATACCCTTATCTAATAAAAATTGAACCATAAAAAAAAATTGCTTTATAAGGCACACAGTAAATACTTGTTTCGAGCTTAATTTTTTTTCCAGCCATTTTACAAATCCAACAGTGCGGATTGGATTAACACATTACAAAATACATATGGCTCGTATTTGGTCTCGTTTGAAGGTCATCTAGTCTTCGAATGAAGGATTTTTAGTCTGAATGTCGACGAACGGTTATAAATTTAAAATTCAAGATCAGCAGCATATAATGGTTTACTGTTAGACCAAAAAATGGTATAACACTCCGGATGCAGTTAAAAACAAGTTAGTCCTTGACTTTAGCATGTGTAGACACATAACCAATATTATTGATCTGTGCCGCCCTTAAAAGCAACGGGGTCCAACTTGTCACCATGAGACTAAGTGTATGATAGAACCATTAATAATGATGGCAATATGTCTTCAAGAGAAAGCTTGTGCTCATTTCTCTTTTATTAGCCGTTAGGCTCGACATCCCAAGTGGAACTCGACATCCACAATTGAATTTGGCATGAGGAGGTTGCATCCTTCTTCGTGAATTTTTGGATAAGGCCTTCTCTCAAAGACTTATGTCACATCATATGATCAGATGAAAATGCAGAAGATGTAATAGGTTGGGGATATGATCTATCAAGCATGATAATTGATCATATGCCCTTTTTACTCTCGTGTTCGAGAATTCAATGTTGATATAATCATGCGCATATAAGCTCTCCATTGCCCAAAACTTGACAAAAATGACCATGTCGAGACTATGCATATGTGGATGTTAAAGGTTCATCAGCTATAGTTATATCGAGCTTTGAACTTTACGACCACCCCATATCGAGCTATGTAACTGGGATAAAAATAGCGTGAAGTTCAAAGCTCGTCGATGCTAATCATATCGAGTTTCGAACTTGGCGAGTCAAAGTATTTGCACACTCAAATTGATATGATAGAATAAATCATAGTCGAAGTCCATAAACCAATCCAAGCCTTTATTGCCATTTATCAAAAATGATTACAATCAAATTTCACTTTCCCTAATTCGATTTGGGATTTGCTAGAGTATGATGAATAAGAGATAGAAATGAAAAAATCGGCCTCCAGCATGGAGCTCCTTGGCCTCTATTTATAGAGTTGGGTGAATAGTAGGTGCCGCCAATCTTTAGCCTCGATATGCTTTAGCGTTGTCGAGCATTGATGATAGTAGCCTTATTGGCTTTGGCATGGATAGAGTCATCATGCTTTAACGCTTGTCCTTTTGTTCCTTCATGATGAGACCTCGATATGGTCTTAATGCTCGAAGCTGTTCTTCCTTGATGATCCTTGATGCCACTGAAGCATGACATCGATGTTATTGATGAACCTCCACAAAAGAGTTGTTGAGATTGCCCATACAAGGTTGATACTATGTTACTTCTTGACTATTGGTGATGTCTATAATTTTTGGTTCTCGTCATCGGCATGAATTGGCGTGTTTTGAAGAAACTCGACATCATTGGATAGGAGTGACATGGTTCTTTTATCACAATCTTGTGTTCTTCAATATCGATTAAAATTTTGACGTTGATATTCATCTTTGCATCTGAAGTTTCGAACCTCGACATGAACCCTTGCTTCAAACCTCAACATGAACCCTTTGTCTCTATTCCTTGGCTCATATCCTTTGAGAGTTACTGGGATAACATTTAGCCCTCGCTTGGTATAAGAGAAGCTTTTTACTCTTTAGGGTAAAACCCAGAATCCCTTTGTGTTGTCCAATCCTCAATAAGATTTCCTTGCTAGTCTTGTTTTCCTGTAAAACATAAAGTACAAGATATTATTTGTCACTAATCTTTCTTTAGAATTTAACCGAGTTATGTTGGCATTCATTGCCCATATTATTTGTGCGAGTTAAAATTATAATTTTACTATAAGAGAAAGAGCAGTAAATAATAATATGTTTTCAAATGGAATCCCAAGAGATCATCTGGTAATATTATAGGAGGTAGCTTAAGAAAAAATTTCTAGTTGAAGTCTCGAATCTCATGGGAGACCAGAAATTCATAGCTTGTAATAGAAGAAGATCAGAAATCTATCTGATAATTATATAATGGAAGATCCAAATCCCATCCGATAGTAATTAGAAATCCAAAAATCCTCCCCTGACAATAATAATAAAAGAAGTTTGATAATTAATATTGATAGTAATAGAACAAGAGTAAAAATCTGTTTTCTAATAATAGGGGTAAAATCAGAAGCCCATATCTGGTGATAATAATTGAAAACCAGAAGTTTATATATGAAAATATAGAAGAAGTCCAGAAACTCTTATTTCGTAATAGCAACAGAAGTCTAGAAATCCTTATCTAGAAATAATTATAATAGAAGATTAAATCCCCTTCTTATAATAATAACAGAAGTCTAGAAATCCATATTTGGAAATTATAACAGAAGACTAGAAATCCATATTTAGTAATAATTAGAGAAGGCAAAAAATCCATATCTAGCAATAATTAAAGAAGACCAAAAATCCATATTTGGTAACAATAATAGAATCCCAGAAGTGATCATTTGGAAATAATAATAGAAGTTCAAAAACTCATATCTGATAACAACAACAAAAAGGCCTGAAATCCATGTCTGGTAATAATAATATAAGCCCAGAAATCATCATATGAAAATAATAATAGAAGTTCAAAAACTCATATCTAGTGATAATAGCAAAAGACCAAAAATCTATATGGTAATAATTAACGAAGACCAGAAATCAATATCTGGTAATAATTAAGACCAAAAATCCATATCTAGTAATAGTAGAAGTCCATTGTTATGTTCCACTCTCTGGGCTTTTAGTTGTCTTAATCCTTTGTTTTGTGCCACCTTCCTGGCTTTGGATTTTGTTGATCCTTTGTTTATGCCATTCTTCGGGCTCCAGATGTTGTTAATCCTTTGTGTGCGCCACTCTTTGGGCTACGGTTGTTGTTAATCCTTTGGGTATGCCCCTCTTCGGGCTTTTAGCTGTCTTAATCCTTTGTTTCATGCCACCTTTCAGGCTTTGGATGTTGTTAATCCTTTGTGTGCGCAACTCTTTGGGCTTGGATGTATTAACTCGTTTTTTTGACCCCTTACCACCATCTTAGGTGAAGAATCAGGTCGTCAGTTGAATTTGGTTAGCTCTCATCAAGAAGGACCAAAGACTTACCCGACCTCCCTCTAGGAGGCTCTTCAAACAGGCCTTATAGGCGGGAGTGAAGGATGGTTTGGTGCTTTGGCCAAGCCACTGTTAGGTGGGACCAAAAGCTTACTCCATCCTCCTTTCAGAAGGTGCTTCAGACAGGCCTTATAGGCGAGATTGAAGGCTGGTCAGTGCTTTGACTTGGCCCTTTTGAAGCAATTTCAAAGGCTTACTCCATCCTTTCTCTAGGAGGTACCTTGATATGGCCATGTAGGTGGTCTCAAGGGCTTGCAGATGCTTTAGCCTGACCATCTTTGATGCGACTAAATGCTTACTTTGACCTGGCTATTTTAGCGTGGTCAAAGGCTTTCTACCATCTTAGGTAGTTCCACTGCTTAAGGAGAATCATATTCCCAACCATGTAGATACACTTGAATTTGATCTCTATTCATCCATTGTTGGGAAATATGGTTGTAAATGTTTTGTGTTCTATGTTCTAGGGACTACGTTGCCATTTGGTCGGCATAATTCATAAGCTCTTAGAGAAATCACTTTGTGTATAATTAGGGGGCCTTCCTAGTTTGGCCCAAGTGGTCCATCTGCTAGATTTTTAGTGTTAGCCATCACTTTAAGGAGTACTAAGTCCCCTTTTTGGAATGATCTTGTCCTTACTTTCGAATTGTAGTATTTGGTCACCCTTTTTTAATATTCAGCAGTTCGTATGGTTGCTTCATCTCTTAATTCATGGATTAAGTCTAAAGATTCTTTCTAGTCTAAAGATTCTTTCTTCAACTCTTGATTTAGGTCAAATTCATATGTAATTCTTCGATGTGAAGGTGTTTCGACTTCAATTGGAAGCATTGCCTCACATCCAAATTTTAAGAAGTATGGAGTATGACCCTTTGCAATTTTAGCCGATGTTCTGTATGCCCATAATACAAGTGGTCGTTCTTCAACCCAATTTTCTTTGATTTTTTTAACCACTTCTTAAGAATAGTTTTGATAGTTTTATTGGCTGCTTCGACGGCTCCATTAGCCCTTGGATGTGCTACGGAAGAGAAACTCCTGATTATTGCGTTCTTGTTGCAAAATCGTGTACTCTTCACTTTCAAATTGTGTCCCATTGTCGGATATTATATTATGTGGGATCCCAAATTTGAGCACCTTTCTTGAGGTAATATTGGAAGTGGTTCTGCTTCCATCCACTTGGTGAAGTAATCAATTGCGATTACTGCATACTTGGCTCATCCTTAGACATTAGCAAGGGTCCGATCAAGTCAATTCCCTATATATCAAAGGGCCATGGGCTTGAGATCGTCATTAATTCGCTCGGCGGTAATCGAGGTATTTTAGAATACTTCTGGCACCTTTCACATTTTTCACATAGTCGATGGCTTGATTAGTCATCAGTGGGTAATAAAAACCTTGTCTCATGACCTTCTTGGCTAACTTTGTCTTGTTAGAGTGGTCTCCACAAAATCCTTCACGTGCTTCCTTCAATAATTTTGAGCACACATCTCATATAAGAAAGGGTATATAAAGCATTCCATCTATCATGGAGAAAGTTGGAGCTTGATGTCTGATTCTTCTTGTGTTTGCCTTATTAAATAGCAATGTCCCATTAACAGGTATTCAACAATTTGGGTCATCCAATTATCTTGGTATTGATTATCCAATTCTGGATAATGAGTCCCTCCCGAGGAGCTTCATTTTTGGTTTCTTTTTCTTCTCCTTCATGGACTAGGGTCTGAGATCTAGTTAGCACTAGCGATTCTTTTCCTGATTCAAGTACTTTAACTTCGATGCTGAGATTTGATTGATAGCCTACGGGTGCAATTCGGGTTTTTGGGGCTTCCCTTGAACTAGCCAGCTTGATTAATGAATCTGTTTGGGAACTTTTTCCTCTTGGGACCTGGTGTATAGAAAAATATTCAAATTGGTTTAGCATTTTTAACACTTTCTTCATGTATAAGACCAACTTGGCATCCTTTGTTTGATATGTCTATTTCAGTTGATTCACCATTAGCTGAGAGTTATTAAAGACTTCAATTCTAAGGATCTTCAACTGCAAAGCCAAAGTAAGCCCTGCTACCATCTATTCATATTCCGCTAATTGTTAGTAGCAGGGAAGTCTAACTTTATTACATAAGGTAAGCGATGCCCATCAGGGGTGATAATGACGTCTCCTACTCCCGCATCTTGTTCATTTGATGCTCCATCTACAAAAAATTGCCATTTGGGCTTTTGTTCCTTTTCTGATTGCTCTTTGATGAAACTTGTGCGTTCGTTGACAAAGTCAGCTAGAGCCCGCCCTTTGATGACTGTCGGGGTATAAATTTGATATCGTACCTACTGAGTTCTATTTCCCACTTCACTAATCTCCTGAAGTTTTTGGTTTACTAAAGACCTACTTGAGTGGAAAATTGGTTAGCACTTTGATTGTATGCGCTTGGAAGTAAGCTCTTAATTCCATACAACAAGTATCAAGCAATATGCTAGCTTTTCTATGACCGGACATCTATTCTCGGCATCCTTTTGTCTTCCGTTCACATAGTACATAGGAAGTTGAGTTTCGTTTTCTTTCCTTATCAACACTAAAGTGGCCGCATGTTCTGAGACGGCTATGTATAGATAAAGATTTTTTTCTTCTACGAGACATGATAATATTGATGGCTCTCAAGATGGTCTTTCAATTCTTTGAAAGCTTTTTGACTATCTTCTTCCCATTAGAAAATTTTCTTCTTTTTAATCACATCAAAGAATAGAATGCATTTATCAGTGGATTTAGAGATAAATCTATTCAATGTTGCCACTCTTTCATTTAAACTCATCACATCATTACTTGTTTCCAGTTTGGCATGTCTTTTATAGCTTTGATTTGACCTAGGTTGGCCTTAATTCCTCGAGCGCTGACAATGTATCCCAAAAACTTTCCTAATTGCACCCGGAAAGAGCACTTTTATGGATTAAGCTTCATTTGATGCTTTCGCAACACCTCAAAGGTTTCTTCAATGTCTTTTAAATGGTTGCCTTCTTCATGAGATTTCATCAGCATTTCATCTACATAGACTTTCATATTCTGACCGATTTGTTTTTTGAACATCCTATTCACAAATCTCTGGTAGAAGCACTTTGTATTCTTCAACCCAAAAAACATAACCTTGTAACAGTAAGTTCCCCAGTCTATAATGAAGCTCATATTTCCTTCATCTAGTTTGAATATAGGAATTTGATTGCAATCAAAATAAGCATCCATGAAAGACATAAGTTTATGTCTGTTGGTTGCGTCAACTAGCTGGTCTATTCTTGGTAAGGGGTAACAATCTTTTGGGCATGCTTTATTTAGGTCGATGTAGTCAACACAAGTCCTCCATTTTCCATTTGATTTTTTTAAACTAATATGGGGTTGGCTAACCATCTTGGATAGAATACTTCCTTGATAAACCCATTCTCATGTAACTTCTTGACTTCCTCTTTCAAAGCATCAGATCGTATTCTGTTAAATTGCCTCTTCTTTTACCAAACGGGGGTTATACTTGAATCGATGTTCAAAGCATGGCATGTAACTGTTGGATCAGTTCTGACCATATCTGAATGAGTCCACGCAAATATATCTTTACTGGCTTGAAGAAACTGAATTAACTTTGCATTAAGGTTGCTTTCTAACCCTCTTCCAATTTTGACTATTTTTGTTAGATCGGTTGGATCTATACATATCTCCTCAAGGTCCTCGATGGGCTTTATTCTTTTCATTCTGCCTCGATGGTCTAATTCAGTGACTATCTCCCCATTTTCTAATTCATCTTCTACCATGTTAGCATCTGCTCTCTTCCTTTTCCTTTCAAAAGAGTTATACTTTTTAAGCACATGCTTAGTTGTTCTATTGGGTCTTGCTTTCACTTTAGATGTTAGATATAGAAATTCTTCATCCAAAAGTTGAAAAATTATAGATGAATATAGTAAAAAGAGTGTTATCATTTATATTGTTCCAGAGTAGTAAAATACATTTCACAAGAGCTAGATTGCCTCCCCTTTACAGTTCCCCAAAACCTTTTAATCAGGAACTTCACTATTAAGTATTTAAGCGAGACGAATGCATCGACTTCATCCAGGGTTGGACGTCCAAAGAAAGCATTATAGTATAAAGGTTGATCAACGATCATGAATAGCATCTCAAAAGTTTTGCAGCATGGTGGCATCCCTATTTTGTAACGACCCGGATTTTTAGCCATCTGATATTGGATAACTAACTAATTTTAAGTATTGGAATATGAACTTTTATAAGTCGAATAAACAAAATTTTTAATTTTAAAAATATCTGAATATATAAATTGATAAAATTATATTTAATTTTAAAATGAAATTTTTGGATATGATAAACTTTATAGAAATATGCATATAAACTCCACTATTAAAATTAAGACAGAATATCCATATATGTGTATATATATAATATATACAAGTTTTATGATGACAAAAATATATATAAGTTTAATTTAAATGTATATGAAAAATATGTATCAAAATTTAATACATGCATATGATGACAAAAGAGATATAAGTATAAATATATATGTTTATATAAGAAAAGTGCATATGTAAATATATATATATATATATATATGTGTATGTATGTATGTATGTATGTATGTATGTATATACACACAAACACATAAGTACAAACTTTATGATCAAAATGTCAAACTATGATCAAATATATAGGTATATATTTTCATTTATGTAAATATGATAAGATAAATGAAATTGTATATGTATACACACACACACACATAAATGTATATATAAAAAATAAGGGGACATCATGATGGCAAACTTCATTTCAAGCACTCATATGAAATCTAATCAAACCACAAAATGTTAAATCAAGTTTCAAAATCAAGTCACATGGAAAAAAGTCAAATCAGCCAAAAAAATAAAAATATAAAAATGAAGCCTGTACATGCCTTTCAGCCTCCGTGCACTTCACCATTTCACTTCCATTCCCTTTATACATTTATACGGCCACTTGTTCACTTGTTCATGTACTTAAAAAAAAAGAATCTGACATTTAAAATAAAAACAAGCTAAGTGTTGAAGCCTGGAGGGGTGGTTCAAGCAGAGGAGCAGATCATCTAAAAAAAGAAAACTGCGAGTGAACATTTTACTAGATATAAGATATATAGATATAATTGTGATTTTGAGAAAAATCTTGGATCTATGCCATGAATATATGCATATGTTATGAAGTTTAAGTGTGAATGTGTGGAATCAACATGGAAAATATCATATTAAACTCAAGATCCTTATATATCTTCTTTCAAACTCCTCTATTCTGTTTTTTTAATTTTAAAAGTTAAACCCTTTATTTTGAAAATCAATATGTCACCATATATCGAGTTTTAAAACCCAACCCCAAAACAAAAGTTATTTTTTTTAAGTATAGAACATATTAAAATTTATCTTATGCAATTTCATTATGTATAGTGGAAGAAATTTTCAAATTATAGTGAGCGGGTTGATTTTCGTCAAAAATCAAATATCATAATTTAGCAAGTGGATCATATAAATTTGATCGTTATTGAAAAAAATGAATTTTAGAGGTGGTTTGGTGATTTTTAACATTATGTAGATGGAGAAATGTGGGGTTGAACGGATTTGGGCGCTTCAGTAAATTCAGGCGCCTCGGTCGATTTGGGGGTGCATCGCTTGCCGAGGAGGAGGAGTAGGAGTTGGGGCACTCGAGAATAATGATGCGGTGATTTGTAGTGGGGTATGCAAGCTAGTCGAGGTGGCTTTATAATTTAGGATGGGTTGTGGTGTGGTCTCGGCTTCATGAAGATGGCGATGACGAGAGGTGGAGGTAGAGGCCTGCGATAGGGGGAAAAGGAGAAGTAGGTGACGGTGAAGCTCCTGGAGAATTTCGGAGGCCGATATTGGTTATGGCGCCGTGGTGAAACGCTTGTGGTGAGCACGGTGGTTCTAGATTTTTATGTTGGATGTTCGAATTTTCGAACTAAGGATTTATGGTAGGTTTCAGGTGGTTGAATGGAGTCTCGTGGTCGTGGGCGACTAGTGTCGGCGGTCGATGGCGTGGATAGGTGACCGGCGATGGTGTGTATGTGCATGCGTGTGTGCTTGTCTTTGCGTATTCAAGCAAAAGAGGGGGAAAGAATGAATAGGAGGGAGGAGAAGGAGGATTAAAAGTGTCGGTTGTGTTTTTTTAATTTGGGCTGGTCGGTTTAGTTATGGATTAATAAATTAATCTTTGATGTAAAGTAATTAGATTAGTCCTTAT
This sequence comes from Allium cepa, assembly GCA_030765085.1. Taxonomy (NCBI): domain Eukaryota; kingdom Viridiplantae; phylum Streptophyta; class Magnoliopsida; order Asparagales; family Amaryllidaceae; genus Allium; species Allium cepa. The sequence goes on along the minus strand of CM060930.1, from coordinate 117,151,752 downwards.
ATTTAACAATCTTTCAATTTAAAAATATCAGTTCTCATTCATTTAAAATCCAATGAATGTGAAAACTTTTGCATTGTAATCCTATCACCCAATATTTTTAAATTCAAATTAATGTTATTAATTTTCCATAATTTAAAATTTAATTATATTATAATAATCAAAATGCGTAACTAATTAAATTCTTACTTGACTTAATCTTATGTTAATTAATAAAATTGGTTATTAATTTGGATGTTTAATCCTAATTAACTAATAATAAATTGTTTGGTTATTTCTAAATTTATAAGTAATTTAGAATAAAAACATAAGTGGATTCAGTAATAATTTAAATTGATTAAGTTCTGATTTTGAATTATTTTAATAGGAGTTGTTAGTCATTAATTTAGTTAATGATCAATGCTTAGGTATTGTTCTTGGATATTTATTTAATTATTCTTATCTGTGCTATTAAGTAGCCAAACAAAACTAAATGGTTTGAATAAAATGTTGATACGTTTTATTTGAAACAAACATATGTAATACATTCTCATATGTGGATATTATCACCCCGAATATGAGTTGTTTATTTAAAACAACTGGGACATTTAAAATTTATCATTTTAAGCTTAAGGAGACCTGGGATCGAATATCAGGATTATCGGGAACCCCTTCGATCCAATAACCACCACAAACCTTCACGGTTTGATTATAGAGTCTAATATGCTGGATTTTAATTAATGTAACAAATTCAGCTATTTTAATAATTACTTATACTTAGACACTATTATAATACCACTGGATTTTCTATAAAACTATTTTGGTTATCGTAAAGAAAAAACCCATCGTGTTTATGTGTGACGGGGTCTTATGAGTTACCTTTGTTTCGAAGGATTTTGAAAACTTAAGTATTTCAAATTAAGTATGTTTTACTTATGCAAGTTTCCAACATGATTTAGGTGTTACTTTATTGTAATGCTCGGGTCAGACCGAGTACTACAGTTTCATGTTATGACGCTTGGGAGGTCAGGAGACGAGCTGGAGGCAAGACGTATTGTACGTATTTGATTATATTTTGCTATGTATTATATGCTCTATATTCAGCACTTGAGGACAAGTTATTATAACTGTCTAAATTTATATGCTGATTATTGTACTTTGATAATTTGTATGTATATTAACAGTTACAGTTTGTCTTTTGTATAAAAAGCTGTTATTGTATATTATATTATGTTTTGTTGCGTTTGTGAGATTCTATGTTGTTGTTATTTCTGTTCTTCTCCTATCTCTTCCTTCTAAACCCTAACAACTTAGTATTTCTGGCACTCGATCGCATGATAATCTATACAGTGAATGCATTAGTGTCAATTTTCGGGGTCAAAAACTGCCCGGTCGTTACACATTTAGGCCAATAGTTTTAATTTTAGCTGATCCTTTATACAGTGATCCTTTATTGTTAAATCCGAAGATGGGCTCAAGGCTTGGATCGGTTTGTCCTTTGAGATTCCCATTTGGTCAAAAGCATCTAAATATTGAATCAAGGATTCTAGAATGGTGGATCTTCTCGGATAAAAAATATTCATTCTTTGCTTCTCTAATGTATCTGTTCCATGCACTTTTGCTGTTTCCAACCAAATGTGGTCGTCCATGGATCACATTAATCCTGTTGAGAGGTGGGCTGATATTTAGCTGATCTTCATCTTCTAAGATGTCCACAGCATTGCTAGAGAGTTTCTGTTGGCTGTTATCAGTGCGAGCAACCTTTTGTCCCTCCTGAGTGAACTCCTTCAAGTGTCCTTCACGGATTAGCTTAGAAATAATGCCTGCTAACACGCGACATTCATCTATCTTGTGGCCGTTCGCCTTATGGTATGCGCAGTAATCACCTCCCTTTTTTGTTTTGGATAATTTTTGGGTTTGAATGAGACTAGAAAATTAACCTTCCCTTGTTCATTGCATAGATATAGGAAAGTGGTTTATTCAAGGAAATGGAATTGGTGTTTGGATTATCCTCCCATCTCGACCTCTTATGACTGTGGTCGAAGCCAGATTTTTCAGACACATCCTAGTTTGATTCTTTTTCCTACCATGATACATCTTGTCTATTCGAATGAACTTTTCTGCTTGAAAATGAAAGTTTTGGAAATATTTTCATCCATGAACATAGAGTTCCTTTCAAAATGGGGTATGTGCGATCAGTCCTGAATGTAGTATTATCAGCTTATCTTTTTTGTTCATTCCTTTAGCTTTTAAAGCCTCCACATTGAATCTTTTGAGGTAATCGGCTAACAGCTGCCCCGGATTTTGTCTTATGTTGGCTAGCACCATGTAATCTATCGTTAGGTCATTGAAAATGCAGAACTTAGTAGAGAACTCATAGGAAATCTATTTTTGGTAATAGATAGTCTTTTCACGATACTGTCGGTACCACTTAGCTGCCGCTCCTTGGACAGTGATAGGGAAGAGTCTGCACCGTACTGCACTAGAAGCGTTATAGAGATCTATTTCATTCTCAAATGCCATCAGACGATCATCAGGATCGGTAGTTTCATTATACCTCAAGGATGAAAGCTCCACATAAGATGAGATCCTGGTAGACATAATTTCGTTGGTGAAAGGAGCCACTCGGTGATTCTCATTAGCCCTTTCATCGAGAGTTCTTTTTCCTTTATCACTGAATACATCTTTCACTATCTTCTCAACCATGTCCTTCAAATACGCATCTTCATCATGATAGTTACTCCTTTTGAGTTTGCATCCTTCAGTAGTTCAGCTCCCAGACTACTCTTTCGACTTATCATCTATTCTCACTTGGTAATTTGGCTTGGCAGGTTGATCATCATTCTTCTTTTGTGGAGTTATATTGAGCTTGCTTTTGCTTTTAAGTAGAGAAGCATTTAAAACCCTCCTTTGAGAGTTCATCTCGTCTTCTGCCATAGGTGTAGCACTTCTAGATGACTTTTGAGTAAGTATCATTTCTAAAAGGCCCTTTCATTTCCAGCAGTTGTTGTTTTAAGCTCTTTATCTTAGCTCCGTTGTTGTTGGGTTGCACTGGAGTTGATGCTTGGCACATTTCCGTGCCTTTTGAGTTATAAGTGGGAGCAACATTTTCCTCTAAAGTTTTCATGTATACTACATCCTCATTCGTATGATTAAGCCATTCGATTTCATTTTTCCGGAATAAAAATTTGATTCATTAATTTCGGAAAGGGAAAATTAAATAGGTTGGAGATTCGAGACCTCCTTCCAGCATCAAAAATGTAAGACCAAAAAATGGCATAATACTCCAAATACCGATAAAGACAAGTTACTCCTTGACTTTAGCACTTGTAGACACATAATCGAATAGTACTGAACTGTACCACTGATAAAAGCACCGAGGTCCAACTTGTCGCCATAAGATTAAGTGTATGATAGAATAATTGATAAGGATGGCAACATGTCTTCAAGAGAAATCTTGCGCTCATTTCTCTTTTATTACCCGTTAGGCTCGACATCCCAAAGGGAACTCGACATCCTTAATAGAAACTGGCATGACGATGTCGTATCCATCTTCGTGAATTTTTAGATAAGTCCTTCTCTCAAAGACTTATGTCACATCATATGATCGGATGCAAATGTATAAGATGTAACATGTTAGGGATATGATTAATCAAGCATGATAATAGGCCATATACCCTTTTTACTCTCATGTTCAAGAGTTCAATCTTAATATAATCATGCGCATATAAGCTCGCCATTACCCAAAACTCGATGAGAATGACCATGTCGAGGCTTTGCATCTATGATTATTTAAGGTTTAACAGTTAGGGTCATGTAGAGCTTTGAACTTTACGACTGCCCCACATTAAGCCATGCAACTAGGATAAAAACATTGTGAAGTTCAAAGCTCGTCGAGCTAATCATATCAACTTTCGTACTTGATGATTCTAAGTATTTGCATGCCTAAATTGATAATGATTAAATAAATTATTGTCAAATTCCATAAGCCAATCCAAGCCTTTATTGCTATTGATCAAAAATGAATACGATTAAATTCCACTTTCCCTAATTTGATTTAGGGTTTGCTAGAGCATGATTTAGGAATAAGAGATAGAAATGAAAAAAGATCGGCCTCTAGCGTAAAGCTCCTTGGCCTCTATTTATAGAATTGGGAAAGTAGTAGGTATCGTCAATCTTTAGCCTCATCATGCTTCAGCGTCGTTGAGCACTGATGATAGCACCTTATTGGCGTCGTCATAGATAGAGTCGTTGCCTTTAACACTTTTTCTCTTGTTCCTTCATGATGAGGCCTTGTTTTGACCTTAATGCTTGAAGTTCCTTGATGATCATGGATACCATTGAAGCACAACATTGATGTTATTGATGAACCTCGATAACAGTGGTTGTCGAGATTTCCCATATAAGGTTGATACTATGTTACTTCTTGACATTTGATGATGTCTATGATTTTTTGTTCTTGTCATGGACATGAAGTGGTCTTTTTTAAAGAAACCCAACATCATTGGATAGGAGCGACATAGTTTTTTATCGCCATCTTGTATGCTCCGATGTCGACAAGGACTTTGTTGATATTCATCTTTGCATCCGAAGCTCCGAACCTCGACTTGAGTCCTTGCTTCAGACCATGACATGAACCCTTAGTCTCAGCATTGATTCCTTGGGTCATATCCATTGTGAGTTATTTGGATAACATTTACTTTTAATCATCTTTTGAAAATAGGTCCGAAGTACTTTAGATCAATACAAGATCAAATAAATTTATTTTTCTATCGAATATTTTATTTTATATAATTTTATTATACTAAGTACATTTAAAAATTCATAATAGTTACTCAATGGTTTTAAAAATATTTTAATTCATAAAAATATTACACATAATCAACTTTATTAAATTAGCTTAATGGACCAACTTAAAGTTGCATAAATTGATCGTGCGAGTTTGATTTTTAGTAATGAAAAACATTCGAACTACATGACGATATATTATCAAAAATACTAATTTAACTGATCATAAGTCGTTCTTAGGTTAAATGGTTATGCTAATTTTTTTTTTATCTTTTAGGAATTAAATTAGTATTTTTTGACATCTTTTGAAATGTAACATGAATAACAAATTTTTTCAAAGAATACAAAATTGACATGTTGTCGCTAGCTGACGACATATCGAGTAAAAAAAGCGTCCGACCTTGCCAGTTTCTTCATTCCCTAATTTTCTCTAACTCCCCTAAAACGATAAACCAAATCCCTAACCGTCGCTACCCCTAGAACATGCCGCCGCTCGTCGCTATCACTATAAGCCATCATCACTCGCCGGAATCTCCTTCCTTCCCATTTTCATCTCAAATTTGGTCAATTTTTAACTCTAATTTCAGATTTGGGGCTTTTTTTCTATGATTTTTGGTTTAAATATAATGATTATTGCATATTAATTGGTGGTAATTATGTACTACTTGATTATGGGATATTAATTAGTGATGTAATTGTTTTATTTGTAATTATAAATTAGGGTTAACTTAAAATTCGAAAATTAGTACATAATTGATTAATATATATATTTATTAGAGTGTGTGGTTGTTTATTATGGTTTAGATTAATTTCATGGCTGATATGCATGGTAGAATAACAAATGTTAAGTATAATGCTTACGGTTAAACATAATTTTATGTTAATTAATTAGTGTGTGTTAATTATAAGTGTTAATGGTAATAATAAAATAAAGTTATTTTTAGTGATTAATTAAATAGTGCATCCTTTTGAAAACTTCAAACTTTTGTTTACAAAATAGTTACAATAATTTTTTAATAGTTAAATGAATTACAAAATATCATAAAAAATTTAAATTTCAGTTAATATATAGTTGAATGAATTATAAATATGGTTTAAAATTTAATTTATATCTATTAAAATAGTGACTTATGTGTATGTCTTTATGAAGGCAGTTTTAAATAATAAATTGCTTTTGAAACAAATATTATACTTAAATCGCTTTGTAAAAATTAAGAAATAAATATAATGTCTATTTGAAAATAAGGGGTAAATATTATTTTAAAAAATACTACAACAACAAATTAAAGCCTTTTGTCCCAAAAGACTTTAATTTATTTTAGAAAATAAAACAATACTAACACATCCCTTAAATGCAAAGTTACGCGTACACATAATAATAGTAAAGTACTGTCGAAATTTCTGACATATATTTTTAAATTTCAAAAAAATATTCAATTATTTTGTCGATCGTAATTGGAGCTATGAATAGTATGAAAGGTTCAGCGAAAGAACATTTCTACAATGGTTGTATTTATTAGATTCGCTAAATCTAATAATAGAAATGGCATAGAAATTCATTTCCCTTGTCGTAAATGCAAAATTTTGATATATTTGAAACCAGATATGGTTATAGTATATTCGTGTCAAATTGGTATTGTGCTAGATTATTATTTGTGGGATCTCTATGGAGAACTTGTTGCGCCTAATCCTGTAGTGTCAGAGTACGAGGTGAATAACGATTACGTTATGGCAAATCCAATAGAAGATATGGTGGAAGATGCCGCATGATCAATGTTCATTTAGCTTAATGATGAAGACGTAAATGTTGAAGAATAACCTACTATGGAATCGAAAAGAATATATAATATATTGAATGCTACTAAGGGACCGTTGTGGGATGGTTATAAAAACGGAACTGAATTATCAGTAACCGCTGAATACATTGAAATCAAAATTCAACGTTACAGAAGCCAGATTTATAGTAGTTGTACAAGTGCAAAATGACATATACCATCTAATAATCTGATATGCGATAACCATTATAAAGTGAAAAAAATTATATTCGTTTTTGGTCTGATGTACCAAAAGATAGATACGTGTGTAAAAGTTGCATATTGTATTGGAAAGATGACATTAACTTTAGAAAATGCAGATTATGTAATATGGAAAGATACAAAACAAGGAAAAAGAAAGAAATGAAAGTTCTATACAAATGAATGCATTATTTGGCTTTCACTCTTAGACTTCAAAGGTTATACGCGTCTTTTGCTACAACATCTCATATGAGAAGTCATAGTATGAGTGCACAGGAAGATGGAACTTTGACACATCTGTTTGATGGAGAAGCATGGAAACATTTCATTATGGCTTATCCCGTATTTGCTGTTGAGAGCCGTCATGTAAGACTTGATATATGTACAAATGGATTTCCCCCATTCTCTCAATTTAATAGTAAATATTCATCTTAGCCTATTATCGTTACACCTTATAATTTACCTCTATGGATATGTATGAAAACTCCGTGTGTGTTTCATACTATTGTCGTCTCTGGTCCTGATAATCCGACACAAGGAATCGATGTTTATTTTCAGCCATTGATTGAAGAGTTGAAAACATTACGAAATGAAGAGGTTGATACATACGACATTTCTAAAAAGAAATTCCATATGTTTTCTTCTTTTTTATGAACTATTGGTGATTTTCCAGCTTATGCAATGCTTTCAGATTGGAGTACGACTATTCGTCTAACTTGTCCTTATTGTATTGAAGAAACATGAGCATTTTTATTATCGAACGAAAGGAAAATTACATGGTCCAATTGCCATTAGTGTTTTCTCCATGCTAATCATACTTCTAGAAGAGATAAAAAACTTTATAGCTAATAGAGTAGAGACTAGACAACCACCAACAATTTGGTCAGGCACAAAAATATATGATCTTGTAAAGGAATATCCAAAGATACATAAACTGGAGTATAAACTGAAAAATCAGGTAAACCGATAATTCATAATTAGTGCAAATAAAGTATATTTTGGAAGTTGTCTTATTGGAAAGTTCTCTTACTTTGACATAATATTAACGTGATGCATAACAAAAAAAATCTTTGATAATGTGTTTAATACAATTTTGAACGTTATAGGGAAAACTAAGGATGATTCGAATTCAAGAGTGATATAACAGTATTATGTAAATGTCCCAAACTTCATATAAAGCGTAATGACAATAAAAAAACCCAAAGCATGCAATGATCTAGACATTAAACATGTAAAACTTGTGTTAAAGTAGGCGGAAGGACTAAGATATCCTAATGAGATTTCTTTTAATCTCCGTAGGTGTGCTGGCTTTAAAAACAATAAATCGCGTGGGATGAAAATTCACGGTTGCCATGTCATGACAAAAAATTTATTACCTATGGTTTTCAAAGAAATGTTGCCCATAAAAGTATGGAGTGTTATAATAGAATTAAGTTTGTTTTATAAAGAGCTTTGTTTGAATACTTAAAAGTCGAGCGTATACTTAAACTAAAAGAAGATATCCCTTTACTGCTCTGCAAACTTGAGAAAATATTTCCTTCAAGATTCTTTAATGTAATGAAGCATTTACATATTCATCTTCAATTTGAAGAAGTTCTTCGAGATTCTTTGCAATATGAATGTATATATCCATTCGAAGGGTAATATCGAATATAGGAAAATAGCGTGAACGACAAAATTCATCAATTTTTTAATTTCGAGGACATTAGATTAATTTTTTAGTGAGAAGGACAAGCTTTCCAACTAAATATAGCGGAAGGATAAAATTTCAGTGAGAAGGACAATGCTACTGTGTAGTATTAGTTTTTTATTTACTGAATGAAAAGAATGATAGAACACTTATGTTTCAACTTTATCATGTATAATTGATATTACTTTATGGTAGCATTTCATCTTCAAGTGATATGACATGGTAGCATTTGTAATTGTTAGCTTTATTTTTGCATAAAATTTTCATATAATATTACTTTATAGCATCATTTTTAGTTGTTGTGTCCTTATTACTAAATTTTGAAGAGTCTTCCTTAGAGGCTAAAAAACTTTAGAATTTTGTCCTTTATACGAAATTCCCTTATTGAATATCCATAATACTAATTTTAATTTCAAATTTAAATTGAATTAATTTTGTGATAGGTACTTGAATCATCTGAAGAAAAAAGTTCGACAAAATCATGAGGAAGTTTCTATTGCAAACGATACCTTGAAGAAGAAGCTTTCATTTTTTTCCTCTATCATTATTTCAATGGCTATGTGAACTTGTCATTTGTAAGTGTTCCTCATAATAATGCAGCTATTGAACAAGATTCTTCTTAATCAATGTTATCTATTTTTAGAAATATGACCGATATGTTGGAAAATGCGTGGAACTATGGTTAGACGATGGAGATTACCATATAACACATACATATATTCTTCTTAATTGTGCTGAAGTTGCACCATTTGTTAGATAATATTAAATCTAATTCTCGATATATGAATTTCCAAGTTCATGTTTATCTCAATTATACTTATAGATTATAATGCAATATATTATCTATATTTGCAATATTTACGACCACAACATCCACGGGGTGATTCAATTTAGAATTTGCTAATTGTTTTTCAAACTATGTTTATGATCCAAGAAACCACGTCAGCAATAAAGGATTAAACATTTTGCGATAGGACCAAAAAGAAATGTCAAGACTTATCAAATATCCTTCATCAATAGATTTAAATTCAACATTAAGGAATATAGTGCTGAAAAATTAACCTATAATAGAAGCGTATTTGCCAAAGGTAGTGATGATCTTAATGAAAATATAAAATATTTTTATGGCGCCTTAACACAGGTTCTAGAATTGATATATTTTATACGACCTATAGAAAAAGTTTGTTTATTCAAATGCAATTGGTTCGGCAATGTTCTTGGTTCTGGAATCAACATGTACAAAGATAATAAGCTTATTGAAATAAAGCATAACCCGCATTACTATAAGTATGATCCTTTCATATTAGCCAAAAAAGCATTATAAATTTACTTTGCTCTGTATCCATCCTTAAAAAGAGACAAAGCAGATAGGTTAGCTTTTCTTAAAACAAAGGAAAGACTTACGTTTAATGAAAATAATATTCTGGATGAAGCCACTTATCAAGCAGACCTTATGCCAAATAATGAAATAATAATAATTGACGATCATACTGATTTATGGCCTTTGAATGATGGATTAAATGTTTTAATAGAAGAATTTTAAAGTACAAAGGAAAATGATATAGACTACGAGATCGAGTCTGAATCAGAAAATGATAAAGACTGATTATTAATCACTGTAGGATATTTATTCTATTTTATTAATTCTATATATTTAGGAGATCTTGTTCCATTTTTGTAGTTTATTGGAAGTTTATGTGATTATTAATCAGATATATTTTCTAATAATAAAATGATATTTTTTCATTATATGAAATAATATATTTGTGGTAGGTATTATGTCTGATAGGAGAACTTCTAGATCTCATTCTTCGGGTTCTCCAACTTCCGATGAGGGTGCTAGTAGCTTGTCTGATTTAGGCCCAAGTGCGAGTATGACTCCTGAAATTGGAGGGTAAGTATGAAATTTGTTGCAACGTCCTTAATATTTAGTGCATGTATAATATTTATAATTTATTAAATGTTTATATTAGAATTAATATAGGGATTTTGAGTCAGAGCCTTCTGATTATATTCTAGCTGTCTTTAGGATGGAGTACATAAGTTGGATGTTGGTTTGTCGGCTGAAGTGGGATGATAACCTACCTTATATTAAATATGTTATATGGGACAACTTGTTGGTAAGTATAAATTTATAGTTCATTTGAAAAAGAAATATTTGTTCCTTGAAAATTAATATATTATGTATAATTTATTTTAATTTAAATGTGTAGGCTAAAGCTGTTATAGAGGAGGAAGATCAACAACAGTTTAGAAATCACTGGAATAAGAAGCCGAGGAAAAACTTTAAGGACACCCTCTCAAGCATAAAACACAAAATAAGAAACCTAATTGGATGAGCGCTACTATTTGGGATGATTTTCTTGAGTACCAGCGAACTCCCACCGTGTAAGTAAATTTTCTAGTTTTAAATGTTTATTGCAATTTTTTTTAAAATTTTGTGTAATAATTGCATTAATTTAGTAAAACATATATTCAAATAGTTACATACGGTAAATATAACTTTATCTTAAATTTACAAGAAGTATCTACGCGGAACTTGGCAAACAGGAATAAAAATCCTATTACACACCATGGCGGATCAAAATCCTTCTAACAATATCAAAATGAAATGGGAAATTTATAAATTACCATTATAAAATGCTTATATTGTTATTTAATCATATATATATATATATATATATATATATATATATATGTATATATACATTTTAAATCATATATAATTTCAAAGGAATGAGAAGGGTCATGGCTCTACATATATGAAGATCTTCACTCGCACATACATAATCGAGCACACTAATGAAGATGGCATGGTATCATTTACTTGGACGGACCCCAAATCACATGCTATTGTGATAAACATGCTTGAATTTTTTTCTTCTTATTTCACATTACATAAATTTTAATTTTAATATTTATTTTGGCTAAATTTTATTTCTAATCGTTGTAAAAGTTTGAAATGGATTGAGCCCGAGTGCTAGAGGCGACTGATTGAGAGAAGTTGACTGTTGATGAGGATGATGTTGTGACTGATAGGCTGATGCAAAATAGTGCTACGGTTATCGTAATCAGGAGTAATTTTTATTGAGTTTAAGTACTTCATTAACTAATTTATTTAATATTACATATAAATTATAACTAGCTATTAACTATTTACAAGCGAGGACTTCTTAGGAAGATTATAGGAAATCATAGATTGAGGAGGAGATAACACAATTGAGAGCTGAGATAGCAGAATTGAAAAATTGGCAGAATAGTAAAGGATTGACTATGCCGCGAGATGAGCGAATTGCAGCATACATGGTAGAGCATGAAACATTTCCTTCCCAAGGGTCGAGAAATGATGAATAGAATATATGGTTGTGTTTTTGATGGATATTTGATTGACTGTGTACATTGAACTTAGATTATATTTGATGGTTTTGGTTGTTTGATGTTTGATTGAATGATTAGTAGGAATGTTGTGTATGTTTGATGGAGTGTTGATGTAAAAAATAGATTTCAGTGATATAAACCCGGTTTTTTGTGATATGTATGATATTATGCGATGTATACGATGATTGTACTTGTGAAACTAGGTTTATATGTGTTATATATAAGGTGGGGCGATGGGTGAATATACATGTTTGGTTTGATGGATGAAATAACGACTATTTTGTAAAATAGCATTTCCAGGCTCTTTTCGGTAGCTGTCGAAAAGTTGTCAATGTAGCCATCGCTAAGGTCGTCACTCTTTCTCGAATCGACGATTATGTGAGCGATGACTATTTCCATTGGCTAGTGACGACCATCGACAGAAATATGCTTTCACTAACTAGTATGTGTCTTGTAGTGTCACCGTATTGAAAACCACTCCACCCATAAGATTTTTTTTTTTTAAATTCACCTACTTGGTTGTTCTACATATCATGAATTTCTACTGTGTGATTTTTCACTCAATCACTCAGCCGATCTTCTACAAACCGTTCATTTTCAAATTTAAAAATTCACAACATAAAATTGGCGTTCTACCTCTTTTGATTCCATTACATTTGTATCATCATCATCATAATCCATTGGTTCTAGTAAAAGATTTAAGAATTACCTAAATTGGTATTATTAGAATTTGTTAGGTATGAGGAATAGAAGAAGAAAAGAAGGATAAGAGATAGGTGAATGGCATAAGGACAATTTTTTCATGAATTATTATTTTTAAATCTTAGGAGGCTATTCATCACATTTAGGCGTATAAATAGAATTAGCCTTTCATGTAATGTATATTTTGGTAACTATTAAGTAAAAAGGTCATTAATATTGGTAAAATTCAACATGTGTGATACAACTTGTACATATGAAATGTGTTTTACTGTTATAAACAAAAATTACAGAAGCAATCAACTAATGAATAAAACATTTAAGATAAAGTAACCATTGTAGAAAAAACACATAAAGACAAGAGTGATTTTTAAGTTATTGAAGGGTCAAATTGAAAATATCATGAAACTAAATATATATGGGGTTATAGTTCCTAAATTACACATGTTTAGATGAGTGTGGTAAAAATTATGAAACAACATGTAAATTCATGCATTGATTAAAAGTTGAGGGATTTATGCTATGTGCTTAATTCGGTATATACAAATTCAGATGTTCATTATTTAGTAGTTCGGTATATACAAGTTAAGGGTAACCCATTGTTTCCATTGTTAGTTAATCTTTATAAGGACAATATCATTTATTTTAGCTTAATTTGTTTAGATCTTAATGTCAAATAACTTATGAAGCATGACAACATGATTGATATTAAGTGATTTTGAAGTTTAAAAAATAAATTATAACATATATACCAATATTGATTGAATTGTATATAAGCGTTCGTTGCACTTATTGTGCTTAAATATGAAAATGAAATAATCTTAATGAATTTTAAATAAATGAAAGAAAGATTTTGTAACACCCCATATTTTGGAGTGACTTAATATGAGATTAGATTAATAATAAAAATTTATGACAAAATTGTTTGTGTAAAAGTTAGGCTAGGCTATTAAGTCAAGATAAGTGAAAGTGGACTAAGGCTATGATTAAAATGGTATCCATAATGCGTACTTTGATGCATCCGGCATGAAAATCTGTCAGCATATATTGGATGCAATTTAAGCTAACAAAGTCCAAGTCAAATATCCAATGTAGTGATGATATAAATTATGTCAAGTGCAAGTCCTTCTTTACAAAATCCTCAATTATAGTTTGCCCTAACAGCCATGAATCCTAAATTCAAAGCTTTCTTTACAAAGTTAGAAAGAGAATGAAAATGAAGGAGAAGAAGATCTTGAGAATTTTGACCCATTTCTAAATAAGGGTACATGTATATTTATGGAGAACTTGTGTTGTTAGATTCTTGACGCATGGCACTCATTAGAAGTAGATGGTCTAATTAGTCCACATGGAAAAATATCGAACTAATATGTGGCACAATGATTTCTTAATGATTTTTAGTTCATGATTTGAGTGCGATAGTATCTTGGAAACCTTCCACGGTGACATTAATTTGCTATTTCAAAATCACACACGATGGTTCCTTGGAAGTCCTTAGGCAACTTAGATTTTCCATTTTAGAATTAAACACAATAGCATATTGGAACCTCTCACAATTACACACGATGGCATCATAGAACTTACCATGACAGCCTTCATTTATCACTTGAACATTGCACACGATAGCTTCATAGAACTCTCCATGATAGCCTTGATTTATCACTTAAAGATTATATACGGTGGCTTCATAGAATTTTCATGATAGCTTCAATTCATCGTTTCAAGATATCATGTGATGTCTTCATTCATGCTTCTTACGACGATTCTGATCCATCATTTGAGTATTTCCTCCGATGATTCCTCTGCTCTTCTCAAAATAGCTTGATCCATTATTCGAACAAAGTACATGATGGCCTTGTTGAACTTCCCATGATGGCCTTGTGGTTTCACCTCATGCCTCTCCAAGAACTATATCATAACTACTATAATAGCCTTGTAATAATTTCATAAGATATCCTATGATGTCTCCAACTTTCCACCTCATGATTCCGTAGGATGGTAGTATGGAAAAACTCATGATGACTTTGATGTTTTCATTAACATATTATGATGGCTTCAGTTTATTTTGCATTCGAAGACATCACACAAAACCTTTTATATGTTTCTCCATGAAAGCTTCAACCTTAATATAACGAAGGCCTTTGATTGTCATCACACGATGGCTTCCTTAAATTGTTTGATGATGGTTGTGTCCTCCGCAATTTTTCTTCCTCATTGTCCTGTGATTACTGGTATAACATTTGGCCTTCTATTATAATTTTCTTTATACTTTAGTATAAACAACTTTTCATATTCTTAAAATTATTCATCATAGCCGTCGATGTTCCTTTTCTTTTAGTTTTGAATATCACCTTACTTTCTTCCTCTTTTCTATAAATAGCTCCCTTCTTCTTCTTTTTGTTTTATTTTACTTGCTTCATTAAAGTTTTACCGTTCTTATTATCTCCTAAAATTAAACCTTTACTTTTGATGATTTCCATCTAATAAGTAACTTTTCGATAAATTTGTTTATTACCCTCCTTGTTGTTGCGATTTTTATTCGATCCATTTGATCTTAGTCTTATAGGGATGCGACTGGTCTGGGTTGCTTATTTTTTATCTTAATGATTTGATCTTGATGATTCTTCGTATTTTCTTCCATAGTTACTGCTTTGATCCAGATTTGTTTGTTTATATCACAATTTTTCTATTATTGGTTTTGGGTTTAACGGCTTATATACCCATTTTTTAACAAATCTACCCTACTATTTTGTAATCAAGTTTTGCACAAGGACTCAATGCATGAATACCTAGCTTTCGAATATTATGCCTTGGTTCGATATCTAGAACTATCTTTTTTTACTCACGAGGGCTGCATTCAAATTTAAAGTATGAAGCCTTTTTTTTAAATGCAAGGGCTCTGCTTCTGGTTTGTCACATGAAAGCCCTGTCTTTAGTACCACTCATAATGGTTGTATCCAAGCTTTAGCATGAGAAGTTTTACTTTAAATTCTTTACACGAAGGACCTTATAAGGTTAACCCACTAAAGCTTTATGTGTTTACATTTTGACTCACAAAAGATTTATATATATAGGCTTTATTTTGAATGCTCGCTTCAAATTGTCATGCGATTACTTGATTTTTAACTATTTATATGCATTACCACGTGATGATTTAATCCATGGTGAGTTGAAATTCAAAAACTAATTAATCGATTGATGAAAGCTCGTTATCCCGAGATCCTATTTTTAAGGTTTCATGGGGATATTGAACAATAAATTATACATATATGGTCTCTTCCTATAGTTAACCTTAACTACAACATCTTTCAAAAAAAGCTAATAAATCATGACCATCAAATGTATGTTCCAATACATGCATGTGTTTCATATACCCATATTCCTTACCATCTTGACAATATTTTAATACATGTATTTGTGGGTTTTTATGTATATTTAAGTGCATATTGTAAGTTTATTTACCAACTGGTTATATTTATCGTTTACAATCTAAAATGGACTTTTCTTTTGTTATTTGAATTTTTTAATAATTAAAGCTTTTCTATTGTACACATCATGGCTGGAGATAAGAAATCGACTTCCAAAGGAGCATCAAAATCTCCCAAGTCCCCCAAACTTGCAAGCTCTTTCGAGGAAAGGTCTATACTTTCCATCAACTATATTTTACAAACAAGAGGATAGCGACTCTATCTTTAGCCTTTTTGGTATCTTGGGAATTGAAACAAGATTTCCAGGCCAAAATGATCGAATTAACACCCCTCTCGAAGGGTTCTTTGATTTCATTCCTCTTCACAGTTATCACTTATGTATCTGCCATTAAACCCATTTGTCCATAGCGTCCTGTCTTTCCTAAGGTTTTCTCACATCAAACTAAATCTCAACTCCTAGTTACATCAATTCTTTGTTCATTCTATTTAGAGAACTCAAGCTGGAAGAGCTGACTCCTTCCATCCTTTGCTCCTTAGTCACTCTTCAAAGGTAAAGAATAAACTCGAAGGTTTTGTTTATTATCTTAGCTCTGCCGGTAGTAGAGTAGTAACCGACTCCATTAAGAGACCTCGAGATTGGAGTCATTGGTTCTTCTTTATGAGATGTTACTCTCCAAATATTACTTGAAGCATTTCGGTCCCTGGTATGCACTCTTTCTCGATTCATTTCATTTAATCACCACTCATATTTGCTTTTTCGATTTTCATTAAATGTGTTTTCGATGACAAATGCTAACTATTGAATCAATGAACGTCGATCCTCGGGTTTTGGAGATGCTACAACCCATTCGAGGAGCCATTTAAGGCTTCTTACTGATGAGAAATTAAAGAAGTATTCTCTGATTTTGCCAGCTCATTTTTTCTTGGGCAAACCCGCCATGATGAGAAAAAAAGTAAGAATCTACCATCCCTTGTTGCTGATAAGATCGATACATTCTCTACAAACTCTCTAGTGTAGTGCATAATGATTGAACTTCTCGAATACTTTTTAGCTTTTGTTCTTTTTCTCTTTTTCTTTTTTATATAGCGAAATAAACTTCTTTAATGCTTTTCTTCTATGATAGATTCTTTTGAAGTGCATCTTGTAAGCATAGTTGCCTCATTGCCCAATAATGGTGCTTTTGATTTACCTGCTTCAACTAAGGAGACAATGGAGGCAACAACTTCAAAAACTACTTTATTGTCTGTTGTTTCTGTTGCCGAAGTTTCTCTAGTGAAGGCCAGGGATGATGTGATGAGAAAAGACCCTTAGGTCACCTTTTCTTCATCTACGGCTGCTCCTAAGAAGCCCAAGGGGCCTGGGCCTACTGCACCTTCCCCTTGCGCTTCTTCTTCTGGCAATATTGCCGTCATAACTAATCTCCGGTATATGAATTTACAACCAATATCTTTGGTCCTTCTCACAAAGAATCTGTAGCCTCCTTACATCAGCCTCTACGTTTTGATACTTCTCTTGAAAACATCCTTCGCTTTCTCCTTGAAATGAGATCTTCTCATTCTGCCAACTTTACAGACTTTTTCATGAAGGTCTTATGTTCTTTCATATTTGCTTCATCGAGCTCTTCTGGTACAACTCTTTTTTAGTAGAATCTTCAGATAATCTTTAACAGAATCTTATTCGGATGAAATTCTCTTGTTATGTCATAGTATAAGTGTTGGGTTTAGTTATTCTTTGGCTTCTAATTTGGTATTATTCTCTTTTTAGATTGATCGACGCTTATTAGATTTTCAATGGTCATGCACTTCTTCTTCCGAAGATGTAGCCAACAGGAAATAAACTCCTTATTATCTGAGAAAATAACCACCTTAGAAACCCAGCTTCACGACCTCTGAACCATAATAAGTCATTGTCTTTTGAGAAAAAAGCAATCATAGCTTTGTTGGAACTAGAAAGGAAAAGTCTTAGAAGGTGGAAGAGGGTGGAAAGTCCTTAGAGGAAAAACTTAAGAAATATCACAAATTGGAGGAAAAATAAAAATCTTTAAAGGACAAAATTTCCTATGCTCAATCGGAGAATTTTGTTCTTAAAACATCCTTGGCAAGAGTTCTTAATTTAGAAAAGGATTTAGATGAAAAGAATCTTATTGTTGGTAAACTTAAATCATCTCTTTATGCTATAAAATCTAAGGTCTCCTCCTTTCTAAGCGACCCCTTTCCTCGATGGAAAGAGCAATGTGCTAAAGCGATCTTGTTTACTACTTATAAGGACAACGTGACCTATGCCCAAATATGGCTTTTACCTTAGTTGATAAGTCAGGGGTGGATATCAAGAGAAGTTTTGATATTTTACTAGGGCATATTCTGGGATTACTCTGAGGTCGTGGGAGAAGACATATTAATCCTGCCAAGTTCTTGGCTTATAATGATATACCAGTAGATGATGACAATGAACGACTGGGGAGTGAAGGACCTGAAAAAGCAAATACGGATAGCGATGATGGCAACGATAAAGATGATAATGATGGGAACGATGATATTGATGGTCCTTTTGGAAAGAATTTTCTAGGAGGGAAAGGGAATGTGACCTAGGTTAAGGCAGTTACGGAGTTCCTCAAGGTTCAGGTCATACGTCCAACTTCTCTTCTTCTGAAGCTACCACAGGTTTTCAAGTCAATGCCATTTTAATCTGGTGAGATAGATTAAACTCCTATTGAGGATCAACTTCCTTATAAAGCTTAAACACCTTCTAATGCTCCCTCTATTCGATATTTTAAATGTAGTGCCACTACTACTCCTCCATAAGTGATTTCCTCCTTTTACTCATTATTTATTTCTACATGCATAGGGAAAATTATTAATATGATTTAACTATCAACATAGGAAAATGGATAGAAATTATGTAGAGATTATTCCAAATAAAAAAAAAATTAAGACTTGACTAGGAAGGAGAAGGCTACGTAAAGATTTGAACGAACTGAATGAGAAAAATATGAGAATTTTAAAATGTATCGAGTATCTTGAGGATTTCAAGAACAAAAAGGTTGTGCCTCTCCTTTGGAAATCATGCTTTCACCAGGATAATTTTAGCAAGGGAAATAAAGAATTGACCATGCTTTTTTGGATGTTGATTGAGGATAAAACTATACTTATGAAGTGTCTACATTCTGTAAATGCTCTATTTTAGTTGACTGGCTTTTCTTTCCAAGGTTACGGTTGAAGAGGACTTATTAGATGCCTTCATAGGAGGTACTTGGATTTACTCGGACCTAATCCTCAGCATGGGGAGTGTTGGAATTTTCCCAGGGTTCCTACTGCGCCTTTAACTATTGATTCCCTACCTCCTGATAAGGTTAATTGATGAGCCTCTATGATGTAACAAACTAATTATCTTTTGCTTTTAAGCCAAATTTTTAATGATTTTATAGACTTTGTGTTTTAATATACTCATTACCAATGTGCAAGATTCTAAATTTATTCATATTTACTCATTATCTCCTTTATTAAGAGAAAATTTAAGTAAATTGGCCAAAATAAAAAGGGCTTTCAAAGAAAATTTCTTCTTGGTTAATAAATCGAGCGTAAATATTGGTTCCATCATGACTATCATCATGTATACTATATTTCCAAAATCTAGTTTTCGAATTCTTGGGCAACCATAAAGATCAATTTCATTGTGAAATTCAAACTTGCTACACCAAGTTATTGTATGGCAGACTTAGCCCTCCTCCTAAAGAATGGGACAATCGTGGGTTTCCTCTATTTAATACTCTTCCTAGCGCTGACGCTCCTTTTAGTGCAATATTTTCTATATTGCCTTCCTCTTTTCAGAATATTCAAGATGTCCTTTCTCATTCTAAAAACTAATTGTGTTGTAGTTGCTATTATTGTTGTCTCTTTCAAATGTACTAGTTTTATGAGAAATTTATTGTTTTTAATGGAAACTTTATTGCCTTTATTTCGTTTTTATATAAATTTTGCTATTACTTACTTTATGAATTAGGTCTAAGGATTGCCTTTATCTATGGATCCTCCTCACCATAACTAGTGTCGTGAGAAATATTCATGCTAAATAAAAGACAACACTAAAAGAGCGATTAGCTCGCTCTATATTTGGTTCTATAACCAAAGACAGGGTCAAAGCCAGCAAGTGTTATAAGAAATACATCAATATAATATCTATTCCAAACTCAACTCAGGAAATGGTGACATATCTTGAGAACAAAGTTTACGAAAGGATATTGAAATCACCAAATTGACTAAAAAATTAATTCATGTACTGATCTCCAATGGAAGTTGGAGTTTGATACAAAGATCGCTCATTTAAATCAATGCATTTTTGCTTAGGTGTCAAAGTGATGAAGTATAAGAACGAATGTCAATCTTATGAATTCATATTGACTGAAGGTGAAAAAAGCTACCTACCCCTACTCTAATTGGACCTTCAAAAGGGAATCACCACATCTTTCTGCTTTATCACAAGGGCGTTCAGTCCGTGGCCATAGTGTGATGACCCCACCACTATACCCATATTATTAAAGAATATTACAAGCAATATGGTCTAATAACACGGAGAATACAGCTAGTTAAGGGTGATTGAATGTGAATATATGTTTATACTAGCACTGACATATCTTTATTACCTTTTTGATGATCCGAGCAAAAGAAATTTTGACGTGCATAATGTTAAGACAAAGCAATAAACACGCCAATTTAAAATTTTCAAAACAGTATATAATGTAAATAAATCAGAATCAGAATCACATATCACAGTAGAATATTCCAAACAGGTACACAACAACTACTAGGTAATATACATGAAATAACTTGTAAATGTCAGTATACACAAGTGTGAAGTAAACTAAAATGGTAAAAATAGGCTACTTTAATGCTATCCTAAAATCCAGAGGTCAACGACTCCCTATACATGTAGAACTTCAGCCTGACCCGAGTAATGTAAAATAAATGGGTCAGACAATATCTGAAAAAGAGATGAGATATTGGTGTTGCAAATATATGATTTAATAATAATAAACCATAACAGAAATATATATGAAACCAAAGAATCATAAAAAAGCATATCAAATTAAATCACCTTTTTAAAATCCATATCAAGATATGACTTAACAATAGAATAAGCCATAATAAAAGTATGCTCGAAACCAAAATCATAATGGTAAGGCATATTAATCAAAATCACTATTTAATAAACCTATATCAAGTCCGAAATGGACTACCATCTAAAAATATGGTGATAACCAATTTATCAAAATCATCGGAGCGCAAAAAAGGAATTCATATCCAAATACTAATGCTTCAAAGAACAAATGGGAATGGATATCCAATTACACTAATAAATATCATTAATCTCGATACCAAAAAGATTATGATGGCCATGAACACAATGCCAAGGTCGCTCACACCTCCTCAAGCAGTTTCATCGGCCCCGATAAGGTCGTTGACACCTCCTCAAGCTGTTTCATCCTGAATGACAAGGTCGCTAACACCTTTCCAAGCAGTTTCGTCGGCCATGGCAAGGTTGTTAATACCTCACTAAGCAGTTTCTCCCTAGATGACAAGGTCGCTAACTGATATTTCATAGACTCACAGTTCTTTATGTATATGATATATATTATTCCGCTATAATCTGTGCCATTGATTCTAATTTATCTATATTATATTGTTCAGAATATTTTTAATCGGTGTGTTTATTACATTATATTAATATTGTACAAGTCAAAATTTTCGGTTCAGATCCTCAGAATGTAATAAAGACTTGTCATTGTTAGTGAAAAGATATATTCACATTAGATTGCTCTTAACAAACCGTATTCTACATGTTATTAAACGATATTATTTATATGTTCTTAAATAATACAGGTACACAAGTGGGGTTATTACAGCTGCAACTACATTATCGAAGACACAACAAGTTCTTATTGTTATTATTGAACGGGTTTTAACTCTTAATATTAATGATTCCTACTCAATATTAATTTTGCACAGTCACTTATAATTTTAAAACAACTAAGCATCCATCAACCAATCAATTTTTATTATATCTTCTGAAATTTATTTTTTTAATCAATTCAATTTGTTAAAGTAAAATCTATAATTTAATAAACTCTAGTATTTCAAAATAATTATTATAAAAAATCGAGTTCGGGTACTTTTACTATAATTAAATTTGTCCAATATTACATCTTCGAAAACAGGGTTGTTACACATAGTACGTCCAATTTCCCTCGAGTAGGTAAATTAGAGGTGCTTGCAAAACTGAGTAGAGCTATTAAACTAGAGTGCATTCAAAAAGTTAAGGATCAGTGGAATGAAAAGTTTACCAAGACAGTTTCAAAGCAAAGGCTGGAGATTGAGATGCTAGCGTGCCATAAGAACGAGCTTACACTAAAACCCAAGGCTCCTAAAAACAATGTAAGCGAGATAAATCATAAAATTTCTCAATTAAAGGGCACAAATAAAACTTATGTGAGGACCTTATTGGTTCAGTTTGACTTGGTTAACATCAATTATCGCAAGGAGAAAAAGCTAAAGAAGCACCTTCAAATTTCTTTACAACACATTGCTAACCCTCCTTTTAAACTTGAAACCCTTATGAATGAGGTAAAAGAACTCAAAAATCAATTAGGGTTAATGCGGTTTTATTCCACTGGCACTTATTTGCGTGATTATCTCATTCATTACAATAATGGCACGAATTTTTCGAAGTTTGATTTGGAATATTTAAATGGTTTTAAATATTGAATTTAAATTATAAATTGATTTTGAATATGAAATTTGGTTTATATTTATAAAATAAATTCAGAATTTAAATACAATGATTTATTGGATAATTTAATTATTGAAAATTAATAATTGAATATTGGTTAAAATGTTATATCTTAAGTTTTAAGCTTGATAAAAATAATTTAAAGGCTTGTAAAATTTATATTAATAATAATGAATGATAAGAAAGGATTATAAAATTATAAGAAAGGATTTATAAAATGGAGTTAAATAAATAAGATTTGTGTATAAACTAGTAAAAACAAAAAAAGGTTATAAAATTTATAAATAATGCCTGTAAATAAAAGAACTGGATATCATATGATAAATGGGAAATATAAATTCATAGGGTGAGTTTATATTAGAATATGGAAAATAGGGTTGAGAAAAATAGTAGATTCTATTTTTGGAATGGAAGTGGTTAGGGAATCGAAAATGAATGGATATGCTGTGGAATCGAGAGGGAGTTATAAATTAAATTGGTTATTGAGATTTAAAATGTATTTTTATTTTTAAGAAGCTAAGTTGGCTTTTCGAAGGGAAACCTTATTATTTAAACTATGAAATTTTAAACTAGTTAATATTGGAGTACTTCGAAAAATGGATTTTCAAATATTTAATATTTATTGAAATAAAATTTTTAACTTTTATAATCAGTTTTGTGAATTGATTTGTTTATTTTAAATGAGTTATTGATAGGTTATCAAAAGTGTTTAATATTTTAATAATAACCTAAAACCTATTTAAAAAAATAAAGATAAATTACCATTCTTTAAAAATCCCCATTACATATATGTAGTTTGAAAAGATTAAAAATTTAATTATAAAAATCCTCTCAAGACGTGTAAATAAGTTTTATTTTAAAGATGAGATTTTATAAGAGAACCCTTATAGTGGAATTTAGAGATTTAAGAAAATTTTCGATGTTAAGATGAGATAACCTCGGGAAGATTGTGAATTCATTTAAAGAAGTTAAAAATGGTTGGTTGGGGTTATAGATAAGTATAATTAGTTTGGAAATCGAAGAAGAATTATTTAAAAATTACGGAGACTCAAGAGATAAGTTAAATATTTCCAAGTTAAATATTAAAATGATTTTGGAAATTATATGTATAAATATTTTCCTAAGTATCAAAAGAAAGGTTTTGGAAAATATTTTAGCTAGAAATGATTTGGAATAGAAATGATTTTCAAGTGTTATAAAATGGAAGTTGGAAATATTTCTAAGTATTGAAATACTGGAATATCGTGTTATGGATTTAAGTGTTGAAATTGTTTTCAAATATAGAATATTAGAGAGATTGATTATATACATCTGGGTGAAGATATTTTGGAAATTTATAAAATTGGGCCTAGTGACTGCTTATGGATTTTTTATTAATAGTTAAATAACTGACTATCAATATTGGCCAATTTTGTTAATTGTTTTGAAGAAATCGAGATCAGATTTAATTATCCAAAAACCACTTCGATCCGGTTTGAATGTTACGATTTAATACCGTGAAGATGATGAAGACGGTGTATTGGTTTGTCCAGACCTATGACAAATTGTATGGACAAATGCTATCAGAACATCGTCACTGGAGGACGATGAGCATTCTAAGTAATATTTGTTCTTGAAAGGCAACGCTTAGCCTCGAACTTCATCAACCGAGAATGACTAAAACAGGGAAGATGTAGCAAGGCTAAGTGGGTCATACCCAAGTAGGGTATGTTATCACCTTTCAAGATATCCTCGGAAAAACCTACTTATTATGGATCTGGTTGTGCATGGAAGGAGCGCTCGATAGTAAGGGTAGGTACACCTGGGGTGATAACATATCTGGTCTATCCAGGTCAGGGGTAGGCCTGTCCTGTGTAGCAGGAGATCCCGACGTGTTCCTCGGTACATTGTTCTAGAGGTGTACTGTGGTGGCGGTACCCTAGTGGCCTAGTCATTCGTTGGAATCCATTCTCCAATACGAGCTTACGTTTTTGTTTTTAGAACCTAGTATGTCGGAATTTAATTAATGTAATTTTTTTAGCTATTTGAATAAGTATTTGTATTTAGACACTATTTTAATATCATAGGAATTTCTATATAAAATGTTTTGGTTATTTTAAGGTAAAAACCGATCGTGTTTATGTGTGATGCGGTCTTACGAGATAGCTCTGTTTTCAAACGGTTTGATAACTCTAATAATACAAATTGAGTGTCGTTTCTCACGTTGGTTTTCCAGACTGACTTGGGTGTTATTTTATTATAATGCTCGGGTAAGACTAAGTATTACAGATTCAAGTTAACTGCCATGGAGATCAGGAGGCTAGCTAGAGGAGTTTCAGGCGTATTTCCGTACTTGATTTATATTCCGCTGTGTAAAGACAAGTTATATAACTGTCCAGTTTTATTTAGTGATTGTTGAACTCTAATGATTCTAAGTATATAAATTGTTACAGATTCTTTTGTGTTAGATTTGTTATTATGTGTTATATTTTTTCCATTGCGATTGTTAGATTCTGTGTTGTTGTTTCTATTTTTCTTCTATCTCTATCTTCTTCTTATCCTAAAGATTTGTATTTCTGTCCAAATTGAGTTGATTTGAGGTGAAATATTGTTGACTCAAAGGGGTACGGATCTGTGGGATGCTACATTTGGTATCAGAACTGAAGGTTAAGCGAGAACCTTGCCTCTGGTGGGGATTACTCATTACAGATAGAGTCAGTAGTACTCTAGAATGAGTTGAGTGTAATAATAGATATGAGCGCATATTTGTTAGTGAGTATAAATGGTTGTATATTGTGTTTACTTATCTACTGAGTGGCATACAAATTCTGTTCGAATAGTGGGATGCCATTAAATCGATAGGATTTCTTAACACTTGAACACGATAAACTGATACAGTATGGTTTTGAAGCGGGTAAATGAAATAATTTTACCCAGATTATATTTTGATATATAAGAAATAATTATTTGAAAATTATTATAGTAGTGTGTTTGGTTATTATTATATAATCAAAATGAGATTATAAAATTGGAAATGGTTTACTAAAAACCAAAATTTAAAATGATATAAAAATGAATTATACAAATGAATAAAACTAAAAATGAATTTAAACCAGAATTAGGAAAACTAAATCCCGAAGATTTTTGGAGATGATTTCAGAAGTGTTGTGGGGTGGTACTATTTTGAAAAATATTTTTTGGGAGTAAATAATAGTAATGTTATTGAAATATTTTTAAGTGGAAAGTGTTTTGAAAAAGGGATTTTTAAAAGGATGTAGCACTGAAATCATTTCGATCGTTGGAAAATAAAGCCGATGATGATCGTGACATCATCAGTGTACATTTTTGAGTTTCTAAGTGATAGATTGCCACCTAGTCGTTGTTTTGGATTGTTTCGAGAAAAAACAAGTTTGTTTTGAAAGTTCCGAAGGAGAATTGTTTTGGGATGGAACCAAGTGAAATTTTAAAAATTCCAATGGAATGGTTTATTGAAACGAAGGGTTATATATATGTATATAATTGATTTTAAAGTGATGTAAAATAAATAACAAGGGTTTGAATTCTAGAATCCTGATTTAAATAATTTAGAGATAATCAGGAAATAAGTCATAAGCTTATAAATTGAAAATGATTCTAAATAAGAAAAGGAAAATATGGAATTTGAGTTTTGGAAATGAATTATCACTTGAGAAAGTTAAAATGAATAAAAACTTAACTTAAGCTAAGTAAATAAAATAGAATTGAATTTGAATTGGATTGGAAATAAAAATGAAATTGAGCTATAGAAAACACTGAATGGAATTGAATTAAATATGAAAATGTGAATTATAAAGTGACGGAATAATTATAAGCTATAAATCGTCTGAATGGAATAAATTTTAGAGGAAAGATTATGGAATGGTGAATAAATAAACTATATAGCTTATAAAGATTGAATTGGATAAAATACAAAAATACTTAGGCTAGAAAGTGATGTTGATCTTGAGTTAAAAATGAAATGTGAATATATTCGATTATAAAATTGATGGAAATGGGAAAAATAAGTTGTGTGACTTATAAAATTGAAAATTAGAAAAGGTAAGCCAAAACAAAAAGAGTTTGATATTTTGGAAACGAAATAAAAACCCAAACTTGAGTTATAAAATAAATTTGAACTCAAGTAAATTGGGTGAAGTGATTTTTGAAATAAAATTAGATATTGAATTATAAATCAGGAATGAACTAATTAGATAATTAATTAGTTAATTGGATATAAAATGGATATTAACTCGGTTGAGTTGCAAATAAATCCAATTTGAATATGAATAAACTAAATATGGATTTAAATATTATTTTAATGATTTGGGTTTGGAATTAAAATTGAAGTGAATTGGATGTATGAAACTAATTGGATTAATTAGTAAGGGGAATGAAAATTGATTGAATAAAAATCAAATCAGTAATTTGAATTGGAAATTGTTTACCAAAGAAATAAACTTAAGTATGGAAAAGAAATAACTTGAAGAAATAAATCAACTTAAGTAAATAAATTAATTTAAGTAGATATTTTTAATAAAAGATTGACACAAATAAATTCATAAAATGGCCATTAAATAAAATAGTATAAAATGTTTCCGAGCTAAATAAAATGGATTTGAAAGCATTGAAAGTGGATATGAATGGAATGTAAATAAATTGATTTAAAATAAATTTAAAATGGAATAGAATTAAATATAAGTTGAGGTGGAATCAATTTAAAAATTAGTTATAAACTAAAATGGATATTTTAGTAAATGAATAGCGATGAATTCCATAGAAAAAAAATTGTTGTTCGGAGTAAGTGGAAGTAAGTGAAATTCTATAAATCAATAGAAGGGAATAAATTTATTTTTAATTAATTTGGAATGGATATGGTTTTTTTGGTATAAAAATGAAATTAAATGCAAGAAAATTGAGTGTGAATCCTTCAAATTGAGTACGGATCGATTGAAAGTAATTAAATTAACATCAGAACCCTGTAATTGCTTATAAAAAATGTTTAACATGTACTGCTTATGAAGTTTAGATGTTTTAACCGTTTAAATAAGTGAAATGCCAGTGAATTTTATATTTTGGAACTTATGTGTTTAAAATGAATAAGTACAGGTACCCTAAGGCTGTCGGGCTAGATTCGGGTTGCATAATTGCTTATGAAGTAAAACTTGCTTGCTTAAAAATGCTTTAAAATGCTAAAATAAGGCATGTTTTTGGATTAAATACTGCAAAATGTAAAATGTTGATATATATTTTTATTTTCCTACCATGTGGGTCGATGTATATATATTTATTTCTCTTGTCATATTTTAAAAGGCTCTCCGTACAAAGGAGACTCTGCCAAAATTTTTTGCAATTTTGGGTGTTAGAAAAAATTTGAAAATTTTTGGAATTTTTTTGTGAACGGCAAATTGATTTCAAATTGAAATAAGAGGCTTTGGGATTAGAATTGAAAACCAAATGTGTGGTTGGAGCTAAAGAATTAGAAAAGTGAATATCGAATTTTCCCTAAATGGTTTTTGGATAAATTAATGGGTTAGGAGCATTCTTCGGCCTTAGCAATTTCGAGGATGAAATTCTTTTAAGGGGTAAAATTGTAACAACCCGGATTTTTCGAAGTTTGATTTGGAATATTTAAATGGTTTTAAATATTGACTTTATATTATAGATTGAATTTGAATATGAAATTTGGTTTATATTTATAAAATAAATTTTGAATTTAAGTATAGCGATTTATTGGATATTTTAATTATTGAAAATTAATAATTGAATATTGGTTAAATTATTGTATCTTGAGTTTTAAGTTCGGTAAAAATAATTTAAAGGCCTATAAAATTTATATTAGTTAAAATAAAGGTAAATTTTTTTTTTTAAATTGAATCTAAAAGTGATCTGTTCGATTTTAAAAATAATTTGTTCAAATTGACATTTAAAAGTAGTCTTCTGAGGCAAAGTCTCGAAATTTGACGAAACCGGTTCCATTGGATTCGTAATATTATACTATTATTGGATTTTCAACTTCGCAGTGTTTGGAGTTATCGTTTGATCGTACGAGAGATAAACGCATTGAAATTTATATCGAAAATTCGATATAATAATTTGGTCCAAAACGTTATCTTCTCCATACGAGTGAGTTAGGACTCGAAACGTTTCCATTGTGTTCGGAATAGGGGTATAGAATTATGAATGCCTAACGACATGGCTCGATAGGAGTTCGAAATTTTAAGCTGCGAAGCCGAGACGACTTGAATCTAAATAATATATATATATATATATATATGTGTGTGTGTGTGTGTGTGTGTATGTATGTGTGTATAGTTGACGTCACCAATATTTTAACATCAGCACTTTTTCCCCCTCACCTCAAAACACTGTACACCTTCTCCTACATGCAACCCTTCATTCATAAATCACGTCTTCCTTCATTTCCATTCCATCGGTTCAAAACTTCAATATACGAAAAAAAGAAACCCGTTGCCTTCAAATTATAACCGCGAACCTCTCTTCTTTTCCCTTCAATCGAATATGATATTGAAGAGTAGAAAAATAAATTCACGATCGTTTGCGTTCGACTTGGAAGGGCGTGGCGATCGTTGGTAGCTGCGAAGGAGGAGGAGCATGGCGACGTGATGTCATAGGGAACGAGCGACTCGAATAACATCGATGAGGAGTTTGGAATCGCGTGTTCGTTTGGTAGATTTTAGGGGTAGGTGTTGGGCGCTGGTCGCATACGCGAGTGAGAGAAGGCAGAGGTCGAGGTGACGACGGCGAATCGTGTTTGCGGTAGTGAAGGCACGCACGAGGATGGAAGGTTGCACATTGATCGAATTGGGGTTTTTGAGGATGATGGCATTCGCGTGGAGGGAGTTGGCGGCAGCAGCTTGGAACGATGTTGCAGAGGTGATGACAAGTACATGCAATGTAGTAGCAAGTCGGGTTTTGGCACTGTCGACTTTTGTTCGTGCCTGGGTGATGACATGGGTGAAGGTATTCTTTTTAATTATTTGAGTTAAACATAAATAAATCATTCGAGGTTAATTAAATTCGTAAAAAAGTAATTGGTTTAAATTTAGTAATTAGCTAATTTTTAATTAAAATTGAAAACCGTCAATTTATGAAGTCGTAATTTTCTTACGAGGTTTAAATCGAATTGGAGCTGTGCAAAAAAATATAAAATTGGAACAGATCACAATTTAAAGTCAAGGTGAGTATATCTCACTCTTTTTGGATTGCAAGAATTTATTTTAAATAGATAAAATAAATTATTGGATGCTTGAATGAATTTATATAATTATTATCTGTTGATGTTAAATATTTATATAGTATATATGTTTGTATTTGGAGTGATAACCCATATAGTATAGCGAATGAGACCCTATGCGCCCGCATAATAGAAGATGACCCTACATACCGTGATATCCCCCTCGAAGTGGGATTGGTATTTATTTTATGCCGTATTAACATCTGTGGATGGCACAAGATATGTTGGAAGGATCCAACTGGATTCCTTAGATATATTGTTTATTTGTCATATACAGCGGCGTATGATTTGTGTAGAATAGTCCATTATAGATTATTGTAGTGATTTGAATTATTGGATGCTATTGTAGCACTGGCCTGAATTTTGTTAATTTAAAATTGAAGGAATTAAAAGGAGATTGAGATTATATATATATTGGAACTGGAGTTATTTTAAAGAATTTAATTAGAAACATATATTTATTTTTGGTTATACCTAACTATTTTGAATTATTATATGGGATTTCAAAATAAATTATATAAGAAAATTTATAAGTGATATTCTAGGAGTTAAAAATCAATATTTAAAATAGGTTGTAAGTATAAATGGGAATTATAAGAAAGAATTTATAGAATGGAGTTAAATAAATAAGATTTGTGTATGAACAGATAAAAACCAAAAAGGGTTATAAAATTTATAAACAATGCCTGTAAATAAAAGAATTGGATATCAGATGATAAATGGGAAATTCAAATTCATAGGGTGAGTTTATATTAGAATATGGAAAACAAGGTTGAGAAAAATTGTGCTAACCCGGATTTTTGGACATTTGATAATTGGATAATTAACTGATTTTTATGATTGAGATACTGATTTTATTTAGTTGACCAAATAAAATTCCGATAATTAAAAATATCTGGATACATATAAATGGATTAGAAACTATAATAAATGTTGAATTATAAATCCCTGGAAATGATAAATCTTATAATAAATATACAAATAGATATATGAAAACTTTATGATGTTGAAAATTTTGAGTGTATATATATACAAGCATATAAATGTGTGTGTATGTGTATACCATGAGAAGTAAAATATAAGGAAGTTTGTAAAAGTGTGTGTGTGTGTATAATATCAAAAATTCACATAAGATATTTCTAATTATAATATATATATATATATATATATATATATATATATTGTGATTAGGAAGCATTGATTTGAATTCAATGTTATAATTTTCAAAAGCTAGCTAAAATTAAATTCTACATTTTAAAACACTAAAGATAAATATTTGTTAATTTAAAATATAATAGTTTAAGCTTAAAATTGGATTTAATAAAAGGTTTAATATAATTTCTTTTAAAATTATACATGAAATAGATATAGTTTATATATATATATATAAAACATAAACATAAATAAATGATAATAATAAAAGCATAAATAAATAAATATAACATAAAGATTTGGACATTTGTAAGCTTGTGTATGCCATGCAAATACAAGTGGCAATATTTCTTTTCTTTTATAACTAAATATAAATAATAATGAAATGAGAAAACAGGCTGTATACTTAATTCTCAATCCTTTCTTCTTTTCATTTTCCAAAACTAAAGCTAAAAAGAAAAATCAAAACATCTTTCAAATTTCAACTGAGCTAAAGCTTCAAGTAGATTCAAATTCATCTTAACATAAATCTAGTTGCAGATCAAAATTTCAAGCGCTGTTTTCCGGATCAAAGCTTTTTTCCTTTGTTTAACAATTATTGGTTAGTAAACATAACTTTTAAATGCTAATCTATTTATATTCTGATGCATGTGATAAATTATTGAAGTAATGATGCGAAAATGTTTTGCATGGATGTAAAAAGGAATTTTTACTGTGCATGTTTTGGTATATGAATATACTTGCCTCTATTTGATTTCAAGAGGCTAAACAAGTTCAAAAATCAATTTCTCTTTCCCAAATCTTTTTTAGGTTAGGATCTTTAAATGAAATATGTTATTAATAACTAGATTCAATTTTTAAAATTATTTTTAAGTAAAATTAGCAGGTACACTTACTAGAATCAAGAAATAAAAGTGAAAGCTAATTCAAGTCAGAAAATCGATGGATTAAATTTCGTATTTTAAGTATATAACCTTATTCGTATTTGAAAATGATGAATTTTTATAATAATATCGTGATTATTATGTTTGTGGTCGATGGGAATTTTCGAGTTGAACGAAAATTGAGTTTGTGTCGATTTCTCGACGATCGGAGGTGCAGTAGCATCGTGCTCGTTGCTGAATGTAGCTGAGTGTATGGAGATCGTAGGAAAAATGGCCAGTGAATTTCTAGACCATTGTGGTGGCTTGTCGATGGTGATTTAAGGTTTAACGTCCAATTTTAGTCGACGTTGTTTTCATGGGCATAGCATAGACATGGGTGCATCCGGATGGATCGATGGTGGGGGAATCGAAGCATGGTTCGGGACAAAGCTCAGGGTTGATCGGCGAGGTCTCTGGCGATCGGAGGCAGCGGCATGAGAAGGATTTGTCGATCAAGTCTCGGTTTTGAGGTGGCTTGACTAGCTTGTTTTCGATAGGCTGATTCGATTGGCGAACTGGGTGGTTAGGATCATCGACGAGGTCGTCGCTGACTTGCGGGTGGTCGCTGCGATAGTCGGAGGTGATCGGATTGGCATGCACGGTGCACCCATATGCATGGTGTCTGGGTGATGTTCGTAGTAGAAGAATGCATCGGGTCAGGTCGAAGTAGTACACGAATTTTCATGAAGGGAAGATGAAGAGAGAGTGGCTCGAGAGTTGGCTCGGGGGTTTTGGGTTTGGGCCCGGGTATTTTTGATAAGAATGATTTAACCAAGTTTTTAAAAGCAAAAGTAAATTTAGTAACAAAGTTTTCAAAGCAAAAGAGATGAACAAGTTTCAAAGCAAAGTGTTGATCAGGTTTTAAAGCAAGTTTCAAAAAATAAAATTATAAAGTTAAATGTTTTTTTAAATTGTTTTGATTTGAAATAATTATATATTAGGTTAGTTAATTAAATTAATTCCTAAGTGTTTTTAAGTGAAATTTAAAATGCTGTTTAGTAAGTGTTTAAGATAAGTATATCAAACGCTAATCAATCAAAGGTCTCAAGTGATTTTGTATAAATTAATTTCAAACATTTAATTTGAATAAGATTTAAATGATAATTAATTAAGATAAGTGGTTTATCTTTAATTAATTAGGGTCTTAAGTAACTAAAGGATAATTAATTAATGTTAATAATTAATTAAAATAATAATAAAAGGATTGTAATTAATTAATGTTAATTACGAAAGATTTAAAAGTAATTAATTTATTTTGTGTTAATTAAATTAAATTAATTAGAATGGTGTGACCAATTATCTTGCTCGTGGGTGATTAAATTGTATTAAATGCTTGAATTGATTAATACCTCTAGTCTGATATTTTGTGATGGTCTGTGATATGAAATGCTTGGGTTGAACCGTGATAATGTGGGATATCCATCTGTGATGGATTACTATGTGAATATGTTATTCTGAAGTAAATTAAATCGTTCAAACTTTAACAACTTGGCTTAAGGGATGACATTGGATTCGAAGAGATCGGGGTCGGATATCATCAATATCCGGAACCACTTCGATTAGTAATCTATAATTCTTTTTATAATTGATTTTAGAATCAAATAGGCTGGAATGGAACAAATTAGGTAAACTTGTCCATTTAAACTATGTAACGAAACTTAGATACATTTTGTGAAATAAGTGTTGGCTTTAACAATATAAAAACTCTTAGTGATGAACTTACCTGGGTTTTCAAGAAGTTTTACAACTTAAAGTATTTCATATTAAATGGGTTTACTCATGCTGGTTTCCATCCTGACTCGGTTGTTACTTTAATGTAATGCTCGTGTGAGACCGAGTATTACAGATTTTCAGGTTATGACGTTCTCGAGCTCAGGAGGAGAGCTAGATGGCAGGAACGTACGGAGTATATTCCGCTATGTATTTGAGATTGTATTGTTAGTTGTCAGGGATAAGTTGTTATAGCTGTCCAGTTTATTGTGGATAATTGTACTCTGATATATTGTATGTAAATTGACAATTACAGTTTTTCTTAGTATAAATGCTGCTATTTGTGTATTATATTTTGTTCCGCTGCGATTGTGAGATTCTGTGCTGTTGTTCTGTTCCTTCTTCTACCTCTTTTTCTTCTTTGCCCTAACAATCCGAAATTTCCGGCATCCGTTTGCTCGGCACTTCTACAGTGAACGTATTAGTGTCGAATTTTCGGGGTCGAAAATTTCAGGCTGTTACGTTTGGTATCAGAGCTGAAGGTTAAGCGAGAACCTTAGCTCTGGCGGATGTTACTCATTTGAATAGGGTCAGCAGTATCCTAGAATGAGTTGAGCGTATTATATGAGGGCGTTCTTGTTATTTTCTTATATAATGGTTTTAAAAACGATTTAATAAAAAAATGATTTTCATATAAGCTTATATTTTGGTATATAAAGCAATAATTTTTCTAATTATAACTGGTTGTGTATTATTCAAATTAAATATAATAATAAGAATTAAGTGGTAATATACATGCAACCGAATAGATATTTGGGTAAGGATTAACTATACAAATAAGTTAAGCTAAAATTGGATTCAAACCTGAACTGTAACCCTGGAAACTCTAAAGAGATTTCCAAGTATTTGAAATAAATAAGTTATTGTGATTTGATTTACGAGCAAATGATTATGGAATATACGGTATGATTTCTAGATACGATAATTAGCATAATTGGGTATTGTATCTTAATAAAGAGGTGTCTATTTTCCTAAATAAATAATGATAAAGCAGAGTGAAATGTTTTAAGGAAGTAACAACTTATATAAGTATAAGTTATAAATTGAAAAGGGTTTAAATTGTGAAGTTTTAAAATCTAAGTCCAGAAAATTTGGAAATTGTTTCAAAATGTTAAAAGATATAATAAATTATATTATTCAGAATATTTTTGAATGTAGGAATCTTATTTCAAAACAAGAGTTGTTTTAAAAATTTCAAGGCAAATTGTTTATTGAAACCCAAGAATGGTTTAAAAATTGAAAGCATGACTTGGTGCGTAAACGAAATAGATTATTGCATTAATGAATTGCAAAAATATATATGTACATATTTGGAAAATAAGAGTAAAAATTGGAATTCTACTTATTTAGTCCAATAAAGGTTAGGAAGTCCCACTAGAATCTTGTCTAAGAGAGAGTGATGGCTAAAAGTGAAGAATGGAAGGCTAGACGCAGAGAGCGAAGAGCAGCTGCACGTAAGGATCGATAAGAAGCAATACATGAGTATGAGAAACATGTTAAGGAAAGGGTTGGACCAGGGTATTATGATAATGTCACATGCTACAGATGTTACAATAAGGGTCAGTACGCAGCCAAGTGCAGTAAAAGGAGGAAGGAATTGAAGGGTACCTTCCAACGGTTTTGCTCCGAGATCTTATGCTTTAAGTGTCATAAGAAAGGGCATTTCCTAAACCATTGCCCTGAAGGGAGGAAGCTGAAGCATAAACTCGTAGAACCAGTCAATGAGTTGACTATTTGCTATCATTGTAAGATGTCGGGACACATCGCTAGGAATTATCCCAAGAGATGGAAGAAGAGTAAGATTGTGGAACGTCCTGCAAGAGGCGTAAAGGTTATCCAGATTGATGGAAAGGTAGAAACCTTTTGTGGTAAATGTTATAGGTGGGGCCGTCCTGTTGAAAGGTGCATGTTCGGGCTTTGCCCATTGGAAGGAAGTCCTTAGAGGGGATTCTTGTAAGAATACTAAGGCTCTGTTCTCTTCCAAACCCATAGGTGATGGAGAAAACGTCTAGATTTATGTATTTTGTAAGAGTCATTTTTTCGGATAAATGGATGTAATGTTTGAACTACTAGTGTGTAATCTATCAGTGTATGCAATATTTTGTTGCAGTACAATCTTATATAAAATTACTTTTTATTTATTTGAGAACGGAATTGGAATTAATTCGAGGGAGAAATTGAATTGAATTAATTGGAAATGAAATCGAAGTTGAATAAGTTTAAATTTAAATAGAAATTGATTTGATACTTGGGAAAGGAATTGAAGTTAATTCAAATTGGATTGAAGATTGATTGGAATGGGAAATTGAGAAATTGAACCAGTTTGACGCTAAAAAACTATTTTCAAATAAATTGTTTTAATATAAACCGTCTTAAATCTGTTTTTCCTAGCTATTTACTATACAATCTTTCTTTTTAAAGCCCAAGCTATCTTATACTTATTTTACAACTATTTTGAAAATTATTTTGTAACTATTTTACAATTGTTTTGTAAACTAATTACTATTTTACAACTGTTTTGCAACTACCTCACTATTTTATAGCTATCTAATTAATTTACAACTATTTTATAACTATTTAACTAATCTACAACTATTTTACAACTAATTACTATTTTCAACCACTTAACTATCTTAAACTATTCAAGCTATTTTCTAAATTCAAACTGGTCAGAGTAGAAACTGTTTATTTTTAAATACCAATTGAGATAAGAATTGAAGTGATAACCCAAGTAGGAATTGAAGCAATTGTGAATAAGTGAATAGAAAGCAAAACGAATGTGAATAAAAGAAAGTTGATTGAGCTAATAATAAATGAAGACAATACGTAGGATGTACGTATATTATTCTATTCGCATAGTGATTTGATCCAGATTCTAGCATAGAATTTCGAGATAGTATATCAATCCGAGTTAGGATTTTTTACTCGATTTGGACGTCGAATCCTGGATATGGATTTTTGATTTGGTTCTAGAAACTATCTATCATAGTTATGGCTATGCAAGGAGAATAACGATATTTGATTAAGAAACCAGATCTGAGTTCGTATTAGAAAGTCGGATGAACGATACTAGTTCGAAAGTGAAGTTGTGTGATCGAGTGAGCGATCAGATTTGATATTTCACATGGATGATATACGTACATCGTACATGCTTGAATGAAATAGATATTTTGAAAAGAAATTGAAAAAAAAAGATTTTTGAAATGGAAAATTATATTTTGGGAGATATATGATGAATATAAGTGGAAGTTGGATATTTCTATGATTGAAATTCACTTTGTGAAGAGTAAGTAAGGTGGTAAATAACTTTATAAAAGAAATCAAACTTGAATATTTGATTTGACATAAATAAAGTTATATATATATATATATATATATTATATATATATATATATATATATTTGCTATATATGATAAACTCCCTTTATTGAATTTATAACCAGAAGATGTGATTTTTGAAAAATATTTAAAGTATAAAAAGGGAATTTATGTAAGTATGAAGTGATCCAAAGAATTTTCAAGTTGGAAGGAAAAATCTTATTTATATATCTATATATATCACTGATTTTATGGAATTGGGAAAAGATTTTGGAACCTATAGATTTTGAAAGGTTTTCTGATATTGGGAAAAAGAAAAATTTGGGAATTTGGAAAGCCAAGTTTGAAAATTATTGATTTTGGGATATCGATTTTGTGTAAAGGAGATTTATATGTGCATCATATAAAGAGTATGATTTGAAAGATACTAGTGTATAGTATAAAATGTTATGAGAACGACTGTGAGGAAAAAGGCGCTCCCATTTAGAATGAACTTCTAGTAGGAGATCCACGGGGTGGGTCTGCCTTAAGCCTTAAGAGGGGTTCTAAATTTGATCCTAAGAGGATTTCCGGATAAACTGATGTTCCTGAGGATTGTGGTTGGGGTAGAGAAAGTCGAGAGCGCTGATGCCTACAGAGGCATTGGGATTATGCTATGACGACAGTATAACTTATTGTGACTGCGATCTACTGCGCACTATAGCGGTAGTCGAGGGGCAGCGACTGCCTAAGGTCTACGTTTGATTTCGCTGGGAGAGCGACGCAACATTGGTAGACTGCGATCTAAGAAGACAGTAGCGAAAGTCGTGTGGCAGTGAGTGCCTACAGGCTACATTGGGACTCGACTGATGTAGTCTCCGATCTATGTGGTCTGTATAGTGAAGTTCATTTGGCAGCGAAATTCGAAGGCACTGATGCCTACAGTTACATGGTTTTTGCCATGATAGCAATGTAACCCTAGGTGTAGCTGCGATCTATGGTGGTTCCATAGTGTAATCGAGGGGTGCGGATGCCTACAGTTTTCTAGGGTTTTACCGTGATGGCAACGTAATCATCGGGTTAACTACGACCATGGAGGGGGTGATGATTTCCAGAGCATTATCACCAAAAATGTTTTTTTATATTTTTCACAAAAATATTTTCCAAGTATTTTTACTGGATGTTGAAAACGGATTTACCAAGTACTTACAAATTTTCAGTCCTATGTCTGATCAACGTATGATCGAATTTCTGTGAGAACAAGGATGGACTTGTTGAGACATCGAGTTACAAAAAGTATTTTTATAAAGCTATTTTGGCAATATTATGTAGATTTTAAAAGTGTTTTCAAAATTTTAAATAAAGGGAGTTGAGAGTTCAGAATGTTTAAAGGATAATTTAACTAATAATAAACATTTTAATAAAATTCTGGCTTCGTTCCTTTCCGAGGACGAAAAGTTATAAAGGGGGAGGAATGTGATAGCCTGGATTTTTGGACATCTGATAATTGGATAATTAATTGATTTTTACTATTGAGATACTGATTTTATTTAGTTGAACAAATAAAATTCCGATAATTAAAAATATCTAGATATATATAAATGGATTAGAAACTATAATAAATGTTGAATTATAAATCTCTGGAAATGATAAATCTTATAGTAAATTAATAAATATATAAATAGATATATGCAAACTTTACGATGCTGAAAATTTTAAGTGTTTACATATACAAGCATATAAGTGTGTGTGGGGGTGTGTGTGTGTGTGTGTATGCCATGAGAAGTATAATATAAGGAAGTTTGTAAAAGAGTGTGTGTATATATATATAATATCAAAAATTCACATAGGGTATTTCCAATTATAATATATATATATACATAAATATATATTGTGATTAGGAAGCATTGATTTGAATTCAATGTAATAATTTTCAAAAGCTAATTAAAGTTAAATTCTATATTTTAAAACACTAAAGATAATTATTTATTAATTTAAAATATAATAGTTTAAGCTTAAAATAGGATTTAATAAAAAAATTAATATACATTCTTTTAAAATTATACATGCAATGGATATAGTTTTTTTTTTGTGTGTGTGTGTATATATATATATATAAAACATAAACATAAATAAATGATAATAATAAAAGCATAAATAAATAAATAAATATAACATAAAGATTTGGACATTTGTAAGAATGTTTATGCCATGCAAATACAAGTGGCAATATTTCTTTTCTTTTAATACTAAATATAAATAATAATGAAATGAGAAACCAGGCTGTATACTTAATTCACAATCCTTTCTTCTTTTCATTTTCCAAAACTAAAACTAAAAAGAAAAATCCAAACTTCTTCAAATATCAACTGAGCTAAAGCTTCAAGTAGATTCAAATTCATCTCAACATAAAGTAAATCAAGCTTCAGCTCAAAATCTAGTTGCAGATCAAAACTTCAAGTGCTGTTTTCCAGATCAAAGCTTTTTCCACTATTTAACAAATACGGGTGAGTAAACATAACTTTTAAATGCTAAATCTATTTTATATTCTGATGCATGAGGTAAATTCTTGAAGTAAAGATGCGAAAATGTTTTGCATGAATGTAGAAATGAATTTTTACTGTGTATATTGTGTGCATGTATGGGTATATGAATATACTTGCTTCTGTTTGATTTCAACAGGCTAAACAAGTTCAAAAATCAATTTCTCTTTCCCAAATCTATTTTAGGTTTGGATCTTTAAAAGAAAT
This sequence comes from Allium cepa, assembly GCA_030765085.1. Lineage (NCBI taxonomy): Eukaryota > Viridiplantae > Streptophyta > Magnoliopsida > Asparagales > Amaryllidaceae > Allium > Allium cepa. Next base: position 117,111,850 of record CM060930.1, on the reverse strand, counting down.
ACGTTAGTAATAACTAGATTCTATTTTTAAAATTATTTTTAAGTAAAATTAGTAGGTAGAATTAATAGAATGAAGAAATGACAGTGAAAGCTAATTCAGTTCAGAAAATCGATGGACTAAATTTCATGTATTGAGTATATAACCTGATTCGTATTTGAAAATGATGAATTTTGATAATAATATCGTGATTTTAAAGTTTGTGGTTGATGGGAATTTTCAAGTTGAACAGAAATTGAGTTTGTGTCGATTTCTCTGCGATCGGAGGTGGAGGTGCACCGTGCTCATTGCTGAAGGTAGCTGGGTGTCTGGAGATCGTAGGAAAAATGGCTGGTGAATTTCTAGACCACCGTGGTGGTGTGCCGATAGGGATTTAGGGTTTAACGTCTAGTTTTAGTCGACGTTGTTTTCGTTGGCATAGCGTCGTCGTGGGTGCATCGGGATGGATCGATGATGGGGAAATCGAAGCGTGGTTTCGAGACGAAGCTCGGGGTTGGTCAGCGAGGTCTTTGGCGATCGGAGGCGGTGGCTCGAGAATGATTTGTCGATCAAGTATGGGTTCTAGGGTGGCTCGACTAGCTTGTTTTCGACAGGCTGAGTCGATAGGCGAGCTGGGTGGTCAGGATCGTCGGCGAGGTCGTCGATGACTTGCAAGTGGTCACAACGATGGTTGGAGGTGATCGATTGGCATGCATTGTGCACGCGTGTGCATGGTGTCTGGGTGATGTTCGTAGTAGAGGAATGCATCGGGTCGGGCTTGAAGTAATACGTGAATTTTCATGAAAGGAAGAAGAAGAGAGTGGCTCGAGAGTTGGCTCGGGGGTTTTGGGTTTGGGCCTGGGTATTTTTGATAAGAATGAGTTTGCCAAGTTTTTAAAAGCAAAAGTAAATTTAGTAACAAAGTTTTCAAAGAAAAAGAGACGAATAAGTTTCAAAGAAAAATGTTGATCAAGTTTTAAAGCAAGTTTCAACAAAATAAATTATAAAGTTAAATGTTTTTTTAAATTGTTTTGATTTGAAATAATTATATATTTGGTTAGTTAATTAAATTAATTCCTAAGTGTTTTTAACTGAAATTTAAAATGATGTTTAGTAATTGATTAAGATAAGTATATCAAACTTTAATCAATTAAAGGTCTCAAGTGATTTTGTATAAATTAATTTCAAACAATTAATTTAAATAAGATTTAAATGATAATTAAGTAATTAATTAAGCTAAGTGGTTTATCTTTAATTAATTAGGTCTTAAGTAATTAAAGGATAATTAATTAATGTCAATAATTAATTAAAATATTAATAATTAATTGTAATTAATTAACGTTAATTAAGAAGGATTTAAAAGTAATTAATTTATTTTGTGTTAATTAAATTAAATTAATTTGAATGGTGTGACCAATTGTCTTGCTTATGGGTGATTAAATTGTATTGAATGCTTGAATTGATTAATACCTCTAGTCTAATATTTTGTGATGTTCTTTGATATGAAATGCTTGGGTTGAACCATGATAACGTGGGATATCCATCTGTGATGAATTACTATGTGAATATGTGATTCTGAAGTAAATTAAATTGTTTAAACTTTAACAACTTGGCTTAAGGGATGGCATTGGATTTGAAGAGATCGGGGTCGGATATCAGCAATATCCGGAACCACTTCGATTAGTGATCTATAATTATTTTTTATATTTGATTTTAGAATCAAATAGGCTGGAATGGAACAAATTAGGTAAACTTGTCCATTTAAACTAAGTAACAGAACTTAGATAAATTTTGTGAAATAAGTGTTGGCTTTAACAACATAAAAACTCACAGTGATGAACGAGTTACCTGGGTTTTCAAGAAGTTTTACAACTTAAAGTATTTCATATTAAATGGGTTTACTCACGCTGGTTTCCAGCCTGACTCGGGTGTTACTTTATTGTAATGCTCGAGTCAGACCGAGTACTACAGATTTGCAAGTTAGGACGTTCTAGAGCTTAGGAGGCAAACTGGATGGCAGGAACGTATCGAGTATATTCCGCTGTGTATTTGAGATTGTATTGTTAGTTGTTAGGGACAAGTTGTTATAGCTGTCCAGTTTATTGTGAATAATTGCACTCTAATATATTGTATGTAAATTGACAATTACAGCTTTTCTTTGTATAAATGCTGCTACTTGTAAATTATATTTTGGACCGTTGCGATTGTGAGATTATGTGATGTTGTTTTGTTCCTTCTTCTACCCCCTTTTTCTTATTTGCCCTAACAATCTGAATTTCCGGCGTTCGATTGTTCGTCATTTCTACAGCGAACGTATTGGTGTCGAATTTATGGGGTCGAAAATTTCGGGCTGTTACAAAAATAGTATATTCTATTTTTTGGAATGGAAGTGGTTAAGGAATCTAAAATGAATGGATATGTTGTAGAATCGAGAGTGAGTTGTAAATTAAATTGGTTATTGAGATTTAAAGTATATTTTTATTTTTAAGAAGCTAAGTTGGTTTTTCAAAGGGAAATCTTATTATTTAAACTATGAAATTTTAAACTAGTTAATATTGGAATACTTCGAAAAATGGATTTTCAAATATTTAATATTTATTGAAATAAATTTTTTAACTTTTATAATTAGTTTTGTAAACTGATTTATTTATTTTAATGAGTTATTAAAAATGTTTAATATTTTAACAATAACCTAAAACATATTTTAAAAAAATTATAAAATTACTATTCTTTAAAAATGCTTATTATATATATATAGTTTGAAAAGATTGAAAATTTAATTATAAAAATCCTCTCAAGACGTGTAAATGGGTTTTATTTTAAGGATGAGATTTTATAAGAGAACCCTTATAATGGAATTTAGAGATTTAAGAAAATTTTCGATGTTTAGATGCGATAACTTCAGGAAGAATATGAATTCATTTAAAGAAGTTAAAAATGTTTGGTTGGGGTTATAAATAAGTATAATCGATTTCGAAATCGAAGAAGAATTATCTAAAAATTCTGGAGACTTAAGAGATAAGTTGAATATTTCCAAGTTAAATATTAAAATGATTTTGGAAGAATATGTATAAATATTTTCCTAAGTATTTAAAGTAAGGTTTTAGAAAATATTTTAGTTGGAAATGATTTGGAATTGAAATGATGTTATAAAATGGTAGTTGGAAATATTTTTAAGTATCGAAATAGCGGAATATCGTATTATGGATTTAAGTGTTGAAATTGCTTTTAAATATAGAATATTGAAGAGGTTTAATATATATATATATATATATATATATATATATATATATATATCTGGGTGAAGATGTTTTGGAATAAATATTTTGGAAATTTATAAAATTGGGCCTAGTGACTGCTTATGGATGTTTTGTTGATATTTAAATAACCGACTATCAATACTGGCCAGTTTCGTTAATCGCTTCGAAGAGACCAGGATCAGTTTTAATTATCTGAAAGCCACTTCGATCCGGTTTGAACGTTACGATTTAATACCATGAAGATGATGAAGATGGTGTTTCGGTTTGTCAAAACCCAAGATAGCTTGTATGTACAAATGCTATCAGAAATCGTCATTGGAGGACGATGCGCATTCTAAGTAATATTCATTCTTGAAAGGTAATGCTTAGCATCGAACCTATTAACTAGGAATGACTAAAATAGGGGAGTTGCAGCAAGCCTAAGTGGATCGCACCCTAGTAGGGTATGTTATCACCTTTCTTGATGTCCTCGGAAAAACCTATTTATTATGAATCTGGTTGTGCATGGAAGGAGCGCTTGATAATAAGGATGGGAACACCTGGGGTGATAACATATCCGGTTTATCTAGGTCAGGGTAGGATGGTCTTGTGCAGTAGGGGATCTCGACGTGGTCCTTGATACATTGTTCTAGAGGTGTACTGTGGTGGGCGATACCCCATTGGCCTAATCATTCGTTGGAATCAATTCTCCAATACGAGCTTACAGTTTTGTTTGTAGAACCTAGTATGCTGGAATTTAATTAATGCAACAATTTTATCTATTTGAATAAGTATTTGTATTTAGACACTATTATAATAGCACAAGGTTTTCTACAAAATGTTTTGGTTATAGTAAGGTAAAAACTTGTGGTGTTTATGTGTGATGCGGTCTTACGAGATACCTTTATTTTCAAAGGATTTTGATAACTCTAATAATTCAAATTGAGTGTGGTTTCTCATGTTGGTTTTCCAGACTGACTCGGGTGTTTTTTTATTATAATGCTCAGGTCAGACCGAGTGTTACAGATTCAGCTTAACTGCTATGGAGCTCAGAAGACTAGCTGGAGGAGTTTCAGGCGTATTTCTGTACTTGACTTATACTCCGCCGTGTAAACACAAGTTATATAACCATCTAGTTTGACGTATTGATTGTTGAACTCTGGTGATTGTAATTATATAAACTATTATAGATTATTTTGTATTAAATCAGTTATTGTATATTTTATTTTATTTTTTGCTGTGATTGTGAGATTCTATGTTGTTCTTTCTATTTTTCTTCAATCTCTTTCTTCTTCTTACTCTAAAGATTCGTGTTTCCATCCAATTTGAGTTGATCTGGGGTGACATATAGTCGACTCAAAGGGGTACGGATCAATGGGCCGCTACAATTACTTAATCGAATTATAGTTGCTTTTAACCTAAAGATTGTTTTCACATTTCTCGACATGGAAAGAGATAATAGATTGAGGAGGGCGGTCATCACTAGTTATCAAAGATTTCATCAATTATTCCGATATGGGTGTTTCAAAGATTTAAAAGAAATTGAAAGGCCTTTAATTTTGTACAAAGAAGCGGGTTAACCAGTGAACAACACCTTTGTGCTTTGGATGTGGAGGGAAAAGGGAAATAACTCGTCTATCAACATCGCCGATTCCTTCATCCTCTAGAACCATGAATATTAAGAGTAAAAACATTTATTATGAAAGATTGTTGTGCCAAAATTTTTTTGTCATGTCATTATAAATTAATCATGCGTAGCTCTTGTATGAGATTGTATAGTATACGTATCTAGTAAATAGAATATATTTTTTCTTTTTGCGTATCTGACCTTGGCGGTGTATTGTTTTGAAATATTTCCTTTAGCTTACTGCCATGGTCTCCTTGGTTTCTGATATCTTTAGATTGACCATGAGTGATTGAATGTCAAATTTCATAAGCGGTGTACAAGGATTCACTATTCAATCATGCTTTGCCAAACATTTTAATTTGGATACGTGCTTTGTCCAGGACCATCGATGAGACCAAAGGCTTAATTTGACCATCACTCTTTGGATGCATACTTCAGCCAAGCCTTAAGACGGGACCGAAGGCTTTTCGACCATCTTCTTTGGATGGGTCCTTTAGCTAGGACCAATGGCAGGACCAAAGGCTTAATTTACCATTACTCTTTCGATGGGTGCTTTTGTCAGGCCCAAAGGCGAGAAGGAAGGCCTTTCGGTTATATCCTTTGGAAGGGTGCTTTAGTCAAGCCTGGTGATGGGACCAAAGGCTTAAGTAAACATCACTCTTTGGATGGATGCTTCGACCAGGCCCGAAGGCGAGATCAAAAGGTTTTCGACCATCTCCCTTGGATGTGTGCTTTGGCCAGACCCAACGATGGGACAAAAGGCATAATTATCCATCACTCTTTGGATGGGTGCTTGGACTAGGCTCGAAGGAGAGAATGATAGCTTTGTGACCATCTCCCTTGGATAAGTGCTTTGGCCAGGCCTAGTGGTGGGACCAAAGGCTTTTAGAAACTCCATTATTGCCTTTTTCCTGGTCTTTTGCTCTAATTTCTCAAAAGTTGAGGTTCTATAAACTCATGTAGTTCTCCTTCCCTTACATAATACTTGATGAACCCAGACAAATCTTGACAATCATTAGTGTGGTTCCCTTTAGCTTTACGGTAATGACAGAATGATGCTCCTTTATGTCTTTCCTCTAAATTTTGTATGGCTATCCTTCCCAAATTCAATTTTTGTTCTCTCTTACTTTATTGATCGATTAATAGATAAGGCAAAGGGTTCGCTCGTAGATCAATGGGAACTTATTGGGATCCAATTGTCATTGTGGAAATTAAAGTATGATACGCAAGATAAAGAAAAAGATAAAGACCATGAGTTCAACTCTCAACAAAAGCACCAAAATTGTTAGGTTAAAGGTTGGGTTAGGCTGTTAAGTCAAGACAAGTGTAAGTGAACTAAGGCTATAATTATAATTAAATCCATGATGGCATAATTTGACGTATCCATTGTGAAGTCTTTCGACATATATGGGATCCAATTAAAGCAAACAAAGCCCAAGTCAAACACCGATGAAGTGATGATACGAATTATATCAGATGTAAGGCCTTCATTACAAAATCCTCAATTATAGTTTGCCCTACTGGATGTGAATCCCCAATTCATAGGTTCCTTTACAAAGTTGGAAAGAATAATTAAAATTAAGGAGATCTTGAGGATCGCAATCCCTTTCTAGCTGGGGGTACATGTCTATTTATAAAATTTGTGACGTTAGATTCTTGACTTGTGGTGCTCCATTAGAAGTGGATGGTCATGATTAGTACATATGGAACATGATCAAACTGATAGGCGGCAACCTAAGTATATAGTATTGGTATCGGGTATGTAACGATCAAGTACCGATATGAGAAAATTTAAAATATCATGATAATCTCGGATATTTTAGATGATATATCAGACATGTGTAGAACATGTTATAAACCATATTATAATATTTTATAATTTTATAATGAAGTTATGTTTTTGAATATTTGGATTAATATTGCCAAATTACTATTAAAGAGAGATCGCATATAGTTTACAGATTACAATATGTTTACTGGGATATTCCATTAGACGTAAGTCATAGAATGAGCTTATAACAATCGAGAAATTCGTATAATGTGAATCTTTATTAGATTATTCATTTTTATTCTATATTCTTTTTTTAAGTCATCCAATCATCTGTGTTAGTTTTCAATTTTTTCTATATTTATAGTTCCTTCGTTTTCATTTTCACTTGATTTATTAGATAAGTAATGTTGATTTGACGTCGATTACAACTTCTAGCCTATTCTTTATAAAATTTTCAAATATATAATTTTTTTACTTTTCAAAGTTTTAGTACCTGGTGCATGATAATAGCTAATAAAACCAATTTTCATAACCTAAGCTACCAATTAGAAATGGTGAACCAAAATATAACTAAAAAGATAAGTAGCTCTTCAAAAATCCATTTTTAGTGGTAAAGTATGCACACATAATAAAAGAAATAAAATAATGGAATAAACAGAGTTTTCTTTATTAAAAGGCGAATGAAATTGACTAAAGAAATTATGGTTAAACGATTTTTTTAATGCATTATGATTTCTACGTATTGTCGTTCACTATATACTAAAAACAAATATTGAGAATGTAAAGATGTTTATTTGTAAATTTATTTTCTCCAAGACATAAAATAATGAACGGTATTCTTAAAAAATATTACAGATTTTAAAGAAAATATCAAAGCAATATACTGTTAATAATGTTTTAAGCGATATTTTAGCAAAAAATATTGGTTAAGGAGCGATATGAGATATATTGATGGTATATCAGCGATATCAGCCACTATTAGCTACATAGTGTGGCATAATGGTTTCTTAGTGGGATTTCGTTCATGATTTGATTGTTATAATATCTTGGAAATCTTCCATGATGGATTTAATTTGATACTTCAAAATCGCATATGACGGTTCCTTGGAACTCTTCACGATTGCTTTGACTTGCCATTTTGCAATTACACACGATAACATGTTGGAATCTCTCACAATTGCATGCGATGGCTTCAGAAAACTCCCTTATACAATAGCCTTGATTTATCACTTGGAGATTGCACACGATGGATGCATAGAACCCTCTATGTTAGCCTTGATTTATCACTTGAAGATAGTAAGCGGTGGCTTCATAATACTTTCCACGATAGCTTCATTTCATCATTTTAAGATAGCATGCAATATCTACCTTCAAACTTCTCATGACTAGCATGATCCATCATCTGAGTATTGCCCATGATAGTTCTTCTAATCATCTCAAAACAGCTTTGATCCATTATTCAAATAAAGCATACGATGCCTGCTAAACTTCCCATGATAGCTTTGTTGTTTCAACTCACGACCACTCAAAGAACTATATCACAAATTCTACAATAGCCTTGCAACGATTTCATAAGATATCCCACGTTGGCTCTAACTTTCCTCCACATGGTTCTATAAGATGGCAGTATGGAAAACTTCATGATGACATTGACGTTTTCATTAACATATCATAATGGATTCAGTTTTTTAGGTTCGTAAACATCTTGTGAAAGATTTTGTAAGCTACTTCACGAAAGCTTTAATATTAATATCATGAATGCCTTTGTAAATTATTTCATGATGAATTTGTACTTTGCAATTTTTCTTCCCCATTGTCCTATGATTGCTGGTATAACAATAACAATTAAGAGAATTTAATTAAAAGAAATTACTCATGGGAAATTTGATTAATTAAATATGCAACAAGTTAAATGATTAATTGAGTTAACCAAGGATGATTGTGTTAATTAAGTTCGAGTGTAAAGAGAATAAAATAGAACATTTTAATGAAGGGAATTTTATATTAAGGGAAAGGAATAAATAGGATTAAGCAAGTAGAGATTTTAGTCTAAGCCTAAATAATTAATTCCTATACCCTAACTTTATTATTCTCTTTTTTCACTATCATTTCAAAAAACAAAAGAGAGACACAAACCTAAGCCGCCATTTACAAAGAAGGGGAAGAAGGTAAACTAAGGTAAAATCAAGGCGTTCATTTCTAAACAAAAGAAAGGGATTTTCATCAAACTTCTAACTTATGTGAGTAAAACTACCCTATTCCATTTTTTTTACCTATTTAGGTTTAGATTTAAATTGTTTTTGTTACAGTAAGAGTGGTACTTTACCCAATCAGATCACCCATTTGATATCTTAGGGTTTGAACCCATGACCTCTAGAAACTATGTCTAGAGTGCCATACCACTAATCAGTTGAGCTAGTGATCCTTGATGGATTTGACTAGTTATTTTTCTAAATGATGCTAATAAAGTTTTGATGATAATAAAAATACATTTTAGATGTTAAATGCCATTGTTTTTTATGTTATTTGTTGAACGATGGTGTAAGGCCTTAATGGCAATCAATTATCCAAACATAATATTATCCGAGAATGATGGTATAAGGCCTGAGAGACAAAAAATGTATAAACACGAAATCATCCGAGTATGATGGTGTAAGGACCGAGTGGCAGCCAAATTTATTAACACGACATTATTCGAGAACCATGGTGTAAGTCCTAAATGGCAACCAAATATCTAAACACGACATTACCCAAGATGATGGTGTAAGGCATGAGTGGCAACCAAATATTTAAACTCTATAGTATTCAAGAGTGATGGTGTATAGCCTAATTGGCAACCAAATGTCAAAACACAACATTTGTTAGGAGCGATGATTTAATGCCCGAGAGGCAGCTCAGAAGAAATGACCATAAAACCTAGTTATGATGTGATATTAAGTGCAGCGCACACATATAGTTTAAATAGTGTTTTAAGATTATAATTCATGTTATGATATTCACTATATTTGGTATAATGAAATGGATGATGTTGAACTATCAGGGGAAAACCCATTCCATCGGGCGGTATGGTCTTACTAAGTTTTGTGTTTAAGGTATTGTGTTACTCATACCAGACTTTATATCCGACCTGAATTTTTATTAATACTTTCCCCATAGATTCGCGGGTACTCATTTGAGTATACCGAGCTCATTAGGTTAGCTAGGTTTTCTTGGATGTGAGTAAAAGCTCTTTAACAAAGTGAGGGGCTTATTAGATAATATAAGTTACTAATATAACTAGCTAAATATTCATGTTATCATCTTTAATGTTGGGCATGGCACTATTATCAATGCCCTAATGTAGGCATGAAATAGGAAATGAAAATTGTAAAGGAAGTTTTATATAATGGAACAATTTAGTTGTTCCATTTACTTAATCTTGTTGAAAAAAGGTGATCCCATCTTGCCATTTGAAAATAACTTTGGTGATGATTGTAGCATTATCGACATTCATTTTCGGGTCTTAAAATTGGGTGTATTAAAACTTGGTATCATGGCTTAAGTTAGCGGACAGTTAAGTAAAACATAATTAAGTATAGGTCTGGGTAGAAACTACATAGAAAAATATGAACATCTTAGGAAATGGAGCACGATACATATGATACTAGGCTCACGTAAATATTACATCACATGATACATAAACTCCTAACTGTTAATATATACAAGTATGAAATAAACTAAAACTATCAAAATAGTCTACTTCAACGCTAGCCCAAAATCCAATGGTCGACGGGTCCCCGTACTTGTAAAGTTTCGACCTGACCTGTGTATTAAAATAATAAATCTAAATAATTGGCGAGTTTTTAATATCATAACTCTATGACTTAAAATAATTAGCCATATAAAATATGCTGAACAAATAATTATAATAAGGCATATTAATTAAATTCACTATATCAATCCATAAATGATTTAAGTTAAAATGAGTAATTTCAAAATATGCCTAAAACCCAATATTTGAAAAGCCATATCAAATCAATAAATACAGATCTAAAAAATTTGACTTAACAATAACCAACTAAGTGATAAATAACATATGCCCAAAATAAATATTCAAATAAGGCATATCTATAAATCACCATTTCATAAATACATATCAAGTCTTAATAGAATATCATCTCAAAATATAGTGATAACCAATTCCAAATTCCTCAAAGACATAAAGGTAAAGAATATCCATACTAAAAATTTCGAAAGAAATAATCATCAATAATGAAATAATAATGGTAGTCATCTATCAGTTTAATACAACGACATGAAATTTGCGAAAGAGACGCGCTACGTAGGAAGGAAGCCTTCTGAAAGATATTGCAGATTAGGGACACCACTCAAAGAAAAGAGCAACCGTGTACCTAATCTGTCCTTTGCAAATTTACCTTCTAAAAGAGGCAAACATTGTCTAACTATATAAAATAAAATAAACTAATAGGTTGTAGTATTTATAGACTACGATGCATGTGAAAATCTACCTTCCAAAAGAGGTAGCCGTATTTACACCATAGCAGATCTTTCGAAGGAGATATGCCTATCCAAATCTAAAAATTTATCGATTCTCAGATTGAAAAAAAGAGTTATCTTCTCTCAAGGTTCTATCGGTCTGAAATCCGAACACTCTAAGATAATACAACTCTAAGTGTAAATTACTGTCGCTCCAATAATTACAAGAATTCAGCTAACTGCCCATACCAGAAAGTAAATTCAAGTATTTACTAAAGGCTAGTAATTCCCACTCAAACTCTATTTAACAAATTATAATAATAATCGAAAGAATTGTACAAAGTGTCCCATACCACCCGACAATTCAATTATTTATGAAAATTCATCGTTTCAGAGAAAATCATGGAATTCATCAAAAATCCAATTCAAACTTGCATAAAAATAGCCAAAAGTGAAATACAATAAAAGCCAACAATAGTTTATAGGTTGACAGCAATTTAATACAATTTTATCATACAGAAATGATTTCAAAAATGTTTTATCTATAATTCACGTTTAAACCTGTCATCTTTGTTAATCCACAATAGATAAATTAAAAGAGTTCTAAATTAGTTTTTTTATATATACCGAGATATAATTTTACCAAAATCACTTTTAAAATCCAATAACTCTTATATATATAAATAAAAGAATTACAAAGTTTTAAGTCTTAAAATTATTTCCTTTATTTGGTCTTTGAATCAAAACAATATTTACATAATTGATAATTCACTTTATTTCAAATATATATATATATTACTTCATAAACAGTTTAAACCATAAAATATTTGTACCTTAAAATCTTCGTTAAATTTATTTTAAACAAAGCCCTACTTTTCATAATTGATAACCTACTTTATTTTGGAAAATATATTTAAATACACACACACACACACACACACACATACACGTAAAATAAGGATATAAATTTTCAAAGGCTTTCAAACTCTTTCTAAAATTATTTAACTAGCTTTTATAGCTTTAATTATTTAAAACTGAATTTATTACTTTCATAACAAATTTCTAAGATAATACCATATCTTATTATTTGCCTTTAAAGCATTTTCAAAATAACATACTAATAGATAATAATTTTAAAAAGATTTTTTAAATAAATATTACTTATCTTTAAATGTTTTAATTGGAAATTTTTTTGATAAGCAATAAGTTAAGAAGATAATATAATTTAACTATATATTTTATAAACTTGTAACAACCCGCATACTTTACGATTATATATTTAAACGTTTTATTTAAATATAGCATCGTTAGTCGAATTAGAGTCTGAAATGCTACTTTTTGTAAACAGTCGAATTAGGACTCGAGATTACTTTCATTGTGTCCAAAACGGCGTTTGCGACCTTTTTGAGTATAAACATTGGTATGTTTGGTGTTGATTAGGATTTTGGTATTTTGTTTCTCTTATTTGTCACTTTAAAATACAAAAGCTTCTACACTGGTAGTAAATACTTAAATTCTTTTACAAAAATAATTTCAACATTACTTTTAATACAAAGCTCGTATTTAAAACCATTTTTCAATCTATTAGTATATACAAACCTTTGCCTCATTCGTATGAGAAATCTAATTAAACGACTTAACAAAACAAGTGGTATGAAACGCTAGCGTTTTCTTTGTTGGTTAATTCTTGGACTTGTTCGATTGAAATCTTATGACAATTTTCGAGTGGAAATCTACTATTTGTTCGTACATATTTAAGTTAAGCCAGTGTTTATGGGACATGAAGCTAAACTCATTTATTTACCAGCTTAGTGTACTTTACACATCTTACTGATTAATAGTGATCATTTTGAGTTTTAGACTAGCGACATGCGATGTCTCATAGTCCACAAATGGGGACTATACCCTGTTTGGAGGAGCTTCGGCTCATAGTCCCCAAAGGGGGACTATACCCTATTTGGAGGAGCTTCAGCTCATAGTTTGCAAAGGGGGACTATACGCTATTTGGAGGAGCTTCGACTCATAGTCCGCAAAGGGGGATTATACCTATTTTTTGGAGGAGCCCCGGCTCATTTTATGGGATAGCGACCCATTTATGGTACACGTATTGTTTAGTTTTCATGCTCCTGTTTGTGATAGGCCTCCTCCTTTTTGTGTTTTCTGGACTTTCTATCATGGATTCCTGGAATATATGTTTCACCATCTATTGCGATTTGCATTGATATGTTTTGTCAATATTTGAGGTTTCGGAATAAGCTAAAGAATATGACATTCTTTTTGGTGTTTTGAGAAGATTTGAGATATATTATAATTTTCATTGTTATCATATATTTCTATTACATCTCTTATCCTATCTAATTTTATATGATATTTATAGCTTAACTGATGCGTTTATTATTTTTCTTCTTAAATAATACTAGGGTCAGACCGAGGTGTTTCAGGTGCTTCCATTTAACTTCTTATCAGGGACCGTCATCTGACTTTTGGCTAACTACTTTAGCTTAGTAGTTTTTGTTTTTTATGCATTCGAGAGATGGACTCCTTGATGTATACATATTCTTTTGTCTAGCACTTGTACCTATTCTTTTTTGATGTAGTGGATCTTGTATGACCACTACTTTGATGTACACTTCTATGTGTTATATTCATAACTGTTTCTGCCTTAGTGATATGAATATCTGTGACTGATTTCTGTTATGCTTATTTTATATATGTTTTCAAAGATCATATGGCCACTGTGTAGTAGTTCTAAGTTTGTAATTGATGTGTCAGATATCCTCTTGAATCAAAATGCATGTAATACTATCTGACATATCGGTACTCACATAAAGCAATTACACAGATGGTCGCTCTTTAATAGCCTTACTCTTCGTGCTAGTCGACAACATTACTCTGTAATGCTCATGGCTAGTGTGAGTATAGAGCTAGGGCATCACAAAACTAATTTTCAATAAGGATCAAAATGGATAAAATCTCATTTTTGAAATTCATTAAAAGCATTTAAATAATTTAAACAAATAATCCAATGAAAATTCAACATCTTGAGCAAACATCGCTCTATAAAATATAATTCTATAATACAGAATTGTTTATAAATCCAAGTTACTTTCTGACAAACTATGATTATACAACAATGTATGTATTTTCGACCGTCAACTAAACTTAAAAGGAATAACATAAATTTTAACATGTAATCTTATTTTAACCATTTAATTCATTTTTAACTATTGGTTCGAATCCAATATTTCAAACATTCTATTCAACTCATTCAAGCATCAACCAATTAAACGTACATTATTAAATTTTTATTCTAATTCAATCATTAAATCATGATTAAAATTTTCACAATTCATAATTAAACTAATTCAATAATTTGAATTCAAAATTTATCAACCAAATAACCATATCATGACTTATATAATGATAGTCATTTATTTAGATACGGAATATGAGTAAAAATAAATCATCAAAACTTCAAGCTATCCCTGAACCTTCCAAACGAACGTTCTCAGCCCGAGTACATTGCCACCGCCACTCGCCCAATCATTGTTAACACCTAATATCATCAGCCCAGCCATCGTTGCCTTATTGCTAATCCATTCACTCCCTCAACCACCTTGCATGACATTAATCACGCCCCACTTCCGCTGCATCGTCGAGTTTCAAGTGTCTCCTTGCAAGAAATGCTTACGGCCAACATCGGCTAAGCACCTCCATGTGTGAAGCTCGCATACAGAATTCCCCAAGTCGACAGCCCCGGTATAGCGCCCAATTTGGAAGTCTTCCCTCGAAGAAATCGTGACCTCGCCTTCCCCTACTCCACTCACGTCCAACCCGCTGTCGCTAGGTCGCGATCGCTCATCTCGCTGCCACGCTCTCTTGTCCGCCTCTCTTTGTTCGTGACATTCAATATCGCGATTTTCGAATCGATTTAAATTTTTGGATCTAGGGTACAAAGGGAAGTTGATTCTTTTGAATGGAGATGAATTTGGTTATCTTTGATGATGGATTAATGGGGACGAGTTTTAATTTCTTAATTGGTTCTGGCTTATTTAGGAGCCTTGACCAATTTTTATTTTCTTACCTTGTGCATATCTCAAGTATTATTTGTAAATAATTCTCAGTCTAGTCTAATTTAACTCATTATATTGGTACAGAATAAATTTATTTCTCACTATTTAAATAGTATAATAATTAATCACACATTTGAAAATATTTTATATTAATCAAAACCGTTTATTCAATTTTAAATATATATATATTATTTGTAAAAAGAATTTATTACACGATTCAACTTATTAATTAAAATATTTTATTGAATAGAGTTCAATTGAATCATAATTAAATTCCAAAAATTAATAAAAATCGAATTCAAACACTTCTATTTTAATTAAATTTATATAATATTATGGTTTCGAAAATAAGGAGTTTACAGACCTTCTCTCTTATAAAAAAAATTGCGTCTTTGCAATTTCTTATAGGAAGACGTCAACAACACATGCAAACATTAACTCTCTTCGAATTTACCATTAAGTTGAAAATTGATCAAAACTTAAGCAATTAACATTAAAATCAAACTTATTGTATTCTATAAATTTAAATAGATTCATTTATTAATTTCCTTTTCTTCGCATATACGAAAACTTATTAAAAAAACCTTTTAGTGCTAAAAGTTTTGGAAAATTTCGGCAGAGTCACCGTTGTACGGAGAGCCGTTTGGAATTTCACAATTATAATATATATGATATACATTGATCACACGATCGAAAACACAATATATAACAATATTTTTATCATTGCTGTATTTAATCCAAAAGCGTACATTTTATTTTAGCATTTAAAGCAAAGTAATTAAATTTTAAAGTGGCTAAAGCAAGCAATCGCCACCACTTAGTCCAAATATGGTTTGAGAGTACCTAATCTCAACTTAAGTTTGAGTATCAATTACAAAAAGAGATATACAAAATGTATGCATTCTTTTGAATGTAGAAACAACACTACTTAAACATTAGTTGCATATAAGAAGATAATAAGAAAGCGTAACTTTAAAATATACATATGTCAACTTGTAGTTTCAAACTAGGCCACTTCAAGATAAGGTTTTACTGGTCAAAATCTCATAATTAGGCAAATGTATTAAGAAGTAGAGTTGTTGCATAATTAATTTGCTTTCCAAAACACTTTTCGACTTATGAAAATATAAAGTTTATCAATAGTTATGGGTGGTTTTCATAGTAACACAATTTTGGAATTAATTATCGTGTGCAGGTCCACCACTTAAAAGCTCTATATTCATCTAGAAAATGACAGATTACTTATCTTCAAAAACGAAAGTTGTAAATTGGGTTTATAGCTTTGCAGAATGTTCGAAATTGTTGAAATCGGATTAACCGTTTGGAAGTTAGGACCAAATGAACATGAATTAAATTTCAACATTTATAAACTCAGACCTGATTTTAAAATCCACTTTCAAACATGTTTAATAGTGATTAAAAATCAAATTCTTAAAAGTGATGAACATGAAAGTTGTTCCTTATTAAAACGTCTTTAATTGAAAGAAGATCCATCGAAATTGGATAGAGTAGTCAAAAGTTATGTTCAATTTGATAAGAATTTTTGTTGTGATATAGGAATGAAAGCCTCAAATGTATTAAAAGGGTAATTGTATATGGCATCACCAGTTACCTATGGACTAAACCCTGGTTGAATAACAAATCCTTGGTTGAAATTCCAGGCTGGGACTGTTGGGATCGCTCCTTAATTGGAGATTTTCTAGAAAATTCTAGATCTTTCTAGAGAAGTATAGAATTTTCTAGAATGTTTTGGATAACTCTCTAGAAGCTTGTGGAAGAGTGTGGAACCCTCTGGAATATTATGGATATGTATGGAACCTTCCAGAACCTTACGGAAGAGTATGGAAGGATGTAGAAGGGAATGAAAGAGTGTAGAGATTCCTAGAGAGTGTGAAGCATTCTAGAAGAATCAATCTCCATCCCTGGATACAAGTAATCTCCATCATTCATTGTAGAGATTGAATAGTATAAACAGGGGTATGAGCCTTCATCTTTAACCATCAATCAATCAAAAAAAATCCAAGAATTATAAAAGAGAGCCTCTTTGAGAGAAAAAGAGAGATAGCTTGGGAAGTCTCTATCCTCAAGCTTAAGTGACCACCGAGTGTGAGTTGCTTTTCCAATCATATTCTTGTAATCCTACTATTCTTTGGTATAGTGGAAGAATTTCCATATTGGAGAATTATAAACTCTTGTGCTCCCATTACTACTTTCAATCTTAAAGTGTCTATCTTAGCTTCACGAAGCGGGAAAGCCCGAGATTTCTAACAGTGGTATTAGAGCCAGGTTCATCCGTAGCCATAATCAAGCTCGTGCAAGTTCAAGATGGAGGATAATGTCACTCATGATGGAGACATGTTCAAGATCACAGCCAACAACTACTCCTATTGGAAGCCGATGATGAAGGACCACTTGTATTGCAAGGATTTGCATGAGCCCATCATCTACAAGACAAGGTAGAAGGAAAGAGTGATGCTCGGTGGGAACCATTGAACCGAAAGGCTGTTGCTATGATCCGTAAGTACATTGACAAAACTCTCTTCGAGCATGTTTCTACTTATACAAATTCTTATGAATTATAGACAAACTTGAGTCAATGATTCAGAAGAAAACACATCGTAACAAGGCTAATTTAGTTCGATGGTTGGTGAAGTTGGAGTATAAGGATGGTAATAGTATGATTGAGCACTTGAATAATTTCATGGGGCTCGTAAATCAACTAACAAAAATTGATATGAAGATTGATGATGGGTTACAACCCCTTCTACTCACTAGTTCCTTATCGGAAAGCTGGGACACACTCATAGTTACACTTAGTAACTTAGGTCCGGAAGAAAAGCTAACCATGGATACCATTAGTGACAGTCTTTTTGTGAAGAAGCAAGAGGAATGAAACGAGGCATGTCTATCCATCCCGAAGAAAATGTTGTTGAGAATCAGCATAGGAATGAAACTCATGGACGTAGTAAGAGCCGAGATCTGCATTAATCTCAAGGTAGATCTATTTGCACAAAAAATGGGCAAACACCTCTAAGTCGTATGATTTTGTTGATTATATGTTGTTCTTAATGATTTGGGTGATTTATGCAAATATATAAAATAGATGGACTAAACTGTAAAAGACACACAGATTTATAGTGGTTCAGCCAGAATGTGCCTACGTCCACTTTATATGTTATTCTCCTTTTCGGTTCAGATTACAAGTACAAAGCTTTGATTACAAGTATCTGAAAGTTGTTTGAAAGTTCTATCCGTGCTTGAGCTCTTAAACTTGTCTGCCATTGTTGTACCCCTACCCCTCTATTTATAAAGTGAGGCTAGGGGTAGGGGTCTTGGATGTATATAGCTGCTGGTGGGCCTGGGCTGATGTAATCTGGCCTGGCAGTGTTGGTTCGGTAATACCTTCCTCATGTTGGTTCGGTAGTGGTAGTATGCCTCTGGTTCGGTAGTGAATGGAAGGTGTGTTGGTCCGGTGGTGAGAGCGTAGCTTGGTCTGGTGGTGGGTGGTTCGGCAAGGCCTTGGTTCGGTGGAGAGTTGGTGTGGACTTGGTCCGGTTGTAGAGGGTTGAGGTTGGTTCGGCTGGGTAATGGAAGTAGGTTGGTTCGGTAGCAGGTGGTTTGGTAGTGAGTGGTATGGGGACTTGGTTCGGTGGCGAGAGGCATTGGACCGGTGGTAGGTGGTCCGGTGGTGAGTGGTTCGGTGGTAGGAGCATGGTTGAAACACACCCAACAAGATCCAAGTCACGCTCGAAGATTACATGCTATTACTGTGGAAGGATGGGTCACAAGAAAATGGAATGTCGATCCTTCAAGATAGACCAAAAGGCCAGTAATGTTAAGCCAAACCAAATAAGCCCAACGAAGAAGCAAGAAGAGGGGATTAATACTACCATACTATTAAAAGAAGATCTGTTATATCCCGTTGGTGAAGGTAACATTCTAAACATTGCTTACGGTGAGAGTTCTTGGATTGTTGATTCTGGTGCTTCCTTCCATGTTACTCCACATAAAAGCCTCTTCTCATCCTACCAAAGCGGTGACTTTGGTACGGCGCAAATGGGAAATCAAGATAGGGGCAAGATTGTTGGGATAGGAGACATCATTCTGACAACGAGCACCGAGTGCAAGCTTGATTTGAAAGATGTGAGGCATGTCCAGGCCATGCACATCAATCTTATCTCCATCGAAAAGCTAGACGATGATCTGATGAATTATTTTGGTGAAGGAAAGTGGAAGCTCACCAAAGGAAGTTTAATAATGGCTCGAGGAAAGAAGGAAGGATCATTGTACATAATGAAAGCTAAGCT
Organism: Allium cepa; assembly: GCA_030765085.1. Classification (NCBI taxonomy): domain Eukaryota; kingdom Viridiplantae; phylum Streptophyta; class Magnoliopsida; order Asparagales; family Amaryllidaceae; genus Allium; species Allium cepa. The sequence continues at coordinate 117,092,381 of CM060930.1, read as the reverse complement.
CTGCAAAGGAGAGGAAAACATCACCACTGATGATATGGACACATGGCATAAACGAATTGGGCACATCAGTGAGAAGGTTCTTCACATACTCGCTCGGTAATAACTCCTCCCTGATGCGAAAGGTAAACCACTTGATCCTTGTGCTTATTTTTTAGCTGGAAAACAACACAGAGTTGCTTTCCAAAGATCTTCTCAGCCCACAAGAACAAAGAACATTCTAGACCTCGTGCATACTTCCGTGTGTTCGATGTCTGAGAGATACATTGGTGATGCTTTACATTTTATCACCTTCATTGATGATCATTCCGGGAAAGTGTGGTTACACCGGTTAAAATCAAAGGATCAAGTGCTTGATGCCTTTAAAGAATTCCATGCTCTAGTGGAGTGTAAGAATGGGCGGAAGATCAAGTGTGTACGATCAGATAATAGAGGTGAATATAGAGGTCCTTTTGAAGCCTATTGCAAGAAATATAGCATTAGGCTTGAGAAGACTCCACACAAGATAGCACAATTGAATGGGCTAGCTGAGAGAATGAACCGTACCATTGAAGAAAGAGTTCGTTGTGTGTTCTCTCATGCTAAGTTACCCAAATCATTTTGTGGAGAAGCTATAATGACCATGGTTGACTATGTTAACCTCACACTATCAGTTCCTTTGGATGGGGCCATCCCGGAGGAAGTTTGGACAGGCAAGAGGGCTTCTACAATCACCTCAAGGTGTTCGGGTGTAGGGTATTTGCTCACATCCCTAAAGACGACAGAGCTAAGCTTGATGCAAAGACAAAGGAGTGTATCTACCTTCGTTGACCCAAGGATGATTTTGGGTACCAGCTTTGGGATCCAACTAACAAGAAGACCGTTCTCAGTAGAGACGTTGTATTCTTCGAAGATCAAACAATTGAAGATATCAAGAATTTAGAGAGGCCAAGATCGAGAAGCAGTAAGAACACCGAACCTACTCTAGTTCGATATGAAGATAATAACACACAAGAAAGTAGTGATGCTGAAGATCATGAAATTCATGATGAACTTTAGTCTCAATCTACTGATCGGTCTTTTATGTGTTGAATTGCGAATGAGATTCCAGGCTGCATGTACTTGTTTGTTTATATTTCCATACTCCCTGTTCTAACAATATGTTTTTTCGATGTTGCAGATAAATGTCCCATAAAGTGGAAACTCGATCAGATAAGAGGAAATCTACGGACAGAAGAGAGTCCCCCGTTGTGCCCCCAGCCCAGCCAGGACCGGGACGACGGGGACCCACCCCGAGATCACTAGTGTATGGATATGGCCCTCAGGAGCTCTTGAACACTCCTCCTGACTGCTTTCCTAGCTCCCTCAAAGAGGAGCATCTTGATGTTGTATCTCGTTCTTTCGGGATTGATAGAGCACACATGGTGCTACCAGGGAATGGAGTTATGCCGTATGACCCTCCTGAAGGATATTTTGCTTACAGAAGGTACCATTGTATGTGTGGGGCCTTTCCCCCGATCAATGCTTGGATAGTCAGCTTCATCACCTACCTAAAAGGTGGCCCCTTTCCAGCTTCAGCCCAACTCTTACGCTATCCGGGTAAGCCTGTTCATCAGTTTTCAGAGAAAATACGGGCGCCCCCCTTCCAACCGGGAGATTCGATATTTGTACAACTTGAGAGGCTACAAGAAGGGGTCTCCATACATCAGCTTGGATTCGGCCGTGTCCTTTAAGCCGGTCCTGGACTTATATTCGAAGTTCAGCATGTTCAAGAAAGAATGGTTTTTTGTCAAGGATGACTCTGTTTCTATCCGTCGCTTCACCTCCGGCTGTAAGTTGAAGCTTATTTATAACTTCCGTTCTGATTGCAATGCTTCTTCTTATGTGTTTTTATTTCTTGCTAGCGACAGGTGGCTTTGCGGTCGTGGAGAACGATCACCTGGTTCAGATGGCTGCGGAGATAGAAGCCATTTCGGAAAGGGAGAGGTCAACTTCTTACCTGATCAGGAATGCTAATCTTCTGCAGCACAACTTGATTCTACCACGTCAGTCTGTGGTCAAGCAGAGAGACACAGCTGAGGAGAGAGCTGTCAAATCCAAAGGACGGGCCACGTCGGAGAGCAGCAAGAGGAAACCTTTCTCGATACCTCCAGTCGTCGGAGGGAAGAAGCTCAAGAAATCCGATGGACCCTCCCCTAGCACATGTCCAGACGTTCCAAAGGAGGAAAATGTAGAGGTGGAAAGAGGCGAGGAGGAGAGCGGAGGTGATGGAGAAGGTGATGGTGGTGATGGTGGCGAAGGACCGAGCGGTGATGGCACCGGGGCTTTGTCTTCTGGGTAAGTAGGGGAGATCCAAGAGTGGACAGATGATGCTTTCGCCAGGCTTTTAAGGTGTTGGAGGAAGGATCGGCCTTGGTGGAGAAGCCAAAGAAAATTGATAAGGCCGGGACTAGTGCGGGTCCATTTTCTGAGAGCATTTCAGCTAGGCCAACTCCGACGATTCAAGGTGAATTTTTGACTCCTCTTTTAACTTCACATGTTTCTTGGATTATAGTCCCATGCATGCTTGTAACACTTGGTTTTTATTTCAGGAATGGGTAAGGTGGCCAAGACATCAGACATTCGGCACCGCCTCGAACAATTCAAACTCCTCAAAGCTTCCGCTAAACCAAAGCCTCCGACCAATCGTTCCGGGGACGTAGTCGGCTACCGTCCTCTTCTCGGAGTTATTAAAGAGGATATTCAAAAGAAGAGGAGGAGGCGCTCCTTATTCGAACCTTCACCTGGACCTCAGCCCCCAACCCAGCCTATTCATGATATCACGGGGGAGGATACTGAGTTCATACCCTCTCAGCATCCATCAGAGAATCCTACTGTTACTCATATTGATCGTCTCGGCTTGGCTCGTAATCCATTTGCGGGTCATCCAGATCTGGATCCGGGTTCTCATGATATTTCCTTTGACGAGGTTACTGGTGAGCACCTTCTCCCTCGCAATCCTATGGTAAGGGTGCTTGATGAGGCCAAGTCCCTGGACCTTGATTTGCTTACTACTCGGATTGTAACTATGGGGGATGAAGCCAAGGAAAATATCGATCGGGTTGCTGAGGAGACTAGGAAGTTGATGGGGCATCACGCCCAACTGGTCAAGGCCGGGGAGGAAATTGGGAGTGCCAACATAAGATTGCGACTAGTGGTTGCCGACCAGGCCAAGCAACTCGCCGATCAGGCCATCCAGATCTCCCAGCACGAGGCTGCTTCCAGACGGCTAAAGAAGACTATGGAAGAGGCTAGCAGAGCCGAGTTGCAGAAAATGGAGGCCATCTGCAAGGAGATGATCGATATGGCCATTGCAACGGTGGATGAGGTTCGGAAAGCGGATCTCGAGCGGGTAGAGGAGTTATCTGGGAAGCTTGAAGCCGTGGAGCTTGCTCATGCCAAGCCGAAGGAGGAGATAGAGGCGATGAGGAAATCCCTTCAGGCTGACCGCTCGCGATACCGATCGGAGAGGGATGCTGCCGTTGCAAAGCTATTAGCTTCTGAGGTCCGAATGAGGGAGTTTGAAGAAAATGAGGGGATGATGGATGAGATGCTCCAGGATATGTATTTCCGTACTTGGAAGCAGGGAAACTTATCCTGGATGGATGATTATCCCCGGATCATGGCTAGGATTTATCTCCGGGCTCTGGAGAAGGCCAAGGCTGATGCGGATAAGGAGGGTGGCCACACTTTATGTTGAGGCTTATAATCGGTTCACGGTTGCCGACGAGCCGAACGCCATAATGAGCTGCCTCGGCTATAGTCGGCCTGCTCGGTGGCTTATAATCGGCTCATTAAAGTTGGCTTTGAGGGCCGTCGCGAGCAATGAGTTAACTCGTAGCAGAGGGATGCTGGAGCAAAAGTGTCTCATTGGCGAGGGCATAGATTCGTATAGTACCTGTTAGGTCTTGTCCAGGTGAGGTTGTGCCGTGAGGTGTCCAGAATGAAAATGCCGTTATACGGGATTTTGTTCAACATAAAAGGATAAAGCTTAACAAGCAGCCGATATATAAAGGAACAAGTTAAGAAGAGGCAAGATTTTTAAAGTGGTTCGACATGAAAATGCCTACGTCCACTGATTCTCTTTGTTAATTCACTTCATATGGGCAGTACAAGTTAAGAAAAGTATCGGCGAAGGTGTTGGATGTTCCATGCCCTCTGGAACACCTCTCCGTCCACTGTTGACAAAATATAAGCTCCATTGTGGAGATCTTTATGAATTACATACGGTCCGTCCCAGATGGGATCTAGCGCTCCGGGGCGTGGGAAGATTTGCTTGAGGACAAGATCTCCTTCTTGTAAGCTGCGATGCTTGACTTTGGAGTTGTATTGTGCTGCCACTTTTTGCTTGTGAGCTGCTGCTTTGAGTGCTGCATCATTTCTTCTTTCTTCGATTAGATCCAAAGACATGTGGAGGAGTTCTTTGTTCTCTTCTGGGTTGTAGTGGATCCTACGGTGGGATGACACTACAGTTTCAACTGGGAGCATGGACTCCGATCCGTATGCCAAAGAGAATGGAGTATGCCCTGTTGATGTTCTGAAAGACGTGCTGTAGGCCCAAAGTGCCATAGGAAGTTCATCCACCCAAGCGCCTTTTGACTTTTCAAGCTTCTTCTTGATTAGAGTTTTAAGAATTTTGTTGACAGCTTCGACTTGTCCATTTGCCTGGGGATAAGCCACAGATGAGAAGCTTTTGTGAATTCCGTGCTCTTGGCACCAGTCGGCGAACTCCTCGCTGTCAAACTGAAGTCCATTGTCCGATATGATTTTGAGTGAAATCCCGTACATGCATAGAACATTTTTAATCAAGAAGTTAATAACTTTTGCCGAAGATATTTTATTTAGAGGTTCCGCTTCCACCCATTTGGTGAAATAGTCGATTGCCACTATAGCATATTTGGCTCCGCCTCGGCCCATCGGCAGTTCGCCAATCAAGTCAATTCCCCACACTGCAAATGGCCAGGGGCTGGTCATTTGAGTAATCTCATTTGTTGGTAGTCGAGAAATCTTAGCAAATTTCTGACATCTGTCACATCTTTCGACGAAGTCTAAGGCGTATTTGTTTAAAGTGGGCCAGTAATATCCATATCGGAGCGTCTTCTTTGCCAGAGCCTGTCCACCAGTGTGATCTCCGCAACTTCCTTGATGGATGTTGGATAAGATTTCCTTGGCTTCCCTTCTAGCGACACACCTTAATAAGGGGTTAGAGAAGCCGCGCCGATAGAGGATGCCTTCTTGTATTGTGTAGCGGGAAGCTTTCCTCAAGATTTTCTTAACTTCGTTACGCCCGTCGGGCAGTGTGCCATCTTGTAAGTATTTCCGGATAGGAGTCATCCAAGTTTCTTCTTCGATTGCAGCTATCAGATCTTCTTGCTCGAAACTTGGGGCTAATTGTTTCAAGATGGTTACTGTTCCGGAAATGGTGCTGTTCTTCATGCTAGCTTGCTTTGCTAGTTCGTCGGCCTCTTGATTCTCTTCTCGAGGAATGTGTTTGATTAAATAGTGATCCAATTGATTGAGCGACAGCTTGGTCTTCTTTAGATATGCTGTGAGTCGTTCTCCTCGAGTCTGAAACTCTCCTAGTACTTGGTTTACGATAAGTTGAGAATCACTATAAAGGCATAAAGAACTGACTCCAATTTCTAAGGCAAGTTCTAATCCTGCTATTATTGCTTCATATTCTGCATCGTTGTTGGTGGCAGCGAATTCCAACCTTAGGGAATAGTGCAGCTTCCTTCCCCTGGGGGTGATTATCACAATACCTGCCCCCTAGCCTTGTTCATTTGATGCTCCATCTACAAAGAGATTCCACTTGATAGCTTCTGCTATTTCAGATGGCTCCTTACCTTCGTCGAAGTGAATTCGGCAATGAAGTCGGCCATGGATTGTCCCTTGATGGCGGTGCGAGGATGGTAGGTGATATCATATTGACTTAGCTCAATGCACCATTTAAGCAATCGCTCGGAGGTGTCGGGACGATGGAGTATCTGCCTTAGTGGTTGATCGGTTAGAACTCTGATGGAATGGGATTGGAAATAGTGTCGCAATTTCCGTGATGTGATCATTAACTATATGCTAACTTCTCAAGTTTAGGATATCTGGCTTCTGCCCCCGTGAACCTCTTGCTTACAAAGTACACTGGCCGCTGCGCGCGGTTGTCTTCTCTTACCAAAGCGGTGCTTAGAGCATGAGATGACACAGCAAGGTATAGGTATAGCTCTTTGCCTTCATTTGGAGTTGAGAGTATTGGTGGTCTCTGGAGGTGTTTGATTAGGTTGTGGAAGGCTGTTACGCATTCATCAGTCCATTCGAACTTTCCTTTGTCTTTCTTTATAGCTTCGAAGAAGGGGACACACTTGTCAGTTGCTTTAGAGATGAATCTGCTCAGGGCGGCCACTTTCCCATTTAGCCTTTGCATTTCTCTTCGAGTGGAAGGTATCCTGATTTCTTTCAGAGCACGGACTTGTTCAGGGTTCGCTTCAATCCCCCTGGCATGGACGATGAATCCTAAGAACTTTCCCGATGATACTCCGAAGGGGCACTTTAGAGGATTCGGCTTCATTCCATATCGACGAAGTACTTGAAACATCTCGTCCAGGTGGCTTACGTGATCGTTGGCTTTTCTTGACTTTACTAGCATGTCGTCCACATAAACTTCCATGGTTCGTCCTATTAGTTCCGCAAACATCTTGTTGACGAGGCGCTGATAAGTAGCTCCGGCGTTTTTAAGTCCAAAAGGCATTACTCTATAGCAGTACAATCGCCGGTCAGTGATGAAACTAGTGTGGTCTTGATCGGGGGCGTGCATAGGAATTTGGTTACATCCTGAGTATGCGTCCATAAAAGATAAGAGTTCGTGCCCGGCTGTGCTGTCTACAAGCTGATCGATTCGGGGGAGCGGTAAGCAATCCTTCGGGAAAGCGTCATTTAAGTTGGAGAAGTCAATACACGTTCGCCACTTCCCATTAGCTTTCTTTACTAGTACCGGGTTGGCGATCCACTCTGGGTAAATGGCTTCTCGGTTGAAGTTATTGGCAAGTAGGTTCTTTACTTCTTCATCGACGGCTGCTGATCGTTCTTCACCCATGCTTCTCTTTTTCTGTTTTACCGGCACCTTGGTAGGATCGATGTTCAGCACGTGGCATGCTACATCTGGGGAGATTCCAGTCATGTCAGCGTGCGTCCACGCAAATATATCCAAGTTGTGGCGGAGAAAATCAATGAGTTGATTCTTCAATTCTGCCTTTAGCTGAGATCCGATTTTCAATAGTCTACTCGAGTTGTGGTTGTCTACAGATACAAATTCCATAGCCTCTACAGGCTCGGCGGTAGCCTCCTCCTCCCCGTTCCTGGGGTCTAATTCGTTGAAAGGATCACTGGTATACCGAAGAGGAGGGGCTTTCTTTAGTTGCTATGCTTCTAAGTTTTTTGTGCAGTGAGTAGTCTCTGCATTCTTTCTTTTATCCTTTCTGCGGTTATTGCGAAGTTCAGTTACATAGCAGTCTCGAGCAGCGTCTTGATCTCCCTCTACCTCCCCTATTCCATTGTCTGTTGGAAATTTCATCTTCAGGCACCATGGGGCTAAGACAATTTGAAAGTCAGACAAGGCTGGTCTTCCTAAAAAGGCGTTGTAGGCCGAGTGGTTTTCCATCAGCACAAATGTTTGTTTCCACACAACGGAGTAGCGATGACTTCCTATTTCGACAAAGAGGTCCAGCTGCCCGAGGGGCATCTTCGCATCCCCCGTGAAACCGTGCAGTGGTTTGTTATACGGAGACACATCTTTTATTGACAGCTTCATTTTGTCGAAAGCATGCTTAAATAGGATATTTACCGAGCTGCCGGTGTCTACTAGAATTTAGAAAACTTTGGCTGGACCGAACCAGGCAGAGATGACCATAGGATCCATGTGAGGGTACTGCCTTCCCTCTAGATCACGCCTACTGAATGTGATGTCATCATTCTCTCTTCATTTCAGGTGGCGTTCTTCCATAACAGAATTAACGTAGCCTTCATCGTTTCTAAGTGACTTACCGTATCTTTCCATCTCTGCCCAGCTTCTGTCGGCGATGTGTGGTCCTCCTGATATGGTATGGACCACTATCTTCTCTTGACAAGAGCCGTTGGTGTTGCGATTTCCTCCGCCTACTTCTGGGAGGGGTAGCCCTGGTTCCTCATTGGTAGGAGTAAAAGTCCTGTTCTGACCTTTCACATAGCGCACCAGCCTCTTCCTTCTGATGTGTTCTTTAATTAAGTCCCGGAGGTAATGGCATTCATTTGTGTCATGCCCATAAGATTCGTGGAAGCGGTAGAACTTTCCAGACTTAACTGCGTTGTTTGATTCCTTCTTGTGTGGGAGGCGCTTGTATCTAACCTCGTCATGGGTGGCCAAGAAGATGTTTTCGATTGTTTCATTCAAAGGAGTGTAAGAGTCAAATCTCGGTCCTGGCCTATATAAACGCTTTTCTCCCTTCTTGCCCCCAGTACTATCTCTGGAGTCATTTCTTTGAACGTCCTTTGCTACTACGCGTGTATTGTCATGAGCTGCCTTAGTTTGTTGCCCTGTCTGCCTTTCAGTGGGAGCGTCTTCAAGTCTCATATATTTTCCGGCTTCATGGAAGAAATCGGGTAAGGTAGCTGGCTTTTCTTTCGTTAGTCTCCTAGCAAATTTAGTATCCGGATGCACACCACTGCAGAGGGCCATTAGGATAAGTTTCTCATCGGCATCCTGGACTGCGTCCGCTGCGGCATTGAATCGGGTTAGATATTGTTGCACTGTTTCTCCAGGCTTTTGTTTGATATTGGATAAGGAATAAGCGTCCTTTGGTTGTTCCACATGAATGCGGAATTGGCTGATGAACTTTTCTTTCAACATTTCTCATGAGCTGATGGACCCTTGGGATAGATGGCAGAACCAAGAGGTAGCTAGATCGGCCAAGAAAAGTGGAAAGAATTTACACAATACTCCTTCTGTCACTCTGCTCATGAGCATATGCTGTGTGTATCTCTGTAAGTGTACGATGGGGTCAGAGGTTCCCTTGTAAGGCTTCATTGTTGGCATTTTCCATTCTCGGGGGGTGATGGCAATTTTGATATTGCAGGTGAAGGGGCTGGTTACCCTAACGCCTATCCCTCAATCTCTTTGACCCCGTCGGACGCACTCTCTAAACAATCGCGCCGTCCTTTCATCGGAATTTGGAGCAGATAGAAATGAGTGTGGTTCTTCTCTGCGAGATTGACTCTGTCCAGATGACCTGTAGGGATGGTACCGTTTACTACTCCTAACATTTTCCGGTGGCTGTCTTTGGTCTTCTGGGAGCATGCTAGGGTCAGCCACAGTTGGCCCTTGCCTCGATCTTCCCCTGCTGGGCTCTGTTCTAAGCATTCCCTCGGGTCCAACTTCGGGCTGGGCTCCAGCTCGGGCCCGTCCATTGGTGTTCCCATGGTTAGGTAGCATGACAGGCTCAGCCATATCCGACCCCTGCCTGGTACCTCCCCCGTTGGGTTCGGTCCCAAGCGTTTCCTCGGGTCGGAAATCGGGCTGGGTCTGGGCTCGGCTCCTACCATTGCCGTTTCTATTGTTAGTCTCTTCGAAGAAGAAAGATCTTTGTCGCCTTCCAGACCCCCCAGACTAAGACTCACCCCATGATTCGGTGTTGCGGTTGGATTCTTCAACATCCCTTAAGCATTACATGAGTTGGTCCATCAAGGCTTCTTGTTGAGATGCGAAGCAGTTAGTTACTTCAGCCACAATCCTGTCCAGATCTGCCCTAGTAATTGGTTGTTCCATAGCAGGGTCTGTCGGATTTGCCTGATTTCCATTTGCTGTTGGGACAGGACGATTCTCTTGACCTCTGGTCATTGGATCTAGGATACTGCTAGTTGCGATGTTCTTTCCTTTGCTAGCATCTTTCCTCTTCCTGGGAGGCATGTTTTCCAAGCAATGAGCGATTCTGTTGGGAAGAAGGTTGAGTGGGAGAAGCTGAAGCTTCTAGCTCGAGTTCTCAGTGAAGGCACCAAAAATGTTTGCACAAAAAATGGGCAAACACCTCCAAGTCGTATGATTTTGTTGATTATATGTTGTTCTTAATGATTTGGATGATTTATGCAAATATATAAAATAGATGGACTGAACTGTAAAAGACACACAGATTTATAGTGGTTCGGCCAGAATGTGCCTACGTCCACTTTATATGTTATTCTCCTTTTCTGTTCAGATTACAAGTACAAAGCTTTGATTACAAGTATCTGAAAGTTGTTTGATAGTTCTATCCGTGCTTGAGCTCTCAAACTTGTTTGCCATTGTTATACCCCTACCCCTCTATTTATAGAGTGAGGATGGGGGTAGGGGTCTTGGATGTATATAGCTGCTGGTGGGCCTGGGCTGATGTAATCTGGCCTGGCAGTGTTGGTTCGGTTATACCTTCCTCATATTGGTTCGGTAGTGGTAGTATGCCTCTGGTTCGGTAGTGAATGGCAGGTGCGTTGGTCCGGTGGTGAGAGCGTAGCTTGGTCCGGTGGTGGGTGGTTCGGCAAGGCCTTGGTTCGGTGGAGAGTTGGTGTGGACTTGGTCCGGTTGTAGAGGGTTGAGGTTGGTTCGGCCGGGTAATGGAAGTAGGTTGGTTCGGTAGCAGGTGGTTCGGTAGTGAGTGGTATGGGGACTTGGTTTGGTGGCGAGAGGAATTGGACCGGTGGTAGGTGGTCCGGTGGTAGGTGGTTCGGTGGTAGGAGCATGGTTGAAACACACCCAACAAGATCCAAGTCACGCTCGAAGATTACATGCTATTACTGTGGAAGGATGGGTCACAAGAAAATGGAATGTCGATCCTTCAAGAAAGACCAAAAGGCCGGTAATTTTAAGCCAAACCAAATAAGCCCAACGAAGAAGCAAGAAGAGGGGAGTAATACTACCATACTATTAAAAGAAGATCTGCTATATCCCGTTGGTGAAGGTAACATTCTAAACATTGCTTATGGTGAGAGTTCTTGGATTGTTGATTCTGGTGCTTCCTTCCATGTTACTCCACATAAAAGCCTCTTCTCATCCTACCAAAGCGGTGACTTTGGTACTGTGCAAATGGGAAATCAAGATAGGGGCAAGATTGTTGGGATAGGAGACATCATTCTGACAACGAGCACCGGGTGCAAGCTTGATTTGAAAGATGTGAGGCATGTCCAGGCCATGCACATCAATCTTATCTCCACCGAAAAGCTAGACGATGATCTGATGAATTATTTTGGTGAAGGAAAGTGGAAGCTCACCAAAGGAAGTTTAATAATGGCTCGAGGAAAGAAGGAAGGATCGTTGTACATAATGAAATCTAAGCTCTGCAAAGGAGAGGCAAACATCACCACTTATGATATGTACACATGGCATAAACGAATTGGGCACATCAGTGAGAAGGTTCTTCACATACTCGCTCGGTAATAACTCCTCCCTGATGCGAAAGGTAAACCACTCGATCCTTGTGCTTATTTTTAGCTGGAAAACAACACAGAGTTGCTTTCCAAAGATCTTCTCAGCCCATAAGAACAAAGAACATTCTAGACCTCGTGCATACTTCCGTGTGTTCGATGTCTGAGAGATACATTGGTGATGCTTTACATTTTATCACCTTCATTGATGATCATTCAGGGAAAGTGTGGTTACACCTGTTAAAATCAAAGGATCAAGTGCTTGATGCCTTCAAAGAATTCCATGCTCTAGTGGAGTGTGAGAATGGGCGGAAGATCAAGTGTGTACGATCAAATAATGGAGGTGAATATAGAGGTCCTTTTGAAGCCTATTGCGAGAAATATAGCATTAGGCTAGAGAAGACTCCACCCAAGACAGCACAATTGAATGGGCTAGCTGAGAGAATGAACCATACCATTGAAGAAAGAGTTCGTTGTGTGTTCTCTCATGCTAAGCTACCCAAATCGTTTTGAGGAGAAGCTATAATGACCATGGTTGACTATGTTAACCTCACACTATCAGTTCCTTTGGATGGGGCCATCCCAGAGGAAGTTTGGACAGGCAAGAGGGCTTCTACAATCACCTCAAGGTGTTCGGGTGTAGGGCATTTGCTCACATACCTAAAGAAGGCAGAGCTAAGCTTGCGCAAAGACAAAAGAGTGTATCTACCTTCGTTGACCCAAGGATGAGTTTGGGTACCAGCTTTGGGATCCAACTAACAAGAAGACCGTTCTCAGTAGAGACGTTGTATTCTTCGAAGATCAAACAATTGAAGATATCAAGAATATAGAGAGGCCAAGATTGAGAAGCAGTAAGAACACCGAACCTACTCTAGTTCGACATGAAGATAATAACACACAAGAAAGTAGTGATGCTGAATATCATGAAATTCATGATGAACCACTTCAGGAAGAACCTCATCTAGCACTCCAACCGCACCAGAGCCGCTTGAGGGACAGAAGACCATCCACCCGATACAACATAGAGGAATACATTATGCTCAATGATAAAGGGGAGCCTCAAAGCTATAAAGAAGCAATGAGTGATTGTCATAAAGAAGAATGGAGAATAGGCCTGCAAGAAGAAATGCAATCCTTGCATGAGAATACCTATGAACTAGTGGAGCTGCCAAAAGATAGAAGAGCTTTGAAGAATAAGTGGGTGTATAGAATCAAGATCGAAGAGAACTGTTCAAAGCCTCGCTACAAAGCTCGGTTAGTCGTCAAAGGATTCAGACAAGAAAAAGGTATTGACTTTGAAGAGATATTCTCTTCCGTGGTAAAGATCTCAGCCATTCGATTTGTCCTTAGCCTAGCAGCCGTGCAAGATTTGGAGATTGAACAGCTCGATGTCAAGACAGCATTTCTTCATGGTGACCTACAGGAAGAGATCTACATGGAGCAACCTGAGGGATTCAAAGTAACAGGCAAAGAAAATTTAGTGTGCCGCCTCACGAAGAGTATATACGGGATTAAGCAAGCACCAAGGCAATGGTGCAAGAAGTTCGATGCATTCATGGAAGAACATGATTTCAAAAGGACGGAAAGTGATCACTATGTCTTCACAAAGATGGATGTAGGTGATGACTTTCTCAAACTTCTGCTCTATGTTGATGATATATTAATTATTGCTTAAGATCGCATAAAGATAGGTGCTTTAAAGAAAGATCTAAGAAAGAGCTTCGCCATGAAAGAATTTGGACTGGCTAAACAAATCCTTGGGATGAGCATAACTCGTGATAGATCAAAAAGACTGCTATGGCTATCCCAAGAAAGGAACATTGAAAAAGAGTTGGAAAGGTTCAACATGCATAAATCAAAGCCGATTAACTCTCCACTTGCCGGACACTTCAAGCTAACTTCAAAGCAGAGTCCTACAGGTGAAAAAGACATTGAGGAAATGAAGAAGACACCATACTCATCTGTAGTAGGGAGTCTCATGTATGCAATGACATGCACAAGACCAGATATCGCCTATATAAGCGAAGTAGAAATTGATTCACAAGAATAGGCAGATTACTGGCAATAGTGTGGATAGACTCGATTTTCACTTGGCTTGATATTGCAAATGTGCATACAATAATATGAAAGGCTACATTGGTGTCCAGTCTTTTGGGACAACATATACAGTAAAAAATGTTTTGCTATGCTTATAGGGTGCTACTGGGGAGAATCAATGTCACAACCCGAAATCCAGCGTTCAAAAATCGACATCAAATACCTCACTTGTACTCGAGTGCTGGTGATTCGAACGTCAAATTTCAGTTCGGATGGAGCTTATAACAACATTAGATGAATATAAACGGAGGAAAACAAAATGAACTGTTATACATCAATATTTTAGATACGACATCATCACAATAATCATTACAACATCATCACCAACATCAGAGTATTCTTATACATATAACACAACTTCAAAATAGACCATCACGACAGAAAAACAAGTGATTGCATTCCAAGAAAGTCTTCAAAGAAAAGAAGCGATAGCGAACATCCAAACTAAGAACCTTGAGATGCAAAAGTTTTCAAAATATGTCCAAGTCAAAAGCCTTCAAAAGCCGATAGCCTCCAAACCATAAGACTTCAAAATCTGGTCAGCACCAAAAACACGGAAGACCTGCTACTAGGCTGCCCTTTTGGAAATTATGGGCATCCAGAGTTTAGAAAGGAAACAATAAACTCCGGGTCAGTCATGAGACTGGTATAAGTAAACAAAAACAGTTACTTTGAAATAAAACAAATTTTTAAAAGAAAACCATTCATGCTTTTGAAAAATGAAGCTACCATAAGACCTCCCGCCATACACACAATGCAATCGCACAATTGGAGGAGATTTCTTCTTATGATAGTCAAATATGCTTGATATGGGAAAAATTCTTTGATATTATTACTAGTGCACAGTGAGGAAAGCCATTTCTAAAGTATAATATTAATCTTAGCCAGCATACCACATTTCGTCGTATGCCTACTATAGCTACCATTGTTTGTTGTAGTTTGCCGCCACGCTGCACGGCAGGTTATACAATTAAAACCATACAGGGTTCGTATTGTTTCTTTGGATTTCCAACAAATGGTCAGGTTAAGAAACTTCCTACGCCACATGGGTACGCCTCTGGAGGGACGCCCCGAGAACCTAACCGGATCTCTACCAACACAAGGCCGGGTTACCTCTGTAACTAGGTAACTACTATATGAGCATGCCATCCCCCGATTGTAACCAACCTTTATCTGGGGCCCCAACAAAAATAATCACAAAGTAATATATATTTGCGATATCCATATAAGTTAAGTATCTGGGCTCCATACCATGATACCACTTCTATCCAGAAGGAAATGCACATACCCTAAAGGGCGCTATCCCCAATAACCTTGCTGCATCTTTCCTCTTTCGACCGTTACCGGGTTGTGCGGTTCGACGAAGTCTTGTCCACAAAGCTACGCTTTTCACAAAAGTCATGCTTTGATCAACAAATGATTAGCAGCACTCAGTATGCCACATTACCAAGTTGGAAATATATTACTGATAACCTTCAACTACATAACCTCTGGGCTCGTACTTCTCAGAGAAGGGTGTTAAGCTAAGAGAATAAATTCTCCGCCACCAACAGAAATGTATTTGAAAGAAATCTACTTTATATCTCAAAATGTAATATCAGACATACAATCCATACAAGTCTGTTTCGGGTTAGAACAGAACTGAAGGCACTTCCGAAGAAGCCCTTGCAATCCGGGCATCCACAATCCCGATCGGACTCCCCGTCACATATGGAGAACTCTATACCGAAGCAACTCAGTGCAGAGTCATTCGACAGGTTATCCAATCGTTCTCGAAGACGTCCGGTCTTCACCACCGTCTTCAATTGTTATCCATTTCGTCGTATCACATATTCGGAATGTGTTATATGACATAAAGGTCCTCTCCCGGTTAAACCGAATAGTGAGCGTCAATTTTAAAACATGTGGATACGTCATTCACAAAGATTCACAGGTTCGATGTTGGTTTCGGGCAACCAACTGGAATCCGACTCCCTGTCGCATCGAAATTCAAAAGCCGTTTTACGGGCCAAAGGGGTTTCATATTCACATAGAAAAATACAAAATCATAGCTCAGCACAAAGCAGTTCATATCACATAGCATCACAATTAAAATCAGTGATATAAATCAGTACACATCATACAATAGTTATCAATCATATAGAACTAAGATGAATCAAACGTGTGATTTAAACTAATTAATCACATAATTAATTTCATTAATTATCTTTAATCAATGATTAGTTATCCTTAATTAAAATTAATTAAACCTTTAATCATCTTCAATAATTAATCATTACTTAATTAATTACCCTAATTAATAAATTTTTAATTGTTCATTAATTAAATCTTAATTGCTTTTATTAATTAATTATTTCCTTAACTAATTATCTTGATAAATTAATCCTTAATTGTTCAATTATTAAATCTTAATTACTCCTTAATTAATCATTAATTATTAACTAATTAATTTAAATAGTTTATTTTAAGTAAATCATTTATTACATAAGTAAATCATAAATTACCTATTAAATTCAAAAGATAAACCTTCTTATCTTTGTTAACCATTTTGATTTTCTTGTAAACCTAATTTAAATTCATCATGTGAATTGTCTTGAGAGATCAAAGTTGTTTTGTATAACATTTTATCTTAACATCATTCTTAATTACATTTTATAATTAATTTTATAAGTAATGAGCTAAAATTAAATTAAATTAAATTACTTAAAAAACGTCTTACTTAAATTTAATTTGTTTTAAATCCAAATCAAAATTTTCCTTTAAAACATGAGTTTAAAATTGTTTTAAAAGTTTTGAATTTTATTGTTTTTATTTGAGCAAACTGCCCAGTGTGACTCCCCGGAAGCTACTTCGAGTCTTCCCCGAAACTTCATCCCGTTTGCTTCGAGTTTTCATAAAAATTACCCATGTTCTTTATTTATTTATTTCAATCTTTTTTTTCTAAGTACAAACTCGTACAACCCCCAAATCACTTCGAGTCCATACTCGAGTTCAAACCCCTACTCCCCCGAAAGCTGCTTTGAGTTTTCCTTTTCTTCCCCAATTTGCTTTCCCCTGACACAAACCAATTGTGTTCACATGCACAGCTTCTCCGGCCGCCTCCAGTTGAATTGCTGGTCGTCAACACATCCTCAATGATGCTCTCGAACCTCTCAAACACTCAAAAGTTTGAACCAATCACGATCTTGCATTTTCATCCTCAAACCCAAAACTGAAATGAATAAGTGACTCAAAACAACACCTCGCTTACCCCTCTTCTGATCATCAGGATTCGCGACACCTTGTACAAAGCTCCACTAGCCTCCCACGCTTCTGATGGACCCTGCCTTATGACTTCCGATGGTCTATAGATGGCGCGGCGATCCCATTTCTAACCCTGACTTGTTTAACACCTTAAACCCTAACGCGATCAAAATCAACATCCATGTTGATTTAGAATTAAACCCAATATTTCTCCCAAATTCCACAATATTCGAGCAAGCCTCGACCACAATTTCGAGCACCCAAACGCCATAGATTGCCAGAAAAGCCCAAATACGTATCTCCAGTTCAACGTCAAAATGCCCACTCCACACGTAATTTAAAATCATGATTTTAGTCTTAAAAATCAACAATTTCAAAGATGATTTAGGTTATATGATCAAATCGAATAATCAAAGAATTCAAATTTAAATTATAAATCGAGTTTTACTGTGTTTTCTTGTTCCAGACTCTATATCCTGGGTATTAGTCTTTTAAATGTTTTTAAAATTCAATCTGAAATGAATTTAAACACTTCTTGTTTTGACACTTCAATCAAACAAAACTGGAAACGAAGAATTTGGGGTTTATGATAGTTTTTCTAAGAACCTGTAGCTAGAACAGGATTCCCTGTACATCAACATGCACAGGCAAGATGCACAAACCCATTCATAGATTTTTTTTTGCATGCAAACCCATATTCAAACTTGCTTAAATCTTGTATTCAGACAAAAGATCAAAAATCAAGTTTTTTTTGAGAGATTTACTCATTTGTATAATTTTAGAAGAGATAGTTTTCCTATTTGAAAATCAAAACCTGGAACTGCCGTTTTTTTTTCTTCTTAACTTGATTTTGAATTTGTTATCTGCAACAAATTTTGTGTGAACTTGCTTAAGCTCTAATGTATTTTACTTACTAAATCTTTTAACAACAAATTAAAAATTAAATTTACTTACAATAAATTTTTAGTTGAAACAGAGGGAAGAAAAATCTCTGGCCTGCACCTTAAAGCTTTGTTTGCTAAAATTTTTTTTATGTTGATTCCTGATTCTCTTTAATCCTTGAAGTCCTCTTGCTTGATTCTGTAGTATTTGTTGAAGATTTGAAATTATCTTTGAATTCCTCTTTTGGCTTGAGATACGGAAGAGAATTTGTTATAGGTTTACTTTTTTTTGGAAATTTGTTCTTGATTTCAAAGTTGAGGAAAATTATGTTTGCTCATGATGATGATTTTTTTTCTCTGATGTAAAGATTGCACAGAATTTTTCTTTTGAAATGAATAAAAGAGTAAGAGGAGAAGATAAAATGACTTATATAATTTATTTCCTTTTCTATAAATTTCTTAAGAAAATGAGAATGATGCAATGACACTTATTTAATTTTTTTCCTTTCATGAATTACACTTGTCTCTATAGTCATTGCTAGCTTAACACTTGTAATTAATTTTTTTATTAACATAATATTTTACATTATTTAAATTGTATTTAAACTTGCATTTCCATTAAAGATATTAGCTTTATATTAATACACATTATTAAAAAGAGAATGTTTTGAAATTAAATACATATTAAATAAATTACATGGATATATATTTATAAATCCAAATTATTTTACTAAAACATTTATTTTAAAATATAAATTCAAATTAAAATCAAATTCAATATATAAATTCAAATTTACCCATATAAGCACACATACATATATATTCACATATATGTATAAAATTTATATTCAAATGATTTTATTTTTATTTTTTAGTATTTCAAATTTTTATACTCAAAAGAAATTTGAAATTTAAATTATCACTTATTATTTATTTATTTTGAACTTTTCAAATTATATTATAAAAGTTCGACAATTACCAAATTTAAATTGATAAAATTTTGGTATGTTACAATCAACACTGCAGATCGTCTAAGGCAGTGGGGTGTTAACTATAATGATATCTGTGTGATGTGCAAAGAAGTGCCTGAAATTATAGTTCATCTATTTTTTTAACCGTAGCTACTTCAGATATATGTAGGTACTCATGAAAATTGACATTAAACATTAACACGAATAATAACCCCCTGGATGCTGAGGATGAGATTCGATTGATTAAACAGCAATTCTACAGCCATGAGCAGATCAGCCAATTAGCCTCATACAATCTCGTCACTACTCTTTTTATTCTTTTTTTCAAGATGCTACTTCATAAAATTGCATGTAGGCATACCATATCAATATCAATAATAAATCAAATTATATATTTTTGAAATCTTACTTTCAAAAATTGAGAGTTGCAAAAAATAATCAAATTCACTTTAGTAGCCTAACTTATAATGTCAAAAGAAATTTCCTCTTTCCACATACTTATATTATTACTATTTTCCATAATAATTATATATATACATTACATTGTATTTATTTCTTATTAAATCTATTCCAAACATTTTCATCCCAATCACTTATATAAGGTAAGGAACACGTATAAGGACATATATAAAGTAAACAAGTAACTTTATCTTCCTATATACATTTCAGCAAGTGTAGTGCTAGTTTCATTAAGGTTTTCGTTTCCAATGTATGTTCAGGAATGACAACCACACATGTACAAATTATTTGTACATGTTGTATTCAAGTATAAAACTCCGTTTAAATGTAAACCCCTTAAAATTTAGTAATTTATAAAATCTGATTACCATAAAAATTTAAGCAACCAGGTGCATGCATATTTATATAGTAAGCAACATATACAACAAATGTTTCTTCTTCAGGCTAATATATCTATGTTTTTAAACAATTTAAGGCATGTACAGATATATTAACGTTTGTTTATTACCTGTTACATGTTTTCATGCTCCTAATATTATATTTTTCCAACATTGTATATATTATTATTATTTTTCTATGCATAGTATTATATTTAAAATTTCATTTTTGTTTCTAAAACATATTATTCTTTTCAAACTATCGTGTTGAAATGCTTCATTGTAGTGTTTAGTAATCCCTGTCGATAACGTTGGCCAAACACATTGACCAGAATACTTAAAATATTCAATGGACAAATTAACACAAAATATATTTAAAATTCTTTTCAATCACTTTAAAAAATAATATTCATACTTACTCAAAATCATTTGCTTTCCTATATAAAATTGTTAACTTATGATGTTACATGTTGATACACATTCATTTTCAACCATTTTCATTCAAAACATTATATCACATCATATTCTATTATTCACAACAGTAAGCAATCATTCAAATATTATGATGTCTTACTTTATTTATTAAGTATATTTTTCAATTCCCAATTTAATTAGATACATATTATTCATCATTCTATATTTTATAATTATTAATTGCTTAGACATTTTTGTTATTCCCCAACGGTTCTATCTTGGAGAAACCACTGACTTTTATTAATAATTGGGTTCATTCAAATTCAAATGCGTTTATAAATCTTTGAATTATAAACTTTTATTCAATTCCACCTTTTGAACTAGGCTTAAACAAAAAAAAAATTAATGCAAATAACATACATTTCAATCAAACAAACAATCGCCTTCAGCGGAAAGCTATTATTCAGCTTTCGCTATGCATTCTAATAACTAACAAATCAGGACACAATAATTTAATTCTAAGTCATCTACTTCTACTTAGTTATAATATCCATTAATCTCATGCTTTATAGAAGTGAGTTCCAATATTTTCATAATAATAAGTTATATAGTATTATCAAAAGATTTTTCTAATATGGCCCAATGATTATTCCCAATAGTCATTTATATTCCTATTCCTAAATAGTTAATTAAATTACTAACAACTACGCATCCAAGGGACGTGACTCTAGGTCATCTAGGTTTAGATCTCGACTCTGTGTTAATTATATTATATAATGTTCTAAACACAGCTCTGATACCAAGCTATGATGGACCCACCGCTATACCCAGTTTACCAAA
Organism: Allium cepa; assembly: GCA_030765085.1. Taxonomy (NCBI): domain Eukaryota; kingdom Viridiplantae; phylum Streptophyta; class Magnoliopsida; order Asparagales; family Amaryllidaceae; genus Allium; species Allium cepa. The sequence goes on along the minus strand of CM060930.1, from coordinate 117,071,669 downwards.
GAACATTACAAGTAATGTTATCAACTAATCCATAGAATACGGTTGGTTAAGGGCGATCAAATGTGACTATATCTCTATACTAAAACTGACATGTTTTATTTACCTTTTTGAGGATCTGAACTGAAATTTGGACGTGTATAGTATTAATACAAAGTAATAAACACACCGATTAAAAATATTCAGAACAGCTCATAATATAGATAAATCAAAATCAGAGTCACAAATCACAGCGGAATAATATACGCCATCATATACATACTAGAATATGAGTCTACAAAATATTATCCTACATAAATATATACATCATATCCTAAATAAACTCCCAACTGTTATTATATACAAGTATGAAATAAACTAAAACTATCAAAATAGTCTACTTCAATGCTAGCCCAAAATCCAAAGGCCGACGGGTCCTAGTACGTGTAAAGTCTCGGCCTGATCCGAGTATTAAAATAATAAACCGGTCTGACTATATATAAATAATAGGTGAGTCTATAATATCATAACTTTATGACTTAAAATAATAAGCCATATAAAATATGTCGAAGAAACAATATAATAAGGCATATTAATTAAATTCACTATATCAACCATAGATGACTTAAGTCTAAAATAAGTCATTTCAAAATATGCCTAAAACCCAAAAATTCAAAAAGACATATCAAACAAATAAATATAGATCTCAAAAAATTGACTTACAATAATCAACTAAGTCATAAATAAAATATGCCCAAAAGAAATACTCAAATAAGGTGTATCTACAAATCACCATTTCATAAATATATATCAATTCTCAATAGACTATCATCTCAAATTATGGGGTAACCAATTCAAAATTCATCAGAGCCATAAAGGATAAAGAATATCCATACTAAAAATCTCTAAAGGAATAATCGTCAATAATGAAATAATAATGGTAGCGATCTGTTAGTTTAATACAATGACACGAAATCTACCGAAAGAGACCCGCTACATAGGACGGAAGCCTTTCGAAAGAGACCGTAGATTAGGGACACTGCTCAAAGGAAAGAGCAGTCGTGTACCTAACCTGTCCTATGCAAATTTACCTTCCTAAATAGGTAAACATTATCTAACTGTATAAAATAAAATAAACTGATACGTTGTAGTATCTATAGATTACGATGCATGTAAAAATCTGCCTTCGAAAGAGATAGCCATATTTCACCATAATAGATCTTTCGAAAGAGATCTGCTACCCAAATCTAAAAATGTATTGATTCTCAGATCGATAAAAAAAGTTATCTTCTCTCGGGGATCTATCGATCTGAAATCTGAACATCCTAAGATAATACAACTCTAGTGTTAATTACCGTCGCTCTAGTAATTACAAGAATTCAGCTAACCGTCCCATTCCAGAAAGTAAATTCAAGTATATACTAAAAATTAGTAATTTTCACTCAAACTCTATCTAACAAATTATAACAATAATCAAAAGAATTGTACAAAGTGTCCCTTAACACCCGCCAATTCAATCGTTTATCAAAATTCTTTATTTCATAGAAAATCTCGAAATCCATCAGAAATCCAATTCAAACTTGCACAAAAATAGCCAAAAGCAAAATACAATAAAATCCAACAATAGTTTATAGATTAACAGTAATTAATATAATTTTACCATTTAGAAATGATTTCTAAAATGTTTATCTATAATTCATTTTTAAACTTCTCATATTTGTTAGTCCATAATAAATAAGTTAAAAGAGAGCTTAATTAGTTTTTTTGTTATATATTTCGAGATATAATTTTTTCAAAATCACTTTTAAAATCCAATAACTCTTATATATACAAAAGAAAAGAATTACAAAGTTTTAAGTCTTAAAATTATTTCCTTTATTTGGTCTTTAAATCAAAAACAATATTCAAATAATTGATAATTCACTTTATTTCACACACACACACACATATATAATATTACTTCATAAACACTTTAAACCATAAATTATTTATAAACTTAAAATCGTAGTTAAATTTATTTTAAAACAAAGCTTTACTTTTCATAATTGATAACTTACTTTATTTTGGAGTGTATATATATATAGACATACAAATAATGATATAATTTTTCAAAGGCTTTTAAACTTTCTAAAATCATTTAAATAGATTTTATAGCTAAAATTATTTGAAATTGAATTCATTACTTTCATAACCGTTTTTCAAAATAATACCATATCTTATCATTTCCTTTAAAGCATTTCCAAAATTATATACTGATAAATAATAATTTAAACATATTTTGTAAATAAATATTACTTATCTTTAAAAGTTTTAATTGCAATTTTTCTGATAAGTAATAAGTTAAGAAGATAATATAATTTAACTATATATTTTATAAACTAATTTCCAATAAGGATCAAAATGGATAAAATCTCATTTTTTAAATTCATTAAAAACATTTAAATAAATTAAACAATAAATCCAATGAAAATTCAACACCTTTAGCCAACATCACTCTATAAAATATAATTCCATAATACATAATTGTATATAAATCGGAATTGTTTTCCGACAAGCTCCGATTATATAATAATGTATGTATTTTCAACCATCAACTAAACTTAAAAGGAATAATATGAATTTTAACATGCAATCTTATTTTAACCATTTGATTCACTTTTAACTATTGGTTCAAATCCAATATTTCAAATATTCTATTCAACCAATTCAAGCATCAACCAATTAAAATTACATCATTAAATTTTTATTCTAATTCTACCGTTCAATCACCATCAAATTTTTTGCAATTCATAGTTAAACTAATTCAATAATTTGAATTCAAAAATTACCAACCAAGCAACTATATCACGACATATATAAGGACAATCATTTATTCAGATATAGATATGTGAGTAAAAATAACTCACGAAAACTTCAAGCGATCCCTGAACCTTCCAAACGATTGTTCTCAGCCAGAGTAGACTGCCATCACCACTTGTCCCACCATTGTTAACACCTAATATCGTCAACCCAGCGCATCACTCATCAATTCACTCCCTTAACCACTTTGCATGACATAATCACGTTGCCACTTCCGCTGCATCATTTGAGTTTCAAGTGACTCCTTGCCAAAAATACCCACTGCCAACATCGACCAAGCACATCCATGTGTGAAGCTCGCACACAAAATTCCCCAAGTCGAAATCTCCGCTAGAGTGCCCAAGTCGTGCATCTTCCCGCGAAGCAATCACGACCTCGCCTTTCCCTACTTCACTCATGTCGAACTCGCTGTCGCCAGGTCACGCTTGCATATCTCGCTGCTATGCTCTCTCGTCTACCTCTCATTGATTGTGACATTCAATATCGCGATTTTCGAATCAATTAAATTTTTTGGATCTAGGGCACAAAGGGAAGTTTATTTCTTTTGAACGAAAGTGAATTTGGTTATAGTTGATGATGGGTTTATAGGGAGCAGTTTTAATTTCTTAATTGGGCTTGGCCTATTAAGGAGCCTTATTTTTAATTAATTAATTTTCATTTTCTTACCTTGTGAATATCCCAAGTATTTATTTGGAAATAATTCTCAGTCTAGTCTAATTTAACTATTCATTATATTGGTACCGAATAAATTTATTTCTCACTATTTCAATTGTATAATGATTATTCACACATCTAAAATTATTTTATAATAATTATAACCTTTTATTCGATTTTAAATATGTATATTCTTTGTAAAAGGAATTAATTACAATTTATTAAATGAAAATATTTTATTGTATAAAGTTCAACTAAATAATAGTTAAAGTTCGAAAATAATAAAAATCGAATTCAAAAACTTCCATTTTAGTTAAATTTATATAATATTATGGTTTTGAAAACGAGGTTGTTACAAGAAATGTTCGATCGAACTAGATAAGCTCAGGAAACAAGTGATTGCTTATGGATGCATGATCTTATTTGTGGAGATTTTGAATTTAATGATTCTCAAATGTTGAAGTGGGTCTAACAGTTTAATGGATTAGCTAGTATTTGGTAGAAGAATGTAAAGCCTGAAGTTCTTTGACAAGAAATCACATGGAAGAGGTCCAAGAAAATATTTGGAGAGCAGTTAATTCATTGATCGGAGTTATCGATAATCTTATAAGCATTCGTTAAGTTGGAACAAGGCAGTATACATGTGCGAGATTATTTGCAGAAGTTTAATGCTTTATCTAAGTGTGAGGCTAATCTGATCAGGAAACCAAGAAAGAAGGTCGAGAATTTTGACTTAGGATTGAGGCTAGGGCCGAGTGATAGGAAAATGGCTTGTTTGGCTCTTCCATTTAATGAAGTGGTAGCAAGGCATTATGAGCTTATGTATTTTGTTAAGAGGAATGTAGGACAGAAGGCTTAGATAGATAAGAAAATGAAGTTCGCTCCATAATAGATGGGTAAGAAGGGCCGTTATAAAAAAGGAAATGCTCGGGAAGGAGCACATAAGGATGTCTTTGAGGTTACCTGCTATAACTATGAACAAGAGGGGAATTATGCATCATATGCCAAAAATCGGTTGGAGTAGCTAAGGTTTAGTGCTTTAGCTATGACGAACCACGCCATTATACGAAGGATTGTACAGATTTAAGGCAAGAAAAAGTCCATGCTTTGGATGGACCGATAATTAGACCATCTACTGAGGAAAAAGCGAAGAGTCTGGTGCTTGGAGGTGGGCATTGATTTCTAGTATTTCAATTAAAGTTCTGTTTGATATACGGATACACACTCATTTGTTCTAGAAGAATTAGTCTACGAGTTAGGTTTAGATGTCACCTATTTAGTTACATCTTTGGGTATGCTTAATCTTATTAGTGGGTATGCCACTCTTGTGTTGTGATGCACACATTTAGAATTAGTTAGGTATGTGCATTTTTTTATTATTACCTTTTTTAATTTCATAGGCTGCAGGGTAATTTTGGATATGGATCGGCTAATACATAACGATGTTAGAATCTATCATGCTGATAGAGTTATCGCTCCATGAAACCAAAGATGAGGTAATAGGATTACAATAGCATTAGACATAATGAAGGAAAAATCTAGATCTTTACTATAATGATGGAGGCATAGGAAGAAGGGGATTAATGGAGTACTAGTGGTTCAGGAATTTATAAATGTTTTTGAACCTATGACGAGATTACCACCTAGAAAGGTAGTTGAATTTTAAATAAATTTGACATTTGAGGAAAGACCTGTTAATAAACCATCTAGTAGAATGTCATTTAAGGAGATGGAGGAATTGAAAAGTAACTTGTGGAACTTGTCATAAAAGTTTCATTAGTGAGTAGTTCACCATGAGGACCGTCTGTTGTATTTACGAAGAAGTCGGATAGATCACTTCGCATGTATATCGACTATTGGAAGTTGAATGGTTTGATTGTGAAGAATCATTATCCATTATCTAGGATGGACAACTTATTTTCATGAAATTTAGAAATGTGATTCTATCAAATATGGATAGCAAAAGACAATATTCCTTTGACCATATTTAGAACTGGACACGATTCATCTGAGGGTTTAGCCATGCCATTTGGATTGACTAATGCTCCTTTATTCTTTACGGGTCTTATGAATTAAATATTTCACAATCAGTTAGGTGGATTTGTGTTAGTCTCCATCAGTGATATTCTAATATACTCCAAGAAAGAGCAAGACTATTAAGTCTATCTTATATTGGTATTGGAGACCTTAACACAACATAAGTTGAAGAAGAAAATTTTCAAGTACTAATTTTGAATTGATAAGTTAAGTTTCTTGGTCATGCTGTTGTGGAAAATGGATTATAAGTGGATTCATCGGAGACAGAAATTATAATTGGAAAAGACCATAAACAGTGACTAAGGTGAGAAGATTCTTGGGATAGGCTGGCTATTACCAGAGATTCATTAAGGGTTTATTATGTGTAGAAACTCCCTTGACTAAGATGACTAGAAGGAATAAAAAATTCGAGTGGAACCACATTTATAAAGGGCATTCCAAAAGACGAATAGTTTATTACCCATGGCTCCTATTTTGATCATATCGAAGGGGAATCAAGATTTGGTTGTTTATGTTGGTGCTTGTGGAATCAGAATAGGATCGATGTTAATGAAAAAAGGATGAGTGATAGCTTATGCATCTTAGTAAGTAAAACTGCATTAAGTTTGCAATTCGACCCATGACTTATAATTGGCAGTGGTTATATTGAAGATTTGGAGATATTATCTATTGGGAGAACGGTTCGAGTTGTATATAAACCATTAGTTTTTTAAGTATTTATTCCCTTAAAAGGAGTTAAATATGATGCAATAGATATGGTAAGAGTTCTTGGCGGCTTACGACTTTGACATAGAGTATACGTCGAGAAAGGGGAACAAGATTGCCGATAATTTGAGTAGAAAGCACTAACTTGGGGTGTTATCCATGGTTGAGAAATGGAGGCATAGGAATTAACTTTAAGTGGAGAGCTTTTTAGACCAAACACGGAATCTAGTCGTGATCTGGGTGCATTAACAAGTCTGCAGGTTCATTCGGCACTTTGGATAGAATTACAATAAGGCAAATAGAGGACCTAGTATTATTCGAAAGAATTGGGCGATTGGAGGTAGGTGACGATGTTTAAGACATAAATGGTTTTGAGATAGAATCGAAAGAATGGCTTAGGAAATAAGGAAGATCATGTGTGCTAAATGTAGGGATCTTCGAAATGAAGTCTTGAAAGATAGTTATTGGTCTAAGTTTATGATTAATCCAAGGGGCATGAAGATGTATCGTGATATGAAGTGCTTGTTCTTTTAAGAAGGGATGGATAGGATGTTGCTGAATGCGTAAACAAATGTTTTACTAGTCAGCAAGTAAAGGCCAAACCTTAGAAGCCAAGCAGATAAATTCAACCTTGGAAGTGCCAATTTGGAAATTGGATTTTGTATCTATGGATTTTACAAATGAATTTCCAAGGTTGAGAACAAGGAATGATAGTATATGGGTAATAAGCGATAGACTGATAAGTGCGCCCATTTTATCGAAGTAAAGTCGATAATAATGGATGCTAGCTTAGTGAAGCTTTATATGGAGAATGTTTTGAGATTCCATGGAATTCCATTCAGCATTATTAGTGACACAAACCCATTGTTTATAAGTGGGTTATGGAGAAGTTTTGATGGTACTATGGGGATGGAATTGAAATTGAGTACGACATACAATCATAAACTGATGGTCAAACAGAAAGGGTAAATCGAGTTCTAAAGGATTTTCTAAGAGCATATGTCCTAGATTTTGGAGGTTTTTCGAAAGACCATTTAAATTTTTTTGGAGTTCACCTATACTAATATTTACCAGTCAAATATTGGAATGAAATTATTTGAGATGCTTTGTGGTAAACCGCATGTCGCTAATTTGTTGGTTGGATACATGAGATAGACTTATGTTAGGAACCGACTTGGTAAGAGATGCTACCGAGAAAGTTGAATTAATCCACTCTAGGATAAAGGTTACATAGCCAAGGAAAAAAGTTATGCCGGTAAGAGTTGAACGGAACTAGAGTTTGTAGTAGGCGATCATGTGTTAGTGAAGGTTTCATTACCTAAGGTGTTATACACCTTGGAAAGGCAAAGAAAGTGGCTCCTAGGTATGTAGCACCATTTTCAATGATTGAAAGGATTGGTAAACCCACATATTGAGTTGAATTTCCAACTAGTTTGGTGGGCACATAATGTTCACATTTAAAGAAATATGTGCACGACCTTAGTATGATAGTGGAAACGTGGTCAATCGAGGACTTATCTGTATAACCAGTTTGACATATGTTGGAAGACTAAAAGTGTAGTAAGCAATGATATGAAGGATTTGAGGAACAAGATTATCATGTTTGTTTATGTCTAGTGGAGTGACGATGTAGATGATTTTACCTTGGTGGTAGTGGAAAAGTTTAGAATATTTTATGCTTTCTTCGTCTATTTTATTTTAGATTTTTCTATTTTACCTAGGAGGTAGAGCATTATATTTTTTGTCCTGATATGATTCACATTAATAGGGAACTACGGTAATGGTTGTACTTGTGTGTACATATGTATTGATGACAATGGTCATTATCCTTCCTTATAAGAATTTTGGGGACGAAATTCCTATAAGGAGCAGAGACTGTAACACCCCATATTTTAGTGTGTCATGATATGAGATTAAATTAATTACAAGAATTTATTAAATGATAATTAAAAGAATTTAATTAAAAAATTACTCAAGGGGAATATGATTAATTAAGTGTGGGAACACTTTAATAATTAATTGAGTTAACCCAGGATACTTATGTTAACTAAATTTGATCATAAAAAGAATAAAATAGAATGTTACAATAAAGAAAATTTTATATTAAGGGAGAGTAAATAATAAGATTAGGCAAGGAGGGACTTTAGTTAATTCTTATACCCCCAACCATAAAATTATCTTCATTTGTTAACATTTCAAAATGACAAAAGGGAGAAACAAACCTAAGCCACCATTCCAACAACCTCCACCACTCGACACACCGATCCAAAGCACAATGGGGCTTTCGGCCTCATGTCATGTTGAGAAATACAAGCTATCGAGTTTTTCCTTTAACATCACAGATACTAATAGAAGAAGATATAATTTAAGGTATACTATGCTTTCAAAACTCATAACGAAAGGAATAAAACATATAACATGGAAAAATGTCCATCTCTCGAATCACTGTCTTAGAAAATCAGTACGTGATCTAATACAAAATACATAGAAAATATCCTTCAAGTATGATAAAAGAAATTGTGACGCCCCACCTCTATACCCACGCTAGCCAAGAACATTACGGTGAATGCTGTCAACTAGCATGGAGAATAAGGCTGTTAAGGAGCGACCATCCGTGTAATTGCTTTGCGCGAGCGTCGATATGTCAGATAGTATAACGTGCATTTCTTTATCAAGAGGAATTCCGACATACTGACACAAACTCAAAGCTACTACACAGTGGCTATAATGTCTTTGGAAACAAATATAGAAATAAACATAACATAAATCAGTCACAGACAATTCATATCACAAAGGCGGAAGAAGATATGAATATATAACTAACACATGAAAGTGTATATCAGAGTAGTGGTCTAACAAGATCCACAATTTCAAAAGAATAGATACAAGTGCTAGACAAAAGAATAAGTATACATCATAGAGTCTGTATCTCAAATGTATACAACAAAAACTAATAATCTAAGTAGTTAGCCAAAAGATCATATGATAACCCCAGAAGAGAAGTCAAGCAGAAGCACCTGTAACATCTTGGTCTGACCCGAGTATTATTTAAGAAGAAAATAATAAACGGATCAGTCTAGCTGTAAATATCAGAAGAAATGATATAGAATAAGAGATAGGACTAAACGTATAATAATCACAATGCCAAGTTGTGATAAATAACTAATTGAAAAATCAATAAGAGATTAATCAATATCGCAAAGATCTTCTCAAAGATAAAAAGGAATGTCATACTCCTAATTTCATTCACCAAGCCACAATAAATGACATATATATCCATGCCAATCGTAAAAGTTGGTGAAACATAAATTCCAGAAATCAACACATGAAATCCAGAAATCACAATAAAAGGATGGCCAATCCCATAAACTGGACATCGACGCACCTAGAAAGACACGCCCCATTCACAGTCGAACATCGACGCACCTAGAAAGATACGCCCCATGCTCTAGCATCGACGCACCTAGAAAGATACGTCCCATGCACAAATAAACATCGATGCACCTAGAAAGATACATACCATGCATAAATAAACATCGATGCACCTAGAAAGATACACCCCATGTAATGTCTAACATCGACGCACCTAGAAAGACACGCCCCATGCATAGACGAACATCGACGCACCTAGAAAGATACGCCCCATGTCCCGACTTATTGAGTCGATTGCTCCACGAAGTAAATAAACATCAATGCACCTAGAAAGGTACACCCCATGCATAAATAAACATCGACGCACCTAGAAAGGTACGACCCATGTGTAAACAAACATCGACGCACCTAGATAGGTACGACCCATGAAAGAAATGAGACGAAGCTCAATAAAATGAGAAACAGTCCTCCACATAGACAAAGAGACATCGCACATTGCTAGTCTAAACCACAAAGATGATCGTCATCGATCAATCGAGAAGTGTCAATTACACTAAGCTAGTAAATATATGAGTTTAGCTTCATGTCCCATAACCACTTGTTTAACTTAAATATTTACGAACAAACTGTAGATCTCCAATAGAAAATTGTCACAAGAGATTCAATCGAACAAGTCCAAGAATTAACCGGCGAAGTAAACGCAAGTGTTTCATACCACTTGGTTTACTAAGTCGTTTAATTAGATTTCTCATACGAGTGAGGTAAAGGTTTGTATATACTAATAGATTGGAAATCTGTTTGAGAAAACGAGCTTTGTAATAAAATAGTGATGAAATCGTTTTGATGAAAGAATTTTGATACTTACTACTAGTATTGAAACCTTTATATTTTTAAAGTGACAAATCACAAAGAAGATTGTAGGAACAATCAATCACTAAAATTCACATTCGAAGACGTGAATAAAATCCAAAGAAATCGATACCGAATCCATCAAAATGGACATTCCCAAAAATCACGAAGAAAATGTCATCAACGTCGATAATAAGTGATAATAACAAAAGGGAATCAACACGAATCGATTAACATTGGAAATTCAATCCAAAAAGGCAAAATGGACTCAAACAGCAGGTTCAGTCGAATGAACAGAGTTTTCAGTCGATTGACCCTATATCTGGAAATTTTACAGGTTCAGGAAACTTTCGGGTTCCAGGTTCAGTCGACTGAACAGAGGATTCAGTCGACTGAATCATGCCTGGAAACTTTCGGGTTCCAGGTTCAGTCGACTGAACAGAGGATTCAGTCGACTGAATCATGCCTGGGCTGTTTTTCAGCCTATACAAATGAAGAGCAAACTCTTCCAAAATGCAACCGGATGAACATTGGCTCTAAGGGCTTATGCCAATAGGCAACCCGACCCTATATGCTCCTCGATGCATCACCAAAACATGATCAAAACATAAAAGTTAGGATTTTAAAGATTTGGACCCAAAACACTAAAAATTGGAATATTCACTAATTCAACCCAAACCAAAAGCAAATACACATAAATAAGTGTTAGGAATTCATACCTAACAACCAAATATAATTATAGACATAGATGTGAGATAAAAATCTCACCTTTGAACCCAAGCAATAGAAGAAGAAGCTTGAAAGCAAACTAGATCAATTCCTCTTCAATAACAACTCAAGAAGCTTCAATCTAAGCTCAAAAGAGAAACATTTCCTAAATTAGGTTTAGCAAATTTCTGAAATTGGAAAGAGAATGAGTTGGAGAAGAAGAAGAGAAGACTTACCAATGGGTTCTCTTTGATTTTGGAGCAAGAATTTGAGCTAGCAAGAGGAACTAGGGCTAGGAGTTTCTAATTCCCTTTCCTTTCCACCTTTTTCAGTTGGAGCTTGAGTTTGAGGAGCGGGAATGAGTGAATGGAGAGGAGAGGTCTGAGTTAGGGTATTAAGTTAGCTAGTGGGCTGAACCCAAACCCAAAACCCAATAGAAAAAGTAGCAAAATTCGACTTACTCCAAACATATCGAAGTTTATACTCAAAAAGATTGCAAACGGCATTTTGAACTCAATGGAAGGGGTCTCGAGTCCCAATTCGACTGTTTGCAAAAAGTAGGTTTTCGGACTAAAATCCGACGAACGATGAAATATTTAAATAAAATATTTAAATATACAATCGATAAATATGCGGGTTGTTACAGACTCCCCTCCTTAAAGAAATTGCGTTCTCGCAATACTTAAGAAGAAAATAAAGAGTAACAACCATAAAAGCATATCAACACAAAAGAAAATTTGAAATAGGAAGTTCACCATAAAAAGCACGAAAGAGTTAGCCTGAACGGGTTCGCACGGTGAATTCTCTGGATTTCCAAGAGCAATCCATAGGATTTTTGAGCCATTGAACTCTCACAAAAAGAACATCTTTATTTCGAAGGCACTCAACCACCGAAGCAATGATGCGAATAGAATGTTGCTCAAAAGTCAAATCTGTGAAAACTTCAATTTCCTCAATATCACCGGGCTCAAGAATAAAATAGGAAACCTAAAAGCAGTTCCATAGTTAAAAGACGCAGAAAACGTCAAGAATAGCAGAAAATTGAGCCCGTGCAACGACATAGTACAGAAATGGTACGCCCGAGAAACTAGAAACTCGAATAATTTGGAACACCGACGTAGTACAAAAACGGTACGTCCAATGAACCGATAAACTGGAACAACGATGTAGTATAATAATGGTACATCCATTGATCCAGATAAGACGGAACATCGATGTTGTATAATAACAGTACATCCGATGAACCGAACACCATAAAAGAACATCAGACGCTAGTCCATAAAAGAAATGAGATAAAGCTCAATAAAACGAAGTATATCAAAACGTCCGATGAACTTGATAAAAAGATAATTCCATTCTGACAACATCAAAGAATCAACCACTTGTTGCTTACGACAAAGCGCATTGGCAACACGATTTCCCTTCCGGGAATAAAAAGAATATCAAGATCATAAGATGCCAGGAGCTCGAGTCAACATGAAGTTCCTTATGAGAAAATAAATATTCCAAAGATTTATGATCGAGGTGGAGAACAAATTTCTCCCTCAAAGATGATGATGCCAAACTCTAAAAGATAAAACAACAGCCGCGAGCACTATATCATGAGTGGCATACCTAGTCTCGATCGGCATTAATGATTTAGAAGCACAAGTGGTAGAATGTTCTCTTTCGCAAGAGGACGACACCCAAACCAATATGACTAGCATTGGTACAAAATATAAAATCTTGGTTCCCTTCGGGAAACACAAGAATAGGAGTATCGGAAAAGAATTCTTTCAAATAATTTTCTTTCTCGAAAAGTTAAAACTTTCAAAATTACAATTATCTCAATGTAAAAATATTTCTAGAAAAATTAACATTTTACAAGTCAATATATCGTGTCTGATTGTCTCATCAAAGCGTTTAGGAGATTCTTATCGATAACGCTGATCAAGCGCATCGACCAGAATTCTTAACACACTAAATGAGCAATACAATCACAAAATCATCTTCTATATAGTAAACATGTTTCTTAAAAACCTTTAATAATATTCTTTGCTTGTTTAAGAGCAAATTCAAATTGTACTTATAAACTTATAAATAAATCTTATGAAAAAGATTTGCAAAACTTTTAAATTGCTATTTTCATCCAAAATCAATAAATACAAGAATGGTCTCCTCGAAATATTCATAGAATATTCGATTTATAAAATGGATGAAATAAGCTGGACAAACTGAATGACATAATAAGTCATTCATAAGAATCATAACGAGTGCGGAATGCGGTAAGTGGAATGCTAACTTCCGCAACTCGTAACTAATGAAAACTGGCGGTAAAGTCGAATTAAAAAGACCTTAATACCACACAAAAGATTGCTTAGGTGATAGTCCTAAGACAAATTCAAAAATACCGAAAAATTTCTCAAACTACATGAATGAGAGAAATAACACTTTCCTTATAAGTGGGCTTAAGGAATAAAATGATGCCATCAAATTGGAATCGAAATCATAAAGTAAAAATAAAAATCTGCTTAACAGATTGAGGTGTCGAAGATGAATAGTCCACACGGGACAAAGGATATGGCTTCACAATAATTTAGCCCATCCTTTCCAAAAATCAATTCCGAAGCTTAAGTAAAAATCGGCACGGAAAGAAAAATCACATAAAATAATTTCGACATCAATAAAAAGCAAATTGAGGGTTGCGGATCCACCAACCGGATTCGCAATTCTCAAAGAAGTCATCAAGCCCAAAATGTTTAAAGAAAAGGAATCAACTAGTTCTTTTGATATAAATATAATGAGATGAACCCATATCAACATGAACTCGAAGGGATGATCACAAAACAAATGTAATCAAGGATTAAATGAGAAATACCTTGACCACGAGAAGTGTTACCAGGAGCTTGCACTACATTGATCTTTCCCTCCTTCCTACTTTGAAGTATGGGACATGCAGTTATATGGTGACCCGAATTTTGGCAATAGCGACAATAAAGAGGTTTCGGACACTCCCTAGCATAGTGGTCCGTGGAACCACAATTGTAGCATTGCCCACGACTAGAGGTAGAAACTTTTGCTATCGGGGTTTCTTGCTTCCCTTTCTAATTAGAATTGGGGCCTTTGAATTTGATAGGCCTCTTCAAGTTATTGTCGAAGTTTTGTTGGGCACGCACAACTTCAATATCACCTTCATTATCGGCCTCTTCAAGACGAAGAGCGATATCAATAAGCTGATCAAATGAAACCTCAAGTTTCAAAAGCAATGGCTTCTTAAGATTCTTATTCAAGCCATAGACAAATCTCTGATTTTTCTTTAATGGGGTATTAATGTATTCAACCCCGTATTTGGAAAGAGATTCGAAAGATGCGACATAGTTTGTCACAGAAGATTCACCTTGAATAAGGTCAATAAAACGCCGGGCCAAGGTTACTTTTTCAGCCTCCGGCACAAATTTCAATTCGAATCTTTCCCGGAATTTCTTCCAAGTGAGATCCGCTTCAACGACTTCAGAAATTAAAAGCTCATACCAATCTAACGCTCTTTCTTGGAGCATGCTTGAAGCCACTTGGACTCGATGAAGGTCAATAAGGTTTATGCGAGAAAAGATGCGATCGCATGATTTGAGCCAAGCTTGAATTTCTATAACACTCTCGGATCCCCTGAATGGCCTTCCACCCAAATCGGTATAGTCTCTGCACAAGCGTGCAAAACCGGATCTAGGATGAGTAGGTTCTGGATTGGGTCCGGCAGCTTGAGCATTCATAACAAGATCTAGGAGCTGCTGGGCAGACATAAATACTCCATCCTGGGGAGTAGCACTAGATTGACCGGGGCTGGGACGGCCAGGTCTAACCATTTCTCTTCTTTAAGAAAGAAAGAAAGAAAGAAGAGGAAAAAGTTATTCTCAAAATAAATTTCAATCAAACTTGATTGATAAAACAAGGAATCATAAGGAAAATAGGATGAATCGGTACGAAGACTCGAATTAAATCCTAAAGCACGACTCCTAAGATGGACTTAGGACGATGATCCTTGTTATAATATTCCATATTGTTTCGAAGTTTGGCTCTGATACCAAGCTGTGACGCCCCACCTCTATACCCACGCTAGCCAAGAACATTTCGGTGAATGTTGTCAACTAGCACGGAGAATAAGGCTGTTGAGGAGCGACCATCCGTGTAATTGCTTTGCGCGAGCGTCGATATGTCAGATAGTATAACATGCATTTCTTTATCAAGAGGAATTCAGACATACTGACACAAACTCAAAGCTACCACACAGTGGCTATAATGTCTTAGGAAACAAATATAGAAATAAACATAACATAAATCAGTCACAGACAATTCATATCACAAAGGCGGAAGAAGATATGAATATATAACTAACACATGAAAGTGTATATCAGAGTAGTGGTCTAACAAGATCCACAATCTCAAAAAGAATAGATGCAAGTGCTAGACAAAAGAATAAGTATACATCATAGAGTCTGTATCTCAAATGTATACAACAAAAACTACTAATCTAAGTAGTTAGCCAAAAGATCATATGATAACCCCAGAAGAGAAGTCAAGCTGAAGCACCTGTAACATCTCGGTCTGACCCGAGTATTATTTAAGAAGAAAATAATAAACGGATCGGTCTAGCAATAAATATCATAAGAAATGATATAGAATAAGAGATAGGACTAAACGTATAATAATCACAATGCCAAGCTGTGATAAATAACTAATTGAAAAATCAATAAGAGATTAATCAATATCGCAAAGATCTTCTCAAAGATAAAAAGGAATGTCATACTCCTAATTTCATTCACCAAGCCACAATAAATGACATATATATCCATGCCAATCGTAAAAGTTGGTGAAACATAAATTCCAGAAATCAACACATGAAATCCAGAAATCACAATAAAAGGATGGCCAATCCCATAAACTGGACATCGACGCACCTAGAAAGACACGCCCCATTCACAGTCGAACATCGACGCACCTAGAAAGATACGCCCCATGCTCTAGCATCGACGCACCTAGAAAGATACGTCCCATGCACAAATAAACATCGATGCACCTAGAAAGATACATACCATGCATAAATAAACATCGATGCACCTAGAAAGATACACCCCATGTAATGTCTAACATCGACGCACCTAGAAAGACACGCCCCATGCATAGACGAACATCGACGCACCTAGAAAGATACGCCCCATGTCCCGACTTATTGAGTCGATTGCTCCACGAAGTAAATAAACATCAATGCACCTAGAAAGGTACACCCCATGCATAAATAAACATCGACGCACCTAGAAAGGTACGACCCATGTGTAAACAAACATCGACGCACCTAGATAGGTACGACCCATGAAAGAAATGAGACGAAGCTCAATAAAATGAGAAACAGTCCTCCACATAGACAAAGAGACATCGCACATTGCTAGTCTAAACCACAAAGATGATCGTCATCGATCAATCGAGAAGTGTCAATTACACTAAGCTAGTAAATATATGAGTTTAGCTTCATGTCCCATAACCACTTGTTTAACTTAAATATTTATGAACAAACTGTAGATCTCCAATAGAAAATTGTCACAAGAGATTCAATCGAACAAGTCCAAGAATTAACCGGCGAAGTAAACGCAAGTGTTTCATACCACTTGGTTTACTAAGTTGTTTAATTAGATTTCTCATACGAGTGAGGTAAAGGTTTGTATATTCTAATAGATTGGAAATCTGTTTGAGAAAACGAGCTTTGTAATAAAATAGTGATGAAATCGTTTTGATGAAAGAATTTTGATACTTACTACTAGTATTGAAACCTTTATATTTTTAAAGTGACAAATCACAAAGAAGATTGTAGGAACAATCAATCACTAAAATTCACATTCGAAGACGTGAATAAAATCCAAAGAAATCGATACCGAATCCATCAAAATGGACATTCCCAAAAATCACGAAGAAAATGTCATCAAAGTCGATAATAAGTGATAATAACAAAAGGGAATCAACACGAATCGATTAACATTGGAAATTCAATCCAAAAAGGCAAAATGGACTCAAACAGCAGGTTTAGTCGACTGAACAGAGTTTTCAGTCGACTGACCCTGTACCTGAAAATTTTCCAGGTTCAGGAAATTTTCGGGTTCCAGGTTCGGTCGACTGAACAGAGGATTCAGTCGACTGAATCATGCCTGGGCTGTTTTTTAGCCTATACAAATGAAGAGCAAACTCTTCCAAAATGCAACCGAATGAACATTGGCTCTAAGGGTTTATGCCAATAGGCAACCCGGCCCTATATGCTCCTCGATGCATCACCAAAACATGATCAAAACATAAAAGTTAGGATTTTAAAGATTTGGACCCAAAACACTAAAAATTGGAATATTCACCAATTCAACCCAAACCAAAAGCAAATGCACATGAATAAGTGTTAGGAATTCATACCTAACAACCAAAGATAATTATAGACATAGATGTGAGATAAAAATCTTACCTTTGAACCCAAACAATAGAAGAAGAAGCTTGAAAGCAAGCTAGTTCAATTCCTCTTCAATAACAACTCAAGAAGCTTCAATCTAAGCTTAAAAGAGAAACATTTACTAAATTAGGTTTAGGAAATTTCTGAAATTGGAAAGAGAATGAGTTGGAGAAGAAGAAGAGAAGGTTGACCAATGGGTTCTCTTTGATTTTAGAGCAAGAATTTGAGCTAGCAAGAGGAACTAGGGCTTGGAGTTTCTAATTCCCTTTCCTTTCCACCATTTTCAGTTGGAGCTTGAGTTTGAGGAGTGGGAATGAGTGAATGGAGAGGAGAGGGCTGAGTTAGGGTATTAAGTTAGCTAGTGGGCTGAACCCAAACCCAAAACCCAATAGAAAAAGTAGCAAAATTCGACTTACTCCAAACATATCGAAGTTTACACTCAAAAAGATTGCAAACGGCATTTTGAACACAATCGAAGGGTCTCGAGTCCCAATTCGACTGTTTGCAAAAAGTAGGTTTTCGGACTAAAATCCGACGAACGATGAAATATTTAAATAAAATATTTAAATATATAATCGATAAATATGCGGGTTGTTACAGAAATAAAATGTAATGATAAGATAGAATAATACATGGGAAGAAAAAGTGATAAAAAATTGTCTCCAAGGATAAGCCCGACTCTCTTAAGTATAAAGAATTGGCCACTCACTTGCTGCCCTATTCACCTACGGTATGGAAAGAGAATAGGTCAGACAGAAGTCTGTTGAATGAATACAAGTTTAATGTGATGATCATGCAGCTAACTTCAAAACTATTTTAAGTGAAATTTGGTGTACTACAAGTGTCCAAGAGTTCCTAAGGTCCATTACCTAAGGTTTCTTATCTAACACAAAGGTCGAACTATAGATCGAACCTCACACTAACAATTGGCCAATGCTCCTAGAGCCATCCAATATAAAAACATCGTCCATAGGCTATTGTGGGAGATGATCTCCCATAAATACCTATAACAACCACTATGCCTCTAGAGAAAGAGAACCCAAAATGCACACTCATGCAGTGTCTCATCGCATGCCTTCGTGTTCATCTCTCAACTGTAGTCCAAAATGCCTCTTATCATATTGTACTGATGTCCACCTATACTGCATCACATCATAACCGTATGTACAAGAACTTCCGTTAGTAATGGGCTCCTTCCTTACCGATATTTCTACTTATTATAGTACATCGGGCCCGACTGTCCATATAGAATCCCCTGTTAGTAACAAGTGCACTCACTGGCATACATCATAGCTGCTTGTCCACTACAGAACATCCACCGAGTGTTTACTATATGAAACAACATTGCCTCTAGTCGACTACTCGACTCTCAATTGGGTATTTATAATTTTACCCAACATCGAAATAACCTAGTGTCCTCTAATAGGGAATTAACTTCCTACTATTTCTAGCATATACACTTAGCCCAAATATAGGCTAAAAAAACAATTATCATTTACATAATTCATTTTATCTTGAATTATATAAATTTTATTACAAACTTGTGCCTTTGGCCGAGATTCAGAATCTGCAATTAACATTACAAACGATCTACCATTGGACCTAACCAGTTGACTGCTAGGTTCTAGGGTCGACCAATCGCAAACTAAAATTTAGGTTTTTACATTTTTTTGTAACCATCGATTGTTTGTTATTGTTTATTTATGTTGTTAACAGTTGTTGGTGAACCCTGATTACTAGATGACTAATCCATGTTCCAATTTGTAGTTCAATTTGTGATTTTTAGGGTTTTGTAACGTAATAATAAGAGAGATATACTAGCATCAAATCTGGTTTGACAATTTACAGTAGTTCAACTTTACACTAGTTTACAAATTTCAGTTTAGAGTTTTACATGTTTAAGATTAGATTTCTAGCATTCTCAATCAATTAAAATAGTTCGAATCTAACTGTAACAATAATTTTAGTAAAATTGTTCCCGCTGACCTCAAGCCCAAGCTCTTTCTATTCGCTTTGATTGAGAATCGCCTCTTCGAATATTAGCTTCATTTGCTCTATCTACCTCTAATTGCTTATACTTTTCTAGGACGATATTATTTGGATTTTAAGAAATTTTAGGGTTTAGAGGAGTGGAAAAGTTTTGACCGAGTTACATTACTGTAAAATGTTATGTGAAAATTATATTTAGGTTAGGTAGAATTTGCATGGGTTAGAAAATTGTTTAGGCCATTTGATATAGGGTAATGAATATTTTCAGTAACCATGTTCGCTCTCTGGACCATTTCAACACATTATAAGGCGTTGAAAATGCTAGATTTTCCCCCAGGCATGGTTGACTGCCTTATTCCCATAGTCAGTCGCTAGCAATCGACCTTCATCCCCTATGGGTCGATCGGTTCCCATGTTAAATTGTGTAATTTTTATTTTTAGTTTTTATTCTATTTTCCACTTATTCCAACATTTGTAACTTCTCCATACTAACTCCGATTACTAAGTGTTATACATGAAAATCATCCATAAGATCATTATAAATGCAATGATGCTAGTTTTGTAACTAAATTTGGATATTTGAGAAAATTTTCTTTTTAGTCTTTGTTTTATTTTAATTTTCTTATTAAATTTCTATTAAATTTTCGAGGTATTATAGCCATTAAAAAAGGAGGGGAAGGGTAAAGCTTTTGTTTCTAAAGAGAACAAAAGGATTTTCATCAAACAAGTAACTTAGGCGAGTAACACTTATTTATTTTCCCTTTCCGTTAAGATTTGGATTTAACTTGTTTTTCCCATTTAAATAATGTTACTCATGTTTCAATGATAATAGAAATACATGTTTAATGTAAAGGCCTGCAGATCTGTACCCCTTTGAGTCGACCATAATCCACACCAGTTCAACTCAAATTGAATGGAAATACGAATCTTTATGGGTAAAGAAGAAAAAGGTAGGAGAAAAATAGAACAACAACACAAAAATCTCACAAACGCAACGGAACAAATTATACTATATATTATACAAGAATTGTGCTGTTAATATACATACCATTATCGGAGTATAATATAAAACAATCAACCTGGACAGTTTAATAATTTGTCCTCACACAGTGGAAATATACATCAAGTACAGAAATATGTTTGAACTCCTCCTACTTGTCTCCTGAGCTCTATAGCATTCTAACCTGAAACAATAATACTCAGTTTGACCGAGCATTAGAATAAAATAACACCCGACTCAGTCTGGAAAACCAGCGTGAGAAAACACACTCAATCTGAATTATTAAATTTTGTCAAAATCCTTTGAAAACAAAGGTATCTCATAAGAATATGTCACACATAAACACAACGGGTTTTTACCTTACGATAACCATAATAATTTTTTATCAAAATTGTTTGATATTATAATAGTTTCTATAGAAAGTAAATAAAAAAATTGCTGAAATGCTTGTATCTCACATTTCAGCATAGTTATGCACAATCCAAACCGTACAGCGCTTATTGGAGAATAGATACCATACGAATCACTAGGCCATTGGGGTACCGTCCATCACAGTACACCAATAGAACAATGTACCGAGGACCTCTCTGGGATCCTCTTCTACATAAGACTGGCCTATCCCTAACCTGGATAGACAGAATATGTTACCACCCAGGCATTCCCACCCTTACCATCGAGCGCTCCTTCTTTCATGCACAACCATGTCCATAATATATAAATTTTCAAGGATATCTAGAAAAGTGATAACATACCCTGATTGGGTGCGAACCACTTAGCCTTGCTGCGTCTCCCATGTTTTTAGTCATTCCCGGTTGATGAGGCTTAGGCTAAATGTTACCTTTCAAGAAACAATTCCTCTTTGAATGCTCATCGCCCTCCAATGACGATGTTCTGATAGCATTCATCCATAGTTGTCTTGGGCCTGGGCAAGCCAAATCACCATCTTCATCATCTTTACGGTATTCATTTGTAATGTTCAAAGTAGAAACCGGATCGAAGTGGTTTTCGAATAATTAAATCTGATCCCGGTCTCTTTGAAACGATTGACGAAATTGGACAATATTGATAGTTGGTTATTTAACTATCAATAAAACATCCATAAGCAGTCACTAGGCCTTATTTTAATTTTTCCCAAAGTATTTAGTCTCAAAATATCTTTATTGAGATATATATTCAAATTCCTTCCCATATTCTAATATTTGAAAACAATTCCAAACACTCAAATCCATAACAAGATATTTTTACGCCATCTCACACTTAGAAATATCCCCAAATTTCCATTTTTATACTTAGGAAAATGTTATGAGTCTTATTTTCGAAAAATCTCTCAATATTAACGCTTTAGAGAATATTCTGTAACTTATTCCAAAGTCTCCGGAATCACTAACAAATTTCCTCCCTTAAAATCATATCCTTTTATAAGCCCCTTTTTCGAATCTTGAGAGAATTTGTACAATAAAATTTCCAATCACTTTAAACTCAATATATAAATAAAATAAGTATTTTAAGAACAATAATTTATTTTTAAAACATGTTCAAGTAATTATTTAGAATACTAGAAACACTTTTATAACATCAAGAACATTTTTTTAAACAATAAATTCCTAAAGCTGGTTTTAAACTTTAGAATTTTTTTTAAAAATCAATACTTAATATTTGAAAATCTACTTACCGAAGTATTTCAATCCTAACTAAAATTTATTGTTTTAAATAATAAAATTTTCTTTTTAAAGCAAACTTCGTTTCCTAGAATTGAAAATATATTTTTAAAACCTCAGTAACCAATTCAATTTATAAATTCCTCTAGAATCACATCACACTACTTCCATTCCGATCTTCTTTAACATTTCCACTTTCAAAAAAGTATCCACTATTTTCCTCGCCCTATTTCCATATTCTAAAATAAATTCACCATATGAATTTATTTTTCCAAAATATTCACTGATATCTCTTACCCTATTTATAAACATCATTTATAAATTTTATACTCCTTTGAGTTTCAGTTAAATATAAAGATAATCTTATTTATAAAATTCCGTTTTATAAATCCATTTCTTTATTAATCTATTTATAACTTCCAATCTATTTCTAATATCAACTTCAACTCCTTTTTATATTTCCAGAATATTATTTATAAGTTTCCTTATATACTTTCTTTTTTAAAATCTCCATTTAATAATTCTCAATAGGTAAGTATAACCAAAAAAATCAAATATATTTTTCTAAATCAATTTATTTAAAATAATTCCAATTTCAAATATAAATATTTTTATATCAAAAAAGTCCTTCAATTTCCTCAATTTTAAAAATATGTTTATGGTATTTACAATATCAAAATTTAGGCTAGCGCTACAATAGCATCTAATAATTCCAATCACTACTATAATCTATAATAGATTATTTTGCACACATTATATATCACTATATATGAAAAATAAATAATATATTTGAGGAATCTAGTTGGACCCTCCAACCTATTTCCCTGCATCCATAGATGTTAATACAACATAAAAAAACCAATTCTACTTCGAGAAGAATATCGCGGTATATGGGATCATCTACTATTATGTTGGGCGCATAGGGTCTCATCCGCTATAATGTGCGGTAATACCACTCCAAATACTAGTATATATATACTACTATATATAATATAGTATCATTAAACATATACTTAATTCAGCCAAACATTCGGAATTAATTTTAACTATTTAAAATTTAAAAGCTAGCAATGCAAAAAGAGTGAGATTTACTCACCTTTATCTTTAAATTTTGCAGATCGTTTCAATTTAAATTCTTTTCACAAATTCCGTGAAATTCCAACCTCACAAGAACATATTACGGCTATTAACAATTTGAATTTTTATATACAAATTAATAGTTAAATTAGTGTATACAATATGATTAAATTTAAATTAAAAGTAACCAGTACCTTCTTTCGAATTTAAAATTTTCCTTTCACCATCGCGATGAACGAACCTAGGCAAAAATCACCTAAGACGCGATCGGTCAATACCTAGCACCACCGTACACCTCCCAAGCTTTACCCATCCTCGCATCCATCTCTTTTAGATCACAACAAACAACATCGAACACCTTGGCCTCCGGCTCCACAAGCTGCTGCCGTTCACATGACCTCCCAACCTTTACTCGCGCGCACCTTTGAGAATATCGCGACCTTCTCCTAAACCCAACCTACTTTTCCGTGGCTGCGACCTATGCGCCCCTCCACCAAGCCCCTCATTCTACGTGGCGTGCTGCCGCTCCACCGCTCCACCACTCCACACCCCTATCCAACTTCCTCCCAGACACCACGCAAATTGAACCCTAGCCCAGAGTCCATGCATCCCTCGATCCCATATCCTCATGCGCTTCGCCACTTCTAGGCCCTCGATCCCATGCGATTTTGATTCGATTGATAATATATATATATATATATATATATATTGTTTACATATGTCAAAATTCAATTTTTCGCTCATTCGTCTTTATTTTTTTTCATATGAACGAAGATAAGGTATGCGGGGCTTTAAAACGAAAGAGCGAGGCTTCTCATACAAGGTAGGCCGGCTAGAAGAAAATAGAGTTTAACTTAACGGTTTATAATATTATTTAATTATAAAATATCTCATTTTAACAACTTAAAATTTTGATCTCCTATCGAGTCGTACCGCTAGACGTTTGTAATGTTACACCCCTATGCTGAGCATAATGGAAAAAGTTTCGAGTCCTAATTCGATCATATGTAGAAGATAGCTTTTCAGACCCAATTATTATATTGAACTTTCGATATTAATTTCGATGCGTTTGTATCTTGTACGGTCAAACGATAATCTCAACGCCACAAAATTTGAAATCCGATAATAATATACTATTACTGATCCAATGGAATTATTTTCGTCAAATTCCAAGACTGTGCCCCAGATTGCTTTTTTAACTCGTTGATTAAATCGATGATTTCAAAATTTTACGAAATCGCTTAAAAGTCCATTTTTAAAATCTTACTAACTAAATTATAAATCCAAATAAAATATTTAAACCATTTAAATATTCATAATCAAATGATGAAAAAATCCTGGTTGTTACATTCCTCCCCCTTAAAATAATTTCATCTTCGAAATTGCTAAGGCAGGAAAACGCTCCAAACCCATTAACTTTACCAAAATCCATTAATGAAAATTCGATATTTCACTTTTCTAATCTTTTAGTTCCAACCCAAATGACTTGTTTTCAATCCAAATTCCAAAACCCTTTATTTCAATTATAATTTGAAATCGAATTGTTGATAAAAAAAATTTCCAAAATTTTCAAAAAATTTCTTACACCCTAAATTTCCAAATTTTTTTAGCAAATTCTCCTTTGTACGAAGGACCTTTTGCAATATGACAAGAGAGATAAATATATATACATCGACCATACAATCGAAAAACAGAATATATATATATATCAGTATTCTATATTTGCGGTATTTAATCCAAAAACGTACCTTATTTTAGCGTTTTTAAGCATTATTAAGCAAGCAAGTTTACTTCATACGCAATTACGCAACCCAAATTTAGTCGCTAGCCTCTAGGTATCTATACTTACTCAATTTAAACCACATAAGTACCAAAATATGAAATTCATCAACATTTCACTTATTTAAATAGTTAAAACACATAAACTTCATAAGCACTGCGTGCTAAACATATATTTATAAGCAAATATAAGGTTCTGATGCTAATTTAATTGCTTTCAATCTATTCATATTCAATTCGAATGATTTATAATTTAATTTCTTGCATTCAACTCATTTTTCTGCCACACAAACCATATCTACTCCAAATTTATTTAAAAATCAATTTTATTCATTTCCATTGTTTGTAGAATTTTATTTACTTCCATTTTTATTGAACGATAAATTTTTCTATGCAAATTCAACTATATTCATTTAAAAAATAACTATTTAAGCTTATAACTATTCTAAACTGATTCCAATCAATTTATATTTAATTTTATTCTATTTCAGATTTGTTCACAATCAATTCACTTACATTCATTCATATTCAAATCCAATTTATTAAACTCGAAATCGTTTCATGTTAATTTATTTATAAACCATTTCATAAATTTGTTTAAATAGGGTTTTTATTCAAAATATTTACTTAAGTTAATCCGTTTAGTTTAAATTATTCCAACTATATAGCTTATGTTTATTTTCATTTCAACCACCTCCATTTCATTTACTAGTTAATTAATTAGTTCATTCATTTAATTCACTTTAAATTTTAATTCTACACTCAAATTTATTTAAATGATATCAAGGCCAAATTCAATTTATTATACTCAAATTGAACTTATTACTATTCCGATCCATTTCTAAGTTATTCAACATATTTCCAATTATGCTTACATTTTGCCGAATTTTTTTAACTTATAATCAAGTTCCACATTCAATGTTAACGGTAAAAATAGCTTTAATGCTAAGACCAGGTGTATATCGTGATGAAGTGAATGCACCACCCGCTTGCACGGGAATCAAAGTAAACAAAAAATAGCCGAAAAGTAAAAGAGACAGAGATTTTTATAGTGGTTCGGCTTCTAGCAAGCCTACATCCACTTTACATCCTCCATTATCTTCTTCGAGCACACTTTTACAAGATTACAACACCTTTACAACACGATTGATTGATTACAACACTTTTACAATTCACTTTCGAGTTTACAACACAATTGAAGAAGGAGATTAGAACTTTGATCATAGATTGTTCCTCGGATCCTTGCTGAATAGAGTAGATGCATTGATGAAGAATCTTCAATGGTTGAGGTGCTCGGAGAGTCGAGAAATCAGCAGAGTATAGGCGCCTTGAAATCCAGAAAAGTCCATTTGTCGTTGGAGTAGGCGGAGTATTTATAGGTGATTTCTGGGTTAGGTTGGCCGGAGCGACCTAAGGTAGGTCGTTAGGTCGTGGACGACCTAAGGGATTGACTATAGGTCATGGGTGACTTATGGTGTCGCAGAAGAAGGAGGGCGACCTAAGGGATAACGGCACTAGGAGGTATGGCATGCAGCGACCTAAGGGAAAAAGGCGGGGTGTGCTTTAAGTCGTGAGCGACATAACTTGGAGGGATATAGGTCGTAGGTTGAAGGTTGCGACCTAAGTAGGTCGTAGGTCGAAGGTTGCGACCTAAGATACAAGCTTCATCCCTACTTGATTGCACTCGTTTCTTCTGAGCGAGTTAATAGGTCATGGGCGACTTAGTGGGTAGGTCGGCTATGATTTAGGTCGTGAGCGACCTAATAGATGAGGTTGTGTGAAGTTGTCTGTGGAAGATGCTAGCTCGCTAGGTCGTGACAGCGTTAAGTCGCTAGGCCGTGGCTTCCTGTAGGTCGTTAACCCGTTGGATAGTTAGGTCGTGAACTCCTTCAAGTAGTTAGGTCGCGAACTCCTCTAGGCAGTTAGGTCGCGAACTCCTTCAAGTAGTTAGGACGCGAACTCCTCTAGGAAGTTAGGTCGCGAACTCCTTCAAGTAGTTAGGTCGCGAACTCCACTAGGCAGTTAGGTCGCGAACTCCTTCAAGTAGTTAGGTCGCGAACTCCTCTTGGCAGTTAGGTCGTTGAGTCGCTTTAGCTCGTTGGATACTCCATGCCCTAGCTCGTTGCCCCCGCACGCCCACCTTGGGGGGTTGGCACCCCCCGGACCCCCCCTCCGTTAGGGATCTTAGATGAGAAATCATTCAACATAACTTGCTTTGTTGAGATGCTGAGTTGACCAATCTTTGAGACGAGCTGTCTTGCTTTTCTCGGTCGATCTTTTGATATCATGGCCTTGCTAAAAAGGCGGGATAACATTCAATTTCTAATTTTTATTTCAAAAATCACTTCATTTCCTGAGCTTAAACTTATTTTTATTTTGGGTTTTCCATTTCACTTTTAAATTTTATAAGCCACACAACTATATTTTCACATTTCCATCAATTCTATACTCAAATATATATTCACATTTTATTTTCGACTCGAGGTTATACATTCATTAATAGCCTAAGCATATTTTTATTCCATAATTTCAATTTTTATAAGCTATTCCAATTTGTTTATGCACAATTCCACTTTTCACTTAAATTTTATTTCATTCAAAATTTATACCATATGGTTTTATAGTATTTCAAAATTCATATTTACGTCAATTTAATATTATTTCTAATCCAATTCAAATTAATAACTTATAGTTATATAGTCACTTTATAATTCACATTACATATTTAATTTAAGTAAGAATTCAATTCCAGTTTCAAAAAATTTCACTTCCTTAGTTATATTCATATAGTGGTTTCACTATTTGAATTTATTACTGTCCAATTCCCAATAGATTTTTTAACTTTCTTGAGTTAAATTCAATTCACACAATCTATTTTCACCTAAGTTAAAATTTATTTTCCAAAACTCAAATTTCATACTTTCCTTTCTTATAAATATCACCTTCCATAGGATTCCGGAATTTTTAAACGCTTGGTATTTATTTCAAATCACTTTGAAATCAAATATATATAGACACACACATTCTCGTTTTGGTTTAACAAGCCACTTTCTTCGAATTTCAAAATTCACTTGGTCATAAATTCAAATAGTTTCCCTTCAGAATTTCCAAAACAACACTTGTTTTCCACTGAAAAATCTTCATATTAACTTACTACGGTAGCAATCTGTCATCTATAAACTCGAAATGAACACTGATGATGCGACCGTCATCATCGAAATTATTTTCCAACAAATGTATTGAGTTCAGTGCTATATCTCTTCCAAAATCCATTTAAAACTATTTTTCTATTCAAAAATATCTCCAAGATAATAATAATACTATTATTTATCTCAAAATACTTGGGAAAACACTTCTAAAAATTTCCTGGATTTAAATTTACCAAATTCTGGTTTAAACCCATCGTTGTTTTTAACTCATTTGTATAGTTCATACTTATACAATCCCCCATTGGTTATATATGGCCATTTCAATTTTTATAATCTTATTTTGATTACATAATAAAAAACCTACACATTACTATAATAATTTTCAGAAAATTGTTATCCTTTATATCAAATATAGTTTGGGTAAAATTATTTCATTTAACTGCTTCAAAACCATACTGTGTCGGTTTATCGTGTTTAAGTGTTTAGAAACTTCTATAGATTTAGTAGCGTCCCACTATTCGAATAGAATTTATATACCACTCGGCCAATAAATCAACACAATACAAAACAATTTATAGTCACTAACAAATACGCGCTCATATTGATTAATACTCTTAACTCTTTCTAAAGTGCTATAGACCCTATCTCTAATGAGTAATCCCCAGCAAAGCCAAGGTTCTCGCCTAACCTTCAGCTCTAATACTAAATGTAAAGGCACATAAATCCATACTCCTTTGAGTTGATCATAATCCACACCAGTTCAACTCAAATTGAACGGAAATACGAATCTTTAAGGGTGAAGAAGAAAAATGTAGAAGAAAAATAGAACAACAACACAGGAATCTCAAATGCAGTGGAACAAATTATAATATATCATAATAGATTTTAAATACAAGAACTACGCTGTTAATATACATACCATTATCATAGTATAATATACAGAAATCAATCTGGACAGTTTAATAATTTGTCCTCACATAGCGGAAATATACATCAAGCACAGAAATACATCTAAACTCCTTCTGCTCGTCTTCTAAGCTCCATAGCATTCTAATCGGAAACTGTAATACTCGGTCTGACCGAGCATTATAATAAAATAACACCTGAGTTAGTCTGGAAAACCAGTGTAAGAAAACACACTCAACTTGAATTATTAACTTATGTCAAAATCTTTTAAAAACAAAAGTATCTCGTAAGACTGCGTCACACATAAACATGATGGGTTTTTACCTTACGATAAGCAAAACAATTTTTATCAAAATCATATGATTATATAATAGTGTCTAGAGAAAGTAAATAGAAAATAGGTTAAATACTTGCATCTCACGTTTCAGCATAGTTGGGCACAATCAAAGCCGTACAACGCTTATTGGAGAATGGATTCTATACGAATGACTAGGTCATTGAGGCACCGCCCATCACCATACTCCTTTAGAACAATGTACCGAGGACCCACACAAGACTGGCCTACCCATAACCTAGATAGACCAAATATGTTCTCACCCTTGGTGTTCCCACCCTTACCATCGAGCGCTCCTTCTTTCATGCACAACCATATCCATGATATATAGGTTTCTGAGGATATCTAGAATAGCGATTGCATTCCCTAATTAGGCGCGACCTAGCCATACTGCATCTTCCATGTTTTAGACATTCCCGGTTGATGAGGCTTGAGGCTAAACGTTAGCTTTCAAGAAACAATTCCTCTTAGAATACTCATCACCCTCCAATGACGATGTTTTGATAGCCTTCATCCATACAAGTTATCCTGGGTCTGGACAAACCGAATCACTGTCTTCATCATCTTCACGATATTCATTCATAATGTTGAAAGCGGATCAAAGTGGTTTTTGGATAATTAAATCTGATCTTGGTCCCTTCGAAACGATTAACGAAATTGACCAATATTGATAGTCGGTTATTTAACTATCAATAAAACATCCGTAAGCAGTCACTAGGCCTTATTATAATTTTCCCCAAAATATTTATTCTCAAAATATCTTTACTAAGATATATATTCAAATTCCTTCCCATATTCAAATATTTAAAAACAATTCCAAACACTCAAATCCATAACAGGATATTGTTAAGCTATCTCACATTTACAATAATTCCCAAATTTCCATTTTTATACTTAGGAAAATATTATAATTATTATTTTTTAAAATTCTCTCAATATTAACGCTTTAGAGAATATTCCATAACTTATTCCAAAGTATCCAAAATCACTAATAAATTTCCTTCCCTCATAATCATATCCTTTTATAAGCCCTTTTTTGAATCTGGAGAGAATTTGTACAATAAAATTTCCAATCACTTTAAAACTCTATATATAAATGAAACAAGCATTTTAAAGTATAATAATTTATTTTTAAAACATGTTCATGTAATTATTTAAAATATCGAAAACACTTTCATAACATCTAAAACTCATTTTTTTAACAATAAAATTTTAAAGCTAATTTTAAAAGTTAGATTTTTTTTAAAAAAATAAATATTTAATATTTAAAAATCTACTTACCGAAGTATTTCAATTCTAACTAGTTTAAATTTTATAATTTTAAATCATAAAAAAATTCTTTTAGAAGCAAACTTGATTACTTAGAATTGAAAATATATTTCTAAAACCTCAATAACCAATTCAATTTATAAATTCCTCTCGAATCACATCACACCACTACCATTCCATCTCCTTAACCATTTCCACTTTCAAAAATAGTATCCACTATTTTTCTCACCCTATTTCCATTTTCGAAAATAAATCCACCCTACGAATTTATTTTTCCAATGTATCCATTGATATCGCTTACCCTATTTATAAACATCGTTTATAAATTTTTATACTCCTATGAGCTTTACTTGTTTATAAAAACAATCTTATTTATAAAATTCCATTTTATAAATCTATTTATAACTTCCAATCTATTTTTAATATCGACTTCAACTCCTTTTTATATTTTCAAAATATTATTTATAAGTTTCCTTATATACTTCATTTTTAAAATCTCCATTTAAGAATTCACAATAGTTAAGTATAACTGAAAAAATCAAATATATTTTTCTAACTCAATTTCTTTAAAATAATTCCAATTTCAAATATTTATATATTTTTATATCAAATTTTTTCGTTAATTCCATCAATTTCAAAAATATGTTTATGGTATTTAAAATATCAAAATTCAGGCCAGCGCTACAATAGCATCCAATAATTCCAGTCACTATAATAATCTATAATAGATTATTCTACATACGTCATATATAACTATATATGAAAGATAAACAATGTAACTGAGGAATCCAGTTGGATCCCTCCAACCTGTTTCCCCGCATCCATAGATGTTAATACAACATAAAAATACCAATCCCACTTCGAGGGGGATATCGCGGTGTATGGGGTCATCCGCTATTATGCGGGGCACATAGAGTCTCATCCGCTATAATGTGCGGGAATATCACTCCAAATACTAACATATATATACTACTATATATAATATAATATCATTCAATAGATACTCAATTCAGCCAACCATCTAGAATTAATTTTAACTATTGAAAATTTAAAGGTTAGCAATCCAAAATGAGTGGTATTTACTCACCTTGATCTTTAATTTTTGCAGATCGTTCCAATTTAAATTCTTTTCACAAATTCTGTGAAATTTCGACCTTGTAACATATTACGGGTTATTAACAATTTGAGTTTTTATAAAAAAAATTAATAATTAAATTTGTGTATATGATATGAATAAATTTAAACTAAAACTAATTATAGTACCTTCTTTCGAATTTTAGATTTTCCATTAACTATTGCGATGAACGAACCCAGGATAAAATCACCTAAGACGCGATCGGTCAATACCTAACGTCGTTGTACACCTCCCAAGCTTCGCCCATCCTCACATCCATCTCTTCCAGATCGCGACAAACAACATCGAACACCCCGCCCTCTGGCTCCACACGCCGCTTTCGTTGACACAACCTCCCAACCTTTACTCGCATGCATCATTGAGAATTTTGCAACCTCCTTTCAAACCCTAGCTGCCGTTTCACTATCTCGTTTTATCAACTTAAAATTTTGATCCCCTATCGAGGTGTGCCGCTAGGCATTTGTAATGTTATACCCCTATACTGAACACAATGTATAAGGTTTCAAGTCCTAATTCGATTGTATGGAGAAGATAGATTTTCATACCTAATTATTATATTTAACTTTCGATATTAATTTCAACGCATTTGTATCCTTTACGGTCAAATGATTATCCCAATGCTACAAAATTTTAAATCCTATAATAATACACTATTATGGATCTAATGGAACTGGTTTCATCAAATTATGAGACCATTCCCCAGATAGCTATTTTAACTTGTCGATTAAATCGATGATTTCATAAATTTTTGAAATCACTTGAAAATCTAGTTTTAAAATCTTACTGGCTAAATTATAAATCCAAATCAAATATTTAAACCATCTAAATATTCAAAATTGAGCGACAAAAAAATCCAGGCCGTTATAGTTAAGGTGTTAAATATTATTATTATTCATATGCTTAAGACTAAAACATGAATTAAACATTCTTAAATGGTTTTAAAATTTAATGTGGTATTTATACAATATGCAGAGATAGGTTTTGATTTTCAGAGTTTTCTAACGAGAAAATAATCTATTATGATTTTTCTTAGTTGAATATTTATAGTTTTAGTAGTAAATTAATATTTAGAAATAATAAAAATTAATAAGTTAATATGGAATTTTTTACTAATAGTAAGGAAAGTGCTTTCGAATTTATAGGAATTTCTAGGAATTTTCTTATAGTGCTTCAAATTAATTTGAATTAAATGGTAAAGTAGGAATTTCCTTAATTAATGAAATAATTAGAAGAAGAAATTAATTAAGGTACAATTATAGGAATAAATCGAGTGGCATTAGATGTTTCCATCACAAAACAAAAGTACAAGGATTATAGGACATATGAAAAAAAATTAGTCAAACATGGTTACTTTAATGGAAAAAACAACAATTTTCTATTTAGTTCAATATTTGCCATTTTAAACGTATGACAGCCTATGTTAGCCATGCATAACTAATCGATTTAGCTATGCGGTAGAACTATGCTTAGATGTACAATAACACACAAGTTAGATGTGTGATAGCACTATGGTTAGACTTGTGATGGCTTTATAGTTTGATTTATGACTGCATTGTAGTTGGATGTGCAGCAGCTTATATATGTGATAACTTTGACGTGCGATAGATTTAGAAGTTTGATAGCACTAGACTTGCGATATATTTATAAGTATGATAGCATTGGACTTGTGATAGCTTTAGATGTGTGGTAGCGTTAAACATGCGATAGAAATTGTTAGACATATGATAACTATTAAGTTAGGTATGGGATAGCAAAGATATCAAATAAGTGATAGCTGTAGAGTTAGATATATGGCATTAAAACGTAAACCATGCGATAACTATTGAATTATGCGATAGCAAGCATTAATCCATAATGTGTGGTTGAATTTTATTGCAAACATAAAGCACTAAAATTTATTATAAAATGTTAACACCTAACATTGAAAGTAAATTGTGGTGTAAGGCCAATGTATAAAAAACACAACATTATTTATGTGAAAATGATGTAGTATTAATTATACTGGTGTGAATGAATCTTGAGGCTACATTGACACTAAAGGGGAAGAGAGGGTGAATAGTGTTCTATAACTAATGTAGAACTTTTTAAAATAGTTTCAAGGTTTAAGTCAAGCATGGATAGTCAACAAAGATATATATTAACAGGCAGTCAAAGATATACATAAATGCAGTAAAAATAAAGTAAAAGTAAGAGTGATAGCACCAGGAGTTTTATATGGATTTGGATTGACCAATCCTGCATCCAGTCATATACAGTATCTGCATAGATTTCTTTTCAAATGTCTGCTTTAATCTTGTAGCAAGAAAGTTAGAATAAAATCTTGATTTTAAGGCAACAAGATACACACTCTTGACTTTTCAAACTTAAGGTAGACTCTTTTGATTTAACCAGGCAATAAGATCACTCATTTTATTTAAATGGCCAACAAGAACACACACTTGATTTGAACAGGCAATAATCCCACCCACTTAATTTGAGTGGGAAAAAAGCACACCCATACAAATTAGTAATAGAGAGTTGTTTATTCCAAATACAAATAGTTGTAACTTGGATATAAAATATCTTATAGCCATTTTATATCACTTTGATTTTTGAATTGGTGAAAGAATTCTTGCAAAACAATGAGTAGATTGAAGAGAATGAATGTAGTAAAGTAGATGTTGAATTTGAGTGGATTTTAAGAATATAGAAAGTGAACTTTGATAAATATATAATGAGAATATAGAGTTAGAATAATAGAGAGAATAGTGTTGTTAAATTTTAGTTCTCAATCCCTTTTATATAGTGTTTGAAGGGACATTTCTATTCACAAAGAGATGGAGCTAAAATCATAACTCTTCAGAATTAAAAGAAATTCAACTGTACATATGTCGACATACTTAGGAAGGATATGTCGACATACTCTTGTATTTTGAGAAAAAACAAAAACCGTTTTATAGTGTTGGAAAATTATGATATTTTGCAAAATCATTTTGAAAAATAGTTTTTAAATATTTTAATATATAAAACTTTTATAAAATATTTGTAGAAATATATTTTGAAAATAAAATGAATATCTTGGTGAGAGAGTATTCAAAGAAATGAAAGTATTTTGTTCATGGACTTTAACAAAATTTTATAATACCTATTATCTATTGTCTATAATCATGAACTCTTCATGTCTTTATCTTTAAACTTATGAGCCTTCAATTGTCATGTTCATATCTGAATCTTGTTCTCTAACCTTTTACTAATCGTCTTCAAATTCGATTAGCCCTTACTTGTATAAACCTCTGTAATATCCTGCAAAACATTCTATTCAACTTGGGAAAAAATAAGTACCTTAATTTATTTGGTTGTTGTCATCAAAATCAATATCTGTGGTGTTATCAATTTGTAGAATGATGGTGTAAT
The DNA here is from genome assembly GCA_030765085.1 of Allium cepa. Classification (NCBI taxonomy): domain Eukaryota; kingdom Viridiplantae; phylum Streptophyta; class Magnoliopsida; order Asparagales; family Amaryllidaceae; genus Allium; species Allium cepa. The sequence goes on along the minus strand of CM060930.1, from coordinate 117,036,363 downwards.
GTTGGATGGGCTACCAAATGTCAAAGCATGGCATTTTTTGAGAACGATGAGGAGTGGAAACCAAACATCTAAGTACGACATTATTCGAGAATGATAGTGTAGGCCAAAGTGGTAACCAGATGTCTAACTTGACATTATCTGGGAACGATGGTAAAGGGACTGAGTGGCAACTAAATGTTTAAACACAACATTATCCTTGAATGATGGTTTAACGCCTAAGTGACAACCAAAATTTTAAACATGACATAAGAATGATGGTGTATGCCTTACATAACAACCAAATGTCTAACCATGACATTCTTCGAGAACAATGGTGAAGGTCTGAGTGGCAACCAAATTCTAGACAAAATGTTATTCGAGGACAATGTTATATGGAATGAGTGGGAACCAAATATCAAAAGATGGTATTAATTAGGAGCGATGATTTAAGGCTTGAGTGGTTGCCTTGAAGATATAATAGTAAAACCTAGTCATGATATGATATTAAGTGTAGAGCATACTTATAGTTGAAAAATTGTTTTATGATTATAATTTATGGCTATTATCTTCACTATATCTGATATGATGAAATGAATGATGTTGACTTAGTAGGGAAAACCCATTTCACTAGGCAGCGTGGTCTTGCTATGTTTTTGTGTTTAGGTTGTAGTATTTCTCACACCAGTCATGTGTATAACCACTATTATTATTATAGTTTTACCCACAAACTCACAGGTGCTCACTCGAGTAATTTGAGTTTTTGAACTTAGTCATATTTTCTTGAAGGCAGATAAAAGCTCCAAAGATGAAGTATGAGGCCTAGTACTGCTTAGTAGATAATAATAGATACTTTCTAATTTTGCTGTTGTAAAACCAAGTTATATAACCGGTTAATGTTCATGTTAGCATCTCCATATGTAGGGCTTGATGCTTTATCTACATTTTATCATATTTAACCCTGCGCGTGCATGAAATGGGAAGTGAAAAATGTAAAGACAATTTATCTAATGGAAAATATCTAGCCGCTCCATTTACTTAATGTTATTGAGAAAAAATCGATCGCATTTTGTCACTTGAAAATTATTCCGCTGACCGTTGTAGTATCATTGGTGTTCATTTCTGGAACTTGAAACCAGAGATATTACAAATGCTCTCATAAGCTTATATACAAATAAGTTATGGCCTATAAGCATTCATCATTGGGTTTGCAATTGATTTACCAAAGAATATACAAAACGATGAATAGAAAATGTCTTTGTTGTGACATATATATGGCATTCTTTAAATGCTTATAAATACGTTAAGAAACAAAGTCAGGACTTAGTTAGTGGTTGTTACAAAACCAGTAGTGAATGATCAATATTGAGGAATTTGTACTTCTAATAAAAAGATTAATTTGATATTAAAAAAACATACTTTTTTCAATATATGCTTGCCATAAAATGCATTAAATATATTGATTATGGTACAATATTAGACGCCTTCGACAAGTTTGTATACGGAATAGTTAATTGTGCAATGGCACACAGATCATTTATTAAATGTTTTCTTGTTAGTAAACATATTTATTCTTGGAAATAATAAACCCAATGATAAGAAAATGAAAGGTCGGTGTTTTTATTTGTAACAATTACGTTACTAATAAATCAGTTATATGATTATTTATACGAGCGTATACATAAAGGGATAACTTTTGATAAATGCAAATTCCCTTTGATGTTTCTTTGTAAATTAGTTATGGCTATCTTACACTCAAGTGAAATAACTGAAATAAGACGTCACCAAAGATGTAAATTAATAAATGCAATTTATCCTTTGGTGTCTCTTCCATAGATTGTTCATAAGCGTGTCTAATATTTGTATGTACGTACTTCATGCAAATATTTGGTCAGCGCAAAGAAAGTATAATATTGATAGAGTTAAGGGTATCCCTTAGGGGCAATCGTGTAATTTATTACTTAACTCTTATAAAAGAATCTTGTTAAAAATAAAGTATGCTTTTGGTTTTATTTTCTTCTACCTATGTTGTTGTATAGAGATATAAGTAATGTTAATAATTACATTAAACATATAAATAGCAAATCCCTAGAAGAAGTGTATTATCACTTGCAGTTATGAACGCGTTCATAACCATGAATATTGAGTCGATATACACACATGAACTCCTTAAATTTTCCTTATTAAGATGTATCAATACGTTTGTTGAGACTAATGTAAGTAACACTCTCCATACAGTGGACAATGATTTACTAATGATCGTTAGCGGCACCAAGGAGTTACGTAATTGTGACTATTTAGAACGATCATAGAACTACTCAACGAGAGTCTTTTATAGGTTAATAAAACTATGACAACCCACATTTTTGGACAGTTTAAATTGGCAATAAACCACATATGTCTAACTCAAACCATGCAAAAGGAAGGACTGCCAATGTGATTTAATAAGAAAATAAGAGAAAAGAAGGAAAGCAAAACACAGAATCCCACAGCAGAATGACAAAATATAACAATCAAATAAACAGCTCATGAAGTTATTTTATAATATACATTTGATTATACAATTTTTACAACATAATCAAAGTACAATAAACAAACATACCAAATGATGCAGCAGAATAATACTAATAATATAATATACCAAACTCCGTCCTCCAGAGATAATGTCTTCAAAAACTAAAGTGCTTAGGCTAACCCAAGCATAATGAAAAGACAAAACACTCGAGTCAGAACTAAAGGTTTTATGTAAGTTATAATTATTATTACATAAGGTACGTTTTTAGATTAAATACCACAAAGATATAATTATTGTTATATATTTTTTTATTATTGTTATATATATTTTTTTCCGACCATGCGGGTCGATATATATATTTTTATCTCTCATGTCATATCGCAAAAGGTCCTCCGTACAAAGGAGACTCCGCAAAAATTTATTGGAAATTTAGGGTGTTAGAAAAATTTGAATTTTTTTGTTAACTTAAAAAGGTTGATTTTTGAATTGGAATTGAAAGAAAGGGTTTTGAATTAAAACTCAATGTTAGGATGAAACTAAAGGCTTTAGAAAAGTAAATGTCAAGTTTTAACTAAGTGAGTTTTGATAAGTTATTAAGTTTGGATCATTCATCCCACCTTAGCAATTTCGGAGACGAAATTCTTTTAAGGGAAAGGAATGTAACGACCCGTATTTTTGGTCGTTGATTTTAAACAATAATTTATTTTTAATGTTGAGTTTTGAAATGTGAATGGGATTTTGATATGAGGTTTATCGATCAAAAATAGTGTAATAATACTTAAGTTCCAAATATAGCAATTTAATTAATAAATTTAAATGTTGAGTTAATAATTAAAAATCGTTTAAATAATTGAATTGGAGTTGAATATGAAACCGAAACGATTTCTAATATTGATATAAATTCTATTTGAATTAGAATTGAGTTAGTAAGATTTTAAAATTGAAAATTTCAAGCGAATTAGTAAATATTGGAAATCAACGATTTTATCGACGCGATTAAATAGCGTTTCTGGGCACAGTCTCGGAATTCGACGAAACAAGTTCCATTGGATCCATAATAGTGTGCTATTCTTGGATTTCAGTTTGCATTGCATTTTGGTTTACCATTTGGTTGTACGATCTGAAAACGCCTAGAAATAATCTAATTGAATTTAATTTAAATGAACATTTGAAAAAAAAATATCGTCGCCATACGACCGAATTGGGGCGTGAGACTTGCTCCATTGGGTCCGGAATAGAGGTATAACATTAGGAACGCCAGGCGGCATACCTCGATAGGGGTTCAGGATTTCGAAATATGCAATCAAGACATATTGAAAATAAAAATTTAATAAAAGGTAAACTCCACATATCAGCTGATCTTTTCCACTAGCACACATAACCGTTCAAATCATGCCTTCATTTTCCATACCCTCCCTTTTTAAAATTCGTTCTTCCTACGTTTCTTCCTCAGTTATAAACGAAAACCAGAAAATCAAGAAAATCAGTTCTTCTTCCTCCAGAAAATGGAAATCGATTAAAAAAACAAAATCGGTCAGTATATTAAAAGAAAGGAGGGAGGATCACAATCGAAGTCGCAAGTGGAGTAACCATGCGCGCGATGGCTGGAGGGAAGAGTGACGTTGATTGGTGTGCATGATTTTGGGAATTGCTAACGTGGAAGCTGGATGTCGCGAAGCTATTAGAAGGCGGGCGCTTGGAGGAGCTTGGAAGGAAAAGTGGAGGTAGCAGGGAGGTACGACGATCGATGTGGAAGTGGCCGAGCATGGAGAGCAAGCTAGGGTTTTGGGTGTTAGATCTCGCGAGTGCCTTGGTGGCTGCTGCAAGATCCTCAATCCAGACAGTGTATTACTGCGAATAGGCTTCGACGTGATTTGGTATGGGAAGAAGCGGAGTTTTGATAGGGGAAGGGCATTGTGGGTGTTGCTGTCATTATTTTGTGCGGCGGAGCAGTTGGGTTTGTCTCTGTCAGTTGAGGGTACGAGTAGAAGTGTTCATGGTAGGCGGCCAGTTAGCTGTAGGCCTTGAATTTCTATGTGCTTTGCAGTTGAGTTTGTCCTTCATGTATGAAGGTAATTAACATTTTTTTAAATTAGTTGATTAAATTAATTAATAAGTAAGTAATTATTTTGACCAATTAAATCTTATAAAATTGGTTAATTTCTTTTACGAGGTCGAATTCGAGTGTGGTTTTTTGTCTCAGATTTGTGATGACATAGGAATTTAAAAATTGAAACGATCAGCAAATTAAAATTAAGGTGAGAAATTTTTACTCATTTGGATTGACGAATTTAATTTTAAATAGTTAAAATTAATTATTGAATGCTTGGTCGAATTTATGAATTATTATCGGTTGAATGATATTATATATATATATATATATATATATATATATATAGTAGTATATATATGGGTAGTTGGACATATTCCCATTTTAGCGAATGAGACCCTATGCGTCCGCATAATAGCGGATGACCCTATATGCCCGATATCCCCCTCGAAGTGGGATTGGCATTTTTATGTTCTATTAACATCTATGGATGCGGGGAAATAGGTTGGAGGGATCTAACTGGATTCCTGTAATTTATGTTGATTGTTTTTCGTATATAATAATATACGATGTGTTAGAATAATTTGTTATAGATTATTGTTGTGATGTGAATTATTAGATGCTATAGAGCACTGGCTTAACTTTGGTATTTCAAATACCATAAATATTGTTGTTGAATTTGAAGGAATTTAAAAGAATATTTTGGATATAAAATATTTATATTGAAATTGGATTTATTTTAAAAGACATTGATTTGGACAAAACAATAATTGATTTGGTGTTGTACTTAACTATTCGTAAAAATGTTTAAAGTAGAGATCTAAATAATTTATATAAATAATTTTTAATAATGGATTTCAAATGATATTTGTGAAAAAATATGGAAAATAAGTTGAAATTGGAATTTTAAACGAGTTCACAAAATAATTGGAATTTATTAAGTAACAGATTTGTAACTGGGATTTTAACTGAAATCGATTAATAAATGGAGTGATAAATGTAAACCTGTTTAAATTTGGAAACGAGTTTATAAAATTTATAAACGATGTTTATAAATAAGGAAAATGATATTAGATGATAAATTGGAATATAAACTCATAGTGTTAATTTATATCGAGATATGAAAATAGGTTTGGGAAAAATAGTAGACTCTATTTTGAAAGTGAGCATGGTTAGGGAATCGGGATGGAATTGATGTGTTGTTAATCGAGAGGGATTTTAAATTAAGTTGGCGATTGGGATTATTTTAAAAGAAAAATATATTTTATTTAGAATCTATGTTCTGTTTAAAAGAAAATATTTTTCATTAAACTATGTAATTAAAAGTTAGTTATTATTGAAATACTTCAGAAGTAAATTTTCAAATGTCAAATATTAATTGAAATAAATTCTAATTTTTATAATCAGCTTTGTAAATCGATTAGTTTATATAGTTGGAAATGATTTTTGATGTTTTATTTAAAGAGTATAGATATTCTAGTAATTTCTCTTACATGTTTTAAAAATAAATTATTATTCTTTAAATACTTATTATATATATATAGTTTTGTAATGTTTAAAGTTATTTACAAATCTTTTTGAGATTTGGAAATGTGGTTTATTTGGTAGATGTGATTATAAGAAGAATTCCCAAAATGGAATTTGGGAGATGTAAGGAAAATTTCTGAGTTATTTAAATAAAAGTGAACTCCGAAAAATTGAATTAGGATTCGTAACAGAAGTTAGAAATGGTATTTGGAATTATAGACAAGTGTTTTGACTTTGAAAATATTAAAGAAAATTAATTAAGGAACCAAGAACTTATAGAATTCTTTATAAAAGACTTAAGGAATTTACAATATAAATTGTGAAGGAATTTGAGAAAAGAGGAATAAATGGAAATTTCCTAAGTGTTGAGAAGTAAGAGGTTTAGAAAAATATTTTTTTAAATATTTTGTCAGAGTGTACAAATGAGAGATGGTTTGAAACATCCTGATATGAATATAATTATTTGAGTTGTCTTAAATTTTGAAATTTTAGAATGGATTTGAATATATATCTTATAAAGATATTTTGAAAATAAATTTTGGAAAATTATATTATGGACCTAGTGACTTCTTATGGATGTTATATTGATAGTTAAATAACTGACTATCAAATATTGGCCAATTTTGTTGATCATTTCGAAGAGACCGGGTTCAGATTTAACTATCCGAAAACCACTTCGATCCTATTTGAGCGTTATGAATGGATATCACAAAGATGGTGAAGACGATGATTCGATTTTTCCAGACCCAGGACAACTTATATGGACAAGTGCTATTAGAACAACGTCATTGGAGGACGATGAGCATTCTAAGTGGAATTGTTTTTTAAAGGTAACGTTAGCCTCAAGCCTCATCAACCGAGAATGACTAAAACAGGAGAGATGCAGCAAGGCTAAGTGGGTCGCACCCAATTAGGGTATGTTATACTCTTCTAGATGTCCTCGGATATATTATTAATTATGGATATAGTGATGCATGGAAAAGAGCTCCCAATATGGGTGGGAACACTCGGGGTGATAACATATTCGGTTCTATCCAGGTTAGGAATAAGGCCGGTCTTGTGTTGTAGGGGATCCTGACGAGGTCCTCGGTTCATTTTCTTAGAAGTGTACCGTGGTAGGTGGAATCCATTCTCCAATACGTGCCTTTACTATTTTGGTTGTAGAGCCTAGTATGTTGGAATTTATTTAATGTAACAATTTGGGCTATTTGAATAAGTATTTGTAGACACTATTATAATATCACACGATTTTGATATAAAATGTTTTGTTTATCATAAGGTAAAAATTGTCGTGTTTATTTATAGCGTGGTCTTACGAGATACCTTTGTTTTCCAAAGGACTTTGGTAACTTTAATAATTCAAATTGGGTGTGTTTTCTCACTTGGTTTTCCAGACTAACTAGTGTGTTATTTTATCATAATGCTCAGTTAGACCGAGTATTACAGATTCAGGATAGGATGCAATAGAGCTCAGGAGACGAGCTGGATAACAAAGACATATTTTCGTATTTGATTTATATTTTCACTATGTGAGGACAAGTTATTAAACTGTCCAGATTGATTGTTGTCTGTTGTACTCTGATAATGGTACGTATATTAATAGTATAGTTCTTGTATTTAAAATCTGTTATTATATATATTATTTTGTTCCACTTCCTTTGTTAGATTATATGTTATTGTTTATATTTTTCTTATACCTCTTTCTTCTTTACCCTTAATAATCGGCATTTTCGGCACTTGAATATTCGGCATGATTACACAGTGAACGTATTGGTGTCGCTTTTCAAGGGTAGAAAATCCTGGGTCGCTACAAGTGTAATAACTTAAGAGATGTTTACGGGATTCTACGCCTCCTATCAAGAGTACAACATGAGTGGAATAACTTAAGATATGTTATGGGATTTTCCACCTTCATAAGATCCGTTAAACTAACTATATATAGTAGAATATGTTATATATATAATGTCTAATCAATAAAATAAATATTTTTTCTAACATTAAGGCTTGACATTAATCTTACTTAACACATTTTTAAGCCTTGTCCTACAGTTTGCCTTGTGACACCACCAGTAACGTCGATAGTCATGGAGGCGCCACGATAAGACAACACAAAACAAAGTCGTAGTGGTCATGTGTAAGGACAAAAGTATGGCAAGGCACGTGTGGAAATGCCTAAGGTAGGATTCTACCAGTTTACCCTTTTTGGCTGGTGGTAACGCAACGTAGGTACGACCGCCCACCGAGTCCACCATCTCAAATCAAATCAAGGTGCACTGATCAAGTCCAAAATTAATATAATAATACGAAGGGGTGTTGGCCCCAAAAGGTCGCGAACTCCTGGCCAGACATAGGCTCCTGTTTTAGTCATTTCAAGTTGACACAAGTTTCGGGGTCATCCATTATCGTTCTCTTTCTTCAATCCAGCAAACGTTCACCAAACCCAACCACTTCATTTTTCACACCGGTTGTTTTTTTTTATATTTCAAAACCTATTCACATTTGATATCAAAATATCATTTTCAATTCAAAATATTCTTCATTTCAAAATACCATGTTTACTCAAAATATGTCATTTTCACTTGAAAATATCATTTCAAATTCCAACTTAGGTTATAATCTCATTTAACCACATTCGCATTTAAATCAACGATTTAAATATAAACATTCCAACTTTGCACAGTTTGAATTTTTTAGAAAGTAGTTTGAGTTTTTTTCTTGAAAATAGCTTGAATAGTTTAAAGATTTAAAATAGTTTGATATAAAATGTATTGAGTCTTTTTTTGGCAAAGCCAGCGGGGTTAACTGGTCCCCTACCAGTTTATTGCAACACAATAAAAATGACTCAAAAAAGACTTTGAATCAGAAAAAGAAAGTACTGGGAAAACAAAGAAGACAACAAAAAAAACAATGAACAAATAAACATCACCTCCAGCTATCAATCATGATGCCAGGGATATGGCACTCCCTCCTTTTCAGTTGCATGTAAGTTCTTTTCTTTACTTCAGACCAAAGAGTACTAAAGCTTTTCCTTTTATTTTCAAAGACTATAGTGTTTCTCTCTTTCCATATAACATCCATATATATTTTAATGCATATGATCAGAACTCTGTAACCACTAATCTTCCACTTCGTAGCCTTCAGGATTATGTTCCAATCAATTGCTGAAAAGGGAACAGCAACAGTTCTTTGTAGACTACTCACAATCATATGAACCAGAGCAATTAAACTAGTGCAGTCGAAGAAAAGATGATCAACTGTTTCAATAAACTGGTCACAAAATACACATTCAGGGGTACTACTAATCCATAACTGATTAAAACTTGTCTGGTGAGGAGTGCACTGCTTACAACCTTCCAGAACATAAAGTTTTCTCTCGGTGGTGAATCATTGTTCCAAAGCACAGTGAACCACTTAGCAGCAGGGTAGACATTGTCATTACTCAAGAGTTTATACACCAGCTTAATACTATGGGGCTTATTATTCCATGTCACGTTTAATGATCGGTCAGTACTGAAGCTTGTACTCTGGATAGTGTTCCACAGTTGCCTAACAACTTGGCTACTATTGTATGGAAGATGGATACTTCCTTCATTAAGGTATTCACTGACTTTTGCTTCACGATTAACTCCAGATTGGACAATCATCGCATGATCAAAAAAAGCAGATAGTATCATACCTGAACTAACCCAGGGTTCATCCCAAAAACTAGTGCTAGTGTTATGGTGAACATGGTACTGGATCATAGGAAGGAACACTTCCCTGAGTTTAAGAATATTCCTCCATGTCCAACTGCTGTCTTGTGCTATATCCATCAACCAAAACCTCCTATGCTTGATATTGTACGTCCATGTCCATTTGACCCATACACTATTTTTCTTAATTATTACATCATGGAAATGTTTACTGAATGCAGCTCTGTTCCAATTTTTAGCATTAATAATGCCCAGACCTCCCAACTGTAGCGTAGTTTCACAATTAGCAAATGAACATGGCAATAGTTTCTTATTGAACATGCTTCCTGTCCAGAAATATCTGTTCATGGCAGAGCGTACAAGGTGCAGTAGCTTGCTTGGTAGAATAACAGAGCGTGCCCAATAAACCAAGGAAGGGAAAACTACAGATTTAATGAACACAAGCCTTCCACTTTGGGACATTCTTCGATTTTCCCAAGCATTCATAACAGTAGTAATTTTATTAAATAGGGGAAGACAGTCATCTATGGAGATTCTTTTTGTTATGATGGGTAGGCCTAGATACCTCATGTCAGCGTGCATATTAGAGATCCCACTATGCCGATACAAGGCAGCTGCTTGAACATCAGAGATTCCTGCAAAAAGCAAGGAGGATTTGGATCTGTTGATGGATAAACCAGTCATAAGGTAAAAGGAATGTAGAGCACTCATGATTTCACTTAAAGAGGATGCTTCAGGTTTTGTAAAAATCATTATTTATCATCAGCAAACATGATGGAAGATATGTTGTGCAGAGAACACTTCGGGTGGTACTTAATGAGTCTTTGTGTGTATTTGTTCTGAAGTATAACATTGAGCACTTCCATAACTAAGAGAAATATATATGATGAAATAGGGTCACCCTGCCTTATTCCTTTTTGGCAACCAAAGTAGCCTACAGGCCTTCCATTTACAATGATAGAGAATGTAGGGGAAGAAATACAAGTATATATCCAAGAAACAAAGGTTTTGGGGAAACCCATCATTTCCATAATCCTCGCAATAGATTCCCAGTGTATGGAATCATAAGCTTTTGTTATGTCGATTTTAAGCGCAGCAGCAGGAGTGGCATTAAATTTTCCATAACCTTTCATCAACTCATGGGCTATAAGAACATTATCAAGTATGTTTCTACAAGGGATGAATACAGCTTGATTGTGAGACACAATTGTTGGAAGAACACAAACTAACCTAGTTGCAAGGATTTTGGAAATACATTTATACGTAACATTACAACACGATATAGGCCTAAAGCATGAAACTTTGTCAGGGGGAGAAACCTTAGGGATTAAGGCAATATTCGTTGCATTGATCTCTCTCAGCATTTTACACTTGTTGAAAAAATTATGGATAGCTTTACAAAATTCATGGCCAAGCACGGACCACGTTGCAATAAAGAAGGTAACATTTAGACCATCAGGTCCAGCAGAAGAATGCTGGTTCATAGAGAAGAGGGTATTCTTGATTTCTTCATCAGTAACAGATTTTAATAATGCTTCAGCTTGAAGAACTGTAATGCAAGGCAGCGGGAGGGAAGAAATAAGGCTAAGGTCAGGAATGAAGCAAGAATTGTTGGTAAAAACTGTAACGACCCGTTAAATTAATAATATTAAATGAATTGAATTAATATAATTTCTAATCTAATTTAGAATAAATGTAGAAATTTGGTATAGTAGTTGTAATTTAGTGTAACAATAAAATTTTATGACAATAGATTTGGATAATGTAGATTGTCACAGTTTGATTTAAAGTTAAATATAAGAAACTGATATAAGGGTTGAATTAGTGAATATCAATAAAAAGATTAAGTAGAATGGAATTCATTTAATATAAAATAAATAGTGGAAGACTTACATTGGATTGTAAAATGGATAGTAACTAAATAAAAGGTGACCGCTGAATAAATCAATGCAATAAGTGTTGATAAGGAAATTTAATGAACGTTGTCAATAATAAATGGACTTAAGATAGTAATAAAATTTGTTTTGCCTATGTAAATTTTATGTATTGATAAGCCATAATTAAATTTGAAATTTGGTAGTAAATAGGGGATAAGTTGACTAAGGCAATTAGTAATTTAATAAATGAATGCATAGTAAGTAAGTGGAAATGTATGCATAAAAATATTTTCATATATGGGATAATTACAAAAGTTTACCCTTTTATCTAATGTATATAATTGAATCTAAATTTAGGGCAACATTTTGTTATTGATGGTATAAGTGAATTTGAATAAAAGGGTAAAAATTATGTAGATTTAACATGTATTGAGTATATAGCTAAGAAGGGCATTCGATGTAAATGAATCTAAATTTATGTGTCTAGTCAATAAAGAAGAACTTTAAGGGAATAAATATAAATGAATGTATTTGGGTAATGGAGTCCTTTTATATGTTGAATAGTATGACGTTGTTATTAAGAATGAACGTTACTTTAGTAATTATTAATATGGTAACGGAAGAGTGTATAAATTTTATAGTAACGTAAAAACGTATTGTAAGATAATAATTAAGTGTAGACTTATAAAATATATTTATGACAACAAATTGTGTAAGTTAACAAGATTACAATAAAATTGAAATACGGTAATTTATGCAAACAAAAGATGAAATGTGGGAAATATTACTGTAATGGAATATAAAAGGAACGTTAACTATGTAGTTGAGTAATAATTGGTTTATTATTGAGTTATAATCCAACAAATCAAATTTGTCGGAATTTATTACAATAAATTGGATTTATTGCAGTAACCTTTGAAATTCATTTACTGAATAACGGGCAATGCATTTATATGTGAATTTGCTTTTAGTTATTTTTAAATATCTAAGGAGGTAGAAATGACACAAATCTACTAGTAAATATGTAATATAAAGGTTGTAAGTTAAAATTTTATTCTTTAGATATTAGGAGGATACAAATTTACAAATTTAGATGGAATAAATTATTTAACTATTTCATAAGTTGAGATCTAAGTTTAGAATTGAGATTTTTAATGTATAGATATTGAGCCAATGTTAGTTTCATTAAATTGACATCAATAACCTTGAATAATAGAAAGAAAGTGAATTTAATAAATTTAATCAAACTTATAATGTTGAATTTATTAAAATTGGAATTAATATTGAAGTTAAGAATTTACATTTGAATTGATGAATAGAACAACTATTGACACTTAAATTGTTTAGAATTGGAGTAAATAGTTAAGAAAATTTAAAGGGAGAAAATTTGGCCAATTTTTGAATTTAGATGTAAAAATTGAATTTTTATAATTTATTTAATTTATTTAATGAATATTAAAAATAGCCATTTTGGCAACGGACTCGGATTTCGACGAAACCAGTTTCATCGGATCCGTATCGGTGAATTATTATAGGGTTTCAAGTTTCATATCGATCGGACTTGTCGTTTGATCGTACGGACGCGAAACGCCTTGAAATCGATTTAATTAAAACCAATTTGAAATCAATTTGGAAATTTTGTTTTCAGCATAACTTCTTCATACGATCAAATTTGGACGTGAAACATTTTCCATCGCGTTCAGAATATTTTAAATTACCTATTTGGATATATAGATCTACGAAATTTCGTTCCGGAGACATAGCGGGCTTGTTGGGCCATAGTTTGTTCCGCACGTTCATTCTACGGTCTATCTACGCTACCTCTAACCCTCTATATAAACCCAGCTATTCAGCCCTAGCCTCCGCCTAATTTCATTTATCTGCGCGTATTTTCTTCAAGCTTCTCTTCTTCTTCAATGGCGGCTAACCCTAGATCCAGTCAGTTTAAAAACAAAATGAAAATTCAAAATTTCCAGAAAAATTCCACAAAAATATATGTTAATGTTCTCAAGACACGTAATCTCATGGTGAAATTCGTTTTCCAAATAGAGTTATCGTTTACCCAGAATAAATTCAAACAGTCCGTGACCATTCATCAGCGCCGTAACAAACTTCATCTGATCGAAATTCTGTTTCTGGGTATTGTAGTATGGACGATGGGGAGTACATCAGTATAATTCGTTCGTCGATTCGATGGTTGGATGGTTCGTATAATTCGATTAGGGTTTGGCATTGGGGCGGCGGCTGCTGGGTTTATGGCCGATGGTGGCCACGTGGGGCGAACGCGAGTGGTCAAGGGGGAGGAGTGGAGCTCGGCGCAGCGTCTGGAGGGCTCGTAGGAGGTGCGGCGGCTCGTGGTGCGTGCTAGGGTTTGTTTTTTTCCTGTGCTTGCGTGCGTTGCTTCTCGAAAGAAGATGGTAGCCGCGTGATACTGGGAAGAACGTGTAGTCGCTGACGTGGCATATAAATGTTAGGTGAAATATGTGTCATTTTGTTTATTTTTAATTTTGAATTCAATCACCATTTTTCGCCATAACTTTCTCATACGACCTCGGATTCAAACGAAATTTCTTTTGTTAGGATCGAAATTAAATTCCAGATCTGATGACGCTGGTTTGGACGAATTTCGAGACGGGCGAATTTTTGGGTTTAAATCGAATTTAAATTCGATTTAAATTCAAAAGGTGAGTGTTTAAACCCACTCACAACTACTAGAAGCTTTTATGTTTGTTAAGTTAATTTTAGAAACGAATAGAAATTTATTTATGAGTATTTGGCATGTTTATTTCACTCATATTTGTTGAATTGCATTTATTAAATTTAACTGTTAATTTAATCTATTTATTGCGTATTAATTGATAGTTAGAATTTATTTGTTTGCCTATAAACTGCTAGTTAACAGTTATATAATTTATTTCTGAATATAGACTGTAGATTAATAGCTGTTAAATTTAATTTGAATAAAATTGCCAGTATTACTTGTTATGTAGTACCAAAAATAATATTGTTATTGATTGATATTGATTGATGATTGCGATTTGGATGATGGATGATGTTGATGGATGTTTTATTGTATATCATTAAATTGCAAATTATCATGCATATTTCATTTCATTCGGGATTGTGGTTTGAGATATATAACCGCAAAATTTTATATCTTTTAAATTGCGGATTGAAATGATAAATATCCGTATCACTTGACCATAGGATAGAAAATTATATACAGGCACCGCGGTATATATATAACTATTTAAATGTGATTTCTATGGTTTGGATGGAATACGGTTTATAATAATCTTAAATTTTATATTGTATAAATATTTTCTTCCATATATATATACATATGAAGTTGAACATTTTGAAATTAAAAGGTGTATAAAAATCTTTATTAAAAATGGAAGAAAATTAAGAAAATGGAGTTTAATAATTTATATCATATGTTTAAATGTTAAGTTTGGAAATTTTAAGATATGATATTTATAATTGGATTTTTCCCAAAATAAATTGAAATGAATATGCTAGTATAATTTGAATTGGGAAAATATATATATTTTATTACTAGAAATTGAAGTCTTATTATTTATGGATTTTGTGTGAATATTCATGACTAATTAATAGAACAATTGATCTGTTGAAAGAATAAAATCCAATTTTAGTTTGAAATATTGTTACTCAAAATGGATATACGTATATATAAATAAATTGAAGTGGTTTTGGAACTTGAGAGAGATAATATAAATTTTGGTTTAGACTTTAATAAAGAAATGTATTTGTAAAGCCATGAGAACTATTTTCTTTACAAAGTAACATTTAAGTTAAACCATTTAATTCATATACCGTTGAATGTCCAAACCATTCAAGTTTTTTTAGAAGTTATGGTTTTAAATTATGATTTTCAAAATATTATGCTTTGAAAATATTTGATTTTCAGACGTTATGAAGTTAAAGCATTATGATTTTGGAAAAGAATTATATTTGGGATAAGTGATAAAATATGGTTTTGGGTTTTGAAATGATATCGTATTCATGGTTATGAAATGGAATGTTTATTCTGATTTTTAAAGTATAACCTATTTTTAAATGACCGCGGTGTTATAATAACGATGGGTTGGCAAAGAGACCGGGATCGGATATGGACATACTCTCTGTCGATACCGAAAACCACTTTGACTAACCGTGTACGCGGTGGAGATTCCAGAATGAAGTAGGTGGTGGCGACGTTTCCTGTAAGGTAAATACGTGGACCCGACTCCCGTGAGTTGGCATAAGGTGGCTAAAACAGGAGCGATTCTTAGGCCAATGAGGTCATTCCTCTGATCGGACCCTCCTCTTCGATATTATACTATGACTTTGGATTGATTCAGTGGCCACTTTTATTTTTGATTTTGGGGGAGTTAGTCCGAGGTGGGCGGTAACTGCGGCTACGCGTTTCCACCAGCCTGGATAGCAATTGGTATATCTACCCTGGCATTGCCTAGTTGTGCCGTGTCACCTACCATATCGAGCCTTTACTACGAGTTTCTATTTGTGTCGTACCTATGGAGTATCCTATGGTTGCCTCCCGATCAGGAGGTATTACGGTACTGTGTAGACTATTGGCATTTTACGTGTTAAGGTGGAAAATGTAAAGCCTTAATGTTATTTAAAAGTAAGTTTATTTTATAAATAGACACTATTATAATAGCGCAATATACTACATAGTAAATAGTTTAACGGATCCTTAGGAGATGTAAATCCCGAACATCTCTTGAGTTACTGTACTCATATTTATTTCTGTTAATTTAACTCACATAAGATCTTTTAGACTGACTCGAGTGTTTTTGTCTTTTCAAATTCGCTCGGGTCAGTCCGAGCGTTTCAGGATCGAAGACTTTAGCTTTGAAGGACGAAGACGAAGGAGTCGTATTATTATTATCTATAGTATTGCACCACACTCATACTGTTCTGCTGCATTGATTGTATTGGTATGTGTAACTCTGATATTTATTGTATAAAGCAAATCAAGTGTTTGTAAACTGTTTTGAACTGTATATTTATTATTATATTTTATCCTTCCGCTGTGAGAATTTATTTTGTTTTATTTCTTCTCTGTTTTTCTTATTTACCCCATAACAATCCGCCCTTCCGTATGGTTTGAATTGGAACGTGTCAGTTTAAAGTGTGCGAAAAGGCGGAATGTTACAGTTGGTATCAGAGCTTTGGTTTAGCGATAAACTTTGGCTTTGTGGGGTTTGACTCTTTGTTAATAGGGTAGTAATACCCTATGGGAGTCGCTGAGTGTGTATATATATATATGAGAGAGCGTATTTGTTAGTATTAATAAAAGATTTTGATATTGTGTTAATCTGTTCCGCTTTGTATTTATAAATTCTGGTTGATGCATGGGACGCTATGTCATCAATAGGGATTTCTAAACACTTAATAGGACAGACCGACATAATATTTGTTTTAATATAGGTGAATGAAATAATTTTGCCTATTATATTTTCTATATATAAAAATATTTTTATAAAGATATATATATATATTTGGTTGCTATAGATTGGGTGTTAGGTAATAAAATATTTATAATAATTGAAGCTAAGCTGAAATTATAATAAATCAAATTGGAGATTTTTGAACTTAAGTCCGGGATTTGAAATCTGCTTTCAAAGGATTTATGAAATATAATGATTTAGTTTATAAGTAAATTCTTATATAAATATTTAGTATAATTCGAAAGAATTGGTTTAAAGAGGATTTTGAAGAAAATAAGTTTGTACTTTCCTCTCTGTCGCTGGAAAATAATTTCGGTGATGACGGCCGCATCATCGACTTTCATTTTCGAGTTTCGAATGGAAAGGCCACTGTAGTAAATTCTACTGCAGATTTGTTTTGAAATTATTTAAAATTTTAATTGTTTAAAGGTAATTAGAGATATAAAAGTTGTAAGAAATTAATTATCTATTATTTTAAAGAAATTTTGGAATTTGACCCGGTATTAATTCTTGAATTTCCATTAATTAGTTGTAAAAATTTAGGTTAGTGAAATAAAAGAAGTAATCAATGAATTAAAAGAGTTGAGATTAAACTTGCATAAGTTCTTTTGCTTTTTCTTTAACATAAATAACTTACCAAGTATAAAAAGTTGAAATGTAAATTAAGAGTGGGATAGAATATTACGCAAGTAGAATTTTGGAAAAAAATGAAGTATTCAATAAATTACTGTTATAAATAAGAATTTAATGGTATTAACTTAAGTGATGATTGGAATTTTACTAAAATTAAAGGTTGTATTATTAATAGGTGATTTTAACCTTAAGAAAGTAAAAAAATGAAATTCCTTAATTTATAAAGTTTGATTGTAGGGTTATTAACTTAACTATGCTTTAATTCCCCTGTTCTAATATAATAGAAAGTAAGTAATATATAAATGACTGTAAACCCTAAGTAATTAATGAATAAAATTCCTTATTTTTAAGAATGAAGGTTAAAGGGTTAATAATTTAAGTGTAATTAAAAAGGGTTACTGTAATTAAATATTATAGAAAGTGGGTAATTAAACTGTTACTACTATTAAATATAATGGAAACTTCCACATTAAATAAATAAATGAGATTAAAGGTAAGTTGAAATTGTAGGTTATAAAACAAATATATATTAATTAAAGGAATGAAAAGAAACTTGTAAATTTTCACTTACATTCTTAAAATATATATAACTTACCATAAAATAAAAGTTGCAATTGCTAGTAAGAAAGTGTAAAGGGAAATCTTGCAAGTGAAGCTTGAGGTAATTAAAGTATTCAATTAATTGCTGTTAAAACTTAAGCTAAATCGGAAATTTTACTATATAAGAAAGGTAAATAGAATAAATGGGTGATATAAACTTTAGTCAATAAATTGGAACACAAATATGATAATTTTGTAATAAATGAAAATGAAAATTGTAAGAAGTAAAGGGATCACTCCATAAATGAAAGAAAGAAAATCAAACCACTGAAGCATGAAAAAAATGTATGATAAGTAATTTGGTTGTTGGGTTGAATTGTTATTGTTTGATTTATGTTGTTGGGTAAGGAATTTGAATTTGTCGGATGAATAAATAATCTATCTATGTTCCATCTAAGACTGTTGAGAAAAGGATGCACTTGATAGTTAATTTCATTTTATACAAATTTCAAGTTTTGAACCCAAACAACTATTTGTTTGATGGATTAATGGTTGCTTTGTTTTATGTATGTATGCTGTTTGTAAAATTGATGGTTGTTGTATTGTTTGGTTGATTAATGATTGAATCCACTTGAATAATTCACTTTAATATAAATATTTAACCTTTTAGATTATATAAGTGAATACAGGTGATGGAAGCAACTGCTACTGCTTTTGGTTCCATAATAATAAGCGTATATTGCCCGACAAATAGGTACGTTTTCGGATTACGTTTAAAGCGCTATTTTTCCCGTGTTGGGATATAATATTTTGATAATATATGTAATATATTTGTATATTTTGATATTATATTTTCTCCCGAGCCTCACCGTACAAAGGAAACTCTGCCAAAAATTTTCGTAAATTTTGGACTTAGAATTTTGTTGAATATTTTTGAAACTTTAATGATTTAAGTATAAAAGGTTGTAATGATTATAAACGGGTATATTTCATTAAAGGAAATTAATATAGTAAATTATTGTCTATAAGTTAATATTTGAAATAAGATGTACTGTTTATTCTTCCTTCTCCCTTCTTTTTCCTTTTCGGGGACGAAAAGTTTTGAGTGGGGGAGATTGTAACGACCCGTTAAATTAATAATATTAAATGAATTGAATTAATATAATTTCTAATCTAATTCAGATAAAATGTAGAAATTTGGTATAGTAGTTGTAATTTAGTGTAACAATAAAATTTTATGACAATAGATTTGGATAATGTAGATTGTCACAATTTGATTTAAAGTTAAATATAAGAAACTGATATAAGGGTTGAGTTAGTGAATATCAATAAAAAGATTAAGTAGAATGGAATTCATTTAATATAAAATAAATAGTGGAAGACTTACATTTGTAAAATGGATAGTAACTAAATAAAAGGTGACCGCTGAATAAATCAATGCAATAAGTGTTGATAAGGAAATTTAATGAACGTTGTCAATAATAAATGGACTTAAGATAGTAATAAAATTTGTTTTGCCTATGTAAATTTTATGTATTGATAAGCCATAATTAAATTTGAAATTTGGTAGTAAATAGGGGATAAGTTGACTAAGGCAATTAGTAATTTAATAAATGAATGCATAGTAAGTAAGTGGAAATGTATGCATAAAAATATTTTCATATATGGGATAATTACAAAAGTTTACCCATTTATCTAATGTATATAATTGAATCTAAATTTAGGGCAACATTTTGTTATTGATGGTATAAGTGAATTTGAATAAAAGGGTAAAAATTATGTAGATTTAACATGTATTGAGTATATAGCTAAGAAGGGAATTCGATGTAAATGAATCTAAATTTATGTGTCTAGTCAATAAAGAAGAACTTTAAGGGAATAAATATAAATGAATGTATTTGGGTAATGGAGTCCTTTTATATGTTGAATAGTATAACGTTGTTATTAAGAATGAACGTTACTTTAGTAATTATTAATATGGTAACGGAAGAGTGTATAAATTTTATAGTAACGTAAAAACGTATTGTAAGATAATAATTAAGTGTAGACTTATAAAATATATTTATGACAACAAATTGTGTAAGTTAACAAGATTACAATAAAATTGAAATACGGTAATTTATGCAAACAAAAGATGAAATTTGGGAAATATTACTGTAATGGAATATAAAAGGAACGTTAACTATGTAGTTGAGTAATAATTGGTTTATTATTGAGTTATAATCCAATAAATCAAATTTGTTGGAATTTATTACAATAAATTGGATTTATTGCAGTAACCTTTGAAATTCATTTACTGAAATAACGGGCAATGCATTTATATGTGAATTTGCTTTTAGTTATTTTTAAATATCTAAGGAGGTAGAAATGACACAAATCTACTAGTAAATATGTAATATAAAGGTTGTAAGTTAAAATTTTATTCTTTAGATATTAGGAGGATACAAATTTACAAATTTAGATGGAATAAATTATTTAACTATTTCATAAGTTGAGATCTAAGTTTAGAATTGAGATTTTTAATGTATAGATATTGAGCCAATGTTAGTTTCATTAAATTGACATCAATAACCTTGAATAATAGAAAGAAAGTGAATTTAATAAATTTAATCAAACTTATAATGTTGAATTTATTAAAATTGGAATTAATATTGAAGTTAAGAATTTACATTTGAATTGATGAATAGAACAACTATTGACACTTAAATTGTTTAGAATTGGAGTAAATAGTTAAGAAAATTTAAAGGGAGAAAATTTGGCCAATTTTTGAATTTAGATGTAAAAATTGAATTTTTATAATTTATTTAATTTATTTAATGAATATTAAAAATAGCCATTTTGGCCACGGACTCGGATTTCGACGAAACCAGTTTCATCGGATCCGTATCGGTGAATTATTATAGGGTTTCAAGTTTCATATCGATCGGACTTGTCGTTTGATCGTACGGACGCGAAACGCCTTGAAATCGATTTAATTAAAACCAATTTTAAATCAATTTGGAAATTTTGTTTTCAGCATAACTTCTTCATACGATCAAATTTGGACGTGGAACTTTTTCCATCGCGTTCAGAATATTTTAAATTACCTATTTGGATATATAGATTTACAAAATTTCGTTCCGGAGACATAGCGGGCTTTTTGGGCCATAGTTTGTTCCGCACGTTCATTCTACGGTCTATCTACGCTACCTCTAACCCTCTATATAAACCCAGCTATTCAGCCCTAGCCTCCGCCTAATTTCATTTATCTGCGCGTATTTTCTTCAAGCTTCTCTTCTTCTTCAATGGGGGCTAACCCTAGATCCAGTCAGTTCAAAAACAAAATGAAATTTCAAAATCTCCAGAAAAATTCCACAAAAATATATGTTAATGTTCTCAAGACACGCAATCTCATGGTGAAATTCGTTTTCCAAATAGAGTTATCGTTTACCCAGAATAAATTCAAACAGTCCGTGACCATTCATCAGCGCCGTAACAAACTTCATCTGATCGAAATTCTATTTCTGGGTATTGTAGTATGGACGATGGGGAGTACATCAGTATAATTCGTTCATCAATTCGATGGTTGGATGGTTCGTATAATTCGATTAGGGTTTGGCATTGGGGCGGCGGCTGCTGGGTTTATGGCCGATGGTGGCCACGTGGGGCGAACGCGAGTGGTCAAGGGGGAGGAGTGGAGCTCGGCGCAGCGTCTGGAGGGCTCGTAGGAGGTGCGGCGGCTCGTGGTGCGTGCTAGGGTTTGTTTTTTTCCTGTGCTTGCGTGCGTTGCTTCTGGAAAGAAGATGGTAGCCGCGTGATACTGGGAAGAACGTGTAGTCGCTGACGTGGCATATAAATGTTAGGTGAAATATGTGTCATTTTGTTTATTTTTAATTTTGAATTCAATCACCATTTTTCGCCATAACTTTCTCATACGACCTCGGATTCAAACGAAATTTCTTTTGTTAGGATCGAAATTAAATTCCAGATCTGATGACGCTGGTTTGGACAAATTCCGAGACGGGCGAATTTTTGGGTTTAAATCGAATTTAAATTCGATTTAAATTCAAAAGGTGAGTGTTTAAACCCACTCACAACTACTAGAAGCTTTTATGTTTGTTAAGTTAATTTTAGAAATGAATAGAAATTTATTTATGAGTATTTGGCATGTTTATTTCACTCATATTTGTTGAATTGCATTTATTAAATTTAACTGTTAATTTAATCTATTTATTGTGTATTAATTGATAGTTAGAATTTATTTGTTTGCCTATAAACTGCTAGTTAACAGTTATATAATTTATTTCTGAATATAGACTGTAGATTAATAGCTGTTAAATTTAATTTGAATAAAATTGCCAGTATTACCTGTTATGTAGTACCAAAAATAATATTGTTATTGATTGATATTGATTGATGATTGCGATTTGGATGATGGATGATGTTGATGGATGTTTTATTGTATATCATTAAATTGCAAATTATCATGCATATTTCATTTCATTCGGGATTGTGGTTTGAAATGATATATAACCGCAAAATTTTATATCTTTTAAATTGCGGATTGAAATGATAAATATCCGTATCACTTGACCATAGGATAGAAAATTATATACAGGCACCGCGGTATATATATAACTATTTAAATGTGATTTCTATGGTTTGGATGGAATACGGTTTATAATAATCTTAAATTTTATATTGTATAAATATTTTCTTCCATATATATATACATATGAAGTTGAAAATTTTGAAATTAAAAGGTGTATAAAAATCTTTATTAAAAATGGAAGAAAATTAAGAAAATGGAGTTTAATAATTTATATCATATGTTTAAATGTTAAGTTTGGAAATTTTAAGATATGATATTTATAATTGGATTTTTTCCAAAATAAATTGAAATGAATATGCTAGTATAATTTGAATTGGGAAAATATATATATTTTATTACTAGAAATTGAAGTCTTATTATTTATGGATTTTATGTGAATATTCATGACTAATTAATAGAACAATTGATCTGTTGAAAGAATAAAATCCAATTTTAGTTTGAAATATTGTTACTCAAAATGGATATACGTATATATAAATAAATTGAAGTGGTTTTGGAACTTGAGAGAGATAATATAAATTTTGGTTTAGACTTTAATAAAGAAATGTATTTGTAAAGCCACGAGAACTATTTTCTTTACAAAGTAACATTTAAGTTAAACCATTTAATTCATATACCGTTGAATGTCCAAACCATTCAAGTTTTTTTAGAAGTTATGGTTTTAAATTATGATTTTCAAAATATTATGCTTTGAAAATATTTGACTTTCAGACGTTATGAAGTTAAAGCATTATGATTTTGGAAAAGAATTATATTTGGGATAAGTGATAAAATATGGTTTTGGGTTTTGAAATGATATCGTATTCATGGTTATGAAATGGAATGTTTATTCTGATTTTTAAAGTATATCCTATTTTTAAATGACCGCGGTGTTATAATAATGATGGGTTGGCAAAGAGACCGGGATCGAATATGGACATACTCTCTGTCGATACCGAAAACCACTTTGACTAACCGTGTACGCGGTGGAGATTCCAGAATGAAGTAGGTGGTGGCGACGTTTCCTGTAAGGTAAATACGTGGACCCGACTCCCGTGAGTTGGCATAAGGTGGCTAAAACAGGAGCGATTCTTAGGCCAATGAGGTCATTCCTCTGATCGGACCCTCCTCTTCGATATTATACTATGACTTTGGATTGATTCAGTGGCCACTTTTATTTTTGATTTTGGGGGAGTTAGTCCGAGGTGGGCGGTAACTGCGGCTACGCGTTTCCACCAGCCTGGATAGCAATTGGTATATCTACCCTGGCATTGCCTAGTTGTGCCGTGTCACCTACCATATCGAGCCTTTACTACGAGTTTCTATTTGTGTCGTACCTATGGAGTATCATCTGGTAGCCTCCCGATCAGGAGGTATTACGGTACTGTATAGACTATTGGCATTTTACGTGTTAAGGTGGAAAATGTAAAGCCTTAACGCTATTTAAAAGTAAGTTTATTTTATAAATAGACACTATTATAATAGCGCAATATACTACATAGTAAATAGTTTAACGGATCCTTAGGAGATGTAAATCCCGAACATCCCTTGAGTTACTGTACTCATATTTATTTCTGTTAATTTAACTCACATAAGATCTTTTAGTCTGACTCGAGTGTTTTTGTCTTTTCAAATTCGCTCGGGTCAGTCCGAGCGTTTCAGGATCGAAGACTTTAGCTTTGAAGGACGAAGACGAAGGAGTCGTATTATTATTATCTATAGTATTGCACCACACTCATACTGTTCCGCTGCATTGATTGTATTGGTATGTGTAAATCTGATATTTATTGTATAAAGCAAATCAAGTGTTTGTAAACTGTTTTGAACTGTATATTTATTATTATATTTTATCCTTCTGCTGTGAGATTCTATTTTGTTTTATTTCTTCTCTATTTTTCTTATTTACCCCATAACAATCCGCCCTTCCATATGGTTTGAATTGGCACGTGTCGGTTTAAAGTGTGCGAAAAGGCGGAATGTTACAAAAACTTTAGAGAAATAATCAACAAAGGCTTTATCCACAGTTTCAGGTGAAGAGAATTCATTACCATGTTCATCCATTATATTGTAAATGTTTTCTCTCGCATGCTTGACCCGAAGAGAATCATGGAAAAATTTAGTGTTCTTGTCACCTTCTTCATACCATTTGTTGCGAAGTTGTTGGCTTTTCATACTTTCTTCCAGCTGCAGTGCTTTATTCACTTCCAAGTATATGCGTCCTTCTTCATTGGCAGCATTGACATCATCAGGATTTTCCATCATGTGTTCCTGTTTTGCCTGAGTTGTTCAATGAGAGTGGTAGAGAGCAAACTGCCATGCCCAAAGGTGGAGGAAGCCCATGATTTGGGTGTTTGCTTTATACTTTTCAATTTCCTGCAAAACTTATACATAGGGTTACCAAAACAGCAATAGGTGTTGTGTACAGTAGTTACTATATCAAGAAAGTCATCATGTTTTGCACAAGCATTAAAAAATTTAAAACTTCTTTTGTCTCTTCTTAAATGAGGATCAAGAGAAAGGATTAGTGGAGAGTGGTCCGACATTATTGGGTGAGTAAGGTAAACAGATAAGGAAGGCCATTGATTAAGGAGGGAATATTACAAAAAGCATGATCAATAGAAGTGAAAGTGCGAACACCACTACGGCTGCGATTGTTCCAAGAAAATTTTGCACCAGCTTTGTTAACCAAGATCAGGTCAGAGTTAGTAATAGCAAGATTGATAGGTGCAATGTCATTTGGAAGTAGAGGAGATCCTCCCATTTTATCATCAATGCTAAAACATGAGTTAAAGTCACCGAGAACAACCCAGGGATGTGTGTTCTGTCGTAGTGGTGGGAGGGAGTTGAAAAGTGAGTTTCTGGAAAGAGAAGAATTGTCTGCATATACAAGGGTTAAGTAGAAAGAAGTTTGAGTTTGAGAGAGGTGGACATTGTAATGAATAAATTGTCTAGTGGATAAGATAGGGGATAAGGTCAACACAGTAGGGTCATAAATTACTAGAATTCTACCATAGGATGCAGTATCAAGATTGTGGTGATAATCCCACTGTGGATTTATGTAATTAGCAGCTTTAATTGATAAAGGAAGGTTGAGCTTGGTTTCTAGAATTCCAAAAAGACAAATATCATACATATTGATGAGGCTTTTGACTTGATCAAGTTTCAATTTCGAATGTGCACCCCTAACATTCCAGGAAGCTAGTTTTTTATACATGGATAGATTAAAGGGATTGATGAATTTTGTTTCCTCTCTTTGCTGAAAGAGATCTTGTTTCAATACCAGTATTGTACTTAAAAGGGAGGGTGGTTGTTTCAGAGGAATTGGGAATAGTGGTGAGGGAATTTGGTGAAGCAAGATGAACAGGAGTGGGGACGCTGTCAGGCCATCCTGGTATTGCAATGGTAAAGTTATAATCAGAGGGAACGACAGGGGGCTTATCCACAATTGTTTGGTGCATGCTGAGAATGACTTGTTTTATTTGTTGTTCATAGGACTGACACCACTTTGCATCAATATCAGATACACCAGTGTGCACATGCACAGTTTGGTCAAGAGTCACTGATACCATTCCACAATTACTTGCAGTAATCTTTGTACTAGTTGGGATAAGAAGCTCCACCCCATCTTTTGTCTGACTTGATTCATTATTTGTTCCAGTGTTGCTTTCAAACAAGTTTCCAGTACACAAAGACAGTGTATCATCAGTTACTAAAGTGTTCGCATGATTAGTTATCTCTCCTTCCTCAACATCCACTAACTCTATAATTCGTTGCTCATTTTCAATGTCTTGAAGCAGACTGAACTTGTTGTTGTCAGAAAATTGGTTTAATTCTCTGGTACCATCACTGGGGGGAGTGTGCACAACTAAGGAAGACTTGTTTTCTTCCTTATCCAAGTTTGATAATAAAATCCCTTTTCCACTGGTCTTGTTCATTGCATTTGCTTTGCCTTCCACAGTTACATTTCTTTTTTTTCCCTTGTTATTGTTCACTTTTTGCCAAACTTGCTTCACTTTATTTTCCTTCTCCAACTTTTTCCCTTTTGTCTCCTTACTCTGAACATGGTCACACTGGTTTAGTTCATTATCACTTCCCATCCTCCTGTTTATCCCTTCACTAGCTATTTCCATTTTATTGCAACTAGATTCGTATGTCCATACTCCTTACAATTTGTACAGATAGCAGGTCTCCACAAATAATCCACCTCAACTATTTGTTCAGTGCCATCAAGAAGCTTGACAGCAAAGGTGTTAGGAAGTTCAGAATGAGGGGATACTTCAACCATACATTTAGCATACGAGATTCTATCAAATTTTTCAGTTTATGCATCCAAACATAAGAGTTTCCCTACCCTGGATGCAAGCCAATTGATACCCACTGTGGACCAAACAAACAATGGTATATTGGATAGCTTAATCCACACTGGAACTACTTTAATGCTACTACAGGAGTTACCAACATTCTCATCCCAGGGTTTAACAATAAATAATTTATTCTTCATAACAATTGGGTCAGACTCGGCAATTCTATTCTTGTCTTCTTCATTTGAAAACATAAATAAAAAGAGAAAGCCATCAGATTTCACACTAATTGTTCCCTGCAGTTTCCATGCTCTCTTAAGATGACATAGGACAGTAGTGTATGGTAGTGGTTTATCAAGAAAGAACCCAACCAGATATTCTTTCCACTTCAAGTTGCCAGCCTGTACAACTTCAGATGGGGGAACAATAGCATCACCATCAAACACTAACTTGATATCACGCGGTACATACTTACCAGCGTTGTTAGGTCTGGACATAAACAAGGAGGACCAGGCAACAGGAGGGCAAGGTGGTGGTAGTAGGATGTGAGACAAGTGTGGAGATGATGCTACTAAAGGTTGAATAGGGGATGAAAGGACAGGGGGTAGATCAGTGGACAAGGCTGTCACAGAAGAAGATGGTGCAAGAATAGTTGGTAAAGAGCATGTGGAAGTTGGATGAAAGGACGATGGGTCAGAAGGAAGTATGGTTGTCAATGTAGGAATGGAAGAAAAAGGAACAGTAACAGGGGAAGAAGGACGGGACTGATAAGAAGTGGTGGGAAGGGATGGAATGGCGGGAGAAGAAATTGAAAGGTGAATGGTCCCCATTAAAGAAGAAACATAATTTAAAAGCAAAATAGTTTGGTTTATATAGTAAAATAGTTTGGAAAGTCTAAATAATTAGAATATTAAAAAATAGATTTTAAACTGTTTATATTAAAATAATTTATTTTGAAAATAATATCAAATCAAACTGTTTATTTTCACTTCCACAAATCTAGGCCCCTGTCTAATCTTCGAATCAACAAAACTCAATTTTCAATCTTTCAATTCAACTGACTCAATTTCAATATCATTTCAAATCAACTTGATTTCAATTTCAATTCGAATTAACTCAATTTTCGAAATAGTCATTTTTAACTTCAAATTCAATTCAACTATTCGATTCAATGATTTAAAATTCCAAATCAATTCTTGTTTTAAACCATTTCAATTTATATTAATTTCATGTCAATTTTAAACTTACTAATTTAAATCGCTTAAATCAGATTAAACCTCATTGTTCAATTTTAAGGTCCAAATCTTAAAATAATTCAATTTCCAAAAATTAAGTCATATTTCAATTAAACTTCACATTTCCAATTCAATTCTTTAAAACAATTTCCTTTTAGCCAATTTTAGTTTCAACATCTCAAAGCTTGAATCAAAAAATAATCTAATTCATATAAATTCACAATTTATTTCCTTTAAAACAATATCATTTAATCAAAATCCAAATTCAAGATTTTAAAACCATTTAATTTAACCAATCTGGTATCCGTATATAATTTTCTACCCTCTGTCCAAGTGATCAATTATTTTAATTTTAATTATTGGGATGGATATATATCACTTCAATCCAAACCAAAGTGTCATGGGTATATACCGTTTCAACATATTTCTTAATTTATTCGAAATAATTCAAATAACAGTTTATATGCTTTCAATTAATATACAGGATGATAACAGAGATATATATAAATAAATAAACGTCCAATCATTCAAAATGTCAACAAATAGACATCCATCACAGTTAACATCTAAATCATCCAATAAATCACAAAAATTAACTAATTATCAATATCAGGTACTTAACTAGCAATTAAATTCAATATTAATTTAAATGTCAATTTAATTCAATATAAATTCAAATTAAATTTAAATGACAATTTAAACTACTAAACAACAATCAATAAAATTCTTATCACTTCATAAATTTAATTCAACTAACATAAGAAAATTTAGTATTTTGTGAGTGGGTTAAATCACTCACCTTTGATTTATAGCTGATTTAAAATCCAATAAAAGCCCAAAAATCCGATAATCTCCAAACAAACTAGTTTCATGCTGTACGGAATTTCGATACGATCCCAATGGAAGAAACTACGCGTCAATCTGAGTTCATATGAAAAAAGTTATGAAGGTTAGAACATTTGAATTTAAAATTAAATTAAAATAAGTTAGTGGCAAAATGGTAATTAGTTTCACCAACTCCTTTCCTAATCAAACCCATCAGCCCAACCGTTAGACATGCCTTAGATTGCCACCCGCCGCGCATACGTGCACCTAAACCTCGATCGGACCGCACCACTAACACCATGCCGCGCCCTCCACCTCCGCTCAAAGTGGCGCCGCCATTGCACGCAAAACGAGAGAAACCATCATACCTCCATGGCCAGATTCCGATGAACTCTGATGCAATTAGCTCGATCCAACCGTATATCTTGTAGATCTCGTTGAGCTCTACAACTTTTGTTTCGGAGTCGTCGAGATCTGATGAGAGTGATCCAAGGGAAGAAGATGGTGGATTCTCAGCCATTGAAAAGGAGCGGCAGCTGCCATGACAAAATTAGGGTTTTCAAATATTTTAATTGTGATGTCCCAGAAATTTGGGGAATATTTATTTAATAATTTCATTTACAATTATTTTAAAATGTGAAATATTGATTTAATAATCTAATTCAAACATAATTTTCTTTTGAAAATTTATAACTATTTTATTGATAAATGATATTCTTTTGAAAATTTATAATAATAATTGAGTTTGAGAATCTTATTGTTTTAAAATGTTAAAAATGTTTAAATGATAAATTTTCTTTCTAAGCTGATTTAAAAACATTTTATTTATAATGTATATATGTGTATACATTGTAAATTGGAGTTTTAATTTTAATTTTTAAATTTAAATTTAATAAAGTATGTTTTCAACTTTATAATATAGGTATATAATTTATGAATTGATAAAATTAAATTGAAAATAGTATTGAGACTTTTTCATAAGTCAATTTATAAATCTATCTTGTATTTTCAAAAAGAAATTATAGTAAATACTTTGTTATAAATATATAATAGTTAAAAATTGTATTCTATAATAAAGTTTATTTTATTTTATCTTTAAATTGTTTTGAAATAGATTTAGTTTATTTATATTAGAGTATAGTATATTTGAAACTCTTGAATAAAATGAATTCAACATTTGTTCTTTTCTTTTTTTTAAAAAAAGTTTCTCTTGTGAAAAATGGTTTTAAATAAAATTTTTTAAAAAATATTCAAGCAAATATTTAAATATGTAAGGATAATTCATTTGCAATCATTTAAAGAATAAATGTAAATAAACATACAAAACATCTTAAGTTTAAATAGAATGGTTTTATCTCAAATTAAAACATTAGTAAACAAAGAAATTTATTTATATCTTTAATCTTACATGTGTTTAACATTCATGTTTTAAAGTTGACACTTGTAATTAATTTTCATATCCAAACAACAAGTGGCATTTCTAAATCAATATTTGAATTAGTTATTTTAGATAAAAACTTAACCAATCTTTTGTTTCAAACATTTTATCTTCTATTATGAATAAAAATTCAGATCTATAGAAACTGAAAATCCATTTCACTCTAAAAACTCCACAACCCAAATTCAATTAAAATCTGCAATCAAAGTTTTGAATCTGCAAACCAAATCAAATCTTGCATAAGGAAACCCAAATTACAATTTCTGTTTAAACCTGCAAACCAAAATATCTTCAACCTGTAAAATAAATTCTGCAACCTGTAAAATTAATTCAAGCAAAGATAATGGGAAGCATGCAGACCAAAATCATTATCAAATGCAGTTTCTAGGCCTGCAAGCATCAGGTTATCACCATCTTCAATTACAAGCTTAGATTCAATCAGTGCAATGGAAATTCAGGCCCCTGGAAATGATTTGAATCTGGAATGCTTTCTGCTTTTCATTCTAAGGTGAGTAAATCTATATTTAAAAACAGATTCTACTTTTAAATCAAGCTATCAAGATTTGCTGAAATTAAAGTTTAATTTAAAATGTTGTTCAAATAAGAAAATCAAAACAGTGATTAGTAAAAAAATAAAAAATAAAATATACTGCTCTGTTCTTTCTTTTAGTAAGCAACATCAGTATTTATAGGTTGTTTTGAATTTATCTATGCTTAAGTACTGATAGCATTGGTTATGCTTGTTGACTGTTGATGTTGTATGTTCTGTGTTTTCTTGAATATGCATACAGATGTATGCAAATCTTCTAACTGCACTGTTTCTGTACTTAGTTAGGATTTTAAAATACAAATCCATTTCCAGATGTTTGAACCTTAGTTAGAAATCATTATGTAAACAAATTTGTGTTTATTGCATAGATTTAGGTTTGAAATTTTAGTTTAGAAAAGTAAGATCTGTTACTACTGGAAATAAATAATAACAGAAATGGTTTCAAGAAGTAAGTTTGTCAACAACTTTAAATTATTCAATACAAGTTAAAGCTTTAATGCATGTTTAAAAACATGGATATTTAAAACATGCATCAAGTTTTAAAAGCTTCTGAGGAGTTAGTAATTTAGACTGTGCAGTATTTTGAGGATATCAAATCATAAAATGGATTTTGGAATCTAGAATTCCTTCTAGAGGTTGAATGTTGACGGGAGAGAGTGGGAAAATAAGGGGAAGTTGATCAGATAGTTGAGGTGATGACAGTGGGGATTTTTCAGGATTTGCATGTTTGGGTTTGAAGTTTTTTTCTTCAGGTTGATGTAATTTTGCTAGATTCAAGTTTTCAAGCTACAGAGAATTATGTTAGAGGTTGTTATCAAGTCAAGGGGTGGATGGCTTCTTGGAGAGTTAGGTGAAGGTTGCTGGAAGTCGCCAGGGTAGTGGTGCATTTGCACAGTGGAGTTTGGTCTCTGGTGGAAATTTTAGTGTGTAGGGTTTTGGGTGACTCGAAGTCAACCTCGGGCATTTTCTGTTGTGACTCGAAGTAAGTAGGGATTTAACCCGAAGTAAATTGTCGGTGGTCTCGGGTTTGTGGAAGTGCAGGTCTGAGTGTTGTTTTTTTTTAAAAAAAAACTGGGAAACCCAAATCTTTTAAAAAACTATGATTTAGATTAAAGTATAGTTTGATTTAAATTCAAGTGAGTTTATGAATTCAAAAATCTAAATGATGAATTTAAATTTAAGTAGGATTTAAATTCAAATTTGAAATCAGTGAAAATATAATTTCAGGATTTTTTGAATCCAGATTTTAATTAAAACAGTTTGTTCCTTTTTAAAATTTAAAAGGGAATTCAATTTTTAAAACAAGATTCAAATTTTGGTATAGGATTGAACTAGGTTCAGGAATACTTTTGAATTCAAAGTTTAAAATGAACTTTTAAATTGTAAGCCAGATCTAAATTTGGTTTTGAAATCAAATTAAATAGGATTTCGGTTTTGTTTTGAAATCAGTTTGAATTCAAAACAGTTTAGAAATTTTTTAAATAGTGGACAGAAATGTTTTTTTTTGGTAGAATTTAAATATGAATATGATTTCAAATAAGGTTTAAATTTAAAAGAATTCTTTCCTTTAAATATTTAAATAAATTATGAAATGTTTAACTTTAAATTGAAAGTTAAAATAATCTATCTATTTTAAAAAGACTTGATTTATCTTTAGTAAAATTAAGTAATATAGATTTTTAAACTTTTCTTATATAATAATGGTAGTTCTTTACCTTTTGGTTTATTAATTTATTTAAATTGAATAATGTTTATATGGTTAAACATTTTTAAATCTTAAATTTTTAAAGTGGAAGTTGAATTAGATTTTAGAAATGTATTATTTAAATACATTTTGAATATTAATTAAGTTATAAATAAGTAAATGAATTATTTTGGGAATAATTAAAATTTTACTTATTTATTTGATTTTAAATAATAACTTGAATTAATTTATAATTAGAGATGATTAATGAATAATTAATCTAAGTTAATTTTTCTTAAGTAAGGAATTAATAAAAACGTTGTTAATTATCTAAGGATAATTAATAATTAATTAATGTAATTAATTTTGATGGAATTAATTAGATTAATTAATTTAAGATAATCAATTGTAATTTGATAAGTATAATTACTTTATAAAAGTAATTAAGAATTAATTACTTATTGTAATTAATTCTGATAATGTGCTTTGTTAAATTAATTAATTTAGTTTAATTAATTTAAGAAATAATTTAATAACTTAATGATAACAATTACTTGATGTAATTTATGGAGCAGGATTTCTTAGAGAAGTAGTAATTACTGGAATGTAATTAAGGAAAGGTGATTTATTTTAATAAAGTAATTTGGATAATTACTTTTGTAATTAATCAAGGATTAATTAAATAAGATAATTAATTATTGGATAGTTAATTTATTAATAAGTAATTAAGGGTAGTTAATTACTGGATCTAAGTATTAATCAAAGTGATTAATAATTGTATTTTAATTTTATATTAATTACTAAATGTAATTAGATTTAATTGAGTAATTAATTTAAATATTAATTAGAGATCATTAATTATTATAATTAATGATGTGATTAAGAATTGTTTAATTAAGTAATAATTAAATAATTAAGTGATTAATTAATTGTAATTAATTAAGAATAAATGTAATTAATTATAGTTAATTAATAAATGAAGTAATTAAATGTTAATTACTTATGACTAAGGCTAGTTAATTTTATTAATTTAAGACTAATTACTTATTGT
This sequence comes from Allium cepa, assembly GCA_030765085.1. Classification (NCBI taxonomy): domain Eukaryota; kingdom Viridiplantae; phylum Streptophyta; class Magnoliopsida; order Asparagales; family Amaryllidaceae; genus Allium; species Allium cepa. The sequence goes on along the minus strand of CM060930.1, from coordinate 117,002,422 downwards.
AATTAGTGAATGATTAATCATAGATATTTAGGCAAGTTAAATACTTAATGAATGATTATTTAACTAGGTTGATTAATCAATAGATTTATAAGCAAGATTTATAGGTGAGTAATTAATTTAATTTAATTTAAATTAATTAGAGATAGAAGTAATTAATTTAATTCATTTCAAAATAATTATAAATGATGGTTAATATATCATTGCTTATGGATGATATTGATATACCTTTGATGGTTGTGATCTCAAAAATGAGATGAGTAGTATCTATAGGATATGGATGCTTAGTTATAGTATGATGGATTATTTTGGTTGTGATGATTGACTATTGTGATGGTTATCTGTTATGATGAGAATATGTAGTTTGTCTATCTGTGTGAAATAGATAAAAATAAAATGAATTAATTGTATAAAACCCTTAAGTATAACTTGGACATTAAAATGGCGTTTGGTTTCGATGAGACCGGGATCGGGTTTTCATATTTGGATATCCGAAAACCATATCGATTCCAATTAAACGTTAGGTCGTTAATCCAAGTGGGGCAAGTGAAGACTCGAGGTGTAAGGGCTATACGTCACTATAACTCTGTGGGTGATTCCGTAATGAGTTTGACGGAATAGTACTTATAGATTCGAGATGGTGGTTCAGCGTGCAAGGGTTATTGTCGTTAACTCTGAGGGTGATTCCGAAATGAGTGTAATGAGATAATGCCTTCGGTTTCGTTCGAACCCGGAACGAACTTGAATGGATTGAATGCTTTCAGAACATCGTCAGGTGGAAGATGAGCATTCTAAGATAGATGTGTTCTCTAAAGGTAATCGTAACCTCAAGCCTCATCAACCGGGAATGGCTAAAACAGGGGAGGTGCAGCAAGGCTTCGTGGGTAGCCCCCACTTGAGAGTGAGATTTACCCCTGTCTAGAGGTCCCTTATATTTCGACTGTGTGGACGGTTGAGAGCTCCAACTGTCGGGGTTGTCTTGTTCGGAACTATTCAGTAAGGAATGGGTCCGGCCTTGTGTTGCAGGGGATTGGGAGTAATCCTCGGTACGGTGATCTAGGCCACGTACTGTGACGGGTGGTACCCCGGTAGCCCTGCCATTGATGGAATCCAAAATCCAATAAGTGCCTGTACGGTTTTGATTGTGCCCAACTATGTTGGAACGTGAGATGTAAGCATTCCAGCTATTTCTGTATTTTATTTTGAAAACCCTAGACACTATTATAACAATCACTGGATTTCCTATCAAATGCTTTGGTTAGCGTAAGGTAAAAACTTTTCCATGTTTATGTGTGGAAAGTCTTACGTGATACCTTTTGTTTCAAAGGATTTTCTAAAAGTTAAGCAACTTTAAACCGTTTACTCACACCAGACCCCTGTCTGACCCGAGTGTTTATTTTCTGTTTTATTAAACTCTTGGGTACTCATATTATGTATGAGTAGTCAAGTGATTCAGGATTGCTTTGACGAGTTCTGGAGGAGATAATGGAGCAGGAGGCTTCAGCGTGTAGATATATATAGTGGTTCCACTGTCTTTGAGATGTATCTGTTTCTCTGATGTTCTTGAATTGTAATCGCTAGATAGATGTTTATAACTGTCTAGTTTGTGTTGTATTGGCTGTAAACTCTGATGTATATGATACTATGTAAAGTATTATGTGATATAATATAATTTATTCGTTCCGTTGTGAGATTCTGATGTTGTCTGTTTCTTTCTTTCCTTTCTTTTCTCTTTTCTATCCCTTTCTTTCTTCTTAATGATGCGACTTCCTGAAGTATGGAAGTTGGGTCGTTACATTAATAATATTTTTGTCTCGATTCGCATGTCAATTTATAGCGTTAGATCCAAAAGGGGCCGAACTTCAATCGAGGCGTGCTTACAGGAAATCTATAAGTAAAAAGGCCTTCTGAACACAATGGAACTTGTTTTGAGGCCTAATTCCATTGTATACAGAAGTTAAAATTTTATTGTTCGATAAATTTAAATTAAATTATATTAAATTTTTTTACCAATTCACAAATATGGACAAATACAATATGTTATCCCACTTTTGGTCAAAATCGGAATATCAACAAATTGGCAAGGAATGATGGAGATCAGTTGGAATCAAGGCTACGGTCGATATCGCCAAAATTTGGTTGAGCTCCAATCGGGACGAAATTGATTGGAAATGATGATAAAGACTAGCAAAGGCTATGTTTCAAATTTCAGGTTAATCGGAGTTGAAAGGAAGCACTGCCGAACCATCCATCCTCCACTCCCAAGCATTGCCGGTCCAAACTTCCTTTCCTAGCCGAACAACCTCCACTTCCCTTCCTAGCCGAACCAGGCTACTCCTCTACTAACTCCCTGCCGAACCAACACGCTTCCCACACCTACCGGACCAATCCCCTCTCCACTAACCACCGAATCAACCTCGGCCGGACCAACCTCCACCTGTCCAACTCCATCCCCATGCACTGCCCGTCCACTCACCACTGAACCAACCTCCTGCCGAACCAAACCATCTACCACCTACCACCGAACCAAGACGTACCGGACCGACATTACTAGGCCAGATTGCATCAGCCCAGGCCCACCAGTAGCTATATACATCCAGGACCCCTGCCCCCAGCCTCACTCTATAAATAGAGGGGCAGGGGTACAACAATGGCAGAGAAGTTTGAGAGCTCAAGCACGGATAAAACTTTCAAACAACTTTCAGTTACTTGTAATCAAAGCTTTGTACTTGTAATCTGAAGAGAAAAGGAGAATAACATATAAAGTGGACGTAGGCACGTTCTGGCCGAACCACTATAAATCTGTGTGTCTTTTACAGTTTAGTCCCTGCTTTTTATATATTTGCATAAATCACCCAAATCACTAAAAACAACATAAAATCAACTAACTCATACGACTTGGATGTGTTTGCCCATTTTTTGTGCAAACATTTTTGGTGCTTTCACTGAGAACAACTCAGGAGCGCTTTAATCATTGCCTCGCAAAGATTTGTTGAGAGACTCTCTTTAAGAACCAGAAGTCTATCCGAGATTATGGCTCTTGGAAGGAAAACAAGTAGAAGACAGAGACCAGAAAGAAGTCAGCACGAAGGGAGTCAAGGGGCTTCCTCAGGAGAGAACCAAACTTCAGTCTTCATCACCAGGAATGAGATGGAGACAATGATGAAAAGACAAGAGGAGTTGATTCAAAATTTGTTTCAGCAGATTGGGCAACTTGGAGCACAGAATAGGGAAGCGGATAGAGTTCGGAACGGAGCAGGACCATCCGGCATAGCACCTGGATTAGGAGGCACACCCATGGAGAACATAGATCCAATTTCGGAGAGAGAAAGAGGAGCATCTGCACAACCTGGGAGCAGCAGAGGAGTGAACGCTCAGTCAAGGGGCAGATCCCAGAATTCCCTTGTGGACTCTGGGGGCAGGCCGAAAGTAATGAACAAAGATTGCATCTCGGAAACAATGACAGGTTGGCGGAGATGGTTAGAAAAGCTATGAGAGGCGGTTTGGTAAACAAAGATTTGGAGGATGTTAATAGGAGTCCTTTTACTCCAGCAATCAAACAAGCTAGGAACCCACCGGATTTCAAGTTACCATCACTGGACATGTATGACGGGAGAACGGACCCCACGGTTCATCTAACAAAGATATGAGACATATGGAATTGCTGGGGGCATCAGAGGAGGTTATGGCCCGGTGCTTTCCATTGTACTTGGCGGATATTGCAGCATTGTGGTTTAGACAATTGGAGAATGGATCAATCGGAACGTGGAATGATTTAATTGAGAGATTTATGAGGCAATTCAGGGTCCACATTACAAGACCCAAGAATGTGATAACTTTGGCAACCCTAAAGCAGAAAACCGGAGAGACTTTGAGGAGTTACCTAACGCGATTCAATGCGGCAGCAGCTTCGGTGGATCGACCAGATCCATCCATGGTTATGATAGCGGCTGTGTCCGGGATAGCTGACGGAACAGAGTTCAAAAATTCATTAACTCAGGATCCACCCGTGGATCTAGGAGAATTCTATCATGAGGCGGAAAAGTTTCTACGATTGGAGGATGCGAACGCCGAAAGAGAAGAAGGAGAAGGAATTGATATTTATGCGATCAAAGGAGGAAATCCCCCTGAGAAAGGCGCGGAAACTAGTAGAGGCAAAAGAAAGACTGAGAATGACAGGGACAGGTCAAAGCGGCAACGGAGGGAGCCGCGATTCACCACTTACTCTGAGCTGAATGAGAGTCTGGAACGAATTTATCAGGATACTAAAGAGCAGGTTCCGTATCGTAGACCGATGCAAAGGGATCCAACTTCTGAAGAAAGAAAATCAAACAAGTTTTGTGTATTTCATGAATTGAACGGTCATAACACTAATGATTGTAGGCATTTGAAGGACGAGGTGGAAGGGCATATCAGGAACGGTATGCTCCTTCAGTATGTAAGGAGGCGAACTCCAGCAGTGGAGCCAGAGCGACCACCGTCTACATCGGCTAGAGGTGACCCAAGATCGGGGCACCGTTTGATTATCCATTGATTGCTTGATTAAAATAACGATGACCAAGTTGTAAACCTTTCACTAATGCGGTTAAATCATTTACACATGTGAGCGATCGCGCACGATCCATAGGCATGCTCTGAATGACTTCCAACCGCGTTATAGTAAGAGTTTACGCTTTAACATCTTCATTTTTCTTTTTGCTTTGATTTTGATTTGAACATTTAAATCCTGCCTGTTTGGACATTTCTGCTGTAAGGTTCATATGATTATTGCTTTAATATTTACAATTTTATGAAAAAAAATATTTGTATGCCCGTTGGATCGCGAATGGTCCACGAGCACCTCTTGCATGGCAGTGAACTGCCGAAGTCTTTGATTTGGAAACTCCCCCAAACAATAACTCCGGCACTGATAATATTAAGTCCTCCCCCGGGCACACTCATTCGCCTCGAACGGCACCCAACCTCGAACGGTCACAAATCGCCTCGAACGGCACCCGACCTCGAACGGTCACAACTCGCCTCGAACGGCACCCGACCTCGAACGGTCACAACTCGCCTCGAACGGCACCCGACCTCGAACGGTCACAACTCTCCTCGAACGGCACCCGACCTCGAACGGTCACAACTCGCCTCGAACGGCTCTCGACCTCGAACGATCACAACTCGCCCCGAACGGCACAACTCACCTCACCTCAAATGGCTCGATCACGAATGGTCGTCATTTGAGGTCCGCCACTTGACCGTGCACGGTCGCACTTCACCTCAAAATGGCTCGATCCCGAACGATCGTCATTTGAAGTTAGACGCTTGACCATGAACGGTCGCACTTCATCTCAAATATCTCGATCCCGAACGGTCGACATTTGAGGTCACATAAAACTGTAAATTCCTTTGCAGGACATCAACAGGATATGAACATCCAGCTCATGGCATTACAAAACACGCCTTCCTATCACAAGGCATGTTTTGGGGGGCAAAGTGTTATCCCATTTTTGGTCAAAACCGGAATATCAACAAATTGGCAAGGAATGATGGAGATCAGTTGGAATCAAGGCTACGATCGATATCGCCAAAATTTGGTTGAGCTCCGATCGGGACGAAATTGATTGGAAATGATGATAAGGACTAGGAAAGGATATGTTTCAAATTTCAGGTTAATCGGAGTTGAAAGGAAGCACTGCCGAACCATCCATCCTCCACTCCCAAGCATTGCCGGTCCAAACTTCCCTTCTTGGCCGAACCAACTCCAATTCCCTTCCTAGCCGAACCAGGCTACTCCTCTACCAACTCCCTGCCGAACCAACACACTTCCCACACCTACCAGACCAATCCCCTCTCCACTAACCACCGAATCAACCTCGACTGGACCAACCTCCACCGGTCCAACTCCATCCCCATGCACTGCCGGTCCACTCACCACCGAACCAACCTCCTACCGAACCAAACCATCTACCACCTACCACCGAACCAAGACGTACCGGACCGACACTACTAGGCCAGATTGCATCAGCCCAGGCCCACCAGCAGCTATATACATCCAGGACCCTTGCCCCCAGCCTCACTCTATAAATAGAGGGGCAGGGGTACAACAATGGCAGAGAAGTTTGAGAGCTCAAGCACGGATAAAACTTCAAACAACTTTCAGTTACTTGTAATCAAAACTTTATACTTGTAATCTGAAGAGAAAAGGAGAATAATTAACATATAAAGTGGACGTAGGCACGTTCTGGCCGAACCACTATAAATCTGTGTCTCTTTTACAATTTAGTCCCTGCTTTTTATATATTTGCATAAATCACCCAAATCACTAAAAACAACATAAAATCAACTAACTCATACGACTTGGAGGTGTTTGCCCATTTTTTGTGCAAACACAATATTTTTAAATATGTTATTACAACTACGACATTCATTAATAATTCAATTATATTATCATTCCATATTTGAATCAATTTAAATAATTATATTTCATAATTAACACTTTTTATTTGAATTTAAATCGATTGGGTTAAAAAGGCCCAAACAGCCCTTTTCGATCGCGAAACGAAAATAGCTCATTCTATATATTGAATTATTGGTTTTCATATTTTCAAACTCAATGGAACTAATTTCACACCCTTACTCTATTGTATTTAGAAGTTAGCTTTAAAAATCAAATTATTTTAATTAAATTCATTTAATTGATTTCTACGCGTTTCGAGCTCGCACGACCAAACGATAAGTCCGATCGCTATGAAACTTGAAATCCTACAATAATTCACTATTACGGATCCAATGAAATGGGTTTTATCGAAGTCCGAGACAGTGCCCAAAAAGACGAATTTTACACATTAATTAAATGAATTATTATTAACTGATTTAATCGCTTTTAAATTACCAATTAAAAGCGTTCTATCATCATTCTTAGTCAAACAGGAATTAATAATCTTTTAAAATTAAATTTTCCATATTAAATCCAATATTTAAATATTAAATTAATTTCAACGTTAAATTACAACTGTAATAAATCCATTCATTATTTATTTTAAATTTCAACGAATTCTTTTATTTATTTATTATTATTTAAATTCTTATTTTTAGATCACTAAAACCGTATTTGCTAATTAAATATAAGTTTCCATTTTACTACAATCAACGCTTAGCATTTAACGTCTTTGCTCATATTAACTGCAATATTACAATTACATTAAATTTCCATTGATTTTCAAATTAATTTCAGACGAATTAAATAATAAGATGTGAAATGAAAAGTTATTACATTTAAATAATTGGAACACATTAATACATTTATTGTTTACAACAAATATTATAAATTTACATACAAATATTAATACCAATTCCAATTAAATAACATAATTTCTATCTTTAATACAACATTAAATTTATTCATTATTAACCTTTATTATTAACATTAATTGAAATTACATTAAACAGTTATCAATTTCATTCGATCAACCTTATTAAATTATATTTTAATAATCTTTTCCATTTATAAATCATAAAATTTAATTCCTGACAATATTGAATTCCGAAAATCTTATTAAATTTAGTACTTTTAATCATCAAAAATACGGTTCGTTACATCTTCCCTACTCAAAAAATTTCGTCCCTGAGAAGGAACAAGAAAGAATCAAAAAATTTGGTATACTTTATTCAAAATAATCGATTTATAAAAAATTAAACTTACATATTTAAGTTTAATAAAATTTGAAAATAACTTAACTTCTACCAAAAATATTCTCAGTCCTAAATTCACGAAAATTTCGGCAGCAACTCCTTTGCGTGGTTAGGTCCGAAAAAGTAACAATATCAATAATATCATCGTTATATATTATATTTCAATAATAAAACATCTCAAACCAAGGGAAAACAAAAAATATCGTTACAAAATCATATTCCGAAAATGTACCTATTTATCAGGTAAACAACTTTATTTATGAAACCAAAAGAAACTGTTATTGCTTCAATAAACCTGTATTTTACTTACACAATCCAAAGGAGCTAAATTTATGTAAAAGAGCAATATATATTAGTTGTTTCAATTAAGTACAAACAACATACAATATATAATAATCATATGCAAACAAAAGCAGTACAATCATTATATGAAATAAAAGAATCAATCATACATCCGTAGCAACCAAAACCAATTATCTGTCTCAGTTTAGAACCTTTCATCATATAAGGATGATAGAATGAACTACCAAGTGTACCTTATACCCAACAGCCTTAGATAATTACTTAATAGATTATTCATACAACCTTAAACAATTTGAAGTATCATTTTTCAAAATAAGCCAAACAACAAAGAATTCTAAATATCATTTAAGTTTATTCTATTGGTTTCTTTAACACATCATTTACTTTCCATTTATTTTATTTCATTCATTCGAGGTCTTCTTTTATAAATTTACATTCATTTACTTACATAAATTATTTCCCATTCAATATTTGAAATCATCAATGAATCCATTACTAAAGTATTACATACATTTTTTGCAGTTTAATTCACATTTATTATTATGTAACTTGATTTCAATTTAATATAAATATTCATTAATAAATCATTTCATACTTAAGTTTCTCTATTCATTGGTACCCATTTATTTCTTTATATATAGTATCATTTAATATTAAAATTATTTATGAATCATTTCAACATTTTCTTTAAGTTTATAATAAATTACTCAAATAGTATTCACTTTTTACTATTCAATTTAATTATTAAGCATTTCAGAACATTAACTTATGTTTATAACATTTCTTGTACATTTTAATTTTGCATTTATAAACATATGTTCATTTTGAAGCATTTTTGTTATTAATCTTTTACTTGTATAATATTCCATTACATATTTATAGTTAAGCTGCAACTTTTTAAACATTTCTGGTAAGTTTGTATGTTTCTAGAATGTAATTGAGTGTGCACAAATTTATCTTATTTATTTTAGTTAACAAAAATGTTAAATAGTTTACATCTTCTTAATTTTCATTATCTTTTAATTTACAAATCAAAATCTCCAATTTCTTTACAGTTTCATTAAATACATAGCTCCTAATTTCTTATTTCTCATTTTAGAAGTTTCCAACCATTAGAATTCCACTTTATTTCTGCAACTGAATATCATCAATTTAACAAGAACTTAAGAATTTAAATACCGGGTTCACTTCAAATCAATTTGAAATAATATACATATACTCATATCTTTTACATATATCAAATCATATTTGGAAATTTTAAATCAAAATTGGTTTATCCACCAAAATGCGTAGCAAAGCTACTAAGTACCTTCTTCACTTTGAGACTCAAAAATTAATGTCGATGATGCGTCCGTCATCACCGAAATTATTTTACAACGATGGAAGAGAGGAGTATAGAACTTACTTACTTTTTTTAATTCTTCTAAAAACATTTCTCTTTGTAAATACTTCCAAATAATACTAATAATATGTTTTTCAAAATCTTTGAAAACCAAATTCAAAACACAAGAATTTAAGTTCTCAAATTTTCAATTTAAATTCATTTTATTCGTAAATCATATTTTATAAACCTTATTTATAAAATTATATTTTTTTAACATATAATAGTTATTAGTTTTAAGAGACTTAATTAACCAACAATAAATGACAATAATCAGATACTATCGTTTCCTAACAACCAATAGACCAAAAATAACTATATCAATTTATGAAAAATTATTCTTTAAAATAATAAATATAATACTAGGTAAAATTATTTCATTTACCTATTTTTTTTAAATAATATTTTGTTGGTTTACCATGTTCAAGTGATAGAAATTCGATCGATGCTATAGCGTTCTATGTACCGACCAGAATTCATAAGTACTAAATAGAACATATTAACACAATACAAAACAATTTTATACCACTAGAAAATACACACTCTCATATATATACTCTCAGACTCATTCTAGGGTATTATAAACACTATCCTTAATGAGTTACCCCTAAATCAGGCTAAGGTATCTCCAAACCAAAGCTCTGATACCAACTGTGACGACCCATCTTTTTGGACGGTTTAAATCGACAATAAATCACATATGTCTAACTCAAACCATTCAAAAGGGAGGATTATCAATGGTATTTAATAAGAAAATAAGAGAAAAGAAGGAAAGCAAAATACAGAATCTCGTAGCAGAATGACAAAATATAATAATCAAATGAATGTTCATGATGTTGTTTTATAATATACATTTGATTAAACAATTTTTACAACATAATCAGAGTACAATCAACAAACATACGAAATGATGCAGTGGAATAATACTAATAATATAACATACCAAACTTTGTCTTCGTCCTTCAGAGATAATGTCTTCAAAAACTGAAATGCTCAGGATGACCCAAGTGTAATGAAAAGGAAAAACACTCGATTCAGAACTAAAGGTTCTTATGTAAGTTAAATCAACAATAAGTAAATATGAGTGTAATAGCTTTAGAGATGTTTACGGGATTTTACATCTTCTATCAAGTGTACAACGTGAGTGCAATAACTTAAGAGATGTTATGAGATTTTGCATCTCCTAAGGATCCATTAAACTATCTACATATAGTAGAATATGCTACATATATATAATGTCTAATCAATAAAATAAATATTTTTCCTAACGTCAAGGCTTTACATTAGTCCCTTTTAACACATTTTTAAGCATTGTCCTACAGTTCGCCTTGTGAGACCACCAGTAACGTCGGTAGTCAGGGAGGCACCGCGATAAGACAACACTAAAACAAAGTCATAGTGGTCGCACATAAGGATAGAAGTATGAAAAGGCACATGAGGCAATGCCTAAGATAGGATTTTATCGGTTTACCGTTGCTGGCTAGTGGTAAAGCATCGTAGCTACAACCGCCCACCGAGTGCATCAGTATGCTTGATAACTTGGTTACGATAAATTATGAGAAATTATAATAAAATCGGTTAAGAAATTAACCATGCTTAATTAATGAAAAATAAAATCCATACATATGTGTATATGAAGTTATTTAGCCTCTTAAGGGTTTTAAAATATGAAAAAAGTTTGGAAAATGAATATTATAATAATATAATATTCTAAAATGGGTTAAAAGTGAATAAGTGATTTAATATGGAAAATATTGGTTTGAATGCTTGAAAATGATTTATATATGTTTTATAAACATTAAAATTCAATTTGAAGTAGTTTTGACAAATAATAAATTTAGAGTCAAAAATAGACGCGTCGCGTAATGGTTGTTCGCGATTTTATGCTGTAGAATTCAAACAAGTGTAAAGAGTGGAATATAGATTGGAATCCTTAAATTTATGGACAATTATATTCATAGTTTTCTAACAGAGAAAGAAAATCGAGATTTCGATAAGTAGATTTTGTGATTTGAGTAAAACAAGTTTTTTTAAAAATCGCTTTTTTGTAGTTCGAAATCCAAAACTGGATTTCTTTGAAAATGATATTTTAAAATAGTTTTAAAATATGAAATAAATTCTCAAAGTCTTTTAAAATGTTTTAAAAGTGATTTTAATTATAAAAATGAATTTTTAAATGATAGAGAATCATATTGATCAATATAGCTTTAAAAAGCACTTTCCCCGGCACTTTTTCGCAGCACTTATCTATAACTTTTGAAATATAGTTTTAAACGCAACCATACTTTTACAAATCTTTTGTAAAGGTTCTTAAATAATTAATAAAGTATTTTAAGGAGGACTTGAACGATTCAAGGAATTGTTAAGTAAATGAATAAGTGTTTTAAATAATGATTTGGAAGTTTTATAAATCATTTCTAAAAATGAAAGGAGTATGCGTAAATAACTAGTACACGTGTTTCGTCTGTGAAATCCAAGAAGACTTGGGCGAGGGATGGAACATGTCGAAGGGAAAGCCCGGATCCTCCAAAATAAATATCAAACCATTTCAACCAAGATAAAAAAAAGTGTTACAAATATTTGGTAGAATGAAGCATTAATTATCATTTATTGTTGTGTTTATTTCATTGATTGATTGTTTGAATTAGGCTTGTCTAGTTTATGAGCACTAATTATTATTTATTGATTTTTGACTTTGCTCGATCTGTTTATGAGAAATAAGTTATCCAGATGCATGGGCTGAGTAGATAATAATTGTAAGCTAATATCTTGTGATTTATTTCACGATTTAACTATAAGGTATTTAGCGATAATATTTAGCTCACTTCAATTTAATGAACTGTTTTGGAAAATTGGTTTTCAATTTGAAATGTTTGTTAGAACCTCCATTCTATAGTTTCGATGACAACAACTATATAATCATATATATATATTTCAAATATCTTTACGTAGGGATAATTCATTACATGCAAGAAGACAATTTTGAAGACATGAGGCAAAGCATGAGTATTAAGCTATTAGTATGTATATGGTCATAGAATAGTTATGTAAAATCTCCTTAAATATATATACAAATGCCCAAAACTTCAAAACATAGAAAAATGCCAGAGTCAGATGTCTGGATGCAGAACACCAGACATCTGAGTTTTGTTTCTGGATTTTTTAAATATGTCAGGTCGGACGTCTGATTTTCCTTACCAGACACCAGACTTTCCTTACAAAACATCTGAAATTGGACTCCGGATTTTTTTAAAAGGTATAACTATCAAATGTAAAAGGATGCTTACATGCCACCACTAAAACTTTTCGTATCTGAAGAGTAGCAACTTTAAAGCAAAAAAGAAATGAAAGCAATGATTTATCGCAACCTTGTACAACTATAAATATGTAGAACAAGATTGTGATTATTTAATCTAACTTATCTTCTCTATCTCTAAATCTCATATTTTACTTTTTCCTTCTTGCTTTCAAAATATACAATTAAAATTATATTCATTTTGATCTAAACTCTTCTATATTCTCAAGCATATACACGTGTACATTACTCAAGGAGATTATAGTAAGAAATTGTACTTGTAGACAAAATCATTGTTACTTAGAACACGCACTTGTCAAAGAAATGCTCTTGTATCAGAAACCTATTCCCCCGGGTGAAGCGAGGGCAACTGGTTAGTGAAATTCCAATGGGGAGATTTGGGATTGGACGTAGGATGGGAGGTCCGAATCGGTATAAAAATTCTGGTGTGATTACTTTTATTTTTATTTGATTTATCATATTGTGTGATCCATACTATTATACACTCACTTGTCATATACTATATATACGATCCATATAGACTTTCAATGTATCGAAGCCTGGGATTCTAGAGATCGTAACAACATCCTAAAATAAATGGCCAAAAAGAGATCTAGTCAAGGCAATAGGAAGAGAAATAAAGAAGAATCAAAGGAGCAAACAAACAAATGCTTCATGGCTAAACTCAAATCACAATCGATATGCTTAGATTCTTTATATAAAGATCTTTTGTTAGCATATGATGAATTATTAAAAGATTGTAAACTTTGATTAAAGTTAATTGAATTGCTTTAGCTAGGTTAAAAGATTGTGAGCAAGAAATTTCCAATTTAAAAGAGGAAAATAAATCTTTGATAAAATAAACTAAATGTTTTAAAAATACCGTAGAAGAACTTGTTTTAGAAAAATATTTCCCACAAAAAGAAAATGAGCAGTTCGAAGAGAAAAACAATAATCTTTTAGAGGAATCAGTGTTTTACAAAATAAAAATACATTTTTGGAAAATTCTTTAAACAATTCTAGTTCTTTAATTTTGTCTCTTGAAAAAGAGAATGAAGCTTTAATTAAAAAAATAGAATTTTCTAAAGAATGTGAGATTTTAAAAGTTAATAATAATATTTTGCAAAATGAAGTTTGTAATTCTAAGGCAAATTTTGAAAGATTAAATTAAAAAATCATAAATTTTAACAAAATTAAAGATATCCTATCTTCCTTAGTTACAAATTCTAAAGCCCATAATGATAAAAGCGTTTTAGGCTATGAACAAGCTAAAACTAAAAATAGTACTAGATATGCACTCTTGTATAATTTTATTTAATGCTAGTACTAGTAACAAAGATAGTTCTAAAACCACTTACAATCATAATAATGCTTTGTTTAGAAATAGCAGAAAGTATTTTTCAAGTACTAAGCTAATGACTAATAGTATTAAGATGTGGATTCCAGCGAATATGATTGATCATGATAAACAACTTTATATTAGCGACTATCATAATAATGTGTTGTAATGAAAACTATATTTATAAAGATTCAACCACACCCAAATGGACATGGTTTCCTAAAATTTAGGAAAGTAAAAGAACCTTGGGTATCGCATGCTTTAAATGTTAGTTATTTTCTGATATCTTACATTATAAGTAGAAATTATTTTTGTCTTATATTGTTCTATGTTATCACTTATGTGGAATATAATTTATGTCGTCATATAAACTCTTATTTTTGTTGATGACAAAGGGGGAGAAAGATATTGCTCAATTACTATTTTCAGGGAAATATAAACACAGTTTCAAGGGGTGAAACTAAAAGATAAATATAGCATAGATTCAAAGGGATAATACAGTATCAAAGTTGCAAGCGTATACTCTGGGGGAGAGATATTTTAACCAATCTTGTTGATGATCAACCGTAGCGAATGAAGTGTCATCAAAAAAAGGGGGAGAATGTTGGATCATAAGGGCTTGAATGCTGACAAGAGACAAAAGTTCACGAATTTACGACTATGGCAAATCCAGACTCATCGACTCAGATATGGAGGAGTTCATATATGCAGTGGGAGATCATAAATGCTTCAACACAGGGAGTAAATTCATTTATTTTTTAATTAATAAATTAATTACATTGTATAGTTGTCATCATCAAAAAAAAGTAGAATGTTAGAACCTCCATTTTATAGTTTTGATGACAGCAACTATACAATCGTATATATATATATATATCAAATATCTTTATGCAGGGATGATTCACTACAAGCAAGAAGACAATTCAGAAGACATGAGGCAAGGCACAAGTATTAAGTTACTACTATGTATATATATGGTTGTAGAATAGTTATATAAAATCTCCTTCAGTACATATACACATAAACGCATAAAACTTCAAAAACTTAGAAAAATTTCGAAGTCAGATGTCTGGATGCAAAACACTAAATGTCTGAGTTTTCTTTCTGTATTTTTTAAATATACCAGGTCGGACGTCTGACTTTCCTTACCATATGTCTGAAACTGGAGTCGAGATTTTTTCTAAAAAGGCATAATTGTCAAATTTGAAAGGATGCTTCCATGTATCTTCTCTAAAACTTTTCGTATCTGAATAGAAGCAACTCTAGAGCATAAAAGAAACGAGAGCAATGATTTATCGCAACCTTTTACAACTATAAATATGTAGATTAAGTTTTAGATTATTTATTATAACTTATCTTCTCTACCTCTAAGTCTCAAATTTTACTTCTGCCTTCTTGCTTTCAAAATACAATAAAATTTATATTCATTTTGGTCTAAACTCTTTTATATTCTCGAGCATATACACATGTACATTACTCAAGGGGATTATAGGAAGAAATTGTACTTGTAGACAAAATCAGTGTTACTTAGAACATGCACTTATCAAAGAAATACTCTTGTATCAAAAGCCTACTCCTTCGGACGAAGCGAGGGTAATTGGTTAGTGAAATTCTAAAGGGAAGCTTGGGGACTAGACGTAGGACGGAAGATCCGAGCCAGTATAAAAATTCTGGTGCGGTTACTTTTATTTTTATCTGCTTTATCGTATTGTGTGATCCATACAATTATACACTTACTTGTCATATACTATATATATGATCCATACAGACTTTCAATGTTATGAAAGGTTTTCTTTAAAAGAGAAAAAAGGGATATTTGAGAATAAATATTTTGAAGTAATTTTATATGAAGAATGATTTCGTAAATGTGTTTTATAAAACAGAAAGAATTTCGAGGACTAAACCCGATGGTTTTAAGATGATTTTTGAAAGGATTTGAAACGGAAATTATTATAGATTTGTAATTATTAGTGTAATGATTTTGCCACTCGGGATATAAAGTGATTTGTTATGTTACTAAAAATTCGAGTAACCCATAATCTACGAAAACGCATGGGAAAAGGAGGTGCAGATGTTCTGTACCTCGATGTAGGCAGCTTATGGAATAGAGGGATGCACTAATCTATTATTTATTTGGAAGGCTAGACCCAGGGGCCTGGTTATGGCAAGATACCTCCCGACCAGGTAGCATATAGTTTTGTATGCTTGTATATTGATATCGTTTCAAAAGATGGTTGGTTTTCAGATCCCAAAGTAAAGGACAATTTGAATACAAAAGATATATATATATATATATATATATATATATATATATATATATATCAAAAGTTTTGAAATAAGAATTCGAAAATAAAGTACAAAGAGATAATTTCCGTAAAGTTAATGAGATTTGAACATACAAATTTGAAGATTAAGCCTAGGTGGATAGTTTTGGGAATTGCATATTTGTTGTTGTATCGTGGCCCATGAGTCATATTTGTGGTAGAAGAATGATGTTGGCTTTATCCTATATCTAATTGGGTATAGAATTAGATTAGGGTACGTAATCAGTCTCAAGTGGTAGTGATGCAGCTCCTAAAATAATATAACTTTTTTTCTGTTTATCAATGTAACATCCCAAATTTTATCAATATAAAATTAGTAATTATTTGAATTTTTGGAATATAATTTGAAATTAATTTGAAAATTTTCAAATCAAATAAAATAAGTGTTAATTTGTATGAATAAGATTTCAATTTCATTCGAGTTTAAAATTTGAGATAATAAATATTTTTTTAAATCATTTGAATTTAAATTTTGTATATATATGTATGTGTGTGTATATGAGTAGATTTTAATTTGACTTTGAATTTGAATTTAAATTTTAAATAAATGCTTTAGTAAAATATTTTGGATTTAAAATTATATATATGTAATTTATTTAATGTGTACTCAATTTCAAAACATTCTCTTTTAAATAGTATTTATTAATATAAAGCAAATGTCTTTATAAAATGGAAAATGTAAATTTAAAATACAATTTAAATAATGTAAAAATATTATTCTAATGAAAATTTACAAATGTTAAGTAAGTAATATATATAAAGACAAGTGTTATATATTTATGTAAATGGATTAACAAGTGTGATCCATGTAGAAAGAAATTAACAAGTGTCATCACATTTTTTTTTTATAAATTCATGATAAGAAAATATAGCTATATAAGCTACTTCATCTCCTCCCTCTTATCTCTTTTATTCATTTTCTAAAGCCCTATACAAATTTTTAAACCTGAAAGAAAAAATCATCCGCAACAAGTAATCAAACTGATAACTTCCTCAACATTTAAACCAAAACCTAATTCCAGAAAATAAAATCTGAAAACAACTTTCTCAAAGTTCAAACCAGAAAAGCAATCTCAACTAAGAAAACTTCAAATCTGAGAACAAACAGTTCAACATCAAAACAGGATTCAACTTCAACAATTAAACAAAAGCAAGGATCATCACATAAAACAACAGAATCAGGATCAACTCAAGATTCTCAAAGTCCAGTTTTCAAGTTTGCAGACCAGAGATTTTTCTGTGTTTTCATAAAAAAACTGTAAGTAGATCCTTTAATAATTTAAATTAGAATCAGTTATTAAGAAATTAAGCAATTTAATCCATCAGAAACTAAGCAATCTACATCAAATAGCTGCAGACAAAAAAATTCAAGATCAAATTGAAAACAGCCTTCCAAATTTCCAACTTTAAAACAACATTCTAGACTCTCCTCTGTTCTCAGACATCAAGGTGACTAAACCCTTTTGAACTAGAACTTGTTGCTGTGAGTAATATTGAAATTTTAATTGTAAATGTGTGTTTGCATGTATATATATACATGAAAATGAAGGTGCATGTCTGCACACATAAATATGAACTCTGTTCCAGGCCTACAGGTTCCAAAACCTGTTTCAAATTCAAAAGCTCTATCTCAAATTAGTTTTAGGCTTTGAAATCTAAAGAGAACATGTTTGTATGATCATGCTCTAAGTTTAAAAAATAAATTTAAGTAAATTAAACAAAAACTTTTTCTGGAAATATAAGAGTACATGCAAAACCAATGTAAACAGAAATTTCATCAATCCTGATATCTAATTTTTAATATATCAATTGAATCGTCTTCGAAGTTAATGATTTTTAAAAGTGAAATTAATTTTTTTTATCAAGTATTCTCTGAGAAAAATGGGAATGATCAGAACCGACTTTTTCACCAAATTCTGGTGATCGGGATTCTCGTGATCATGTTTGGAGCTTGGTGGTCAGGGATCATCAGAAAATTATTGGTCGAATTTATAAGTCATCATGGTGGTCAGAAATGGCTAAACTAGGGTTTAAACCCATATTTGTTCGAAGTCAAGAATTCGGGTTGCTGCAACTTCGTCGTCTCAACGGAGTTGATCGCACCGGTGGCGATCGAAGCATTGAAGTCAGTCGAAGCTTCAGTTGAAGTTACGTGGCCTTTGGTGACCTAAGGTGGCGAGGCAAAGGGTTTTTCTAGTGAACCATGTTGTTCTAGTTTGGGTTCGATGTCGAAGTTTCAAATTCGTCAATGATTCGGGTTTATGGGTGGTCGGAAGCTTAGGAGAGATGGTTGTTGATTTGTTGATGGCTATGACACCGACCGGAGGTGGTCGAAGCTGTTGTGTACGTGCAAAGCCTTTGGCTTGTGTCAGTGGATAGGGATTGAGGAGGAAGGGGTTTAACTCGAAGCAGAAGTCAGGGGAACGTAGGGATGGCTCGAGTACTGGTTCGAGTAGTTTTAAATGGCACTGGGTTTAATACTTATCAAAATTTTAATTTGAAGAAAAAAATACACGGGTGAGTTTTCAGGGAAACTCGAAGCAAGTGACGTTTTAACTCGGGGAACACCCGAAGTAGGCCTCGGTTTGACATACAAACAGTTTTTTTTACTTCAAAATAAAATTCAAACTGTTAAACAATTTTAAATCCATGTTTTCAAATGATGATTTTAATTTAAGTTTGAACTAATTAAGGTTCTAAGTAAGATATTTTTAAAGTAATTAAATTTAATTTATTTAATTACATTATTTTATTAAGTTATTTGTATTAATAAATAATGTAATTAAAAAATAATAACTAAGGTAAAATGTTATTTAAAACTAATCTTAACCTTTTAAAGCAATTGACGTGATAACGATGATTATTAAACAAGGTTTATAAGATAATCAAAGTAATTAACAAAGATAAAAAGATTTATCTTTTAATTTATTAAGTAATTAATGATTTGTTAATATAATTACTTAAAAAATAACTATTTAATTAATTACTTAATATTAAAGATTAATTAATTGAATACTTAAGGTTAATTAATTTGTAATTAATAATTAATTAAGGAATAATTAATTAATAAAAGTAATTAAGATTTAATTAATTAAAAATTAAGGATTAATTAATTAAGGTGATTAAGTAAGGAATAATTAATTAACAAAAGTATTAAGATTTAAATTAATTAATAATTAGGGATTAATTAGTTAAGGTAATTAATTAAGGAATAATTAATTAATAAAAGTAATTAAGATTTAAATTAATTAATAATTAGGGATTAATTAACTAAGGTAATTAATTAAAGAATAATTGATTAATGAAGGCGATTAGGATTTAATTAATTTATGATTAAGGATAAATAATCATTGATTAAAGATAAATAATGAAACTAATTATGTGATTAATTTATTTAAATCACACGATTAATTCATCTTAACTGTAGATGATTGATCATTATTGAATGTTGTGTATTGGATTGATATCTTGATATATGATTGTGAGGCTATGTGATATGAATTACTTTATGCTGAGCTGTGATATTTGTGACTTGTTTCTGTGTGAATGTGAAAACCCATTGGCCCGTAAAACGATATTTGAATTTTCGATGTCACAGGGAGTCGGATTCCAGTTTGTTATCCGAAACCCACATCGAACCTATAAATCTTTATGAATGATATATCCACATGTTTTAAAACTAAGCACTCACTATTCGGTTTAGCCGAGAGAGGACCTTTGTGTCATATAATCCATTTCGAATAGTGATACGACGAAATGGATAACATATGAAAACGGTGGTGAAGACCGGGTGTCTTCGAGAACGATAGGATAACCTATCGAATGACTCTGAACTGAGTTGCTCTGGTATAGTGATCTACATATGTGATGGGGAATCCGATCGGGATTGTGGATGCCCGGATTGCAAGGGTTTCTTTGGAAGTGCCTTCGGTTCAGTTCGAATCCGGAACAGACTTGTATGGTTGTATGTCTGACATTACACTTTGAGATATTAGCCGATCTCTTTCAAATACATTTCTGTTGGTGGCAGAGAATTTATTCTCTTAGCTTAACACCCTTCTCTGAGACGTATGAGCTCATAGGTTATGTAGTTAAAGGTTATCAGTGATATAGTCCCAACTTGGTAGTGTGGCATGCTGAGTGTTGCTGATCATTTGTTGATCGAAGCAAGGATTTTGTGAAAAGCATGGCTTTGTAGATGAGATTTCATCGAACCTCACATCCCGGTAATGGCCAAAACTGGATGGATGCAGCAAGGCTATTGGAGGTAGCGCCCCTTAGGGTATGTGCATTTCCTTCTGGATAAAAGTGGTATCATGGTATGGAGCCCAATGATGTTGGTGATAATTGTCGTAATAAAATATTGTGATGATGTTGTATCTATGTTGATTAATGATAATTCATTTTGTTTTCACTGTTTATATTCATCTAATGTTGTTATAAGCTCCATCCGAATTGGAGTTCGATGTTGGAATCTTTGGCAGTCAAATAAAAGTGAGGTGTTCAATGTCGATTTTCTAACGCTGGATTTTGGTTCATGACAAGTGGTATCAGATCTAAAGGTTGAGTAAGAACTTTAGCTACGAAGTATAACATATTGGGTGGCTCATTAGAGGTATGGTGAAGTATACCATACAATGACTATAACCCGAGAGACCAAAACCTTAAATTTTCTTGGTCTATTTTTTTTAAACTGATTGATATTTCCTAAGATATCTCGTCTGTATACCTAAATCAAGTTTTCTTACTATTTACAGATAGTAAGAATGAGCGGGCGAGGATGAAGAGCTAGGGGACAGGGAAATACCACTTCAACTGATCAAGTCCCTACAACAGCAAAAGCAGCAATACCTACTCAACCTCAGCCGAACCTGGATGATCTGTATAAAAGTTTCTCAAGGCTTGGTGGTAAGCCGTTCACTGGCAAGGAATCTATTGTTGATGCCTAAGCCTGGATCAGATCGTGTGAAAGAATTTTCAAAGGTCTAAAGTTGTAAGATGATCAAATGCGACTAATAGCTTCTTGGCAACTCCAAGAAGAAGCCCTAGCTTGGTGGGAAACAGTTACTGTAGATGAACCGGAAGAAGAGTTTAAGTAGGAGCGATTTAAGGAAGTGTTTGAGAAACGCTATATGTCGTCGCCTAGTATTTCCCGAATGTATCAAGAATTTAGGGACTTGAAGCAAAGGAGTTTATCATTTGAGGAGTACTTAAACAAATTCAATGAATTATCTCATTTTGGTCCGTTGTTGGTGAACATGCCTCTAAAGAAAAATGAAAGGTTCATTTATGGGATGAATAAGAAATTTCACGAAAGAATGACAGCTCACGTTAAAGAATCTTTTTCTGATCTTATTGATATGGGGTATAGATATGCTACTCTTGATACAGTTCCAAAGGAGAAAGAGAATACAAGCAATCCAAATTGGAAAAAAAAATTTGGAGGCAAGAAACCATATCAAGGCAAAGAGAATTAGAGCAATCATGAAAACCCGGCAAAGAATATTACTTGTCACAATTGTCAAGAAAAGGGCCGTTACTAAAGTAGATGCAAGAATCCAAAGAAATAAGTTAAGAAAGAACAACCTGTGAAGACTGGTTAGAGAGTCAGAGAATGTTATAATTGTCACAAGCCTGGACACATAGTTAAAAATTTCCCGGCAATGAAGCAAGCTCAAGTGGCAAATCTGTACACGATAAAGGATGACCCCTCAACTTCAAGGGCGGATAAAGGAAAAGGAGTGCTAGAAGGTAACCTTACTATTTATGATAAAGTTGTTAGAGTTTTGTTTCACACGGGCGTTACACATAGCTTTATCTCCCAACAAAATGTAAATGAGTTAAAATTAAAACCTGAATTTGTCAATGAGCCCATTTGTGTGAAAAATCCAGTTGGTGGGCCAGGGAACCTTTGTCTATGATGTCAAGAGGTTCCTATCTCATATTCTTGTCATCAATTCCGACTTTAATGAATTTGAAATTTTACTCGGAATGAACTGGTTAATGAAATATGAAGCCAAATTAGATTGCAACAATCAAACGATCTCGATCAAAACAAAACTTGAAAATTTTATTGAAATCTCTTGTGAGGATCCGAGTCCTAAGAGAGATAAACTGATGTATACTTTGGGATATCCCAAACCTAGTCTGGAGTCCATACATATTGTTCGAGAATTTCCTGACGTTTTTGAAGAAGTAAAATCCTTACCTCCACATAGAGAAATTGAATTCAGAATTGACTTAGTACCCAATGCTCGTCCTGTTGTTCACGCAAGCCGCAAGATGGCACTCAGGGAAAAGATTAAACTAGTCAATCAAACCCAAGATTTGTTAGAGAAAGGGTTGATGCGTCCTAATGTTTCTGAATGCGGTTCAGCTGTGTTGTTTGTGGCTAAATCTGACGGATCTTTGATATTGTGCATGGACTACCGCGATCTCAATGAACAAACTCTCAAAAACAAATTTCCTTTACCTAGAATTGACGATCTGTTTGATCAACTGCACGGCGCTCGATTCTTTTGAAAGATGGATCTAGCTCAGGGATTCCATCAGCTACGAATTGCCGAAAATTGTGTTCACTTGACTGCTTTCAGGTGTCCAGACATTTTCTACGAACGGTTAGTCATGCCTTTCAGACTAACCATTGCTCCCGCATATTTCATAGACTTAATGACCCTCCGAGAAGTATTGAATAAATTTGTTCTGGCATTTATTAACGATATTCTAATCTATTCCGAAACCAAAGAGGAGCATACTGAGCATCTCCAAATTATTTTGGAGATATTGCGGAAGAACATTCTGTTTGCAAAATTTTCTAAATGCCATTTTTGGGTTAAGGAAGTTGGATTTCTCGGGCACATTGTTAATGAAGAGGGTATCTCTGTTGATCCGGTCAAGATTTCTGCTATTCTAGAGTGGAAGCGACCTACTACTCCAAAAGAAGTTCGAAGTTTTCTGGGTTTAGCGGGATATTACATAAAGTTCTCCAAGAATTTTCCAAGTTTTCCAGTCCATTGACTAAGCTAACGATGAAGAATGCTAAGCTCGATTGGACTCTAAAATATGATGAAGCTTTCTAGGAGTTGAAGAGGAGATGAACTACCGCTCCCATTCTCGCCATCATTAATGGGAACCAAGGTTTATCTGTCTATACTGACGCTTCTGGTGATGGTTTGGGTGCGGTGCTAATGCAGAATGGAAAATAATTGCCTACGTGAGTAGACAATTACGTCCCCATGAAAAAAAATTCCAAGTTCACAATCTCAAGCTTCTAGCTGTTATTTTCGCTTTGAAAATCTGGCGACACTATCTTCTGGGTAAGAATCTCTTTTAGCTTTTCTAAAGAAAAATTAAAAATTTAATTTAACTTAATAAGTATACTTAATAAATTCCCCCTTGTTTAGGTGAAAAATTCGAATTGTTCACCGATCACAAATCTTTGAAATATATCTTCACCCAGAACGGTTTAAATCTGAGGCAACAACGATGGTCAGAATTTCTAGCATCATATGACCTAGATATTCTTATACCCCCGGAATAGCCAATGTAGTTATCGATGCTAAGCAGGAGACATGCTGTTCTTACATATCTTGTTGTCACTCCTACTCTCCTTGAGAAAATTGTCAGCAAGCAGAAAGAAGACAAATTTCTTCAGGAAATCTATGGGAAGATTCGTCGAGGTGAAGATTCCAGTTTCCGAATCGATAATCGTGGAGTTATAAGATTGAAAGGCAGAATGTGTATTCCCAATATCCCGGATCTAAAGTATGAAATTTTGGATGAATGTCACAAGTCTAAACTAGGTATCCATCCAGGAGTTAATAAGATGTATAGAGATATCAAAAGAACTTTCTAGTGGAAGACAATGAAGAGGGATATATCTATATATGTGAGTCGTTGTGCTACTTATCAACAAATTAAAAGCGATCAGAAAAAGATGGTGGGTTTACTCTAGCCTTTGGAGGTACCCAAGTGGAAATAGTATCAAGTATCGATGGATTTCATCGACGAGTTGCCCCGCAATCGAAAGGGAAATGAAGCAATTTGGGTTATTGTGGACCGGCTGACTAAAACCGTCCACTTCATCCCAGTGAAATCTACCCGCACAGCAGCAAGTTTGGCTGAATTATATGTGAAAGAGATTATTTGTCTCCACGGTATACCCAGCAGTATCGTGAGTGATCGTGACCCGATCTTCACCAGTAGATTTTAGGTGGCATTTCAAGCCGCATTGGGAACCAAACTGAACCTCAGCACTGCTTACCATCTGCAGTCTGATGGGCAGACTGAAAAGATAAGCCGAATTTTAAAAGACCTTCTACGTGCTTGTACTCTTGACTTTGGTGGCTTTTGGGAGGACCATTCGCATCTGGTCGAATTCTCATATAACAATAACAATCAGGCTAGTATCGAAATGGCTTCTTTTGAAGCTTTATATGGTCGTCCGTGTCGATCACCTGCATGTTGGTCGAGTCAGGTGATAGACTCATTCTTGGACCAGATATGATTAAAGAAGCCACTGAAAAAGTGGATTATATTCGAAAGAAGTTAATAATGCACAAAGTCGCCAGAAAAGTTATTACGACCGTAGAAGAAGAGCTTTAGAATTCCAGGTTGGAGATTCTGTGTTTCTAAAAGTGTCTCCAATGCATAGTGTGTTGAGATTTGGGAAGACTGGTAAGCTGGCACCATGTCATATTGGTCCTTTTCCTATACTAGAAAGTATCGGTCCTTTAGCATATCGAGTGCCGCTACCTAGCTGGTTATCTAGCATACACGATGTGTTTCACGTTTCACATCTTCTAACATATGTGCACGATCCAGACAGTATTACCGAAGTGGAAGCTCAACAGGATTTGGAAATCACACCAAATCTGGCAATTAAAAGAGAGCCATTGAAAATCACTGATCGTGATGAAAAGCAATCGAGGAATAAAGTTGTGCAACTAGTTAAAGTGCAGCGGAGCGGTGATTCAAATGACAGTACTTGGGAGAGGATAGCATGAAAAAATCCTATCCCAATTGCAGAGTGGAATTCTGGCTTAATCAGGTATGCCATTTCCCTTTCTTTTTCTGTGTTCTTATATTCTTTGTTTTCTTTTCTCTCTCTTTCAAATTTCGAGGACAAAATTTTCTTAAGGAGGGAAATCTATAACATCCCAAATTTTATCAATTTAAAATTAGTAATTTATTTGAATTTTTTGAATTTAATTTGAAATTAATTTGAAAATTTTCAAATCAAATAAAATAAGTGTTAATTTGTATAAATAATATTTAAATTTCATTTGAGTTTAAAATTTGAAATAATAAATATTTTTTTTAAAATTGTTTGAATTTAAATTATATATATGTATATGTGTGTGAGTAGATTTGAATATGACTTTGAATTTGAATTTAAATTTTAAATAAATACTTTAGTAAAATATTTTGGATTTAAAATTATATATATGTAATTTATTTAATGTGCACTCAATTTCCAAACATTCTCTTTTAAATAGTATTTATTAATATAAAGCAAATGTCTTTATAAATTGGAAAATGTAAATTTAAAATAAAATTTAAATAATGTAAAAATATTATTCTAATGAAAATTTACAAATGTTAAGCAAGTAATATATATATATATATATATATATATATAAAGACAAGTGTTATAAATTTAAGTAAATGATTAACAAGTGTAATCCATGTAGAAAAAAATTAACAAGTGTCATCACGTTATATTTATTATTTTTTGAGAAATTCATAAGAAGAAAATATAGCTATATAAGCTACTTCATCTCCTCCCTCTTATCTCTTTTATTCATTTTCTAAAGCCCTGTACGAATTTTTAACTAGAAAGAAAAAATCATCAGCAACAAGTAATCAAACTGATAACTTCCTCAACATTTAAACCAAAATCCCATTCTAGAAAATAAAATCTGAAAACAACTTCTCAAAGTTCAAAGCAGAAAAGCAATCTCAACTAAAACAACTTCAACTCTTCAACAAACAGTTCAACATAAAAGCAGAATTCAACTTCAACAATTAAACAAAAGCAAGGATCATCACATAAAACAACAGAATCAGGATCAACTCAAGAATTTCAAAGT
The DNA here is from genome assembly GCA_030765085.1 of Allium cepa. NCBI lineage: Eukaryota > Viridiplantae > Streptophyta > Magnoliopsida > Asparagales > Amaryllidaceae > Allium > Allium cepa. Next base: position 116,976,015 of record CM060930.1, on the reverse strand, counting down.
CCAGTTTTCAAATTTGCAGACCAGAGATTTTTTGTGTTTTCATAAAAAAAATGTAAGTAGATCCTTTAAGAATTTAAATTACAATTTGTTGTCAAGAAATTAAGCAATTTAATCCGTCAAAAACTAAGCAATCTACATCAACTAGCTGCAGACAAAAAAATTCAAGATCAAATTGAAAACAGCCTTCCAGATTTCCAACTTTAAAAACAACATTCAAGACTCTCCTCTGTTCGCAGACATCAAGGTGAGTAAACATTTTTGATTTGAATTAGAACTTGCTGCTGTGAGTAATATTGAAGTTTGAATTGTAAATGTGTGTTTGCATGTATATATACATGAAAATGAAGGTACATGTCTGTACACATGAATATGAACTCTGATCCAGGCCTATAGGTTCCAAAACATATTTCAAATTCAAAAGCTCTATCTCAAATTATTTTAGGCTTTGAAATCTATAGAGAACATTTTTGTATGATCATGCTCTAAGTTTTAAAAATAAATTTAAGTAAATTAAACAAAAACTTTTTCTGGAAATATAAGAATAAAGGCAAAACCAATGTAAATAGAAATTTCATCAATCCTGATTTTTGATTTTTAATATATCAATTGAAACGTCTTTGAAGTTGATGATTTTTAAAAGTAAAATTAATTTTTTTTATCAAGTATTCTGTAAGAAAAATGAGGATGATCAGAATCATCTTTTTCACCAAATTCTGGTGATCGGGTTAATGATAAATCTCCTGATCATGTCTGGAGCTTGGTGGATGGTTAAGGATCATCCGAAAATTATTGATCGAATTTATAAGTCATCGTGGTGGTCAGAAATGGATAAACTAGGATTTAAACCCATATTTGGTCAACGTCAAGAAATCGGGTTGCTGCTGCTTCGTCGCGCACCGAAGTTGATTGCACCGGTGGCGATCGAAGCATTGAAGTCAGTTGAAGCTTCCTCTGGTGGCCTGAGATGGCGAGGAAAAGGATTTTTCTGGCGATCCATGTTGTTCCAGTTGGGGTTCGATGTCGAAGTTTCGAATTCTTCAATGATTCGGGCTTCTGGGTGGTCGGAAGCTTAAGAGAGATGGTTGCCGATTTATCGATGGCCACGACACCTACCGAAGGTGGCCGGAGCTGTTGTGTACGTGCATAGCCTTTGGATTTTATTAGTGGATAAGGATTGAAGAGGAAGGGGTTTAACTCGAAACAGAGGTCAGGGGAATGTAGCGATGGCTTGAGTACTAGTTCGAGTAGTTTTAAATGGCACCGGGCTTAATACTTAACAAAATTTTGAGTTGAAGAAAAAATATACACAGGTGAGTTTTGAGGGAAACTCGAAGCAAGTGACGCTTTAACTCGGGGAACACCCGAAGTAGGCCTCGATTTGACGTACAAAACATTTTTTCTTTAAAATAAAATTCAAACTTTTAAACAATTTTAACATGTTTTCAAATGATGTTTTTAATTTAAGTTTAAATTAATTAAGGTTTTAAGTAAGATATTTTTAAAGTAATTTAATTTAGTTTATTTAACTTTCTTACATTATTTTATTAAGTCATTCATATTAATAAATAATGTAATTAAAAAAATTAAGGTAAAATGTTATTTAAAACTAATCTTAACCTTTTAAAGCAAGTAATGTGATAAGGATGATTATTAAACAAGGTTTATAAGATAATCAAAGTAATTAACAAAGATAAAAAGATTTATCTTTTAATTTATTAAGTAATTAATGATTTGTTAATATAATTACTTAAAGAATAACTATTTAATTAATTACTTAATATTAAAGATTACTTAATTAAATAGTTATGGTTAATTGATTTGTAATTAATAATTAATTAATTAAGGAATAATTAATTAATAAAAGTAATTAATTAAAAATTAAGGAACAATTAATTAAGGTAATTAATTAAGGAATAATTAATTAATAAAAGTAATTTAGATTTAAATTAATTAATAATTAGGGATTAATTAATTAAGGTAATTAATTAAGGAATAATTAATTAATAAAAGTAATTTAGATTTGAATTAATTAATAATTAGGGATTAATTAATTAAGGTAATTAATTAAGGAATAATTAATTAATAAAGGTGATTAGGATTTAATTAATTTATGATTAAGGATAATTAATCATTGATTAAAGATAATTAATGAAACTAATTATGTGATTAATTTATTTAAATCACACGGTTAATTCATCTTAATTGTAGATGATTGATTATTATTGAATGTTGTGTATTGGACTGATATCTCCGATATGTGATTGTGATGCTATGTGATATGAATTACTTTGTGCTGAGCTGTGATATCTGTGACTTTATTTTGTGTGAATGTGAAAACCCATTGGCCCGTAAAACGGCATGTGAATTTTTGATGCGACAGGGAGTCGGATTCCAGTTGGTTATCTGAAACCCACGTCGAACTTTTGAATCATTGTGAATGATATATGCACACGTTTTGAAATTAAGCGCTCATTATTCGGTTTAGCTGGGAGAGGACCTTTGTGTCATATAACCCATTCTGAATAGTGATATGATGAAATGGATAGCATTTGAAAATGGTGGTGAAGACCGGGTGTCTTCGAGAACGATAGGATAACCTGTCGAATGACTCTACACCGAGTTGCTACGGTATAGAGATCTCCACATGTGATGGGGAATCCGATCGGGATTGTGGATGCCCGGATTGCAAGAGCTTCTTTGGAAGTGCCTTCGGTTCTATTCGAACCCGGAACAGACTTGTATGGTTGTATGTCTGACATTATACTTTGAGATATAAAGCTGATCTCTTTCAAATACATTTCTGTTATTGGCGGAGAATTTATTCTCTTAGCTTAACACCCTTCTCTGAGAAGTACGAGCTCAAAGGTTATGTAGTTGAAGGTTATCAGTGATATACTCCCAACTTGGTAGTGTGGCACGCTGAGTGCTGCTGATCATTTGTTGACCGAAGCATGGCTTTTGTGATAAGTGTAGCTTTATGGACGAGATTACGTCGAACCTCACATCCCGGTAATGGCCGAAACAGGAAGGATGTAGCAAGGTTATTGGGGGTAGCGCCCCTTAGGTTGTGCGCATTTCCTTCTGGATAGAAGTGCTATCATGGTATGGAGCCCAGATATTTAACTTATATTGATATTGCAAACATGTTGCTTTAGGTTGTTGTTGTTGGGGCCCTGAATAAAGGTCGGTTACGACCGGGGGATGGCGTACTCGTGACAGTTAGTTACCTAGTTATAGAGGTAACCCGGCCTTGTGTTGGCAGAGAGCTGGTTAAATTCATGGGGCGTCCCTCCAGAGGCGTACCCATGTGGCCCGGGAATTTCCTTAGCTTGACCATTGTTGGAAATCCAATCACCAATACGCTCCCAGTAGGGTTTTAGTTGTAGAACCTGCCATTTAACATGGGAGCTATAGTAGGCATACTATAATGTTATGTATGCTAGCTAAGATTAATATTATACTTTCGAAAATATTTTCTACACTATGCACTAATAATAATATCAAAGAGTTTTCCCGTATAAAGAAAATTTGACTATCATAAGGAGAAATCTCCCCCAAGTGTGCGATTGCATTGTGTGTGTGCCGGGAGGCCTTATGGTAGTTTCATTTTCCAAAAGCATGAACGCTTTTTTTCCAAAACAACTGTTTTTGTTTACTCATACCAGTCCCATGACTGACCTGGAGTTTATTGTTCCTTTCCTAAACTCTGGGTTCCCATAATTTCCACACGGGCAACCTAGAAACAGGTTATCCATGTTTTGGAGCTAGCCTGGATTTTGAAGTCCTTTGGAAGTTATTGGATTTTGGAAAGCTTTGGTTTGGATATCTTTTGAGAAGTTTGGAGTTTTGAAGACCTTATCGAAGTAGAAGTATGTTGGAACAATTTTGAAGACTCTATTGTTGCTCCGTTGTGAAGTTGTTATTATTCTGTTGTTATATCAAGTGTAGCACTCTGATGTTGGTGATAATTGTTGTAATCAAATATTGTGATGATGTTGTATCTGTGTTGATTAATGATAATTCACTTTGTTTCCGCTGTTTATATTCATCTAATGTTGTTATAAGCTCCATCCGAACTGGAGTTCGACGTTGGAATCTTCGGTAGTCAAATACAAGTGAGGTATTTGATGTCAATTTTCGAACGCTGGATTTCAGGTCATGACAATCTACTATTGGTTATAGTTTATCTTTTGTTGTTGTACCTTTCGGCCATACTATTTTATTCCACATTTATATTGTTTATGGAGTTCACTAGTAAGGATATTCATGTCCCTCTCATCAACATGTGCAGCGGTAGATTTATTACTTTGAGATCGGTATGCACACCTTGTAGAATAAATTAATTAATTATTCCGATAAGTTTTATAACTGAAATTGTATCATATACATTTAGTAATGTTGAATATTTATAAAATATTATGTACTAAGTTGGCACTGGCCATTCGTAGTTTTTGAACGGACGATTTTTAGGCGACTTCGACTGGGTCGAAAATCCGGGTCGTTGTAGAAAGAAGATGGAGGATTCTCCACCATTGAAAAGGGGCGGTGGCTGCCAATACAAAATTAGGGTTTGTGAATATTTTAATAATATTTTCATCTCGATTTGCATGCTAATTTATAGCGTAAGGTCCAAAATATTCCGAACTCCAATCGAGGCGTGCTTACAAGATACTATATGTCAAAAGTGTTTCTGAACATAATGGAACTAGTTTCGAGGCCTAATTCCATCGTAGAAAAAAGTTAACATTTTATTGTTTGATAAATTTAAATTAAATTACATTCATTGAATTTATCAATTCACAAATATGGACAAATACAATATTTCTAATTTTCAAATACGTTATTACAACTATGACATTTGTTGATAATTTAATTTTATTATTATTCTATATTTCAACCAATTGGAATAATTATATTTCAAACATAACAATTTTTATTTGAATATAAGTCAATTGGGTCAAAAAGGCCCGAAAAGCTCGTTTCGTTCTCGAAACGGAAATAGGTCATCCTATATGTCGAAATATAGGTTTTTAATATTTTTAAACCCAATGGAACAAATTTTAAACCATGATTCTTTTGTATATAGAAGTTAGATTTTAAAACCAAATTATTTTAATTGAATTCCTTTAATTGATTTCTAAGCGTTTCGAGCTCGCTCGATCAAATGATAAGTTCAATCGCTATGAAACTTGAAATCTTACAAATTTCACTATTACGAATCCGATGAAACTTGTTTCGTCGAAATCTAAGACAGTACCCAAAAAGACTAATTTTACATGTTTATTAAATGGATTTTTATTAACCGATTTAATCATTTTAAATTACCAATTAAAAGTGTTCTATCATCATTCTTAGTCAAAAAGGAAATAATAATATTTTCAAATTAAAATTTCCATATTAAATCCAAGATTTGAATGTTAAATTAATTTCAACGTTAAATTACAACTGTAATAAAAACTGTTCATTATTTATTTTAAATTTCAACAAATTCTTTTATTGTATTTATTTTTGATTTAATTCTTGTTATTAAATAACCAAATACTTTATATGCTAACTAAACATATGTTTCCATTTTATTACACTCAATGCTCAACATTTAACGTCTTTGCTCATATTAACTGCAATATTATAATTACATTAAATTTTCGTTGATTTCCAAATTAATTTCAAACGAATTAAATAATAAAATGCAAAATGAACAATTGTTGCATTAAACTGTTCAAACACATTAATATATTTATTGTTTACAAAAAGATTATAAATTTACTTATAAATATTAAAACCAATTCCAATTAAATAACATTGATTTCTAACTTTAATACAACATTTAATTTTATTCATTATCAACTTTCATTATTACAATTAATTGAAATTACATTAAATAGTTGTTAATTTCATTCAATCAACATTATTAAATTATATTCTAATAATCTTTTCCATTTATAAATCATAAATTTTAATTTCTGACAATACTGAATTCCAAAATTCTTATTAAATTAAATATCTTTAATTATCAAAAATACGGGTCGTTACAACAACTGAGTCAAAACAGAAGATCTTATGGTAATGGCATATAGTATGTAAATCTATATAAGTGGATCGTATAGGATGTATATGCAAGTATATGCAACTAACTATATAATATAACTTGATAGATGATAGTAGCAAAGTAAATTAAAATAATCAGACCAGGTTTTATACTGGTTCGGACCTCCCGTCCTACGTTTAGTCCCGAAGCTCCTCTTCGGAATTTCCTTTCAACTCACCCTCACTTGACCTGGAGGAACTGGTTTACAATAGTAGAGTTTCTTTGTCAGGAATGTGTTCTTTAACACGGATGTTGACTATTAAGTACAATTACTTCCAATATATATATAAAAGAGTCAATTACATGTATTTCGATTGCTTAGGGATCAGGTATAAATCAATGTGTAAGAGTTAAGAGCGTAAGTAAGTAAGTAAGTTGTTAAACTTCTCTTGAATTCTTGATTCTATTTATAGTGGTGGAGAGATCCTTTGTGTAGTTGCAACTGTTAGTAAGCGCTCTAAGGTAGCTTCTCATGGTGATGAAGAGTTGCAGTAAAGAGAAGCGAACGTGTCCTTTCGGATGTGATAGTTGCTCTTTGAATTTACATAGCCGAGTTCAAAATCAGACGTCTGGAAAATATATTAGACGTCTGGTCTTCATATATTTTTTATATCTGTTTATATTTCAGACGTCTGTGTTCATTAACCAGACGTCTGGCTTTCATATATTTTTTATATCCGGATGCTTTTCAGACGTCTGAGTGTATTAACCAGATGTCTGATTCTTTTTGAGTTTCAAACCAGAGGAATCAATCAGATGTCTGGCAAGTGTACCCAGACGTCTGAATGTGTGCATGTCGCTTTATCTGTGTCTTTGTCATCCCTCTTCCACTTCTATCGACTTGAAGTCTTTTGATACTTCTTTTGAGTTTTGTTTTTGTCTCTTTGGTGATGTTACTTTATCAACTACCTGTAAATATATATATATATATATATATATATATGTATGTATATTCGATTTTCATTTTATAGTTGTTATCATCGAAACCATATAATTGATTTCCTAACAATCTCCGCCTTTTTGATGATGACAACTATTCAGTGTACTTATATATAGATTATAAATCTCCCTCTGAATATGTGCTTGTTTTTAGTGTTATATGATTCTACCAATATTTCTCTCCCTTTGACATTATCAAAAAGAATTATAACAGTGAAGCCAATCGTCAAAAAGGAAAAGTTCATTAATAACATGAAGTGATTACAATCATAGATTTGTACAAAAAATTATAAAAACTACGATGTCCAAATTCTAGATTTCCTTCGGGGAAGCTTTATTTGAATCACCTTCCTCTGGTTCTTCGTTGTCAGAAGTGCTATCCTTTAAAGGAGATGTCAAAGCTTCCTTTTGAGGTTCATCCTCAGTTAATTTTGAATGTTTTGTTGGAGGAGAAGGAACAGGGGTTGTCCAATCCTCAAAGGGTGGTGTTGGACCACGAACCCGTTGTAATACTTCTTTAAGAACCGATAAAACAGTCGAGAGAGATTCTTCAACTGTGGCAAGTCGTGTAGCAAATGAAGTTTCAAAACTGCTAATTCGCTTGGCCAAAATTTTTTGATTTTGAGATAGAATTTTTTGGTTTCTAAGAGTAAGATCTCGAACACTTTCATTTGCATTTGTATCCATTCGAGTCTCCATAATTTTATCCTATCCCGGATAATCAAATGGTGTGGGAGTAGGAGGAGTGACTTCTCGATGTTGTGCTTCCTCTTGGTATGGATCAATGTTTGGTTGAGGAGGAGGTCAACTCTTCGAGATTGACGATTGTGCGTCCAATCTTCGAAGGACATAAACTCTGGAGGGATTTCAGGTAGGTGCATCAGATAGAAGAATTTGGTGGAAGCATATTTAGGCGAGATTTCTTCAAATGTCGATAAGTAGGACGGAATATTATGTGCACGAAGAAGTCTCATAATATAAGTATGGTAAATGATCTATGGTCGTGATCGAGTCCAAAAGTGCTTGAGCTCGTCGAAGATGAATTTGGCCCAATTTACCCGAGTTCCACTAAAGAGAGCATATAGAGCTTTGTGCTCCATTTCTATTAATTGCACGTGACCCCCCATACGTGGAACAACTGTATTTATTATCATTCTTGTCAAGAGTCAAGCTTTTGGACGTAAATATTTTAAAGCAAATTTTGGCATTTCGTCCTCCCAAATTTGATGAGTAACACTATTCCGTGGCTTGAAGCGCATATCCGGAATGTTGTATAAATCTTCCCCGGTGTCAGAGCATCCCAAAGTTCTACCAATTATCCCCGGAGTTAACCTAATTGTATTACCATAAACACTATATGAATGCTTTATTTCTAACGATATTTCCATTCTCGTCTGCTTTGTTTTTAAATACCCATTTTGTTCCTATTACCGATTGATCTTCAGGTCTTGGTACTAATTCCCATACGTTATTATGTTCAAATTGATTTAATTCTTCTTGCATAGCTATTATCCAAAAATTATCATTTGAGGATTCTTTATAATTTTTTGGCTCAAAGTTTGACACAAATGCTATATGGCTTATTTGATTGAGTTGATTTCTAGTTACTCTTGAATTAAGATCTCTAATAATATTATCTATTGGATGATTCTTAAGAATTCTAGGGGATGAAATCAAGGTGTTATTTTGCATATTTGTTTCATTATTAATAGAATTTATTGAATTTTTTAGTGGAATAATTTCTTCTTCATCATTAGTATGACGGTAAAAGAGATTTTCGTCGAACGTGACATGTAAGCTCTCTTCAATAGTATTATTTCGTTTATTAAAGATTCTTTATGCTTTCCTACGATCCGAATATCCAACAAAAATATCTTCATCTGCCTTTGGGTCAAATTTTCCTAAGTTATCTTTTGTATTTATTATAAAACATTTTGAACCGAAAGTTTTAAAGTATGATACTTTAGGTTTTTTAACAAAAAATATTTCAAAACAAGTTTGTTTAGTCATGGGACGTATGGTTACTCGATTTAATACATAACAAGATGTCGCAATAGCTTTAGCCCAACAGTGTTTTGGTAAACCACTACTATTTAGTAATGTTCGTGCACATTCTTGTAATGTACGATTTTTTCTTTCTATGACACCATTTTGTTGAGGGGTACGAGGAAAAGAAAAATTATGCATTATTCCTTCCTTATTACAAAAGTTTGTAAAAAGGTCATTTTCGAATTCCCCTCCATGATCACTTCTAATATTTTTAATTTTCAAATTCATTTGAGTTGTAATTCTTTTATAAAATATTTTAAATATACCAAAAGTATCGCTTTTGTGTTTTAAAAATAAAGTCCATGTATATCTTGAAAAATCATCGACTATTACAAAAACATATTTATTGTGATTTATAGACCTTATTTGTGTTGGACCAAATAAATCTAAATGTAATAATTCTAATGGTTATTTTGTGGAAATATTATTTTTAGATTTAAACGAGCTTTTCTACAGTTTTCCAATTTGACAGTCGCCACATAAGTTTTCTACTTTACAATTTATTTTAGGTAATCCTCTTACTAACTCGTATTTTGCTAACTTGTTAATATTCTTAAAATTGATATGACAAAAACGTTTATGCCATAACCATGGATCATCATGTTTGGCCGTTAAACATAAGTTTGAATTTTTATTTATATTCATGTTTAATACATAAATATTTTTGTTTCTAAATCCTTCAAAAATGAGTTGTTTGTTATTATCTAAAATATTACATCTATCCTTTTCAAAATTTATTTGAAAACCTTTATCGCATAATTGACTAATGCTTAGTAAGTTGTGTTTTAAATTTTCTATTAACAAAACATTTGTAATAATAGGAGAGTTAGATATACCAGAGTTGATGACTTCTCCAATGCCTATGACATATCCTTTTGAATTATCTCCAAAGGTTACCGTTCCACCATCGATGTATGTTATATTTGATAACATTTTTGAATTTCCGGTCATATGTTTGGAGCAACCGCTATCTAGTATCAATTTCTCCTTATTTTTTATTTTGGGTAACTGCAAAATAAAAAATGTTTTAATTAGTACCCATTTATTTTATTAGGGTCCTAATTGTTAGAGGAAGCCAGCCATACCCAAGATGGTTTGGTACCTTTATAAATATAATCTTTGTTATAGACTACTCCTTCTAAGTAATTATTAATATGCTTTTGTCTAATCAAATTATTATTTGTTTTAGGAATCCAAATTTTAATATTTTTGATATTTAATTTCGACTTAGAAAAACTTCTAGTTTTTATGTAACTAATATTTTTAGCATTATTTCCTTTTTGTTTAGAAGAATTTTTAAATCATATTCCATTTCTATTGCCTGATGGTTTTCAAGTTTTGATAAGATTTTTCAAATCTTGTTTTTCTTTATTAAATTTTGACACATTGTTGGTAATTTTATCTAATTTTTCGTTTAGTTCTATATTTTCAATTTTTAATGATTCAATAATATTTTTAGACTCAATATTTTCATTTAATAAATTTTCTTTTACTATAGTAATATTCTCACTTTCTATCAATTTATTTTTTATTTTCTCTTGAGATATTTCAAGTTCTTCTTCTAGAATAATTTTTTCATCTTTCAACATTCCTACCTCAAGTTCTAATCTATTTATTTTGACAATATATTCTTTGTTCAATTTTTTTATTTGTCTAAATTCATCATCTAATTTCATGCTAAGTTCTAACAATTCATCATAGCTAAGTTTAGGACATACCTCTTCAGTTTGTGCCATAAAACATACATTAGCATGTTCTCCATCACTATCGCTATCACTTTCAGAGGATGAAGAATCCGAGTCATCCTAAGTTACTTTGAAAGCCTTCTTCTTCTTAAAATATTGAACTTTGTTATTCTTTTTGTCATTATTGAGTTTAGGGCAATCCTTTTTGATATGACTGTATTGATCACATTCATAACACTTGATTTGAGTTGGTGTGTTGGATTTCCCTTCTTTTTGAAATTTGGTCATCTTTCTAAATTTCTTGAATCTATTATAATTCTTAGCAATGAAGACTATTTCTTCTTCATCTAAATCGAAGTCATCATTTTTTGTTGCTGGAAATGCTATATTCTTCTTCTACGAATTTAGCTCTTTTCGAGCCTGCAAATTCGCTTCATAGGACATTAAATTTCCTATTAACTCTTCAACTTTGAGAGTAGAAAGATCGTTAGCTTCTTCAATAGCTAAAACCTTCCTTTCCCAATCTGATGTTAAAGCGTTGAGTATTCGAGAGACTAAATCAAAATCAGTAAATTTAACTCCTAATGCCATAAGATCGTGTTGGATAGTTTGAAATCTAGAATACATGTCAACAATAGTTTCATTTTGAATGAAGAAAATTGGTTTTGTAAAATTGAAATCTTGGTTTGTTTGACCTTTGTTGTACCTTCGTGTGTAATTTGTAAGGTACGCCAAATATCAAACGCGGTGGTGCATAACATGACACATGAAAATTCATTTTTGTCTAAAGAGCAAAATAAAACATTCATAGCTTTAGCATTATTTGATGCTAAGGTTTTTTGTGCATCGGTCCAAGTGTTCATAGCAGTAGTAGGTGCTTCATATTTATCTTGTGTGGCTGACCAAATTTCAAGACCCTTAGCTTCTATAAAAATTCTCATACGTGTTGACCAATATGCATAATTAGATCCATTAAAGAGTGGGGGTCATGCTGTGGATTGTCCTTCTTGAAAAATACTTGCCATATTAAAGTGATTCAAAAACATGTTACTGTTATTTGATCAAAACCTAGCTTTGATACCAATTGTAAATTTATATGAGTGGATCGTATAGGAAGTATATCCAACTATATGCAACTAACTATATAATATAACTTGACAGATGATAGTAGCAAAGTAAATTAAAATAATCACACCAGGATTTTATACTGGTTCGGACCTCCCGTCCTACATCCAGTCCCGAAGCTCCTCTTCGGAATTTCCTTTCAACTTACCCTCACTTGACCCAGAGGAACAGGTTTACAATAGCAGAGTTTCTTTGTCAAGAATGTGTTCTATAACACGAATGTTGACTATTAAGCGCAACTGCTTCAAATATATATATAAAAGAGTCAATTACAGGTATTTCGATTGCTTGGAGATTAGGTATAAATCAGTGTGTAAGAGTTAAGAGCGTAAGTAAGAAAGTCGTTAAACTTCTCTTGAATTCCTGATTCTATTTATAGTGGTGGAGAGATCCTTTGTGTAGTTGCAGTGAAGAGAAGCGAACGTGTCCTTTCGGATGTGACAGTTGTTCTTTGAATTTACATAGCCAGTTCAAAATCAGACGTCTGGAAAATATTTCAGACGTCTGGTCTTCATATATTTTTTGTATATGTTTATATTTCAGACGTCTGTGTTCATTAGCCAGACGTCTGGCTTTCATATATTTTTTTTATACCCGGATGCTTTTCAGACGTCTGAGTGTATTAACCAGACGTCTGATTCTTTCTGAATTTCAAACCAGAGGAATCAATCAGATGTCTGGCTAGTGTATCCAGACGTCTAAATGTCTGGCTAGTGTTTTTGTCTCTTTGGTAATGTTACTTTATCAACTACCTGTAAATATAGATATATATGTATATTCGATTTCCATTGTATAGTTGTTATCATCGAAACCATATAATTGATTTCCTAACATAGTAGTTTTAGGACATGATGGTATTATCAATCAAGTAATTAGGTTATACTTTGATTACGGTTAAATACTTGGTATGACGACCTTGTCACAGTCAAAGTTGGGTGTACGTTGAACAACTAGAAATGAGACCCGACCCAATGTCGAAGCCTAGTGTACACTTACTTTTTACGTATATATCGTCTAATATACACACACGTGCGCGCGCACACACATACATATATTAATATAATACGAAAATTAAATTTATATTTGATTATATGTATGTATGTATGTATGTATGTATAAAATGTAGAAGTGATCAGATATCGATAAAATAATATTAATAAATATAAATATAAAAGAATAAAAATTTCAAATTTAGATTTCAAAATTCAAAATTAGATTTATATTTGATTTTTTTTTTAAATTTAAATTCAAAATAAAGTTTTGCAGAGAAATTGTATATTATTAAATACTATATACATAAATGGAAAAATTATTTTTTAACCATAAATATATATATATATATATATATATATAATTTGGAATTAATATTTGAACACTGATGTTATTATATATGTATATATATATATATATATATATATATATTATTTCATCCCATATTTAACATTTGCTTATTCAAATTTGTTTTTCATTTTAATATTAGTAAATCCATGTAGATTTATTGTCCTTTTTAATTTAAAAGTAAAATCCATGCATGGGACAATCCATTTTTTATTTGAAAAAATATTTGGTAATGTTTGCGAAATTGTGAGTATTATAATATATATGTATTATTGGAATCAAATTCAACACAGAATGTTATGAACTAATATATATATATATATATATATATATATATATATATATATATTTAAAATTTAATAAATATATATACACAAATTTCTTTATTTGGGAAACAAAATTAGTTTTAAAGTTTAACAACAAATTTTATAAATACTTTATGCATATTTACACGATTTAGTTCAAGTTTTATTCAAAACACTTTTAAAATTAAATTTTTATTCAAACTTTTTAAACTTTGTCTAAAAGTGAAAATATATGTACATATGGAAAAAATTAATTACAATATACATACATTCATTTACATATAAGTGTGTGTGTGTGTGTGTGTGTGTGTCTATGTGCGTGTATGTGTGTGTGTGTATTCTTAGCACATATCATACACGTATAAGGATTTATTTTATGTAGCCACTCTAACCAAATATAATGGCATAATAAATGCCAAACATATATATATACACACGGTAAAGTTTTACCTCTCTTATAGCCCTATAGTGACATCCTGAATGCTGAATCAATGAACCTCCTAGGCTTGAATTCGATCTCTTCTAGAAAGGGCCAACCGTCAGAAAGATCCACGCACCTTTATTTTATTTTATTCAAATATGTGTTTTGATATGAAAATAATAGAAAAGAGAGTGGTGTAAGTTTTCAGCCTAAGGAAGAGGTAGAGGAGAGCTCAGAATTCAAGTGCAAAAAGTAAGAGGCAATGGGTTTAAATAAGAGATAAAAGAGAGGAAAATATGGATATAAATCTACCCTTTTATCTACCAATTCAAACCTAAATATACCAACATATCCCCTCATTCCCTCATGCATTGGCCGACCTAATCATGGGCCCTTATTGGATTCCTTCCACTTCAAATCAAAATAGATAATTTACATTTTTAAATCAAATTCAAATGTACATCGATATCGTATATTGATAGACGTGTATATAACATTTATATATGCACTATTTTTATTACTGATCAACACAAATAAAATAAAATTTATAATTAATATTCACAAATATTAATTAATATAATAAGTAGTAGTTGGAGTATTTAACAGTGTGGTTGTGTGACTCTTAAGTGTAAACTTGGTCAGCGGTTGATATTAAACAATTTAAATAATAACATTTGCAAGTCACCTTAGCCAGTGGTGGGATAAATTTATCGATTATGTAAAATCCCATTTTAATTATTTTAGGTGTGGTCCTCAATAGTGAAAATTATTTACACCAATTCTCTTTATCAAAACTGTATCACGTAGGACTTATGGAATTTGGTATTGATCAAAATTCCAATATCTCCCTCATTCAACTTGTATATTCCAAACACAAAGTCTTCGGTTTGACAATAGAACTTATTATTAATTGAACTACTCTGATTAGAAACTTTGACTCTGAGTTGAATTTGGTTGACCGTGATACAAACCTCATTTAATTAAGAACATGAATTCTCTATGGAATAGTGTTTCACTTTCAATGTTCCAACTTGAACCAACTATATTCATTCGACGGACACTGCGTCATTATTTAACTATAGTCAAAGTGGAGTTTCCACATTAAAATTTAACGGTATTCTTGAGTTAAGGGAACTTCGTAATATTTTCACATTAATATTTTCTGTTTGACCATAATTATATTGACAAACAGAAAACTATCGAGTGAGTAATTTCGTAGTTATTTAATAACTATCAGTACATAACCCCTTGGTTCCTCCAGCAGCCATGAGTGATAAACTTCCTAACATTTAGAGAGCTTTACATACTCTTGTCTCAATAGATATATTGATATCTGGTCTCGATACATCTCAACTAGGAAAATTTTAAATGATATATTTATTACATGATGATACCTTGTTCATGACTACAACGCTTTTTAATTATTATCACAAAACATACCATTTATTAATTTTCTATTAATATACTTACGTTAAATAATTAATTAATATAACACATTATAACAAGTACGTAATAAAAAGATAAACACCTTTTATTTTGAATAATATTGTATAACAAAGTTAATAGTTACAATAAATAATAGAATTTCCCCAAGGGCATACTCCAACTCTATTAGAGCGACTATAGTTTGGTCTGAGCAGAATCATAAGAAGTGACGCATTATTCTATAGAGAATTCGTCTCCTCTTTTGTATGAGGTTAAAATCATAGTCAACTATGATCAACTCAAACTCAAAGCCTCTAGCCAGAGTAGAATAATTGAAATTAAATGTTATTATTGAATCAATGACTTTGTTTATGTACTTATCGGGTTGAATATGGATAACACTAGAATTTTGGCTAGTAATAAATTCTATATATTATAAGGTGATATAGTTTTGACAAAGTGAACATGTGTAAATAATTGTTACTAAAAGGTACTGCTTAAAAATATGTGAAATTAGATTTTACCAATTAAATTTGTAAGTGATGAGTTTAGCTAGACCACCGTACTAGTTTATAAGGTGAGGAATGAACTTCAATATTTGAATTGTTCAAATATTAATCGCTAACTGAATTCACAGCGATATGTCCACAACTAAATCTATTTTGTCTTTGAAATACCACCTTATTTAATTAGTTTATAGTAGTGACAAATAATTAAATTAATATTAATTGAAATATTAGTCATGTGTGCATTTAGTATTTGGAATATATTTAGTAAATAAGGAAGCTCCTATAAATATTTATGGTGTTATTAGTAACCAAATATGTGTATAAATGTTATATATGCATATCTATATATGATATCGATGTACATTTAAATCAAATTTAAATGAAATTAATTAATCAATGGGTTTTGAGTGTTATATGGTCTATTAAGCCAATATTATGGCTGATTATAGGAGTGATAGAGAGGAGGATCTGGGATTGACTTGGTAGGAGAGAAATTGCAAGATACTTCAATCAATCTTTTTAATAAAAGCAAGACCAACCCACTATATTTTTACTTCTTGTTATTGGTCCTCTTCCCTTCGGTCTTGGTTGATCATACTGAAAGATTTAGTTTTATGACTTATGGGCAATTATTTAATTTGTTACATATATCTAAGTCTACAATCAATCTTGTTTGAAATAATGGCATTTATTTTCATTTATATACTTTGTTATACTGTTATATAATTAATTAAGTAACCATTTAATAAGAAAATCCTTAAATCAAATGTTATGTGATTGTAAGTGTAAAGACTTGCAATCGTGGGTAATTAATCACAAAATAAATTTCGATTTTGTAATAATCCAAGTAAATATCTTTTG
Organism: Allium cepa; assembly: GCA_030765085.1. NCBI lineage: Eukaryota > Viridiplantae > Streptophyta > Magnoliopsida > Asparagales > Amaryllidaceae > Allium > Allium cepa. The sequence continues at coordinate 116,959,270 of CM060930.1, read as the reverse complement.
AGAAAATATATTGATCATCCATTAAGATCAAGGTGCGCAACGCTCTACAAATATTAAGTAATATATTACTCATGGTTGCTGGGGGCATCCAAGGGTTACGTGCTCATAGTTATTGAATTACAATGGGATGACTAGTTAAAGAGTTTCCTATTAGTTGATAACAACTAGGTCAAATAGTAAGTCTCAATATGATGATGTTACGCAGCTCCCTCAACTTGGGAATACTATGGACATCATAGCATTGCGATCATTGGGCAACTACTATTAGGTATAAGTTGAAGCATCGGAAGTAAAGTAATATTTAATAGAGAATTTGTCTCCTTGGTTATATGAGGTTAGTATCACCGTCAACTATAGCCAACTCAAAATGAAAATCTCTATCTGAAGTATTATGGTTGGTAATAAATGTAACAATTAAACCAAGGACTTTTTTTTGGACTAACGAAGTTAAATGTGGATAATATTGAATTTTAAACAACACTAAATTTCAAGTATTGTAACGACCCAGAATTTCTGTCAATTTAAATTTGAATATTTAAATTGATTTTAAATATTAATAAGTAAAATTAAACAGTCGAATAAATTTTATTTCAAATAATAGGATTTAATTTGATAATTAAATCGATAATTTAATAGTTGAAATTACAGAAACAATTTAAAATTAGGTTTAATATGATTTAAAAATGATTTGTAAAATTTTATTATATCATATTGGAGTTAGAATGATGTTATAGAATTTTTAAAATTGAATTTAAAGTTAATTTATGAAAATTGAATATTTTAATATTTAATTGACGAGTTAAAATAGCCATTTTTCAAACAGTCTCGGATTTCGACGAAACTAGTTTCATCGGATCCGTTATGTGATATTATTGTAAGATTTCAAATTTCGTGTCAATCGGATGTACCGTTTGTCCGGGGCAAGTCAAAACGCGTAGAAATCGATTCGAGTGAATTTTAAATTTAAATAGTCGATTCAAAAACTTGTCTTTCAAATTTGATCGAATTGGCTCCCGATATATATTCCATTACGTTTGGAATGGGGGTAAAATATTATAAATGCCAGGCGGCACGTTTCGTTTGGAGTTCGAAAAAAATTCGGGTGAATAGTGCACGAAAATTTTCTATAAAAGCACCTCAATATTTCACAATTGCAAACCCTAATCAGAAATAACCCTAGCCGCCACATATAACATCAATGGCCGAAAATTTCTAATGTTCTTCCTCAAATTTCTTTCAATCCATCAGCAATTAGAGGAAGTTGTCAACTGCAAAGTTGTAGATCGTAGCGAGATCTACCTATCCAACGGTGGATTCGAGCAATCATCATCATTTGGAGGCAAATTTGGGCCGAGAACGTGGTCAGGTCACACATGGATTTTGAGGCATGGGGGAGACCGAGCTTCAAGTGCTCATGGCCGTGGGTCGAGCTCGCGGAGGGCTTCGTGATGGAGGTATTCGACCTGGAAGTCGTTGATGGGTGGTGCGTTCGAAGCCCTAGATGTCGTGCGTTGGGTTCAAGTGTACGTGTTTTTCACGACTTGGGGAAGAAACAAGGTCACGGCCTTGATCTGGAAAGCAAAAGTGAACGGCTGGGATGTGTTGGAGGGTTTGTAAATAAAAATTTAATTTGTAAATTTATATATATTAATTCGTATAAACTTTGAAAAATCATATCTTGTTCATACGAGGTCGAAAAATTACGAAACAAGTTGCGTTGGCTTCGTACTGACGAAAACTACGCGATGGAGCTGGGTTGGAGTCGTTTGGAACTAGTTTGAATTTCGGGTAAAATTAAATGCGCGTTTTATTTTATTCGAAATAAAACGCTACAACTGTTATCGGAAACTCAAGGTGAGAACTTCTCACTCAATCGAATTTGTTTCGATTTAAATTTTAAATAGTTATATTTAAAATTTCTTAATTGTATGTTTGAATGATGATTGTTATCTATTATTAAAATAGACATTATACGCCGTTATTAAGCAGAGGTTACTTATTAAAAACATATACCGCGAATATTTCACTGCAAAGCGAAATTGGTATTATATATGTACTTGGAGTTGATTTTCCCGCATTATATAGCGGATGAGACCCTATTATGCCGTATAATAGCGGATAATATTTTATGAATCTCATATACCACGATATTCCGTATTGGAACGGAATTGGTATTGTGCTAACATCTTTGAATGCAGGGAAACAGGTTGGAGGGATCCAACTGGATTCCTCAACCGTATTGATTTATTTACGATATTGTGATATTTGTTGATTATCATATACTGATATATGATGTCTTTGTTGTCGTGATTGACTATTTGGTGCTGTTGCATCATCGGATCCATTTTTGAAGTTTTAAAATAATGATTTTGATTTTAAAAAGAATTTTAAAGTGATTTTTGAAAGTATACGTTTTATTAAATTTTGAATTGTTAAAATAAATAAACATTATAATTTTATTGTTATAAAAGTTATATTTTTGGAAAATAGTACTTAAGTATGATTTTGGAGTTATATAAGTTTTAAACAATGTTTTGTAAATTATTAAAAAGATTGGTTTATTTAAATTGAGATTTTTGAATTATTATAAACGGTTTATATAAAAGATTTCTAAGATTAATATTTATAAATTAAAAATATAGGAATTGTGAAACGAGTTTTATTAAGTGTTAAAATGAAGTATAAATGGTTTTCACAAGTGAATAAAATTTATAGATTTATAAATTTTGAAGTTATGAAATGAATAGATTTTGTAAAATAAAAGATTTATAAATAATTAACTTATAAATTGGATTTTGGATATAAAGTTGAGTTATAAATTGAATTGATTTAAAAAAGGATTTTATAATTGAAGTTTTTATGAATAGAAATGGAATTTATAAACATTGTTTATAAATCCGAAATCAATTGAATTTGATAAATTTAATATAGAAGGATATTAAAGGATTTATATTCGCGATTTCGGATAGCGAATTATCCTTGAAATAAAATGTGTAGAAAATATTGAATTTGGTTAGTGAAGGATATTCACGATTTTGGACAGTGAATATATTATTAAATAAAATGGATATGTTTTGGGAAAAGGAATATTATCGAATGAAGTTAATTGTTTTAACGATGTATTAAATTGTGTTAAACATCGAAACCATAGATTTCAACATTCATTGTTGAAATAGCCGTTTTAGAGAAACAAGGAAAAGATGGACTATAACACTGTTGTTATAGTAAATGATTTTCGTAAGGAAATGTTTTTGTATAGTATTGGGGTTTATATATCTATTTAAATTTCGAATCCCTATACTAGTAATTTTGGGTTGTCGTAACGATGTTTTACGCAACGTTAGTTTTGGCCCAAACAAATGTGTTTAAGAGAATGATTTCTTAAAGAATGAAATATATACTTAATTTCGATTTAAGTATATTGAATATTTTTCAAGTGTTGAAAATAAATGGATTTGTAAATTACTTATTATTAAATAAGTATGGAAATGTTTTCCAATATGAAGTGAATATTTTGAGATTTTATCTTTTAAAGATAAATTGAAAATGAATAATAGTAATCGATTTGGAAATCGTATATTCATAGACATTTTGGAATTATAAATTCACTATAGAATTTATAAAAGAAAGGGAGATTCGTTTAAAAAAATAAATATCGATGGTTTATTTTGAAGTGTGGGAATAAATTTACGGATTTGGAACGTAAATAAAAAGTAAACCGGTAAGGATTTATTTAATTGGTTTAAATGAACCATTTTGAAATGAAAATGAATGAAAATTTGTGAATATATCTCGTATAGGGAAACGATTTGAAATTTTGTTTTCAAAAGTGGTAAAGGTGAAAAGTGATTTGAAAAATTGTTTTCAAATGGTTGAAGTGTGGAAAATATATATATCTTGTAAAGATATTTTGGAAAGTAAATTATTTAGGAAATTATTTGGAATCTGGGGATGTTAAGCATGCCTATTAATAGTTAAATAAACGACTATTAATATTTACCTTTAAATAGGTAATTGTTGTGATTTGCTTGAATTTGAATGCCACACTTATTTTCAAAATAAGCGCTCACTATTCGGGTTAGCTGGGAAAGGACCTTGGGGTCGTATAACCCATTCCGAATATGTGATACGTCGTTATGGATTGTATTTTATGACCGGTGTTGAAGACCGGATATTTTTGAAAATGGAAGGATTACCGTCGAATGATTCTGCATCGGTTGATCTCCGATATAAAGGTTTTATCACCCTTAGTGACGGGAAGTCCGGATGTGATTAGTGAATATCCGGATTACAATGGCTTCTTTGGAAGTGCCTTCGGTTCCGTTCAATCCCGAAACGGACTTGTATGGTTGTGTGTCTGACATTACAATTTGAGATGTAAACGTGGTTTCTATCAAATATATTTTTGTTGGTGGCGGAGAATTTATTCGCTTAGCTTAACACCCTTCTCTGAGACGTACGAGCTCAGAGGTTATATAGTTGATGGTTACTAGTGATACATTCCTAAATTGGTAATGTGGCATGTTGAGCATTTGATGATCAAAGCACAGCTTTTGTATAAAGTGTGGCTTTGTGGACGAGACTTCGACGGACCTCACACCCTGGAAATGGTCAAAACAGTAAGGATGCAGCAAGGTTCTAGGGAGTAGCGCCCCTTAGTGTATGTCATTCCTTCTGGATAGAGGTGGTATCATGGTATGGAGCCTATATACTTAACCTATGTTGTTGCTGTAAATTTATTGCTTTGTGGTTGTTGGAATCGAGGATCCACGGATATAGATCGGTTACGATCGGGGAATGGCATACGCATGTCAGTAGTTACCTATTTTTGCAGAGGTAAACCGGCCTTGTGTTGGCAGAGATCCGGTTAGATTCTCGGGTCGTCTTTCCAGAGGCGTACCCATGTGGCAATGGAAAGTTCCTTGGCCTGACCATTTGTTGGAATTCCAAAGAAACAAGATGATCTTGTACGGTTTTAGTTGTAGAACCTATCATTCACTTATGGTGGTCACCACTGTTTGGATGGTAGTTATAGTAGGCATATGTGCGGAATGCCTATGCTGGCTAAGATTTATATCTTTACTTTCGAAATGATTTTTTTCCTACACTATGCACTAATAATAATATCAAATGTTTCTTTTTAATGCGTATCAAGCATCTTTGACTATCATAAGGAGAAATCTCCTCTGATTCTGCGTTTGCATTGTGTGTGTGCGGGAGGCCTTATGGTAGTCACATTTTCTAAAAAATATTGCGAATCTATTATAAAATTATCTTGTACTTTGTTTTAAAAATAAACTGCTTTAGTTCTCACACCAATCACATGACTGACTCGGAGTTTATTATTTTCCTTCCTAAACTCTAGGTGCCCACCAATTTCCACACGGGCAGTCAAGAGTCAGGTTATGAGGATATTCTGGAATTCAAGAGTTGCAGGAGGAAAGCTGGATGGCATGGCGTATTCACTAGTACATAGTATTTCATTCCGCTGTTTGTTGTTGTTTTTTGTTGTACACCCTGATGATGTAATGTAATGTAATATGATGTAATGTAATAACTGATATAGTTCTTTTGTTTAAAGATTATTCATTTATTTATTATATGTTGTTCCGCTACGATTGTGAGATTCTGATATTGTTCTACTGTTTCTTTCTGTTCTGTTCTATCATTTTCTCTCTTCTTCTATCTTTTTCTTCTTCTTTAACCATAACGGTACGGTTTTCCGGCATTCGATGGCTCGACAGTTGATACAGTGGACGTATTAATGTCGGTTTTCGAGCGTCGAAAAATCATATTCGTTACATTTGGTATCGGAGCATATGGTTAAGCGACAACCATGGCTCTGTTGGGTATTACTCATTAGAGATAGAGTCAGCAGTACTCTAAAATGAGTGTGAGTGTAATAATAGATATGAGCGCGTATTTGTTAGTGAAAATAAAATTGTTTTGTATTATGATGATTGGTTTGTTGAGTGGTATATGGATTCTGGTCGGTATGGTCTGGACAACTCTATCGATAGGGATCTCTAAACACTTGTTCAGAACAATTCGGCACGATATGGTTTTAAATAGGGTAAATGAAATAATTTTTCCTTGATTATATTTTATATATAAAGGAATAATTTTTCAGAATTATTAAAGTGTATATGAATTGATTGTTTGGTTGTTGAATAAGTTAAATAAAAACAACAGCTGTAAAAGAATGAAATTGTATAAACAAATGAATTATAAGTATGAAGTTATAATTAAAATGATTTACAATTGTGAAATAATCTTATATATAAGAAATGAAATTATATAAGTAAAAGATTTGTAAATGTGATTTATAATCTAAAATAAAATTCTAGAGATGTGTTTTGAAAGGATTTGATATTTTGGAAAATTGTTTTGGAGAGATGGAAGCTCTAAACTCTTTTCGATCGTTGAAAAATAATTCCGATGATGATCGCGACATTATTGGTATTAATTTTCGGGTTTCCAAAAGTGGAATTGCTGCCAAATTATTTTAAGTGAAAGTTGTTTGGAAAATTTGGATTTGGTTTTGGAAATTCAAAAGATAATTTGAATTGATTCCAAAAATGGTTTTGAAAGGTTGAAAAGACTCTGGAATCCTAATTAAAATATTTATGGGAATGATAAATGAGTTGATAACTTATACAATTTGAATTTTGATAGAATAAATTTAACTTAAAGGATGGAGTCAAATTAAAGGAGGTATAAGTGAATCAATAAAAAAATCCAAGTGGTAATTGTTGAATATAAGTTGTATAACTTATAAAATGAGAAAATGTAAGTGAAACCAATTATTAAAATGGTTAAACAATTTTGTTAAGCAAAATAAATCTGAATTTGAATAAGTGATGAAAATTTGACTTTGGTAAAAGTTAAATAGAAGTGAAATCTGAATTGGATTTATAAGTGGAAACTTAAGTTAAGTTAAACAAATGATGTTTGAAAGAGAATATAACTTAAGTGAAGTTGAATAAAGTTGATTTTGGTATAGAAGTAAATTAATCAAGAGAAGTGATGAATATGAACTTGAGTTATATAAATGAAATTCAACTTTATATTGTTAAAGGAATTAGCAATTGAATAAATTAATGGATTGAATGTTAATCAATTGAATGTAAAATAAATTGATATGGAATAAAGAATGTAAGTGTTAATTCATTAAAAGCTAATGTTATTGGAAGTTGAATAATTGAATGAGAATCAATTTAATATCAACCAATTGGAGTTAAAAAGTGTTGGACCAAATTGAATGTAAATTAAATATTATGGTTATGTTATTTGATTGTTGATTGATTGTATATAAATTCATTAAGTGTTAATGAAATTGAATTAGTGAAATTGAAAGCTATAAATCATTAAATTCAAATTGGAAGAAAATGAATTTGAATAAAATTGAATTTGATTGAATGGAAAGTAAACTAACTTGAATGTAAATTAGTAAATGCAAACTAATTGAAATTGAATATGAATGAATGTTAGTAAATCCAATGTTAATGAATCAAATGTGATTTAAATTGGAAAACTAATACATTGAATATTAATGAGAAATGAAAGAATATTGATTTGGTTATGAATTAATTTGGATAGACATTGATTTGTTAGATGTTAGTTGGATGCTAGTTGGATGATGGTTGGATTGTTGTTTTGATTGCATTTGCTATATTGGCATATGTAGTTGTTGTAGTGATATATGTTGTATATTAATACTATTTTCATATATACATGTTCTCATTTGTTTGATTGAGTGTATAGTAGGTGCGAATGGCGCTTGCTTCGCATTTGGAGCTTGCTTTCGCGCTATATTAGCCGTATACGCTCGCTAACAATAAATAAGGTACATATCTTGAATTACATAGCGTACTTTTACACTTTTTTCCCTGCGGGATGCCTCATCACTTGATGAGATGTATATTTGTTTTATATATACTGTCATTTTTTTTCGGATCGAGCCGCGCAAAGGAGACTATGGCGAATTTTTCCGAAAAGTTAAGGCATTAGAATATTTTAGAGAAAATTGGGAATTATATTTTGAAAACTAAGTTTGGATTTGGAAACTTAGTAAATATTTTGTAAGAAGTTTAACTATGAATTTTGAGAAAGTGGAACCCTTAAGAGATTTGAAAAATCCAATTTGAATGGTTTGTTTTGGAAAGTTAATGGATTCTGTAACTTTTTCTTATTTGGTAATTTCGAGGACGAAATTCTTTTAAGGGGAAAGTTTGTAACGACCCAAAATTTCCGTCAATTTAAATTTGAATATTTAAATTGATTTTAAATATTAATAAGTAAAATTAAACGGTCGAATAAATTTTATTTCGAATAATAGGATTTAATTTGATAATTAAATCAATAATTTAATAGTTGAAATTACAGAAATAATTGAAAATTGGGTTTAATATGATTTAAAAATGATTTGTAAAATTTTATTATCTCATATTGGAGTTAGAATAATGTTATAGAACTTTTAAAATTGAATTTAAAGTTAATCTGTGAAAATTGAATATTTAAATATTTAATTGAGGAGTTAAAATAGCTATTTTTCAAACAGCCTCGGATTTTGACGAAACCAATTTCATCGGATCCGTAATGTGATATTATTGTAGGATTTCAAATTTCGTGTCAATCGGATGTACCGTTTGTCCGGGGCAAGCCAAAACGCGTAGAAATCGATTAGAGTGAATTCTGAATTTAAATAGTCGATTCAAAAACTTATCTTTCAAATTTGATCGAATTGGCTCCCAATATATTCCATTGCGTTTGGAATGGGGGTAAAACATTATAAACGCCAGGCGGCACGTTTCGTTTGGAGTTCGGAAAAAATTCGGGAGAATAGTGCACGGAAATTTTCTATAAAAGCACCTCAATATTTCACAATTGCAAACCCTAATCAGAAATAACCCTAGCCGCCACATATAACATCAATGGCCGAAACTTTCTAATGTTCTTCCTCAAATTTCTTTCAATCCATTAGCAATTAGAGGAAGTTGTCAACTGCAAAGTTGTAGATCGTAGCAGGATCTACCTATCCAACGGTGGATTCGAGCAATCATCATCGTTTGGAGGCGAATTTGGGCGGAGAACGTGGTTAGGTCACGCACGGATTTTGAGGCATAGGGGAGGCCAAGCTTCAAGTGCTCATGGCCGTGGGTCGAGCTCGCGGAGGGCTTCGTGATGGAGGTATTTGATCGTCCTAGAAGTCGTCGATGGGTGGTGCGTTCGAAGCCCTAGATGGTGTGCGTTGGGTTCAAGTGTACGTGTTTTTCACGACTTGGGGAAGAAACAAGGTCACGGCCTTGATCTGGAAAGGAAAATTGAACGGCTGGGATGTGTTGGAGGGTTTGTAAATAAAAATTTAATTTGTCAATTTATATATATTAATTCGTATAAACTTTGAAAAATCATATCTTGTTCATACGAGGTCGAAAAATTATGAAACAAGTTGTGTTGGTTTCGTATTGACGAACACTACGCGATGGAGCTGGATTGGAGTCGTTTGGAGCTAGTTTGAATTTCGGGTAAAATTAAACGCGCGTTTAATTTTACCCGAAATAAAACGCTACAACTGTTATCGGAAACTCAAGGTGAGAACTTCTCACTCAATCGAATTTGTTTTGATTTAAATTTTAAATAGTTATATTTAAAATTTCTTGATTGTATGTTTGAATGATGATTGTTATCTATTGATTGTTAAAATAGACATTACACGCCGTTATTAAGCGGAGGTTATTTATTAAAAACATATACCGCGAATATTTCACTGCAAAGTGAAATTGGCATTATATATGTACTTGGAGTTGATTTTCCTGCATTATATAGCGGATGAGACCCTATTGCGCCGTATAATAGCGGATAATATTTTATGAATCACATATACCGCGATATTCCGTATTGGAACGGAATTGATATTGTGCTAACATCTTTGGATGCAGGGAAACCGGTTGGAGGGATCCAACTGGATTCCTCAACTGTATTGATTTATTTACATATATTGTGATATTTGTTGATTATCATATACTGATATATGATGTCTTTGCTGTCGTGATTGACTATTTGGTGCTGTTGCATCATCGGATCCATTTTTGAAGTTTTAAAATAATGATTTTGATTTTAAAAAGAATTTTAAAGTAATTTTTGAAAGTATACGTTTTATTAAATTTTGAACTGTTAAAATAAATAAACATTATAATTTTATTGTTATAAAAGTTATATTTTTGGAAAATAGTACTTAAGTATGATTTTGGAGTTATATAAGTTTTAAATAACGTTTTGTAAATTATTAAAAGGATTGGTTTATTTAAATTGAGATTTTTGAATTATTATAAACGGTTTATATAAAAGATTTCTAAGATTAATATTTATAACTTAAAAATATAGGAATGGTGAAACGAGTTTTATTAAGTGTTAAAATGAAGTATAAATGGATTTCACAAGTGAATAAAATTTATAGATTTATAAATTGTGAAGTTATGAAATGAATAGATTTTGTAAAATAAAAGATTTATAAATAATTAACTTATAAATCAGATTTTGGGTATAAAGTTGAGTGGTAAATTGAATTGATTTAAAAAAGGGATTTTATAATTGAAGTTTTTATGAATAGAAATGGAATTTATAAACATTGTTTATAAATCCGAAATCAATTGAATTTGATAAATTTAATATAGAAGGTTATTAAAGGAGATATATTCGCGATTTCGGATAGCGAATTATCCTTGAAATAAAATGTGTAGAAAATATTGAATTTGGTTAGTGAAGTATATTCACGATTTTAGACAGTGAATATATTATTAAATAAAATGGATATGTTTTGGGAAAAGGAATATTATCAAATGAAGTTAATTGTTTTAACGATGTATTAAATTGTGTTAAACATCAAAACCATAGATTTCAACATTCATTGTTGAAATAGGCGTTTTCGAGAAACAAGGAAAAGATGGACTATAACACTGTTGTTATAGTAAATGATTTTCGTGAGGAAATGTTTTTGTATAGTATTGGGATTTATATATCTATCTAAATTTCGAATCCCTATACTAGTGATTTTGGGTTGTCGTAGCGATGTTTAACGCAATATTCGTTTTGGCCCAAACAAATATGTTTAAGAGAATGATTTCTTGAAGAATGAAATATATACTTAATTTCGATTTAAGCATATTGAATATTTCCAAGTGTTGAAAATAAATGGATTTGTAAATTACTTATTATTAAATAAGTATGGAAATGTTTTCCAATATGAAGTAAATATTTTGATATTTTATCTTTTAAAGATAAGTTGAAAATGAATATTAGAAATCGATTTGGAAATCGTATATTCATAGATATTTTGGAATTATAAATTCACTATGGAATTTATAAAAGAAAGGGAAATTTGTTTTAAAAAAATAAACGATGATTTATTTTTGAAGTGTGGGAATAAATTTACAGATTTGGAACGTAATTATAAAGTAAATCGGTAAGGATTTATTTAATTGGTTTAAATGAACCATTTGAAATGAAAATGAATAAAGATTTGTGAATATATCCCGTATAGTGAAACGATTTGAAATTTTGTTTTCAAAAGTGGTAAAGGTGAAAAGTGATTTTAAAATTTGTTTTCAAATGGTTGAAGTGTGGAAAAAATATATATATATATCTTCTAAAGATATTTTGGAAAGTAAATAATTTGGGAAATTATTTGGAATCTGGTGATGTTGAGCATGCCTATTGATAGTTAAATAACCGACTATCAATATTTACCTTTAAATAGGTATTTGTTGTGATTTGCTTGAATTTAAATGCCACGCTTATTTTCAAAATTAGCGCTCACTATTCGAGTTAGCCGGGAAAGGACCTTGGGGTCGTATAACCCATTCTGAACATGTGATACATCGTTATGGATTGCATTTGATGACCGGTGTTGAAGACCGAATATTTTTGAAAACGGAAGGATTACTGTGGAATGACTCTGCATCGGCTGATCTCCGATATAGAGGTTTTATCACCCTTAGTGACGGGAAGTCCGGACGTGATCAGTGAATATTCGGACTGCAAGGGCTTCTTTGGAAGTGCCTTCGGTTTCGTTCGATCCCGCGACGGACTTGTATGGTTGTGTGTCTGACATTACAATTAGAGATGTAAAGCTGGTTTCTATCAAATATATTTCTGTTGGTAGCGGAGAATTTATTCTCTTAGCTTAACACCCTTCTCTGAGATGTACGAGCTCAGAGGTTATATAGTCGATGGTTACTAGTGATACATTCCCAAATTGGTAATGTGGCATACGAAGTGCTGTTGAGCATTTGATTATCAAAGCACAGCTTTTGTATAAAGCGTGGCTTTGTGGACGAGACTTCGTCGGACCTCACACCTCGGAAATGGTCAAAACAGGAAGGATGCAGCAAGATTCTAGGGAATAGCGCCCCTTAGTGTATGTCATTCCTTCTGGATAGAGGTGATATCATGGTATGGAGCCCAGATACTTAACTTATGTAGTTGCTGCAAATTTATTGCTTTATGGTTGTTGGAATCGAGGATCCTCGGATATAGATCGGTTACGATCGGGGAATGGCATACGCGTGTCAGTGGTTACCTATTTTTGGAGAGGTAACCCGGCCTTGTGTTGGCAGAGATCCGGTTAGGTTTTCGGGTTGTCTTTCCAGAGGCGTACCCATGTGGCAATGGGAAGTTCCTTAGCCTGACCATTTGTTGGAAATCCAAAGAAACAATACGATCTTGTACGGTTTTAGTTGTAGAACCTATCATTCACTTATGGTGGTCACCACTGTTTGGATGGTAGCTATAGTAGGCATAAGTGCGGAATGCCTATGCTGGCTAAGATTTATATCTTTGCTTTCGAAATGATTTTTTTCCTACAGTATGCACTAATAATAATATCAAATGTTTCTTTTTAATGCGTATGAAGCATCTTTGACTATCATAAGGAGAAATATCCTCCGATTCTGCGTTTGCATTGTGTGTGTGTGTGCGGGAGGCCTTATGGTAGTCTCATTTTCTAAAAAACATCGCGAATCTATTTTAAAATTATCCTGTACTTTGTTTTAAAAATAAACTGCTTTAGTTCTCACACCATTCACATGACTGACTCGGAGTTTATTGTTTTCCTTCCTAAACTCTGGGTGCCCACCAATTTCCACACGGGCAGTCAAGAGTCAGGTTATGAGGATGTTCTGGAATTTAGGAGTTGCAGGAGGCAAGCTGGATGGCATGGCATATTCACTAGTATATAGTATTTCTTTCCGCTGTTTGTTGTTGTTTGTTGTTGTACACTCTAATGATGTAATGTAATGTAATATGATGTAATGTAATAACTGATATAGTTCTTTTGTTTAAGGACTATTAATTTATTTATTTTATGTTGTTCCGCTGCGATTGTGAGATTCTGATATTGTTCTATTGTTTCTTTCTGTTCTATTCTACCTTTTCTCTCTTCTTCTATCTTTTTCTTCTTCTTTAACCATAATAGTACGGTTTTCCGGCATTCGATTGCTCGGCAGTTGATTCAGTGGACGTATTAATGTCGGTTTTCGAGCGTCGACAAATCGTATTCGTTACAAGTATCCTAAAGTGATATTGTTTTGACAAAGTGAACATGCATAAATAATCATTACTAAAAGGTACCGCTTTAAAACAATGTGAAATTAATCAACCAATTTCACTTTTTTTCATATGATAGTTTCGTCAAAATAAACGTGCGTATATAATTGATTAAATTACTTGATTCAGTATTAACGTTGTTTGAATTTATATATACAAACATACATACACACTCACACACAGATATATACATATACATACATAGATATATATATATATATATATATATATATGTATGTATGTATGTATATGAAAAAAAATCATAGTTTTAACGACAAATATGTTAACATGCTTGTAATGATTTTCTAAAACAATAAATAAATTTTTAATAAGATGAAATAAATAATTTTTTATCAAATCTATCTCAAAACATGACATACTTTCACATCTTGTTTAAAATTTAGTGCATGATTTTTAATCTTAAAATTCCCTTGGAGTCTATACAAAAATATTGTGGCAAATTATATTTTATCACACACACACATACACACAAATACATATATATGTATGTTTAATTTTTTATTAAATTTGTGAATCTTATGTTTTGTGGGAATGTCGAATTTCAGGGATCGTGTTGATTTCAGGTCAAGAGGGTGGACATGGAGGGGAATTATGTAATGGTGCATCCACGAAAAATGGTGCATGATTTTCTTATGGCGTAGGTGGGCTTGGCGAGGTCATGTTAGGGTTTACGGAGGGATTTTGGGTTGGTCTCGATTTGAGGAAGTGGCGGCGACGAGGGAAGAGAATAGGCGTGCGCTAGGCGAGGGGATAGGAATAGGTGACGGTAGCGAAGCACTGGGAAAAATTGGGTAGTGAAAGGTAGTCATGGGTGACGTGGCGAGGCATTTTAGTGGGCGTGGTTTTGGTTCCAGTTTTAAGCAAGCGGCTTGAATTTCGAACCAGAGGTTTGATCGTATTTTTAGGTGGTCATGCGTGATTTGGCGTCGTGGGCGAACCTACACGGAGGGGAGAAGGCGAGTGTGGTCGATCGGAGGACATGTACATGTGCACACGTTTGTGTACGGTTACGTGCATTTTGTACTGCAGAGAAAGGGAAAAGCCTGGGAAGTGGAAAAAGAAGTTTGGGCCAGTTTGATTTGCATGGGTCGGGTTAGTTTTCGTATTAGGTTGGGTAAGTGTAAGTAGTAAATTAAATTTAATTTCTTATACTAAATAATCTTTAAATCTTAAACAAGATTCCTTCTTCATTTAAAAACCAATCGACGAGTAGATTTTTTTGCATCAAGTTCCTAACATCGAATATTTTCATCTAAATTAATATCGTCCAGACTTCTGCAATGTGAAAATTTAATGGTTTATAACAATTTAAGCAAACAAATAAGTGATTTCTTATTTAATTTATTATAGGTTAATTAGTCAATCAATTATTAGTGGAATTTTTAATTTTAACAAAATATTTTATAAATTTCTTTACTTTATAAGTGACCTGGATTTAAAATAATTTGATTCAGCTAAATTGAACAGTTCATTCTGATTTGTAAATTGATTTAATATCAATTTTAAATCGTTGATTATAGTTAATGTTCTATGCTTCGATATTTTTTTAGATATTGGTTTCAGTTATCTTTGTCCGTGTCATTGAGTGGCCAAATAGTATTGTTAAGTTAAATAAATTGGATGTGGCTAATTGGACATTTGTTGGCGGAAATAAATCACCATTCTGCTAATTAAATTAATTATATCTTATTTAGCAGAATAAATCATCGTTCTACTATTACTAATTGGATATGTTAATTTGGATATTTATTTAGCAGAAATAAACTCGTCATGCTATTACATTAGTGTGGAAACTTAATTACATTCCAATTGGTTTGTATTAGACAAGTGTTGTATTAACGATTAATTGTTAATTATGAATTCAATTTACATATGTGGTATTATGTGAACACTTGGACTTTAACTTGATAGTTATTGGAATTAATGGTGACTTGATTAAGTACCATTGGAGTTTTAAGCCTCTTTCCACATTTGGAAATTGATTTTCGAACCGAAGTTGTTTTAAGAATGATTAATAATTATTAATGACATTCTAAGGATAATTAATAATCATTTTAAAACGATTTAAAGTTAATTATTTTATGATTCGTAAAAGTTATTTAAAAGTATTTAATTATTGTTTTCAAAGTTATTTAATTATTTAAAATGTTTAAAAGTACATTTTAATTATTAATTAAAATTATCTTATGATGATTTGATTTAAAAGTTAATTATTATTTAAGAATTTATCAGTATTAAAATATTATTATCTCCAGGATAATTTGTACAAACATTAATATTGTTTTTATAAATAATATATTATAAAGTAAACAGTTATTAAAGTTTTTTCCTAAATTAGACATGGAAATTATTTTAGAAGTTTATAAGCATTATTTTGAGATAATTATTTTGGAAAGTAATGGTATAGTTTCATAGCGTAACTTGAGGGCAGAGATTAATTACCTACAGTTTGGGATGTTTTCGCTGGGATAGCGACATAACCACTATGCAAACTACGATCTATGATTGATTGCATAGCGAAAATCGGGAGGCAGAGATTGCCTAAGTTAAGTTTGGATTTCTTTGGGATAGAGACGTATTCATCGAGCTGCGATCCATGGTCGATACCCAATGGTGCTTTCCATATTTATTTTAGAAAGTTTTTCAAATATTTTTGAAAGAAATGGTTTGTGAATATACTTATTCCAATGGGATAAGTATTTTGATAAAAAGATTTCATTTACTTAAGTCAAATTAAATGAGGGTTAGTGATTTCGGTGGAAAATGAAAGCTTTGTTTGAATGTTTGTTTATTTGATATTTAAATAATCGACTATCAAATCTTGGAAAAAATATGTAATCCTTCTTAATTTTGATGGTATGAAAATATTCCTTACTTTACACCAAAGGATTTTAATTTTGAAAATATCTAGGGGAAACATGGGAATTATATGGTAAAGTTACCGTTCGAGGTGTTATACTGTATGTATAAACTTGTGGATCTCTTAGGACAAATGATAAGGAGATCCATCCACTTAAACGGTTAGGGGGTGATCCCCAATCATATGTATTGGCTAATTATTTCCTAAAGAACCGGGCCTTGAGCATTTCGAAATCGACGAATGGTTTTTAGAGCACCCAAAAAATGGAGAATGTACTCATAAGAGATGACTCGGAACCTATGGCCTACTCCGAAAGCATATACGGTTAAACGGAGGAGATGTGTTATATTTTAGGATGTTGAAATCCATATGTGGTTCCGTGACTCGTTGGAGTATGGGAATCTGTGTGAGATTCTAGGATCCATTGAGATGTGGAATCCAAGCGTGATTCCATGACCTGTTAAGGTGTGGGAATCCATGTGGGATTCCATAATTAATTTTGGAAGACGGTGCGTAAGCTAGAACGTCGGACGTAGCCTCATCAATGAAGATGACTAAAACCATAGATAGGATGTATAGCCAAGGGACCTAGCTAACCCATGAGGGTGTAGTAATCTCTCTTTCTAGAAGTCCCTATCAATTATTTTATGCATGTCGGGAGCGATGCACTCGGCCGTAGTGGCCAGTTATGTATTTCCTATTTATCCCGGCCAGACGGGTATGATGCTTCGAAAGGATAACTCCGAAGCTTGTGCAGAAGGACCATTCTCAAAGTACTGATGGCACCTCTATGGAAATCATACACATTAGCGAACGAGCTTTGTCGGATTTTGATTTTATGACTAGTATAGTTGTGATGTACATAGCACATACATCGCAGCTACTTATTATTATTACTTTGGCAATTAGACACTGTTATAATACATATGACTTTCAATAAAAGAGTTTTGGTTATCGTAAGGTAAAAACACTTCCGTGTTTATTTGCGATAAAGTCTTATGAGATACCTTTGTTTTGAAAAGGTTATTAAACATTAAGAATCAAGATGATTATGTTTTATCACGCTGGTTTAACTAGACTGGCCCGGGTGTGGTTTTTCCTATATGATCGGATCAGACCGAGCATATTTTCTAGGTTTACTTGGATATTTGGAGATTTAGAAGAGGAGCTGGAGGCCCAGAGACGTATTCACGTAGATGAATATATTTCTGTTGCTTACATTGTTGTATATTATTCAGCAATTATGAGAAATGTTGTTATATGTGTCCATGCTGAGATAGGTTAGTGTACGCTAATTGATGTCTGTATATATATAAATTACAATTATGATTTAGTGTAAAGGACTATCATATATTATAAATTATTCGTTCTACAATGAGATTCTATGTTGTTTAGTTCTTCTATCTTATTTCTTATTTCTTTTCCCCAACTATCCGCCTTTCATTCGATTTGGCCTGGACATATGTGGTTCATTGTCAGATTAAATTGTACGGAAAAGTGGTAATTACACTTAACTTTCATTAATTGTTGTTTTTTTGTTAAATTTTTCCTTCCTTGTAATTTCGAGGACGAAATTCTTTTAAGTAGGTGTAACGACTCGGAATTTTGGATATTTGAAATTGAAATATTTAATTGACTTTAAATATTTAAAAGTTAGTTTCTAACTTGAGTTTCAAATATCACTATTTATTGGATGATTTAATTACCGAATTTAATATTCGAAAATTGGGGAAAATATGAAATCTTGGTTTTTTAAGCTTGTTAAATGTAATTTAAAGGATTATAAAATTTATATTAATACTAAAGATAATAGAACTTTTATAATTGAATTTAAAAGTGTTTTGTTCAGTTTTAAAACTATATGTTTAGGTTGACATTTAAAAATAGCCTTCCGGAGCATAGTCTTAGAATTCGACAAAACCAGTTCCATTGGATCTGTAATAGTGTATTATATCAGATTTAAGTTTCGTAAAGTTGGGAGTTATCGCCTAGTCATACGGGATATGAACGTGTTGGAATTGATATTGGAAATTTAATTTAAATAGACGATTCAAAATGCTATCTTCTCCATACGATCGAATTAGGACTCAAAATCTTCTCCATTGTGTTCGGAATAGAGGTATAACATTATAACCGTCTGGCGGCATGTCCCGATAGGTGGTCATGAATTTAAGTAGCAAATTTCGAGACGATTTAAGTAATATAATTGTATATTTGACCGGTCAAACAATTCATATCAAACCTTTTTCCTTTCCACTTCAAATCACTTTAGCTTGTTGATTCGAGCTCGTTAACATATCCTCGTGTTCCCCCTCTTCTCTATATACCACGCAACCAAATGACTCGTAAAGAAAAAAATCACGATTTTCATCCTTCTTCAGAAATCGAATTTCCCTCTCCTCCCTTCTCTGGCGATATGAAATCCACTTCGTTCCTAAATAATGGCCATTTGAAAATAAATAAGGGGCGACAAATGATAACGGCCTCCATTTAAAACTTAAAATTGAATAGGGCTTCGGAAAAAAATCACCATCGAATAACATCGCGTCTCGGCTTGAGCTTGTGTAGGAATGCAGATGGCGTCCTGTTGTGAAGAGAAGGTAGAGGCGAGGTATAATCGACTTGGAGGAGCATGCGGTTGCACACGCGCACGCGACGGAGGATAGGTACGAAGGCAGCAGTCGAGGCTTTGGGTTGTTCGATGGTGAACGTGGGGTTTGGGCGTGGTAGGAAACATGATGGTCGAAATCAAGCTGTTGCGTGGGTAGGAGGGAGATGGTGTCACGGTGGCATCCTCGTGCACGACGCGATAACGGTGGGTGGTGGGGAGCATGGTAGCCGTTTTGGTTGGGATGTCTCTGTCAAGTCATGTATCAGAGAGGTAGTGTGAGGTATTTGAGTTTTATATTTAAAATTAACATAAATTCATATCATTTTAAAAGTTAGTGATATTTACTAAAAATTTGTCTTATATGTCGTATAATTTATTCATCAAGGTTAGAATGAGTTTGGAGACATTTTAGTGGAAGCCAGGATTCTAGATTAATTTAAAATAAAAACAATTAGTAAATAAAAGAAAACCGAGGTGAGTTAATCTCAATCAAACTTTGGAATTAGGCAATTAAATGATAAATTTATTATTTGATTGGTTAAATTTGATTATTATTATCAGTTTGGATGTTATATTATATATAGTTGTAATATATATATATATATATACATATATATATATTGGAGTGATTGGTATTCCCGCGTTTATATAGCGGATGAGACCCTATGCTCCCCGCATAACAGTGGATGACCCTATATACCGTGACATCCCCCTTGAAGAGCGATTGGCATTTTTATGTTATGCTAACATATGTAGATGCAGGGAAACGGGTTGGTGGTATCTAACTGGATTTATCAAAAATGTTGAATTTATTTTCGTTTCAATGATTTATGAAATATTGAATAATCTGTGATGGATTATGTCGGAAAATTTAATTTATGGGATGCTATGATATTGCTGAATGTATTTTTGGAATTTTAAAAATATCAAAAATATAAATATTGGATTTTTGAAGGAAAATAAAAGGAAATTTATAAGTAAAATATTTATGGTGAAATCGAATAAATTAAAAGAATGAATTTGGGAAAAAAAAGTAAATAGTTTGATTTTATAATCCTATTTAATAAATTCTGGCATATTGAAAAATAAAGATTTTGAATAAATGGGAATTAAAGGGTTTTAAAAATAAGAACTTAAGCGATATTGTTTTAAGTACAAAAGATTATATTTTTAAATCTAAGATTTAAATAGTTGGGAAAAGTAAAAGGGAAATTCTGGAAATAAAATATGAAATTGATGTTCCATTTTTAAATAAGATTTTAAATCATAGAAAGGAAGTGAATCTGGATTTTGAAATAAGTTTGGGTTAACTAAGGGCTAAATTTTAAAATGGAGTTTTAACATGGAAAATCGATTTAAAATCAACATAAGTATTTTAAACGGTTATAAAAGGAGAATGAGACTGTAGGATTTATAATCAGGGTTTATAAATAAGGTGAAGTATTTATTAGTGGATAATTTGGAGTTATAAATTCATGATGGGAACTGATAAGGGGATGGGAAATCGATTTAAAACTAAATATAGTAGTTTACTTTTAGAAAAGTGAAAGAGGAAATTTACGGAATTGGAACGTAAATTTAGCTGGAAATAAATCGGAAGGGATTTATAAATTAATTGGACTGTCTATTTTTTATTGGCAATATATTTTTCGACACATTTTAGTAAATTTTTTTAAGAATTTTTTTAAAGTATTAATTAGAAAATGTAAAAGGGTTTAAAAGGATGTTTTTTTAAAAATGTATTATTTAGTTGTTTTAAAATTTGTTAAAGCAAATATTAATTAAGTTAACTATAGTAGTTAATTATTTATTAAAGGTTAAATCAATATTATTATTTTAAAATGGATAATTATTCAATATTAATATTTTATAAAATAGCTTTTATTTAAAGGTAGTTTTGTCTAAAGTAAATTGGAAAATTATTATAGAAATTTCGAAAATTTTATTTCAAAAGTTATTAAACAAAGTTTTTGGAAAAGTATTGGTATACTCACGTGGTGTAATCAGAGGCAATGAGTGCCTATAGTTAGGTCTTGAATTTCTCTGGGATAAAGACGTAACCATTGAGCTATGATCCATGGTTAATACCGCAGTGGTATTTTCCAAAATTATTTTAAGGGTTTTCCAAGTATCTTTAAAAAAATAGCTTTGGTGAATTTACTTAACTCGATAAGATAAGTATATATTTTGGATAAAGAGATTTAATTTATCAAAATTTAATTAAAAAGAGATTTTGAGTTTTCAGTGGAAATAAAGTGTTTGGTTGAATTGATTGTTTTATTTGATAGTTAAATAACCGACTATCAAATCTGGACCTATACATAACTTTGGAAATATCTAGAAGAAATATGGAATTGTATGGTACAGTTACCGTTCGAGGTGCTATACTGTACGTATAAACTCGTTTCGTTCTTCTAGGACGTTTTTAAGGAAATCCTTCCACTAATGGTTTGGAAGTGATCTCCGGTCTTATTTTCATATGTTCATTTCCTAAAGAATCAAAGTTGAGTTTACCGAAAAATATCGAACATTGTTTCGAGGAGACCGGGATCGGATAAGTTATCCGAAAACCACTTTGATCTAGCGAGTACATTTTCAAAAGGAAAACAAGAGCATGGAGTCGAAGATGGAGCAGTGAAGTACAAAGGCTAATCGCTACTAATCCTGAGGGTTATTTCAAAGTAGATGTAGTAGGAGTAGTGCCTTTGGTTCTGTTCGAACCGAGAACAGACTTGTATGGATGAATGCTATTAGTACATTGTTATTGGAAAACAATAAGCATTATAAGTGAATGTTTCTAAAAAGGTAGCCCTAGCCTCTAGCCTCATCGACCGGGAATGACTGAAAATCAGAGGAGATGCGGCAAGGCTAAGTGGTTAGCACCCAAGTAAGGTATGGCTATCACCTTTTTAGGTAACCTCGGATATTATCACTACGCGTGAAAGGAGCTCGGAAAGGATGGCAAAGCCCGGAAAGGAGTCGGATCTTGGGTTACAGGGGATCAGGAGTGGTCCTCGGTATGGTTTTTCTAGACAAGTACCATGATAGGTGGTACACTATTGCCTAGTCATTCAGTTGGAATCCATTCTCCAATAAGCGTTGTATGGTTTTGATTGTGCCCAACTATGTTGGAACGTGAGATGTAAGCATTTCAGCTATTTGAATAAGTATTTGTACTTAGACACTATTATAATATCAGAGGAGTTTGATATAAAATGTTTTGGTTAACGTAAGGTAAAAACCCAGTATGTTTATTTGTGGCGTGGTCTTACGAGATACCTTTAATTTTCAAGGGATTTTGAAACTTAAATAATTCAATTTGAGTGTGATTTCTCACGCTAGGTTTCTAGACAAACTCGGGTGTTGTTTTATTATAATGCTCGAGTCAGACTGAGTATTTCAGATACATGATAAGATGTTATGGAGCTCAGAAGGCGAGCTGGATGACGAAGACGTAGTATACGTAATTGTTTTTATTCTGCTATGTATGGCATGCGGTATATTCAGCTTTTGTGAGTATAAGTTATTATAACTGTCCGGTGTCATGCTATTAATTTATGTTGTACTTTGATGTCGTAAAATGTGTATAAATAGTTATAGTTCTTTTTGTGTAAAGATCAGTTGTAATCTATTTTATTTTGTTCTGCTGCGATTATGAGATTTTGTGTTGTTATTTATTCTTCTTCTTCTACCTCTTTATTCTTTTTCCTAATAATTTAGCATTTCTGCCATTCGATTGTTCGGCATGTAATAATACAGCTGACGTATTGATGTCAATTTTTTGGAGGTCGAAAATCCCGACCGTGACACTTGGTATCAAAGCTGAAGTTTAAGCGAGAACCTTGGCTCTGGTGGGGGTTACTCATTAGGGATAGGGTCGGTAGCACCGGAGAATGAGTTTGAGTGTATTAATAGATATGAGCGCGTATTTGTTAGTGAATATAAAATTTGTTTTATATTGTGTTGATTGGTTTGTTGAGTGGCTTATGGGTTCTGGTCAATACGAGTAATTAACATTATTGATGGAGATCTCTAAACACTTGAACGGAATAATTCGATACGGTACTGTTTTAAAATGGGGTAAATGAAATAATTTTATCCAACTTATTTTATATATATAAAAGGAATAATTTCGAGTAAATTATTATAGTTATATATGGTTTGCTTGGTTGATAGGAAATAATAATATTAAACCATTATCATTGTAGTTTTGGAAATTGATAGGATAGCCAAAAGTTAAGACAAATCAATTCATATAACAGAATGGAATTTGTAAATATGATTTTGTAAATGTGATTTAAAATTTGAAATGGAATGAAATTCCAGGGTATATTTAAATATAGATTTAAAGGACATAAAGGATGAAAATTAGGAAATTTAAATCCCGTTGGGTTTGAAAATGCGGTTTTTCAAAGTTGGGACGTAATAAGGATATTTTTTGGGGGATATTTTTGAATTAAAATGTTTTATAAAATGGTTTTTAAAGGAATAAAAGCATTGAACTCACTACGGTCGCTTTAAAATAATTTCGATGATGGCTGCAGCATTACCGATATTCATTTCGAATTTCTAAGGGAGGAATTCGCTACCTGAGTGTTTTAAATTGGATTTCTTTGCAAAATCGATTTTGTTTTTGGAATGCAAGGGAATAATTCGATGTACTAAGGATTTTTGATATATATATATATGTATGTATGTATGTATTTCAAAATGATTTTGAATGTTTAAGAAATTGTTGATGTGACGCCTCACCTCTATACTCACACTAACCAATGGCACTACTGGATAATGCTGTCAGTTAGTACGAAGAATAAGGCTGTTGAGGACCGACCATCCATGTAATTACTTTGTGTGAGTACTCATATGTCAGATAGTATGATGTACATATCATCTCAAGAGGAGATCTGACATATCAAATACAAACTCAAAGCTACTACACAGTGGCTATGCGGTCTTTGAAAACAAATATAAATAAGCATAACACAAATCTGTCACAGGTATTCATATCACTATAGCGAAAATAGATATGAATAGGTTCAAGTGGTCATGCAAGATCCACTACATCAGAAAAGAATAGGTTCAAGTGCTAAACAAAAGAATATTTGTACATCAAGGAGTCTCTATTTTGAATGTATAAAAACAAAAACTACTGAGCTAAGTAGCCAGCCAAAACTCAGAAGATAGTCTCTGCTAAGAAGTCAAGTGGAAGCACCTGAAACACCTTAGTCTGACCCAAGTATTATTTAAGAAGAAAAATAATAAACGGATCAGTCTAGCTATAAATATCATATAAAATGAGTTAGAATAAGAGATACAACAATAATATATACAATAAAAAGGCCATATTGTGCCAAGTATACAATTAATAACAACGAAAACCATATACTATCCCAAATCTCCTTAAATATCAAAAATGAATATCAAATTCTTTAGCTTATTCACCAAATCATAAATATTGACAAAACATATCAATGCAAGCTGCAAAAATTGGTGAAACACAAATTCCAGAATCAATAATTAGAAATCCAGAAAACATAAAGGGGGAGGCCTATCACAAACGGGAGCATGAAAACTCACCAACACGTGTATCGCAAACGGAATGCTATTCCATGGTCGCTAACCATCAAATTTGGCCGAAGCTCCATAAACGGCCCAAAGGCTATGGGTTGCTACCCCACCAATTTTGAGCCGAAACTCCACAAATGAGGTTTAGTCCCCCACGCTAATAAAGAGACATCGCACAACGCTAGTCTAAACTATAGAACGATCATCATTGATCAATATGAAATGTGAATTACACTAAGCTAGTCAATAAATGAGTTTAGCTTCATGCCCCATAACCACTGGCTTAACTTAAATATTTAGGAATAAATTGTAGATTTCCACTCAAAAATTGTCACAAGATTTCAATTGAACAAGTCCAAAAATTAACCGACGAAGTAAACACAAGTGTTTCATACCACTTGTTTTGCTAAGTCGTTTAGTTAGATTTCTCACACGAACGAGGTAAAGGTTTGTATATACTAATTGATTGAAAAACGGTTTTAAAAATGAGCTTTTTATTAAAAATAACATTGAAATCATTTTTGGGAAAGAGTTTGAGTATTTACTACTAGTATAGAGACCTTTGTATTTTAAAGTGACAAATCACAGAAATGATTGTAAAAACAATCAATCACCAAAAATTCATATACGAAAACGTGAATTAAAACCATAAAAACCGATGACAAATCCATCAAATGGATAATCCGAAAATCCAGAAAAGAATTCATCGAAATCGATAAAAGTGATAACAACTAATCGTATCAACCAAAAATCGATATAAAATGGAAAGCCACATAAAAAAGGCAAATTGGCTGAATTTAACAGCTCCAAATGTCGGGTGGTCATCCCAGACGTCTGAGTTGAAAGACTGGAATTTTCATTCCAGATCGCCTAAACGTCTGGGAAATAAGCTCAGACATCTGAGCTGTACATCTGGAATTTTTATTATGATGGCCCATACGTCTGAGTAATATACCAGACGTCTGAGTTAAAGCTCAGGCAAAAATCAGCCTAGGCCAATGATGGCCAAATCATATTGGAAGCAATCGGATGAGTAACGATGGCTAGGGATTTATGTCAATCAACAAACCAGCCCTATAGACTCACCTGTACACTCTGAACAACATGTCCAAACATTCATATTGGGATTTTCATAGATTTCGACTTCAAAATACCCAAAATTGGAAAATTGATCTAACCATTTCAATTCAAAAGCAAATGGACATGAAATAGATGTTAGGAATACATACCTAACAACTATCAAAGGTATAGACACAGATGTGAGTTCAAGAACTCACCTTTAAACCCAAAAACAACGAACAAGAAGCTCTAAAAAAAGCAAGGTCGATTCCTCTTCAACAAGACCTCAAAAATCCTCAATCTATTATCAAATGAAATGAATTTCCTAAGTTAGGTTTTATGAAATTCTGAAAATTGAAGAGAGATTGAGATGGAGAAGATGAATAGGATGCTTACCTAAGCTTCTCTTTGATTTTGAACTTTGAATTCGAATTTCCTGAGAATCTAGGTTTAGGAATTTTGATTTATTTTCTTGTCCCCCATTTTTCTTTTAGCTTGAGAGTGTTAGGAAATGAAAATGAATGAAGAGGAGATGAGTGGGGTGAGATGTATACGGTAAGGGGTTTGGGTTCTCTTATTGAGTTAGTGGGCTAGTACAACCTAAAGCCCAAACAAAATACCAAAATCCTAATCAACTCCAATCATATCGATGTTTATACTCAAAAAGGTCGCAAACACCGTTTTGAACTCGATGAAAGTAGCCACGAGTTCTAACTCGCCTATTTACAAAAAGTAGCATTTCGAACTCTAATCCGACAAACGATGCTATATTTAGGTAAAACATTTAAATATACAACCGTAAAATATGCGGGTTGTTATAGTTGAACTCTGGGAGTTTATTTAAAAATGTTTATGGAATATAAATAAGTTTGAAAACTTATAATAATTTAAAATTTGTTTAGAATAAAATGTAACTTGAGAAGAGTTAAATTAAAGTAAGTGTGATAACAAAATAAGTTAGAAAAGTAAACCAATTAAATGAATTGGTTATTGAATTAAAATTTATCAAGTTGGAAATAAATTTGTG
This sequence comes from Allium cepa, assembly GCA_030765085.1. Taxonomy (NCBI): domain Eukaryota; kingdom Viridiplantae; phylum Streptophyta; class Magnoliopsida; order Asparagales; family Amaryllidaceae; genus Allium; species Allium cepa. Next base: position 116,932,522 of record CM060930.1, on the reverse strand, counting down.
AATGAACAAATTAATTTAATTTGTGGGTAAATGGAATTGGGGATGAACATTGGAATGATGTTAAATTGGAATTATGTTGAATAAAGCGAAATTAAAAAATTAGTTCGACTAGAAAAAATAAAATAAAAGTTTGAAAATAAAATTACAGAGGTTTGAAAGGAATTAGTAGATGGAATTAATTTAAAATAATTGGCAAACCAATTATGTGTTCGGATGTGGTCGGTAAAATTCAATATTGAAAATTGAAAAAATATGCTATGTAAGTATTTGAATGTAAAAAAGGGTATAAAATGACAAGTGTGGATAATTGACTGAAATAAAACAAGTGAGAACAAAGAAATTTATTTAGCTAATAATCAATTGTAAATTTGTACGTAGGATGTACGCATATTAATTTATTCGCATGACGATTGGATCCAGATTCGAGCATAGAATTTCGAGATAGTTATATCGATCCAAGTTAGGATTTTTCACTCAATTTTCACCGACGAACCCCGGGTATGGATTTTTGATTGATCTTGAAATTCTCTATCATAATATATGGCTATGCAAAAAGGATGACGGTTTCTGATCAAGAAACCAGATCTGAGTCCACACTAGAGAGTCGTGCGAATGATACTAGTTCAAAAGTGAAATTGTGTGATCGGGTCAGAGTTGATATTGCGTACGGATGGTATACGTACATCATAAGGGCATAATTAAAGCAGATATTGAAATTTTTGGAAAGGAATAAATATAATATTTTTAGAATTAAATGATTGGATATTATTGGTAAATAAGGTGTAGGTAATTAAAGCGAAAGATAAATTGATATCTTCGATTTCAGAATTAAAATTGGTTGTCCGACAAAAAGGTGCGTATTTAAATTGTCGTATGAAATTATGGTTTTCTGATTGATCCACTTGGCTTTTGTCATCTTTTGATGATTTGGGGCCATAGAGGCAATTTTGTAGTTGTTCCCACCTAACCGCGCAAAAGAGACACTGACAGAAATTTTCAAAAATTTAAAGAGTTATAAAAATTTTGAGAAAATTTTTATAATGTAAAATTTGGTTTTAAAATTACAATTGGAATTTGAGGGAATAATATCAGTTGTGATCGATGGATGAGTTTGGGAAGTTAGTAATAGTGATAGTGTGTCTTTAATAAAAGATCGTTTGGAAAGTTGTTTGAAACTGTGTAGGATTGGAAATTAGTTATTGGGTTTTGGACCATTTTCTTTCCTACCAATTTCGAGGACGAAATTCTTATAGGGGGGAATGTAATGACCGGGAATTTTGAGTATTTTAAATAAGAATAGGTAAATTGAATTTAAATATTTAAAAGTTAATTTTTAACTTGAATTTTCAAATATCACTATTTATTGGATAATTTAAACACTGAATTTAATAATTGAAAATTAGGAAAAATATGAAATCTTGGTTTTTAAGCTTGTTAAAAATAATCTAATGGCTTATAAAATTTATATTAATAATATTGAAGATAATAGAACTTTTAAAATTGAATTTAAAATTGAATTGAGAAAATTTTAAATAGACCTTTAAAAATAGCCTTATGAGGCATAGTCTCGGAATTCGACGAATCTAGTTCCATGGATCCGTGATAATGTATTATTATCGGATTTCAAGTTTCGTAACATTGGGAGTTATCGTTTGATCGTATGTGATATAAACGCGTTCGAATTGATACCGGAAATTTAACTTGAATAGTCGATTCAAAAAGCTATCTTCTTCATATAATCGAATTAGGACTCAAATTTTTTTCCATTGCGTTGGGAATAGAGGTATAATAATATAAAGGCCTAGCGGTATGCCTTGATAGGAGGTCGAGATTTTAAGTTGCAAATTTCAAGAAGATTTAAATAATATAATTGTATGTTTTGACTAGTCAAACAATTCACATCAAACCTTTTTCCTTTCCACTTCAAATCACTGTAGCTTGTTGATTCAAGCACATTAACATCTCCTCGTGTTCCTCCTCTTCTCTATATACCACGCAACCGAACGATTCAAAAATAAAAAAAATAAAAAATAAATCATGATTTTCATCTTTCTTCAAAAATCGAATCTCTCTCTCCTCCCTACTCTAGTGAAATGAAATCCACTTCATTCGCTAATAATGGCAAATCAAAAAGAAATAAGGGGCGACAACTGATATCGACCTCTATTCAAAACTCAAAATCGAATAAGGCTGCAAAAAAAGAATCACCACCGAATAACATCGTGTCTCGGCTCGACTCGTGTAGGAATAGGGATGGCATCCTGCTATGAAGGGACGGTATAGGCGAGGTCGAATCGATTTAGAGGAGCATGCGATTGGACACGCGTATGCGAGGGAGGACAGTTACGAAGGCAGCTGTCGAGTCTTTGGGTTGTTCGATGGTGAATGTGGGGTTTTGGCGTCGTAGGAATCGTGGCGGTCGAAATCAAGCTGCCGCATGGGTAGGAGGGAAACGGTATCGCGGTGGCAGCCAGTGGCAAGCTCGAGCACGACGCGATGACGGTGGGAGCGGGTCAGCGTGGAAGCCGTATTGGTTGGGATGTCTTTGTCGAGTCATGTGTCATAAAGGCAGTGTGAGGTATTTGAATTTTACATTTAAAATTAATATAAATTCATATCGATTTGAAAGTAAAAGATATTTACTAAAAAAAAATATCTTATATGTCGTATAATTTATTCATCGAGGTTAGAATGTGTTTGGAGACTTTTCAGTGGCAGTCGGGAATTTAGATTAATTTAAAATAAAAACGATTAGCAAAAAAAGAAAACCGAGGTGAGTTAATCTCACTCAAAATTTGGAATTCAACAATTAATTTTATGATATTAAATTTATTATTTGATTGGTTGAATTTGATTATTATTATCGATATGGATGTTATATTATATATATTAGTAATATATATTGGAGTGATTGATATCCCCTCATTTATATAACGGATGAGACCGTATGCACCCCGCATAATAGCTGATAACCCTATATACCACGATTTCTCTCTCGAAGTGGGATTGGTATTTTTATATTGTGCTAACATCTGTGGATGCAGGGAAACAGGTTGGAGGGATCTAATTGGATTCCTCAAAAATGTTGAATTTATTTTTATTTCAGTAATATATGAATAAATAATCTGTGATAGATTTTGTTGGAAAATTTAATTTATGGAATGCTATGATATTGTTGGATGTATTTTTGGCATTTTAAAATATTAAAAATATAAATATTGGATTTCTAAAGGAAAATAAAAGGAAATTTTTAAGTCAAATATTTATAGTGAAGTCGAATAAATTAAAAGAATGTATTTGTGGAAAAAGTAAATAGTTTGATTTTAAAATCCTATTTAATAAATTCAGGGATATGGAAAAATAGAGATTTTGAATAAATGTGAATTAAAGGGTTTTAAAAATAAGAACTTAAGCGATATTGTTTTAAGTACAAAAGAATATAACTTTAAATCAAAGATTTAAATAGTTGGGAAAAATAAAAAGGAAATTATGGAAATAAAATATGAAATTGATGTTCCATTTTTAAATAAGATTTTAAATCATAATAAGGAAGTGAATCTGGAATTAGCGGATTTGAAATAAGTTTGGGTTAACTAAGGGAAAAAAATTTAAATGGAGTTTTAACTTGGAAAACGATTTAAAATCGACTTAAGTATTTTAAACGGTTATAAAAGGAGAATGAGACTGCGAGATTTATAAATTGGGTTTATAAATAAAGTGAAGTATTTATCAGTGGATAATTTGGAATTATAAATTCGTGATGGAAATTGATAAGGGGATGGGTAAATCGATTTAAAAATAAAAATAGTACTTTATTTTTAGAAGTGAAAGAGGAAATTTACGAAATTGAAACGTAAATTTAGCTGGAAATAAATCAGGAGGGACTTATGAATTAATTGGACTGGCAATTTTTGGATTGGGAATATATTTTCCGAAACAGTTAAGTATATTTTTAAAGAAAGATTTTTTTTGTAGTATTAATTAGAAAATGTAAAAGTGCTTAAGGATTTTTTTTGAAAAATGTATTATTTAGTTGTTTTAAATTTTTTTAAAGTAAATATTAATTAAGTTAGCTATAGTAATTGATTATTTATTAAAGGTTAAATCAGTATTATTATTTTAAAATGGATAATTATTCAATATTAATATTTTATAAAATAGCTTTTATTTAAAGGTAGTTTTGTCTAAAGTAACCTGGAAAATTATTATAAAAATTTCGTAAGTATTATTTTCAAAGTTATTTAACAAAGTTTTCGAAAAAGAATTGGTATACTCGCGTGGCGTAATCGGAGGCAATGAGTGCCTGCAGCTAAGTCTTGAATTTCTCTGGGATAGAGATATAACCATTGAGTTGTGATCCATGGTTTGATACCGCAGTGGTACTTTTCAAAATTATTTCAAGGGTTTTCCAAATATCTTCGAAAAAATAGCTTTGGTGAATTTACTTAACTCGATATGATAAGTATATATTTTGGATAAAGAGATTTAATTTATCAAAAATTTAATTAAAAAGAGTTTTGGAGTTCTCGGTAAAAATAAAGTGTTTGGTTGAGTTGATTGTTTTGTTTGATAGTTAAATAACGGACTATCATATCTGGACCTATACATAACTTTGGGAATATCTAGAAGAAATATAGAATTACATGGTACAGTTACCATTCCAGGTGCTATACTGTACGTATAAACTCATTTCATTCTTCTAGGACGTCTTTAAGGAAATTTATCCACTAACAGTTAGAGGTGATCTTCGATCTTATTTTCGTATGTTTATTTCCTAAAGACCCAGGGTCGAGTTTACTGAAAATATCGAACGTTGTTTCGAAGAGACCAGGATCGGATAAGTTATCCGAAAACTACTTCGATCCAATGAGTAGATTTTCGAAAGTAAAACAAGAGCATGGAGTCGAAGTTGGAGCAGTGAAATGCAAGGGCTAATCGCTACTAATCCTGAGAGTGATTCCAAAAAGGATGTAGTAGGAATAGTGCCTTCCGTTCCGTTCGGACCGAGAATGGACTTGTATGGATGAATGCTATCAGTACATTGTTATTAGAGGACATTGAGCATTCTAGTGAATGTTTCTAAAAAGGTAATCGTAGCCTCTAGCCTCATCAATCGGGAATGACTAAAAATCACGGGAGATGCAGCAAGGCTAAATGGGTAGCATCCAAGTAGGGTATGGCTATCACCTTTCTAGATTACCTTAGATATTATCATTACGCATGAAAGGAGCTCGAAAAGGGTGGGAATACCCAGGGTGATAGCATAATTGGTCTATTCAGGTTAGGAATAGTTAGGTCTTGTGTTGTAAGGGATCCGGAGTGGTCTTCGGTATAGTGTTTCTAAACAGGTACCGTGACAAGTGGTACTCCAGTGCCTAGTCATTCAATTGGAATCCATTCTTCAATAAGCACCGTACGGTTTTGATTGTGCCTTAATATGCTGGAACATGATATACAAGCATTTCAGCTATTTGAATAAGTATTTGTACTTAAACACTATTATAATATCTGAGGAGTTTGATATAAAATGTTTTGGTTATCGTAAGGTAAAAATACGGCATGTTTATTTGTGGCGTGTTTTTACATGATACCTTTGATTTTCAAGGGATTTTGAAACTTAAATAATTCAATTGGAGTGTGATTTCTCACATTCTTTTTCTGGACTGGCTCGGGTGTTATTTTGTTATAATGCTCAGGTCAGACCGAGTATTACAGATACATGATTACATGATAAGATGTTATAAGCTCAGGAGGCAAGTAGGAGGACGAAGATGTGTTATATGTAATTGTTTTTATTCCGCTGTGTATGGTATGTTGTATATTCAGCTCTTTTAAAGATAAGTTACTATAATTGTCTAGTATTGTGCTATTAATTTGTATTGTACTCTGATGATGTAAAATATGTATAAATGGTTATAGTTCTTTTTGTGTAAAGATCAGTTGTTATCTATTATATATTGTTCCGCTGCGATTGTAAGATTCTATGTTGTTATTTCTTCTTCTACCTCTTTCTTCCTTTTTCCTAAAGATTTGGTATTTCCGGCATTCGATTTTTTGGCATGTAATATAGTGGACATATTGATGTCGAATTTTCAGAGGTCGAAAATCCCGACCGTGACAGTATGGGAGAATGTAACGATCCAGAATATGACCACTTTAAAATATACTATTTAAAGTGATTTTAAATAGAAAATATATAACATTTTATGATTGATATAATATTAGATAGGATTCGCAAAGAGAGATATAAACAAAAATAGGAATAATTGCTTGTATCGACAAAAGTGATAAAATCCTAACTTCAGAAAAGTAAGTTTCAATATTAAATAAATTACTTTAACTAATTTATGAGTGTTTATATTTTTAAATAGCATTATACAATTTTATTTTTAAATTTGGTTTACATAAATAAATAATTTAACTAAAACGTCAAAATGCGACCATAAAACATTTTATCGAAATTCAACGTTTTATTGATTTAAAGTTGTCGCAACGTTGTCGCACCTTTATTTTCATATATATATATATGAACATATATTCAAATAGTATAAGTATTGATTAATTCACTAATCAAGTTTACATTTACTAAACATACATAGAAAATTCTTGAATGTAATTAACAAAAAGTAAGCATAAAAGGACAAAATCATGTCAAATCAAATCAAATAAAATCTTTACTTTGATTTCCTTATGAATTAAGTGATTAAGACATAAAGTAGTGATATGAAAAAGAGATGGTAAGTGTTGAAAAAGTAAGATAAAGTAAGGATATTTTGGTAATTTGTAAAGGGATAATTTTGTAATTCACCACCCCATACTTTTCCTATAAATACCCATCCATTCTTCTCATTTTCTCCACATTTCTCGTTCTTATTCTTTATTTTTGAGCTTTCTTTTGCTCATTAATGGCTTCTCTTCTTTCAGAGAGGTAGGAGGGTTAAAAATAGTGGAGTGCTTAAGCTCGATCCACTAATTACTCTCTAACCTCATCTTAATTCACTTCTTCTCTTCTTTAGATGGCCTTAGGCCATGATAATTGGGATGAGGAGGCTATGGCCGTGAGATATGGATGTGGGAGGAAGGTTTGGGCCGAGAAAAAAGTGGAGGAGGTAGGATGGTCATGAGCACGGGCAAGGTGGTGGAGTTGTTTGCGGATGTATTAGTGAAGTATATGTTAGTTTAGTGAAGTGTGGTTGGATAAGAATGTTGGTAGGAAGTTAATCAATTTAGTTAAAGGTGGGTACTTGATTTACTTACATTTAGAAAATAATTATACGAATGTTTAAGTTATAAATTTAGATGCTTGGATGATTGATTATATGGATGTTGGTATGGTTGATAACTTGGTTGTAATAAATTATGAGAAATCATAATAAAAACAATTAAGAAATTAACCATGCTTAACTAATGAAAAATAAAATCCATATGGATGTGTATATGAAGTTATTTAGCCTCTTAATGGTTTTAAAATATGAAAAAAGTCTGGAAATGAATATTATAATAATATGGTATTTTTAAATGGGTTAAAAGTGAATAAGTGATTTAATATGGAAAATATTGGTTTAAATACTTGAAAATGGTTTATAATTGTTTTATAAACATTAAAATTCAATTTGGAGAAGTTTAGACAAATATGAAATTTGGCGTCAAAAATAGGCGCGCCGTAATGGTAGTTCGCGATTTCGTGCCGTAGAATTCAAACAAGTGTAGAGAGTTCAACATAGCTCGAAATCCTTCGAGATAAGAATTTTCTGGACTACTATATCCATACCCAATGAAGAAAGAAAATCTAGATTTTGATAAGTATATTTTTAGATATGAGTAAAACAAGTTTTTTTAAAATCGTAGTTTTGCAGTTCGGAATCCAAAAGTGGATTTCTTTGAAATTGATATTTTTAAATTATTTAAAAATATCAAATAAATTCAAAAAGTCTTTTAAAATGTTTTAAAAGTGATTTTATGTATAAAAATGAATTTCCAAATGATAGAAAGTCATTTTGATCAATATAGCTTTAAAAAGCACTTACCCTAGCACTTTTCCGTAACACTTATCTTTAACTTTTGAAATATAGTTTTAAACGCAACTGTACTTTTCCAAATCTTCTCTAAAGATTATTAAATAATTAATAAAGTATTCTAAGGGTGATTTGAAATTTATGGAATGGTTAAATAAATGAATAAGTGTTTTAAATAATGATTTGGAAGTTTTATAAATCATTCTAAAAATGAAAGGAGTATGCGGAAACGACTAGTACATGTTTTTCGTCTGTGAGATCCAAGGAGACTAGGGCCAGGGACGGAACATGCCGAAGGTAAAGCGCGGACTCCAAAATAATATCAAACCGTTTTAACCCAACATAAAATAAAATGTTATAAATATTTGATAGAATGAAGCATTGATTATCATTTATTGTTGTGTTTATTCCATTGATTGATTGTTTGAATTAGGTTTGGCCTGTTTATGAGCATTGATTATTATTTATTGATTTTTGACTTTGCTCGACCAGTTTAGGAGTAATTAATTATCCCTATGCATAGGCTGAGTAGATAATAATTATAAGCTAACACCTTCTGATTTATTTCATGATTTGACTATAAGGTGTCTAGCGTTAATATTTGGTTCACTTAAATTTAATGAATTATTTTGAAAATTGTTTTTCAAATTGAAATGTTAGAACTGTTTTCCTTTAAAAGTGAAAAAAAGAGATATTTAAGAATAAATATTTCGAAGTAATTTTATATGAAGAATGATTTTGTAAATGTGTTTCATAAAATGGAAAGAATTTTAAGGACTAAACCCAATGGTTTTAAGATGATTTTTGAAAGGATTTGGAAGTGGAAATTATCATAGATTTGAAGTATTTATAATTATTAGTGTAATGATTTTGACATTTCGAGATATAAAGTGATTTGTTATGTTACCAAAGATTCGGGTAACCCATAATCTACGAAAACGCATAGGCAAAGGAGGTGCAGATGTTCTATGGCCTCGATGTAGGCTGCTCTTAGAATAAAGAGATGCACTAATCTATTATTTATTCGAAAGGCTAGGCCCAAGGGCCTGGTTATGGCTAGAAACCTCTCGACCAGATAGCATATAGTTTTGTGTGCTTGTATATGGATATCGTTTCAAAAGATGATTTGTTTTCAGGTCCCGTAGTAAAGGACTAATTTAGATACAAAAGATATATATATATATCAAAAGTTTTCAAATAAAAATTCGACAATAAAGTCTAAAGAGATAACTTCCATAAAGTTAATAAGATTTGAAAATCCAAATTTAAAGATTAAGCCTAAGTGGGTAGTTTTGGGAAATACATTGTAACAACCCGCATATTTGTCGATTTTTATATTTAAATATTTTATTTAAATATTTTATCGATACTCGGAATTTAGTCCGAAAGCTACTTTTTGCATACGGTCGAATTGGGACTCGAGACCACCCCCATTGAGTTCAAAATGACGTTTGCGACCTTTTTGAGTATAAGTTTCGATATGTTTGGAGAAAGTTGATTTTTGCTACCTTTTCACTTTGGGTTTGGGTTTGGGTTCAGCCCTATGTTTGGACTTATACTCAAAACTGAGCCACTCTTCCCCATTCACCCTCATTATCTTCTCTTTTCAGTTCTAAGGCAATAATGGTGGGAGAGATTGGAAATTAAAACTCCGAAACCCTAGTTTTCTCTTGCAAATCAACTCTTGCTCCAAACTAATAGAAGAACCCATTAGTAAGCTTCTCTTCTTCTTCTCCAACTTATTCTCTTACCAATTTCAGAAATTCCTAAACCTAATTTTGGGAATGTTCTTGTTTTGAGCATAGATTCAAGCTCATTTGGGTTGTGTTGAAGAGAGGTTGATTCTCCATTTGCTTTCAAGCTTCTTCTTGTTTGACTTTGTAAATAGGTGAGATTTTTATCTCACATCTATGCTTATATTTATCTTCGATTGTTAGGTATGAATTCCTAACATTTATTCGTGTGCATTTGCTTTTGGTTTGGATTGATTTGGTGAATATTCCAATTTTTGGTGTTTTGGGTTCAATCCTTTAAAAATCATAACTTTGATGTTTGAACATGTGTTTGGTGTTGCATCGAGGAGCATATAGGGCCGGGTAGTTGATTGGCATAATCCCTTAGTGCCGTTGCTCGAGAGAATGCAATTTGGTGGAGGTTGGACCTCAATTGGATGGACTGGGAGGGGACTGGCAACAGGTCCGGTCGACCGAGCTCTGTAGCCGGCCGACCGACCTGCTGCCAAGTGCATAAGCACTTCCCTGTTTAAGGTTCGCTCGACCGAGTACAGTGTTCGGCCGACCGACCTGCTTCCCGAGGAAATTTGAGAACAGGGTCCGGTTGACCGTGCTCTGTAGCCGGCCGACCGACCTGCTGCATTTTTGCCTATTTCGCCTAGTTGTTTGAATTTTCAACTTTAATCGATTCGTGTTGTTTCCTATGTGTTGTTATCATTTGTTATGACTTTGATGACTCCTTTTTAGGGATTTTTGAATATCCATGTTGATGGATTCTTTATCGGTTTCGTTGGATTTTTATTCACATCTTCGTATGTGAATTTTAGTGATTGATTGTTCCTACAATCTTCTTTGTGATTTGTCACTTTAAAAATATAAAGGTTTTCTGTACTAGTAGTAAATATCAAAACTCTTTCCTTAAACGATTTCAATACTATTTTAATACCAAATTCGTTTATAAAGCCGTTTTCCAATCAATTAGTATATACAAACCTTTACCTCACTCGTATGAGAAATCTAATTAAACGACTTAGTAAAACAAGTGGTATGAAACGCTTGCGTTCACTTTGTTGGTTAATTCTTGGACTTGTTCGATTGAAACTCTTGTGACAATTTTCTAGTGGAGATCTATAATTTGTTCGTAAATATTTAAGTTAAGCTAGTGGTTATGGGACATGATGCTAAGCTCATATATTTACTAGCTTACTGTAATCGACACTTCTCGTTGATCATGACGATCATCTTTGTGATTTAGACTAGCAATGTGCGATGTCTCTTTGTCTACGAGGGAGACTAAACCCCGTTTTGTGGATTTTCGACTCAAATTTGATGGGGTAGCAACCCACGGTCTTCGGACCATTCGTATGTCAGTTCTTCGGACCATTCGTGTGTCAAATTAATGGCTAGCTACCATGAGATAGCTTCTCGTTCGTGTGTTATAGCTGTTGGTGAGTTTTCATGCTCCCGTTCATGTGATAGGCCTTCCCTCCTTTTCATTTTATGATTTCTGGATTTCGTGTGTTGAATTCTAGAATTTATGCTTCACCAATTTTAGTGAGTTTCATTGATATGATTTATCAATTTTTGTGCATTGGTGAATTCGTGTGTCATTTACTTGTTGAGAATACATGTTTTGGGTATGATACCCTTTTTGGATCTTTGAGAAGATTCTCTGATATTGATTAATCGTTTGTTGATTATCGTTTACATACTTATAGTAGTATGCCATTATGGATATTATACGTCTATGCCGTATCTTTCGTTCTATATCGTGTTATCTGATATTTATAGCTAGACTGATCCGTTTATTATTTTCTTATAAATAATACTCGGGTCAGACCGAGATGTTGCAGGTGCTTCGACTTGACTTCTCTCCAGGGATCCATTACTCTGACCTTTTGCTTACTACTTAGATTAGTAGTTTTTGTTGTATACTCTTGAGATATTGACTCTTTGATGTATTCTTTTGTATAGCACATGTTGCTATTATTTTGTGATAGTGTGGATCTTGTTAGACCACTACTCTGATATGCACTTCCTTGTGTAATATATTCATATCTTCTTCCGCCTTTGTGATATGAATTATCTATGACTGATTTATGTTATGTTTATTTCTGTATTTGTTTCCGAAGATATTATAGCCACTGTGTAGTAGTTTTGAGTTTGTGTCGGTATGTCGGATTTCCCTCTTGGTAAAGAAATGCATGTTATACTATCTGACATATCGATGCTCGCGCAAAGCAATTACACGGATGGTCGCTCCTCAACAGCCTTATTCTCCGTGCTAGTTGACAACATTCTCCGTAAGGTTCTTGGCTAGCGTGGGTATAGAGGTGGGGCGTCACAGCTTGGTATCAGAGCCAAACTTCGAAACAATGTAGAATAATATAACAAGGATCATAGTCCTAAGTCTTTCTTAGGAGTCGTGCTTTAGGATTTTATTCGGATCTACGTACCGTTCTATCCTATTTTCTTTTATTATTCCATGTTTTGTCTATCAAGATTGCTTGATATTCATTTTGTGAATAACCTTCTTCTTCTTCCTTCTTTCTTTCTTAAGGAAGAGAAATGGTTAGTTCTAGCAGTCCTAGCGCTGGTCAATCCAGTAGCCCTTCTCTGGATGGCGCATTCATGTCTGCCCAACAACTTTTGGATCTTGTAAAGAATCAAGAGTTTATCTGTGCTTTGAGTAAGAATACCACAAAGATCTTACCTTTGAAACTAGAAGTTCCTTTCGACCAGCTTGTAGATATCACTCTACAAGAGGAAGAGGCTGATAAAGGAATTGATAGTGATATTGGGACTTCCAAGAAGAGGCATATTAAGTTCAAGAGCCTTAATCCCAATAAGAGAGTGAAGCAAACTACTTTTGTAGCAAAGACTCCAATCCCTAATCGTGGAGGATGCTACAATTGTAATTCTAAGGACCACTATGCAAAGGAGTGTCCGGAGCCACTGTTTTGTCGCTATTGCAAAGATTCCAGTCATCAAATTTCTGTCTGCCCCATACTTCTAAGCAAGAAGAGGGTGGAACCAGAAACTTCGGTAGCCAAGCCACATACCTCTTGTCGTAAACGATGTTACAATTGTGCTTCCACAGACCATTATGTAATTAAGTGCCCGGAACCTCTCTATTGCCGCTATTGCAAAGGCTCGGGCCATTACTTGTCTACATGTCCCAAGCGACCTAGCAAGAGAGAAGGAAGGCTAAATGCTTCTAACGAAACTTCTCTGGGTCAAGGTATTTCTTATTTAATCCTTGATTACATTTGTTTTCGATTATCCGATTCGAGTTCTTTTTGATATAGGTTCGTCTCATCATTTTTATATCAAAAGAACTTGTTGATTTTCTTTCTTTTTATGCTTAGGGCTTGATGATTTCTTTGAGGATTGCGAATCCGGATTAGTGGATCCGCAACACTCTACTTGCTTTTTAATGACATCGAAAATTATTTCATGTGATTTTTCTTTCCGAACCAATTTGCATGTTATGCATTGCTTTGGTTTCGGAATTGATTTGCGTAAAAGGATTGGCTTACTGCAAAGCCCATATCCAATTTTTCCGAAAGAACTATTCATTTTCGATATTTTCGATCTGTTAAGCAGATTCATATTTTTCCTTTGTGATTTCGATTTCAAATCGATGGCATCATTTTGCTCTTTTAGCTCACATGTTGAGTAAAGAGATATCTCTCTCATTCTTAATCGGTTGAGAATTTTCCGGTATTTTTGAGTTTGTCTTAGGATTATCACCTAAGCAACCTTTTTAAGTGGTATTAAGGTCTTTCCAGTTTGACCTTGCCACCGAATTTCAATCGCTACGAGTTGCGGAAGTTAGCCTTCTACATACCGCATTCCGCACTCGTTATGATTAATATGAATGACATATTGTGCCATTCAGTTTATCCAGTCTATTTCATCCATTTTATAAATCGAGTATTCTATGAATATCTCAATAATTCCAATCTCGTATTTATTAATTTTGGATGAAAATTGAAATTTAAAATTTTGCAAATCTTTTTAAGAAGATATTTTAAATTCCTATAAAGAGATAATTTTGTGTTGTATTGCCCATTTAGTGTTTTAAGAATTCTGGTCGATGCGCTTGATCAACGTTATCGATAGGGATTTCCTAAACGCTTTGATGTGACAATCAGACAAAATAAATTGACTTGTAAAATGTAAGTTTTTCTATAAAGGTGATTGTGATTTTGAAAGTTTTAGCTTTTGAGAAAAGAAAATTAAAATTCTCTCTGTTCGATACTCTTAGTCTTGTGTTTCCCAAAGGGAACCAAGACTATAACTTTAGTACCAATGCTTATTGTATTGGTTTGGATGCCGTTCTCTTGCGAAAGAGAACGTGCAATCACTTTTGCTTCTAAATCTTTAAAGCCGATCGAGACTAGGTATGCCGCTTATGATCTGGTGCTCGCGGCTATTGATTTTGCTTTTAATATTTAGCATCATCATCTTTGGTGGAGAAATTTGTTCTCTACCTCGATTATAAATCATTGGGATACCTATTTTCTCATAAGAAACTTAATTTGTGTCAACCATGTTGGCTCGAATTTCTTGCATCTTATGATCTTGATATTCTTTATACTCCCAGAAGGGAAATCGCGTTGCGGATGCACTTAGTCGCAAGCAACAAGCTGTTGTTTCTATGATGATATCCGAATGGAACGATCTCGAGATCTTATCCACTTGTGAGATTCGAGACCGCGTATCCGATTTATATTCATCTCTTGTTTTATGTAGCCTTGAGGCTCATCCTTCTCTTTTAGACCGCATTCTTGAAGCCCAAAGGCTAGATCCCGAAATGGCTCTTCTTGGCCAAAATATTAGGGATAAAATTGATATTGAAGGACTGAAAGACTTTGATATCGATTCTCGTGGCGGCATTAGGAGATTTGGTAGACTTATCGTGCCAAATATTTGTGATCTTCGAAAAGATATTTTAGAAGATTGACATCGTTCTAATATTACCGTTCATCCCAGTAGTAGTAAAATGTACGCAGATATGAAGCGACTTTATTATCGGGAGTGAATGAAATCTGTTATCGCTAACTTTGTTAAGTGTTGCATGGCTTGCCAACTTGTCATGGCCGAACACCAAAGGCCTGATGGGTTATTGCAACCTTTAGAAATTCCAATTTGGAAGTGGGACCAAATCTCCATGGATTTTATAGATGGCCTTTCCCGTTCTCGTTCGGGTCATGGTAACTTATGGGTTATAGTAGATAGACTTACTAACTTCGCCCATTTTATTCCCGTTCGGTTTAACCGAATCGTTCCTCTTCTGGCCAAACTCTTTATTAAAAGAAATTGTTAAATTATATGGAGTTCCTACTTCTATTGATAGCGATAGTGATCCGTTGTTTACTTGTGGATTTTGGAAGTGTCTTCAAAAAGCTTTAGAAACGAAGCTTAATTTTAGCACCGCTTATCATCCTTAGTCCGATGGACAAACTGAGCGTGTGAATCAAACTCTTGAAGATCTTCTTCGTTCTTGTGTGCTTGATTTTGGTGGAAGTTGGGAAGATCATATTTCACTTGTTGAATTTTCCTATAATAATAGCTTCCAATCTAGTATTGGTATGGCACCTTTCGAGGCACTCTATGGAAGGCCATGCCGATCTCCTTCTTGTTGGCTTGAGGCCGGTGAGAAGCTGGTTTTAGGTCCAGATTTTATTCGTGATTCCACAGAAAAGATTGATCTTATTCGTCATAGGATGAAAGAAGCCCAGAGAAGACAAAAATCCTATGCCGATAACCGGAGAAGGAAGTTAGAATTTTCTGTGGGAGATCTTGTGTTCATTCGTGTTTCACCAATGAAAGGTGTTGTACGTTTCAGTCGATCGAGAAAATTGGCGCCTCGATATATTGGGCCATTTCCTATCACTGAACGTATTGGTTCCATGGCTTATCGCCTTTTATTACCGGCTCAATTCTCTGCTATCCATGACGTGTTTCACGTTTCTCAACTTCGGAAATGTCTTCGAGATTCCGATTCTGTTCTTGAGCCCGGTGTTGTGGAAGAGAATGAAGTTTCGCCTAATTTAACTTATGAGCAACATCCTATTCGTATCATTGCTTCGGAGGTCAAACGACTTCGAAATAAAGATGTTCCGCTTGTTAAAGTTCAATGGTCTTCAAATCCTAAGGATTGTTCTTGGGAATCTAGAGAGTACATCAAGCGAACACATCCGGACTTACTTTCTCATGCTCTTTGAGGTGAACTTCTTATTTCAAATTTCTTTTGTGTTGAATATGCTTTTATGGTTGTTACTACATATCTTCTTCTTAAATATTGCGAGGACGCAATTTCTTTAAGGAGGGGAGTCTGCAACAACCCGCATATTTGTCGATTTTTATATTTAAATATTTTATTTAAATATTTTATCGATACTCGGAATTTAGTCCGAAAGCTACTTTTTGCATACGGTCGAATTGGGACTCGAGACCACCCCCATTGAGTTCAAAATGACGTTTGCGACCTTTTTGAGTATAAGCTTCGATGTGTTTGGAGAAAGTTGATTTTTGCTACCTTTTCACTTTGGGTTTGGGTTTGGGTTCAGCCCTATGTTTGGACTTATACTCAAAACTGAGCCACTCTTCCCCATTCACCCTCATTATCTTCTCTTTTCAGTTCTAAGGCAATAATGGTGGGAGAGATTGGAAATTAAAACTCCAAAACCCTAGTTTTCTCTTGCAAATCAACTCTTGCTCCAAACTAATAGAAGAACCCATTAGTAAGCTTCTCTTCTTCTTCTCCAACTTATTCTCTTACCAATTTCAGAAATTCCTAAACCTAATTTTGGGAATGTTCTTGTTTTGAGCATAGATTCAAGCTCATTTGGGTTGTGTTGAAGAGAGGTTGATTCTCCATTTGCTTTCAAGCTTCTTCTTGTTTGACTTTGTAAAAAGGTGAGATTTTTATCTCACATCTATGCTTATATTTATCTTCGATTGTTAGGTATGAATTCCTAACATTTATTCGTGTGCATTTGCTTTTGGTTTGGATTGATTTGGTGAAAATTCCAATTTTTGGTGTTTTGGGTTCAATCCTTTAAAAATCATAACTTTGATGTTTGAACATGTGTTTGGTGTTGCATCGAGGAGCATATAGGGCCGGGTAGTTGATTGGCATAATCCCTTAGTGCCGTTGCTCGAGAGAATGCAATTTGGTGGAGGTTGGACCTCAATTGGATGCACTGGGAGGGGACTAGCAACAGGTCCGGTCGACCGAGCTCTGTAGCCGGCCGACCGACCTGCTGCCAAGTGCATAAGCACTTCCCTGTTTAAGGTTCGGTCGACCGAGTACAGTGTTCGGCCGACCGACCTGCTTCCCGAGGAAATTTGAGAACAGGGTCCGGTCGACCGAGCTCTGTAGCCGACCGACCGACCTGCTGCATTTTTGCCTATTTCGCCTAGTTGTTTGAATTTCCAACTTTAATCGATTCGTGTTGTTTCCTATGTGTTGTTATCATTTGTTATGACTTCGATGACTCCTTTTTAGGGATTTTTGAATATCCATTTTGATGGATTCTTTATCGATTTCGTTGGATTTTTATTCACATCTTCGTATGTGAATTTTAGTGATTGATTGTTCCTACAATCTTCTTTGTGATTTGTCACTTTAAAAATATAAAGGTTTTCTATACTAGTAGTAAATATCAAAACTCTTTCCTCAAACGATTTCAATACTATTTTAATACCAAATTCGTTTATAAAACCGTTTTCCAATCAATTAGTATATACAAACCTTTACCTCAC
Source organism: Allium cepa (assembly GCA_030765085.1). Taxonomy (NCBI): domain Eukaryota; kingdom Viridiplantae; phylum Streptophyta; class Magnoliopsida; order Asparagales; family Amaryllidaceae; genus Allium; species Allium cepa. The sequence goes on along the minus strand of CM060930.1, from coordinate 116,914,998 downwards.
TCGTATGAGAAATCTAATTAAACGACTTAGTAAAACAAGTGGTATGAAACGCTTGCGTTCACTTTGTTGGTTAATTCTTGGGCTTGTTCGATTGAAACTCTTGTGACAGTTTTCTAGTGGAGATCTACAATTTGTTCGTAAATATTTAAGTTAAGCTAGTGGTTATGGGACATGATGCTAAGCTCATATATTTACTAGCTTACTGTAATCGATACTTCTCGTTGATCATGACGATCATCTTTGTGATTTAGACTAGCAATGTGCGATGTCTCTTTGTCTACGAGGGAGACTAAATCCTGTTTTGTGGAGTTTCGACTCAAATTTGGTGGGGTAGCAACCCACGGTCTTCGGACCATTCGTGTGTCAGGTCTTCGGGCCATTCGTGTGTCAAATTAATGGCTAGCTACCATGAGATAGCTTCTCGTTCGTGTGTTACAGCTGTTGGTGAGTTTTCATGCTCCCGTTCATGTGATAGGCCTTCCCCCCTTTTCATTTTATGATTTCTGGATTTCGTGTGTTGAATTCTAGAATTTATGCTTCACCAATTTTAGTGATTTTCATTGATATGATTTATCAATTTTTGTGCATTGGTGAATTCGTGTGTCATTTACTTGTTGAGAATACAAGTTTTGGGTATGATACCCTTTTTGGATCTTTGAGAGGATTCTCTGATATTGATTAATCGTTTGTTGATTATCGTTTACATACTTATAGTAGTATGCCATTATGGATATTATACGTCTATGCCGTATCTTTCGTTCTATATCATGTTATCTGATATTTATAGCTAGACTGATCCGTTTATTATTTTCTTATAAATAATACTCGGGTCAGACCGAGATATTGCAGGTGCTTCGACTTGACTTCTCTCCAGGGATCCATTACTCTGACCTTTTGCTTACTACTTAGATTAGTAGTTTTTGTTGTATACTCTTGAGATATTGACTCTTTGATGTATTCTTTTGTATAGCACATGTTGCTATTATTTTGTGATAGTGTGGATCTTGTTAGACCACTACTCTGATATGCACTTCCTTGTGTAATATATTCATATCTTCTTCCGCCTTTGTGATATGAATTATCTGTGACTGACTTATGTTATGTTTATTTCTGTATGTGTTTTCGAAGATATTATAGCCACTGTGTAGTAGTTTTGAGTTTGTGTCGGTATGTCGGATTTCCCTCTTGGTAAAGAAATGCATGTTATACTATCTGACATATCGATGCTCGCGCAAAGCAATTACACGGATGGTCGCTCCTCAACAGCCTTATTCTCCGTGCTAGTTGACAGCATTCTCCGTAAGGTTCTTGGCTAGCGTGGGTATAGAGGTGGGGCGTCACATACATATACGTTGTTGCATCGTAAGCTCCATGAGTCTTATTTGTGGTAGGACAACTACATTGGCATGATCCTGTATCTAATTGGGTACCCAGTTAGACAGGGGTACGTAGGCAGTCACAAGTGGTAGTGATGCAGCCCTTAAAATAATATAACTATTTTCTGTTTATCTGTTATTGGTTGTTGTTTATCTTATGCAGTTGTATCTTCCCCCTTACTATTTTATTCCACATTTATATTGTTTATGGAGTTTGCAGGTAAGAATATTGCTGTCTCTCTCTTCAGAGTGTGTAGCTGTAGAGTTACTGCATTTGAGTTCGATGTGCACAGCTTGTAGAATAAATTAAATAATCACTTTGATAAGTTGTATAACTGAAATCGTATCCTATACATTTAGTAATGTCGAATATTTATTAAATATTGTGTACTAAGTTGGTAGTTGTCATTCGTAGTTTTTGAACTGACGGGTTTTTCAACGACTTCGACTAGGCCAAAAATCAGGGCCGTCGTAAAAAGAAGATGGAGGATTCTCAACCATTGTAAAGGGGCGGCGGCTGCCATGACAAAATTAGGTTTTCTGAATATTTAATAATATTTTCATCTCGATTTATAGCGTAAGATCCAAAATAGCCCGAACTTTAATCAAGGCGTGCTTACAGGCAATCTACAGATAAAAAGTCTTTCTTAATACAATGGAATTAGTTTCGAAGCCTAATTCCATCGTATACAAAAGTAAATATTTTATTGTTCAATAAATTTAAATTTAATTATATTCAAAAAATTTACCAATTCACAAATATGGACAAATACAATATTTCTAATTTTCAAATATGCTATTATAACTATGACGTTCATTGATAATTCAATTTTATTACTGTTCTATATCTGAATCAATTTGAATAACTATATTTAAAAAATAACCTTTTTTTATTTGAATATAAATCGATTGGGTCAAAAAGGCCCGAAAAGTCCGTTTCATTTCCGAAACAAAAATAGGTCATCCTATATATCGAAATATAGGTTTTCAATATTTCTAAACTCAATGGAACAAATTTCGAACTATAATCCTATTGTATATAGAAGTTAGATTTTAAAATCAAATTATTTTAATCGAATTTCTTTAATTTATATCTATGCGTTTCGAGCTCGCATGATCAACGCTAAGTCCAACTGCTATGAAACTTGAAATACTACAATAATTTACTATTATGGATCCGATGAAACTTCTTTCTTCGAAATCCGAGACAATGTCCAAAAAGACTAATTTTACACGTTATTTAAATGAATTATTATTAACTGATTTTATTACTTTTAAGTTACCAATTAAAAGTGCTATATCATCATTCTTAGTTAAACATAAAATTATAATATTTTAAAATTTTCCATATTAAACCCAAGATTTAAATAATAAATTAAGTTCAGTGTTAAATTACAATTGTAATAAAATCTGCTCATTATATATTTTAAATTTCAACAAATTCTTTTATTTTTATTTTTTTGATTTAAACACCTATTATTAAATCACCAAATACTTTATGTGCTAAATTTCCATTTTATTACACTCAACGCTCAAAATTTAATGTCTTTGCTCGTATTAACTGCAATATTACAATTACATTAAATTTCCATTGATTTCCAAATTAATTTCAAACGGATTAAATAATAAGATGTAAAATAAAGAGTGTTTACATTTAAATAATTCGAACACATCAATACATTCATTGTTTACAACAAAGATTATAAATTTAATTACAAATATTAAAACCAATTCCAATTAAATAACATTGATTTCTATCTTTAATACAACATTTAATTTATTCATTATTAACCTTATTATTACCATTAATTGAAATTACATTAAATAGTTGTTAGTTTCATTCAATAAACATTATTAAATTATATCCTAATAATATTTTCCATTTATAAATCATGAATTTTAATTTTTGACAATATTGAATTCCAAAAATCTTATCAAATTTAATATGTTTAATTATCAAAAATGCGGGTCGTTACAACAACTGAGTCAAAATAGAAGATCTTATGGTAATGTCATATAGTAGTCTTAGGACATGAGGGTATTATCAATCAAGCAATTAGGTTATACTTCGATTATGGTTAAATACTTGGTATGACGACCTTGTCATGGTCAACGTTGGGTATACGTTGAACTACTTGAAGTAAGACACAAACCCATTATCGAAGCCTAGTGTGCACTTACTTTTTACGTATATATCGTTTTATAATACACACACACATACATATGTTACTGTCATACGAAAATTAAATTTATATTTGATTATATGTATGTATATATGTATATAATATAGATGTAATCATATAGATAGATATACATAAAATAATATTAATAAATATAAAATAATATTAATAAATATAAATATAAAAGAATTCAAATTTCACATTTAGATTTCAAAATTCAAAATTAGATCTATATTTGAAAAATTCTTTTAAATTTAAATTCAAAATCAAATTTTGCAGATAAATTTTATGTTATTAAATAATATATATATGGAATAATTATTTTTTAACCGTGTATATATATATATATATATATATATATATATATATATATTGGAAGTAATATTTGAACCCTTATAATATTTTATATATACATTATTCATCCCATATTAAATATTTGCTTGTTCAAATTTCGTTTTTCATTTTAATATTAGTAAATACATATAGATTTTTGGCCCTTTTTTAATTTAAAATTAAAATTCCCGCCTGGAAAATTCAATTTTTTATTTGAAAAACTATTAGGTAATGTTTGTGAAATTGTGAGTATTAAAATATATATGTATTATTAAAAACAAATCCAATACATTATGTTATAAACTAAAATGTATATCTATATATTTCAAATTTAATAAATATATGTACATGAATTTCTTTTATTTGGGAAACAAAATTATTTTTAAAGTTTAACAACAAATTTTATAAATATTTTATGCATATTTATACGATTTAGTTCAATGTTTTATTCAAAACACTTCTAAAATTAATTTTTTATTCAAATTTTTTTGAAGTTTGGCTGAAAGTGGAAATATATGTACACATGGAACAAATTAATTACAATATACATATATACATGCATTTACATATAAGAGTGTGTGTGTGAATTCTAGGATACGTCTAAAGTATAAAGATTTGTTTTATGTAGCCACTCTAACCAAATGTAATAGCATAATAACTACCAAACATATATATATATATATATATATATATATTTAGAAAAAATACGGTAAAGTTTTACCTCTATTGTAGCCCCATAATGACACCTTGAATGCTGAATCAATAGATCTCCTAGGCTTGAATTTGATCTCTTCTAAAAAGTGCCAACTATCAGAAAGATCCATGCACCTTTCTTTTATTTTATTTTATTCGAATATGTGTTTTAATATGAAAATAATAGAGAATTAGGTGGTGGAAGTTTTCAGCCTGAGGAATAGGTAGAGGAGAGCTCAAAAATCAGGGGCAAAAAGTGAGGGGCGATGTGTTTAAATAAGAGATAAAAGAAAGAGGAAAATATGGATCCTACATCTATCCTTTTATCTATCAATTCAAACCCAAATATATCTACATATCCCCTTCACGCCTCATACATTGGCCGGCCTAATCATGCGCCCTTATAGTGTTCCTTTCACTTCAAATCAAATTAGATAAATTACATTTTTAAATCAAATTCAAATGTACATCGATATCGTATATTAATAGACGTGTATATAACCTTTATATACGCAATATTTTTATACCGATCAACACAAATAAAATAAAATTTTATAATCAATAATGCGCAAATGTTAATTAATTTAATTAAATCAAGTAGTAGTTGGAGTATTTAACAGTGTGATTGTGCGACTCTTAAGTGTAAACACGGTCAGCGGTTAATATTAAGCAATTCACAGAAGAACATTTACACGTCACCTTAGCTAGTGGTGGGACAAATTTATTGATTACGTAGTTTCAATAAAATCCAATTTAATTTATTTTAAGTGATCCCCAATGGTAACAATTATTTACACTAATTCTCCTCATCAAAATTATATCACATAGGACATGGAATTTGGTATTGATCAAAATTCCAATATCTTCCTCATTAAACTTGTATAGTCCAAACACGAAGTCCTCGGTTTGATAGTAAAAATTATTATTAATCGAACTACTCTGGCCAGAGACTTTGACTTTGAGTTGACTTTGGTTGACCATGATACTAACCTCATTTAATTAAGAAGATGAATTCTCTATTTAATAATGTTTCACTTTCAATGCTCTAACTTGAGCCAACCATAGTCATTCGACGGAAACTGTGTCATGATTTAACTATAGTTAAAGTGGAATTTCTACATTAAAATTTAACTATATTCTTGAGTCAAGGGAATTTTATAATATTTTCATATCAATATTTTTTGTTTGACCATGGTTATACTGATAAACAGAAAACTTCGAGTGAGTAATTTCATAATTATCTAATAACTATCAGTACATAACACCTTGGTTCTTTTAACAACCATGATTGATACACTTCTTAACATTGGGACAGCTTTATGTACTCCTGTCTCAACGAATATATCGATATCCAGTCTCGATACATCTCAACTAGGAATATTTTAAATGATATATTTATTACATCATCTTACATCTTTTATGACTACGACGCTTTTAAATTATTATCACAAAACATACCATTTATTGATTTTCTATTAATATACTTAAATTAAATAATTAATTAATATAACACATTATAACAAGTATGTAATAGAAAGACAAATACCTTTTATTTTGAATGAGATTTTATAACAGAGTTGATAGTTTACAATAAATAATAGAATTGCCCCTAGGGCACACCCCTAACTCTATTAGAGTTGGGTCTAAGCAGAAGATTAAAAAGTGGCATACCGTTCAATAAAGAATTTGTCTTTGTTGTATGAGGTTAATATCATAGTCGACTATAGTCAAATCAAAGTCCAAGCTTCTAGCCAGAGTTGAATAATTGATATTAAATGTAATTATTGAATGACTTTGTTTAGGTAGTTATCAGGTTGAATATGGATAATATTGGAATTTGGCTAATAATAAATTCTATATATCATAAAGTGACATAGTTTTGACAAAGTGAATGTGTATAAATAATCGTTACTAAATGGTACTACTTAAAAATATGTAAAAATAGATTTTACCAATAAAATTTGTAACTGATGAGTTTAGCCAGACCACTATACCACTTTACAAGGTGAGGCATGAAGTTTAATATTTGAATTATTCAAATATTAATCGCTAACTGAATTCACAGCCATATGTCCACAACTAAATCTTTTCTGTCTTTGAAATACTACCTTATTTAATTAGTTTATAGTGGTGATAAATTAATTTATATTTATTGAAATATTAGTTATTTGTGTATTTAGTATTTGGAATATATATGGTAAATAAGGAAGCTCCTAGAAATATTTACGGTGTTTATTAGTAACTAAATGGGTGTATAAAATTTATATATGCATATCTATATATGATATTAGTGTACATTTAAATCAGATTTAAATAAAATTAATTAATTAATGGGTTTTGAGTGTTATATGGTCTATTAAGCCAATATCATGGCCGATTATAGGAGTGATGGAGAGGTGGATCTGGGATTGACTTGGTAGGAGAGAAAGGTGCAAGATACTTTCGTCTACCTTCTTTATTAAAGTAAGACCAACCCACTTTATTTTTATTTCTTGTTATTGGTATTCTTCCATTCGGTCTTGGTTGATGATACTGAAAGATGTAATTGTATGAATAATGGGCAATTATTAAATTTGTTACATATATCTAAGTCTACAATCAATCTTGTTTGAAATAATGCCGATTACTTTCATTTATATACTTCGTTATATTGTGTTATAATTAATTAAGTAATCATTTAATAAGAATACACTAAAATAAAATGTTATGTTATTGTAAGTGGAAAGACTTGCAATCATGGGTAGTTAATCACAAAATAAATTTTGATTTTGTTTTAAATAATCTAAGTAAATATTTTTTGATAAAATATGTTGATCATCCATTAAGATCAGGGTGCATAACGCTATACAAATATTAGGCAATACATTACTCATGGTTGCTGGGAGCATCGAAGGATTACGTGCTCATAGTTATTGAATTACTATGGGATGACTAGTTCAAGAGTTTCCAATTAGTTGATAACAACTAGGTCAAACATTAAGTCTCAATAATACGATGTTACATAGTTCCCTCGACTTGAGATACTATGGACATCATGGCATTACGATCATCGGGCAGCTATTATTAGGTCTGAGTTTAAGCATCGGAAGTAAAGTAATATTTAATACAGAATTTGTCTCCTTGATCATATGCGGTTAGTATCACGGTCAACTATAGCGAACTCAAAATAAAAATCTTTGACCAAAGTATTACGGTTTTTAATAAATGTAATAATTAACCAAGGACTTTGTTTTTGGACTAACTAAGTTAAATGTGGTTAATACTGAATTTTAACCAATACTAAATTTCAAGTATCCTAAAGTGATATAGTTTTGACAAAGTGAACATGCATAAATAATCTTTACTAAAAGGTACCACTTTAAAACAATGTGAAATTAATTAACCAATTTCTTTTTTTTCATATGATAGTTTCGTCAAAGTAAACGTGTGTATATGATTGATTAAATGACTTGATTCAATATTAACTCTTGTTTGAATCGATATATACAAACATACATGCACACTCACACACTTAACAATTCTTTTCCAAATCTTTTATAAATAATTTTAAACGAATAATTATGTGTTTCAATATGATATGAAGATTTAATGATTTATTGTGAGGATTTAAATAAAAGAATCAAAGAAAAGTTGTTATAAGCAATTGTTTTAATCTTAGCTCTAATAAGCCGATAAGTACACCTATTTTTTTATTCGTTAGATCTAATTGAGATGCGTAAATTAAGGAGATGTTCAGGAGCAACTAGTGCCCTAGCCCACCCGGGCTCGCCTAGATGAGGGATAGATAAGGTCGAAAAGTCAGAAACGAGTTAAGTATAAAAGATTAAATTTCCCAACTTTAAAAAGACTGAGTTGTATAGAGATAATCTTCTTATTATTGGTATTAAAACCCAAGGAGGAAACTCATGTTACTCATGTGAATTTTTAATTGTGATTTCGCCATTATTTGATGGATAGTGCATGTTGAATATAGAAATTAAAATCACGCATAATTTGAAATAATTTCTATGGATCTGTTTCATTCAAATATTAACTAATCTAGATTTACCATCTTAGATAACATGGTTTCAACTTATTAAAAAGTTACATTTTTGGAATTGAGAAATTTTTGTTAAAACTTAAATAAACTGATTTGGAATTATTCTAAATTTTGAAAAGAATTTAATTAAATCAAAGAATTTAACAAAGAGAGTTTTAATGAATTCCATATATAAAAGAATTGGTTTTCAAAAGATAAATATCTCTAAAAGATATTTTGGATGAAAAGATATCGATTAATGGAATATAAATCGCCTATTTATAAACCATCTTTTCATCAATGATTAGTTTAAAGGAACCAGTCGGATTTGGGTGATTCCTATCCGAAAACCACTTCGAACCAATTTACGTGTTCGATGATGAATATATATATATATATATATATATATATATATATATATATATATATATATCATTTCGAAAGGACTACTTGTTGATAATCTTCGAGTAGCTCTCGAGATAAATAAATAGCAGTGATCTCTTTGTTCTAAAAATCTTCGAAATACGAGTACTATTCACTACTAATCCTAGGGGCAGTTCCCGATAGTATATTGTAGGAAAGTACCTCTGGTTTGTCTTGATGGTAGACAACATATATAGACGAATGTTTGACATTGCATTTCTAGATCATATTGACTATCTGTATGAATGTATCATCAGTTTGGTGGCAGAGAAGGCAACTTATCTTCGCTTAGCACCCTTTCCAAAGACCTATGACTCAGGAGTTATACATTTGTAGAAATCAGTTGTGTAATTGTGAAGTGGAAAAGTGGCATTCGGAGTGGAATATGTTATATAAAAGGTAATCCTTACCTCAAATCCTTAATCCTGGGAATGGTGAAAGAGGGGATGCTAAAGGTTATGTAGTTCACAACCAATCAGGGTATGAAAACACCTTCTAGATGTATAAAAGTTTTACCCGCTATAACTTCATATTTAAATTAGGTGGTGTATTCTGTGAGACGTCTTAGATAGGTCGATAACGGTCGAGTGATGTGATAACCAGTGCTATTCATGTAATTTTCAAATAGGCCAGTTTTAATTCGCATGAGGACCAACATATGGGCCTTGGGTGCATTCCTCTAGAAATGCACTATACGGGAGGAAATCCCTTACCTCGCTATTCAGTTGGAAATCAAATCTCCAATAGGTCCCTTAAATTTTGTTTTATGGAACCTCAAATGATTAGGACAAATACATAATATGGTAATAGTTTTGACTAAGATTCGTAAGTTTACTTGCAAATGTTTTCAGAAGAATGTCACTAAAAATAATACTACCAAATTTCCATGTAAAAATGTTTTGGTTGTCATAAGGTTAAATCCCGTTTCATGTTTATGTGTGGCGTGGTCTTATGAGATACCTTTTATTTTCTGAAACTCATATTTTGAGTTTCTCATACCAATTCCATAACTGACCTAGCATTTATTTCATTTTCCTTAAACTCTGAAAGCCATATTTTTTGGGGATCCTAGTGGTAAGGTATAGTTAGAAGAAAATTGAAAAAGCTCGGAGCATGGAGTTAGAAGATTCTTTAATACCTCTTTCCCACCACACTTGTGTACTATTGTATTCTGCATTTGAATGGATAGAAATTTATAGCCGTCCATGTTTAACCCTGATAAATGTATTTAAAGTTTTATTTGTAAAGGTTTTATATATTGAAATAATATATGTTATTTCTTTCATGTAAGATTTTGTTCTATATCTATTTTTTCTTTTACCCTTAAAGAACCGCCTCTTCGGCACTCGGATTTATGGCACGTGAATACCGAGGATGTATTCGTGTCGATTTTCAAGGGTCAGAAAAATAGGTCCTCACAAGGGTAATTATGTAAATTAGTCCATAATTGATGGCGCAATAAGGAGTTTTCCTTCTATGGCCTTAGCCTGTGAATGCAGATGAGGTATATTATATACATAGTAATATTGATGGTAGTATGTTATTAGAGCTAGAAAATGACTAAGTTATAGGGATGCTCGGTCCGCCATGCATACAGAAGTAGCCCAGCTAATCTGGCTAATAGTACCTTGACTTTAGGACTGATGTGAGACATCGCCTACAATAAGCGTCATGAGACATTGCCTACAATAAGTGTCATGAGACATCGCCTACAATAAGTGTCAAAAGTAGATGCAAGGTTAGTACCAATTTGTAAGGTAAATCTATCTAGCTAATATGGCTACAAGTACTTACGAATATGCGGACTAATGTAAGATGTCACGGTTTGGGTATGGTCCATAATCCTTTTAGATGCAGTAATGGGAAATCTCAAAAAGGGCCTGCCTTGAGGTTGAGGTGTTGAGTGGTTATTATAGGGTTTACCTATTCCAATAAATGAAGTATTAAATAGCTGTAAGGGATTTCTTACGATGTTCGTTCGGAAGTAACGGAGAGAGGTTCATGTTGTATAAGGTATTAAATGATGAGGGTCTGTCTAGGATATAGTTATTAAATGGTCAAAGTTTGTCTAATTCCCATTAAAGAGGTATTAGGTGGCTCAATACTTTCTCTCATATTGTTAGGACGTGATTGATGGTAGTTGCATTAGACTAGAAATGGAATTTGGACAAGAGTTGGAGGTACATTAGGGAGTTGGCCTAGAAGAGTCTTCGGGCTTAAAGTTGGAGGTATTCTTAGTAGGGTACAGTAAAGGATGCGTGAGACACATTACCTATCTAAATTATACTACCCATATCCTATTATGGTAAGGCTTGAGATTTCCATTAACCAGACATTATTGTTCTAACTCCTTTCATAATATATAGGTTACGGGAAATAATGCTAATAGAGAAGATAAAGGGAAAAGCGAACACCTGTGGAAATTTATCCATCTATTTATGTTTTTGATATATTTTGATGTATACAATTTCAAACATGTTGATGTGGTTTTTGGGATATTGTATTTTGGATAGTTGAGAAGATATGTGGTATTTCTAAGAATTGAATTTTTATGAAATGGGTACTTGTTCCTGTTATTATATTTTATCCTTTCCCATATGGGATTCTGATAGCATAGATATGTAGCACTGTATATTTTTCAATGTACCAATTTACCCAACCACGGCCAGTTTTGGAATGAGCCTAAGGTTCGACGAGTTTGGAATGCATTCAACTAATTTGGTATAGAATAAATAGGTTAGTAATATCATTTAAACCCATAAGAAGGAGGTTAAGGGTAATTATTGAAATTAGTTTCCAATTAAAGGTGAAATTAGGAATATATGGCCTTAGCATTGGTGAGGTATACTATATACATAGTATATATATCTATGGTAGTATATTAGGAGAGCGAGAAAATGACTAAATTATAGGATGTGAGGCTAGTCAAAAAGATATAAAAGTCCGCCCAATAGATCTGGCTATCAGTAATGTGACTTTGGGACAGATGTTAGTACCCACGATGGAGATGAATTCAATTCCAATTTTATAGGGTAAATCTGCCCAGCTAATCTGGCTAAATGTACCTATGAATTGGCGGACTAATGTGAGACATCGTAGTTTGGGTATGAGCCATAATACGGATTATTATTTAGGTGCAGTAGTGGGAAATTTCGAAAAGGGTCTGCTTCAGAGTTGAGGTAGTAAGTGGCTATTGTTGGGTCCATCTTCTCCAATAAATGAAGTATTAAGTGGCTATATGGGATTTCTTATGATATCGGTTAGGAAGTACCAGATAGTGGTCTGCCTTGGGTTAGGTACTAAATGACGGGGTCTGCCTAGGATATATTTAATAAATGGTCAGAGTCTGCCTAATTCCCGTTAAAGAGGTATTGAGCGGCTTAGGTACTTTCTCTCATACTGTTAGAACATGATAGACGGTAACTGCATTTGACTGGAAAGGACCTTTGGCCTAAAATTAAAGGTACGATATGAGGTTAAAATGGAAGAGCCTTCAAGCTTACAGTTGGAGGTATTTTTGATAGGGTAGAGTATAGATGTGCAAGCCATATTACTTACCAAAATAATACTGCCCAAATACTATTATGGTAAAACTTGAGATTTTTAGTCACCAAACCTGTTGCATTGTGATAAGGGGCTCTAGCATTGTGAACAGTGGTGAAGCATTGTCTCTTAGCCTTACACGTCTTGACAATGTGGGTTGGCCAAGCAAGTTATGGCCTAGGCAGTCGAGAGGATGGTCGTAAAACAGTGTGTCTGGGATTACCAAATGCAGCCGTCTAGGATAGTTACATTTGGTATCAGATCTTAGGTTATCCAATCGATGGGGATATGTATATATTAAAATGCGTATTTGTTATTTTGAAAGTATTTTTCAAAACCCTACTATATATACACACACACTTTTATGAACATATGCAAACACACTAGGAAAAATTTTATTTCAACAAATAATACTATTTTAGGAAGTTGTAATTAAAACCTCTAACCTACAGATGGTTGATTATGGTTGAAAACCGTTCCTACAAAGTTCAAAAGTACTTTATCCAAGAAATACTTACAATTAGTTGGATGCCAAAATGTTTTAAGCAATACTTGAGGTATGTTGGGAAAGTTCCCATTCCTCAATAAGTTGCACCAACGACACCCATTATTTCACCTGCTGAATCGGCACCTCGACCACTTGACTTCCCCAAATTGTGTAAAGACTTCTAGAATATGAGAGGATGGGTTTATACGATAACTGAAGGTTTTATGTAAACGAAGGCTCGGATTAACAAATTTTAACGTGTATTTAAAGCGCTTGGATAGGAAGACAATATCAAGAGGATAATGACTGCATTGCATCTAAAAAAGGGGCGCTAAATTGGTTGACTATGGTGGATAAGGGGAATGCTGAGGAGGGAATCACTTGGAAAAGTGTATACAACTTAGGCAGGGGACTCTACATTGAAGGATTATATTAGTAAATTCACGGAGCTAACTAAGTTCTGACTGAGTCTGATTGATACCGTCATAAAGAAATCTATGAAGTTCGTTAAAAGCTTGAATCCTCACTTAGGAAGCTTCTTTCGACCCAAGTACCTGTGGGCTTCACTAATGTGATAACAGATTGAAATGGCCCTACTGCAGACTGCTGGTGTTGAGAAGAACGTAGAAGGTGTAAATAAGAAAGGAGGGTTCTGGGTGGACAAGAAGGCCAAGGGGAATATCAAGAAGGGAGATGTAACATGATGTATATGTCAGAAGAAGGGACATGTTGCTAAGGACTGCAAGATCAGCTTGATGATAGAGGAGTTCAAAGGAAGATACTACCAATGCCGTGAGAAGGGACACTACAAGAATCGGTGTCCAAAGCTAGCAAAAGAGGGACATAGTTGGCAAGCTTATGCCATTGAGGCTGTACTTATCTCAAGTAGACCACCTCCTAGAGATCAAGGAAAAGATGTAATGGAAGGTGCAACTGTTATTTCTGAGAATATTATTCGTACCTTATTTGATTAGGGAGCATCACATTCATTCATAGCTAGAAATGTAGTTAACTCCTTGAGTCTCAAAACCCATATTATCACCAACCCAATGGTCGTGTCAAATCCTATTGAGAGGTCGACATGACTTTCTTTAATTTTTAAAGAACTAGTTATGGATATATGTAACATCGATTTTATAAATAATGCATATTTTCTTTATTTTGAAGGGATGGACTTATTTTAGCGATGAATTGGTTGTCTTACTATGGGGATGTCTAAAATTGTGATAAGAGGATTGCATAAGTAGTTGTAAGGGGTGAGATATAGTTGTTCATTGTACACCCTAAAACTCAATCGAGTTAAGCTATTTATATTTGTTTAGCCTATCATAAGATAAGTTATCTTCTGTGCCATAGTTTGGGAATTTTTTGAAGTTTTTGAATAAGTCTCGGGTCTCTTACCCTGAAGGAAGATAGAGTTTAGAATCAGTTTAGAAAAGGACATTGGAACCATTACGCTGCCATTAAGTCATATGTTCCCAAAGAAAGACGAGAGTTGGATTAGCAGATCTCAAAGCTACCATAGAAAGGATTTATTCGTTGAAGGACTTATCAATGGGGAGCGTCTGTCATCTTCGCCACTAAGTTAGATGGCTCTTTAAGGTTAGGCGTTGACTATAGAGAGTTTAAGAAGCTGACTAAGAAAAATTGTTATCCCTTACCTAGAATTGATGGCTTATTTGACCAGCTTATTAAAGCTAAAATATTTTCTTAGTTGGACTTAACCACTTGATTCCATAAATTGGGTATAGCTGAGGAGAGCAAGTAGAAGACTGCTTTTTGCACTTTTGACGGACTATATGTATGGGAAGTAATGCCTTTTAGGTTAAGAAATGACCCTGCATACTTTATAGATTTGATGAGTAGAGTCTTTAAGGGGCGGCTAAAAAAGTTTGTCGCAGTGCTCATGGACGATATTCTAGTATTCTCTAAAAGTGAGGGTGAGCATGAAAATCACTTAGGGAGGTGCTGGAGACTTTAAGAAGGCACCAACTAAAAGACAAATTCTCAAAGTGTCATTTTTGGAAGAAGGATGTAAGATTTCTTGGTCATATTGTTTTCGATAAGGGATTGTCCATGGACCCCATGAAGGTGGAAGCCATTCAAGACTGGAAGATTTTCAAAAATGCCATGGAAGTTACGAATTATCTTAGGCTAGTGGGTTAATATAGGAAGTTCATCAAGGACTTTGCCAAGACAACAATCTCACTAACTTGCTAACCAAGAAAAATCTAGTTTTTGCATGGAATGAGAAATGCACGGAAGAATTCATGGAGCTGAAGGGCTATTGATTAATGCCCCGGTACTTACTATTCTGAATGGGACGAAGCCTTTCATTATTTATATTGAGGAGCTATTCTTATGTAAGAAGGAAAGGTAATAGTCTATGAAAGTGGGCAGTTGAAGGACCATGAGAAGAGGTACTCAACTTATGACTTGGAGTTAGCAGCTATCGTCTTTGCTTAAAAAATGTAGAAGCATTATCTTTTAGGAGAAAGATTTGAGTTATTCACTGACCATAAATCTCTTACATACCAATTTTTTCAAAAATATTTGAATCTTAAGCATCAGCGGTGGATAGAGTTATGACACAATATGACTTTGAGATACAGTACACCCCCGATAAAAAGAATGTTGTTGACGATGCCCTTAGGCAGAGGCATGCTACTCTAGGTGATGTATTTGAGTGGAGGCAGTTAAAGTTCCTCTTGATTTCAGTTTCCAACCTACTTTAGGCTATCTAGATGCAATGGAAGTTAGGCCAACATTGATGGACATCATTGGAAAGAACAAAAGAAAGATGCAACGATAGTAAGTATTTTGGACAAGCTAAGTAGAGGAGAGCATTCCCCCATGGCAGTAGATATGCAATCGGCGAAAGAGAATGTTTGAGAAAAATGGACGCCTTTGTAGTCCTATGGTGGAGGACGTTTTAAAGGAAATTCCCGCTGAGTGTTACTATTCTCAGATGACCATTCACCCCGGTGGAGATAAAATCTATAAGGATATGAAATAGATTTTCTATTGGCTGAGAATAA
Organism: Allium cepa; assembly: GCA_030765085.1. Taxonomy (NCBI): domain Eukaryota; kingdom Viridiplantae; phylum Streptophyta; class Magnoliopsida; order Asparagales; family Amaryllidaceae; genus Allium; species Allium cepa. Next base: position 116,898,907 of record CM060930.1, on the reverse strand, counting down.
AAAGAGGATAGTGGAGTATGTTTCTAAGTGCTTGACATGCCGAAAGATATAGACGGAAGCCCATATGACTATTGTTGCCGTTAAAGATACTAACTTGGAAATATTAACACATATTGATGGACTTTATAGATGGGTTGCTTAGAAGTCAAAGAGCAATGAAGCTATTTGGGTTATAGCGAATAGGCCCACTAAAAGCACCCATTTTATTCTCATTAGAAGTAACAGGACTGCAACATCTCTAGCACAAATTTATATCGAGGAAGGAGTATGACTGCATGGAGTTCCGGTCGGCATTGTGAATGATATAGATCTCTTATTCACTAGCGAACTATGGAGTAGTTTGCGGTCAATTTAGGAACGACATTGGACCTTAGCACCACTTACCATCCACGGCCTGACGGTCATACTGAAAGGGTGAATAGGATTTTGGAATATTTGCTGAGAGCTAGCATCATGGATTTTGGATGACATTGGCAATAGCACTTGCCCTTAATAGGGTTTGCCTACAATAATAATTACCAAGCGACGATTGGCATGACATCTTTTGAAGCATTATATGAAAGGCCATACAAATCACCCGATTGTTGGTGGGCTAATAAAATTCTACTTGGACCAGATTTAATTCATGTGACCTCAGAAAAGATAGACATAATAAGACGGAAAATGAATGCTTGACAGGACCATTAATAGTCCCACGACGACAAGTGAAGGAAGGACCGGAGTTTGAGGTAGAAGACATGGTGTTCGTTAAGGTTTTCCCTCTCTGGAAAGTTATGAGATTTGGAACATAGGGGAAGTTAGCATTGAGATTTGTTGGGCTTTTCCCAATTTTAGAAAGGGCGAGAAAACTTTCATATATTGAGTAGAGCTTCTAGATAAATTAGCAAGAGTCTATGACGTCTTTCATGTTTCACACATGAGGAAATGCCTTTACGACACTACCACCATAGTAAATTCTGGTCAGTTAGCAGATATTGAGATGGAGCTGATAGCACCCTTTTCCACTGTATCCATAGTGGAACATGGAACTAGGAAGCTTTGCAGCAAAAAAATTAGGTCGGTCCGAATACAATGGGGAGATAATCTAGCGGAAAGCACATGGGAAGGAGATGAAGGCTTCTCATCCTATGCTTTTATATGATAAACTTTCACTCTCCAAAATTTAGGTTTTTGGTTGCATTATAGTTGTTAAATTGGATAATAGGGGATGGTTACCATACTTTTACTATTATTTTTGCACTCATGTAGAATCTTATGCACATTTTGGATACTTGGATACGTGCATATATGTCACGATCTTGCATTTACGCAAAGATTCAGCTCGTCTATAGTATGTTTCATACATAACCATATTGCACTTTTGGTTGAGTAGATGGTTGTATAAATAACTTGGTTATATAACATTGGATGTTGAGTGCACGTAAAAGTATCTGTCCTTTAAGGTTTTTGGGAATGAAATTCTTTTAAAAATGGAGAATGTAACACCCCATTAAAAAATTACTAAGAAAATAATTAATAAAATAAGGCTAAAAGTGAAAATTTTGTAAATGTCGAAATTTGGCCATGAAAGTTACACCATTGAGTTAATGGTGATAAGAATATTGGGGTTTAAGGAAACGTTAAGATGTTAATGTTAGTTATAAAAATAGGAAACAATAAAATAAATCGGCATACTCCACGTTCCAAATAAAGGATTGACCGATCGCCACCACTAGGGCTAGTGGACCGCTAGCGGTCGACCGGTGAAGGTGTCGCGGTTGGGGTTTTGTCAGACACGAACAACCCATATTTTGTTATTTTAAGCCGACTTAAATTCTATGGTCCGAATGCCTTCAAAACAATATAAATAAGAGGCTAGTCCAACCATTTTAATTTTCTAAAATATTTGGAATGCTAGTGAAACTCCATCAGTCTTCTTTCTCGATTAGATTTAAGAGTTTAAGCCTAAGGGGAAAAGGTAAAAGGTTTATGTAGATATATGTTTTTCTATTTTTGTTCTTCCTCAATCTCTGAATTTTGAATATGATTTATAGACAATTATATTATTATACATTTCAAAGAGGAAATCGGAAGGAGCAGTTAGGAAAAGGCATGAATCGAATCCAAAGAGAAGCTGAAAACTATCTATGACTGTAAATCTTAATTTTTCATATTTTTAGTGTTTTTAAAGTAGAAGTACGAAATTGTTTTACGCCTTAGAGAAATTTGTACACAAAAACCCGAAAACTAAAACCCCAAAAGTCTACTAAATCAAATGTTAATTCTTAGTTTTATTGAAATTTCAATTATTTTATATTAAAATAATAAAAATTTATTTGCTGCAATTTGGACAGTTTATATTATATTCCACTTCCAACTTTTCTTTATTGTTCTGCTAAACGGTTCTAAAAAGAAAATAAGCGAGAAAATGGTATGTGAAGTATGAATTCTTCAATTCATAGTTTATAGTGCCTATTTCTGTAATTTAAATATGAATTCCTTTTTCATTGTGTGAGTAAAAGTTGAATAGGATATAATGGGTTTAAATTGCAAACATTTAGAGGTGTTGATTCTACGATATTGATATGAAATAAGTTTGGTATTTGTTTATATATTATTGATGCAATGCCATTTGTTTGGCTAAGGATATTAGATATTATGTAAATTATTGTATGGAGTTAGACTTTTATGAATTTAGAAGTTTGACATTTTAAATAATTAGTATAGGAAGCAAAAATCTTCACACATTTAGAAATATTTAATTAGCCTAAATTACGTATGTATAAATATATTACCGTACAAATATATTAATTACATATAACTATTAATGTATTAGTCGCGCGGTATGGAATAAGTAGGTAAGTAAATAGCATTATAATCGGTAGAAAGGAAGTTAAGGGTAATTATGAAAATCAACCATAATTAAAGCGAAATAATGAGTTTTCCTTATATAGCCTTGGCGTGTGAATGCGAATAAGGTATACTATATACATTGCATATATTTATGGTAGTATGTTAGGAGAGCGGGAAAGTGGCTAAGTAATAGGGATGCGAGGTCCGTCAAAAGCACATAGAAGTCCGTTTAGCTTATTTGGCTATCATCAGTGTGACTTTGGGACTGATGTGAGACATAGCCTACAATAAGCACCACGATGGATGAAAGGTTAGTCCCACTTCTATAGGGTATGTCTACCCTGCTAATCTAGCTACCAGTACCTACAAATAGGTTGACTAATGTGAGACGTTATAGTTTGGATGTGGGCCATAATACATATTATCATTTAGGTACCGTTGTGGGAAATCTCGAAAAGGGCCCACTTTAGAATTGGAGTATTAACTGGCTATTGTATGGTCCAACTCTTCCAATGAATGAAGTATTCAGTAGCTATATGGGATTTTGTAATAGCCCACTCCTTACTCAGCGAAGATCTTATCTCCAAATTAGACACCTCACCTCACGGGCCAAGCCAAGGTGTGGGGTTTTGTTCTTCAAAAGGCATCGTCGCCATTCTAAGAAGAAGTCTTTACTATATGAGCATCGACTTCATAGGCATATTCCATGTTGTGGGACTTATAACTCCTTTCCAATTAAGGGGTGTTACAACCTCCCCCTTTCAAAGCCTAACGTCATCATTGGCTCATGAACACCTCACCCACTCATTATGGTCGACAAAGAAGCTATAATTCAGGCTAGTTACTGGCTCTGATACCACTGTAACAGTCTATTTCTTACTCAATAAAAATATTGTCCCCAACTTAGACGCCTCTACATTATGGGCCAAGCCAAGATGTGAGGTTTGGTCCTCAAAAGGCCTCGCCGCTATTCAAAGAAGAAGGCTTTACTATATAAGCACCCACTTCACAAACATATTCCACAATGTGGGACTTATAATTCCTTTCCAACTAATGGGTGTTACAGATTTGTTACAATGTTAGTTAGATAGTACCAAAGAGGGGTCTATCTTTGATTAGGTATAAATGACTGGTATCAACCTAGGATATAATTAGCAAATGGTCAGAGTCTATCTAATTGCCATTAAAAGGGTACTAAGTGGATCGGGTACTTTCTCTTATATTGTTAAGACATGATTGACAGTAGTTGTATTGGACTGGAAAGTACCTTTGGCCTATAGTTGAAGGTATGGTAGGGAGTTGGACTAGAAGGGCCTTCGATCTTAGAATTGGAAGTATTCCTAGTAGGGTATAATATAGGATGCATAAATATATTGCTTATCTAAGTAATATTGCCCATATACTGTTATGGTAAGGGGTGAGGTTTTTATTAACCAGACTTTTTTCCTCGCCACCTCCGCATTACAACACACATATTAAGGGAAACAATGCTAGTAGATAAGATGAAGGTGGAGGCGAAGACTTATGGCAATTTATCTGTCTATTTATATTCTTGAAATGTAATGATGTACGATGTTTCAAACATGTTGATGTGGTTTTGGGAATATTTTATTTTGGTTATTTGAGAGTATATGCGGTATTTTTGAGATTTAAATTTGTATGAAATGGATGCTTATTCATGTTATTTTATTTTATCTTTTCTGTTATGAGATTCTGATAGCATAGATAGATAGCTCTGTGTATTGTTCATTGTATGAATTTTACCAACCAACATTGGAATGGACCTAAGGTTCAACGGGCTTTCAATGCATTTATGTTACATTTGGTATAGAATGAATAGGTTAGTAAATATCATTAAAACCTCATAAGAAGGAAGTTATGGGTAATTATGGAACTTAGTCCATAACTAAAGGTGAAATAAGGAGTTTTCCTTATATGGCCTTTAGCATGGAAACGGGTGAGGTATACTATGTACATAGTATACATTTATAGTAGTATATTAGGAGAGCGGGAAAATGGATAAGTTATATGGAAGAGATGTTGGTCAAAAGAAAGTAGAAGGTTGTTCACTAATCTGGCTACTAATAGTGTGACTTTAGGACTCAAGTGAGACATCATCTATAATAAGTACCCATAATGGATGTAAGATTAGTCCCAATTAATAGTCAAAAACAAAAATCCCCTCAGACCCTACTTCGGATTTGACCTTTTTTGCTTCGAAGAGTGCTACAGTAAACAATCTATATCTCATTTATTCGATGTCTGTTTTTGACATTATATATATATATATATATATATATAAGTTATAAAAAATTACTTAATGCAATGGTACAATGAAATTTCTTAAATTCCTTCATTTGTAAAAATTCAGTTTTTCGGCTTTAGGTAAAATTATCAAAACGCCCTTTAAATTGATTATTATTTTTATTATTTATTAAAAATCCAGGTGTTACAAGCATAGACTTTAACACATGGCATGATAATCTGAATAGATTCCAAGTACATTATCAAATGATTTTAATAGTTATACCCAAAGGGATATGATCCATCAACCGCGCGTATGTCTTCGAATGGATGATAGTAAGCCACGTTGATGAGAATAATATTTTAAATTTTAATTGTTGAAATTAGTGTGACAAAATTTTCAGTCGATGCATTTAAAATAATTCAGATTTACACGCAAAATTATTATCAATATGAATTTGAATTTAAGTACATCTTGGCTGGAACAAAATTTTTGAATAACAATTTAGAATAGACTGTTTGCACATGATACCCAAAATGTCATAGCAATGGCTAAGTTTGTAGTGTTGGATAAGTTTCAAGAACTAATGTGACAGTACCGTTCGGCAAGCGTGAGAGTTGAGTAAATATTTTAACAAAGAAATCAAATAGTTTGATTTTCAGTCAAAATGCGGAGGAAGCACGTGCATATAAGAAAGAATATTAAGCATACTAAGAATTCTAAATTACAAGTAAGACAATATACTGATTGTTAATAATGTACTCATGTTAATTTAATTTTAGTTTGGATGTGACGTTGGATTTAAAAATGACATCTTTTATGACAATTATAAAATGATGAAGGGATTGTGTCGAATGATATACATAGACAACATATACAAATGTTTGATATAGAGCATTACGAATTCAATAATGGTGGACAGTCGTGACTCAATGTGATATTTGAATTAACTCTATCGCTCACATGATCGTTCTTCCTCAACTTTCTCTTCTCTATTCAATCCAGATTCAAGTTTTGATTATGGAGAAGATTTTCCACCAATTTCAAAACGTTCGAATTCCAAAATTTCCAAGAAAAGTTATCTATCAATGCGCTTTTAAGGTTATCCACTGATGATTTTCCATTGTTCTCTTTTTTCGATAAACAAAAGCATTCTTTTGTTGATGTTTTTTCTGGATTTAGCACTACTATGAGGGAAGAAGGAATGGGTTTCTCTTCAATAGATGGGCTACAGGCGACTTCTTGGATTGATAAGAAAGCTGGCAAAAAATTCTATTACAGATGTGGGGATTTGGCGCATTTAGCATATGCTTGCCGAGAGCCAATAAGATGTTTTAATTGCGATTTATTTACCCACAAGAGGATTCACTGAAATCAGTTTGCTTCTAAAACATCTAAATTACCTTTCAAAAAACGGGTATATTATCTTCTTTGCATAAGATAAATTCTAGTACTACAGTTACGAAGCATTTCAAGAAGAATAGTGATTCAAGTACTGGTCTTTTAGATTTTCTTATTGGGCAATCTTGATTTGTTACAGGATTCCATAAGAATCTATCATATTGCTAGAATGTTAGTGGATAATTTTGGTTTATTTAAATAGGAAATTAGGAAGTTTATGTAAACGTTTGTAAAACGTTTGTATAATCAAATAAGAAGAAAAAGATAATTCATACTATTCAGCAAGACGGAAGAGCAAAAAAGAGATTGATTACATTAGGGTTACAGAGATAGGTTTATATAGATAGAAAGCATAAACAAGAAAAAAGGCTAAAAAGCCCAATATGCTAACATCCCCCCTCAAACACGCGATGGTACGGCAAGAAGCATCGAGAGTTTGCCAATGAAAAATCTATGACGTTCGATAGTGTGAGCCTTCGTGAAGAAATCAGCAAGTTGCGTCGATGATGAAGTAAAAGGCAGAGAAATAGTTCCATGCAGCAAGTGATACCGAGTGAAATAACAGTCAATCTCAATATGTTTGGTGCACTCATGAAAAACAGTATTGTGAGAAATTTGAATAGCGCTCTTATTGTCACAATACATAGGAGTGGGAGAAGAAATCGAAACACCCATATCCTCCAACAGCCAACGTAACCAAATAATTTCAGATGTAGTGGAGGCCATAGCACGATACTCTGCCTCAGTGGAAGATCGAGAAACAACATCATGTTTCTTGCTCTTCCATGAAATAAGGGAATCTCCTAAAAATATACAAAAGCCAGTTGTGGATTTTCTATCCGTTGAATCACCAGCCCAATCTTCATCAGAGAAGGCACGAAGCTCCAAAGATGAGGTCGATAGGAACAAAAGACTCTGATAAAGTGTTCCTTGCAAGTAACGAAGAATGCGCATAACAGCAGCCTAATGAACAGAGGTAGGGGAAGATACGAACTGGCTAACAATGTGAACAGCATAGGCAATATCTGGACGAGTAATGGTCAGATATACAAGGCAACCAACAATTGAACGATATAAAGTGGGATCAGAAAGAGGACTCCCATCGGTCGGAGTATATCGGGCATTTACCTCAAGTGGTGAATCAACATGACGTGTATCAGTAAGACCAGCACGATGAATAATGTTAGTGGCGTATTTGGACTGGGAAAGAAGATAGCCTTTTTCTGAGGAAGCTATTTCAATGCCTAAAAAATAACGTAGATGACCCAAATCCTTCATATCAAAGCAACGAGACAATGTGACTTTAATACTCACAATACCATTACTGTCATCACCTGTAATGATCATATCATCTACATATAGTAGAAGAAGAATACGACCTGCAGAAGTCAATCTGACAAAAAGTGCCGAATCATGGGGACTAGAAGTAAAACCAAGTGATGTAACTACAGTCGAAAATCTCTCATACCAAGCACGTGGTGCTTGCTTAAGACTATATAGAGCTTTTTTAAACCTACAAACCTGACCTGGAGCATGAGAAACACCAGGTGGAGCAACCATGTAAACTTCTTCCTTAAGATCTCCATTAAGAAAAGCATTTTTAACATCCATTTGAGAGATGTCCCATTGACGACTGGACGCAACAGCAATAAGAACCCGAACAGATGTCATCTTAGCCACAGGAGCAAATGTCTCCTCATAATCCATGCCATACTCTTGGGCAAATGCTTTAGCAACTAAACGAGCTTTGTATCGCTCAATAGAACCATCTGACTTGGTTTTAATCTTATATACCCATCGACAACCAATAGTTTTCTTCCCAGTAGGAAGGTATACAAAATCACATGTACCAGTTTTGTCTAAAGCAGACATTTCCTCAGACATAGCACGTTGCCATACAAGAGAACGAACAGCCTCCGAGTAAGAACAAGGCTCATAGAAAGTGTCAATGGAAACAAGAAATGAAGAAAAAGCCCGAGAGTAACAAGAGTAAGCAAAATCAGATGATTGAGTAGATTTACGTGTGCGAGTGGGATAGCGAGGTTGAACAGGATCAGTCATCACAGGAGGTGTTTGAACAGTCGTAGTAGCAGGGGATAAAGTGTCACCTGTAGAAGGAGGAGGAACAGAATATATGGATGACGGAGTATCAATGGTAAGAGGTGGTGAATCAAAGGATTTATCAGTAGGAAATGGATCAATGTGAATAAGATCAGACTTAGTCATACTATGAGGACTAGCTGGAATAGAGTAGAAGGGAATATGTTCAATAAAGGAAACATGACGAGAAACATATAGTTTATTTGAAGAAGGATCATAACAGCGATAGCCTTTTTTTCCAATACCATACCCAAGAAAAACACATATAGCAACACGTGAAGATAATTTTGTACGTTCTACGTGTGGACGAAGAACAAAACAAGTGGAACCAAACACTTTTAGGTGAGAGTAATCAGGAGTTTGACCAAACAACTTGGCATGAGGAGAAATACCAGAGTTATGAGAAATCAGGATCTTATTAATAAGATAAACGGAAGTAAGAACAGCTTCTCCCCAAAATTCTTTTGGAACGCTAGCTGAGAGAATCATAGAACGGGCAGTTTCAACAATGTATCTATGTTTTCTTTCAACAACACCATTTTGTTGCGGGGTATCAGTGCAGGAAGTCTGATGCAAAGTACCATCAACCGTGCATATGTTAGAAAGGTCTCCCTTAGTGTATTCCCCCCCTAAATCAGAGCGAAAGAATTTAACAATAGCAGAGTGTTGTGTTTTAACATATGCTTGAAAGGCAGTATATATATATCAATAAACTCAGAACGACGTTTCATCAGAAAAACCCAACAATAACGAGTATAGTCATCAATAAAAGATACATAATATCTGCACCCACCTTTTGTGGGGATGGATGCTGGACCCCAAACATCAGAATGAACTAAGTCAAAAGGTGCAGTGGAAGTAGAAACACTTTGATTAAAGGGCAAAGCAGAAAATTTTCCAAGTTTACAACCACTACAATCTGAAATATCATGAGAACGTAAATCTCCCAAAACACCAGAATTACACAAGAATGTAAGACGAGAGCTTGAAATATGACCAAGTCTAGAATGCCAAAAATAAAACTTAGAAGACAATGGAGTTAAATGAAAAGAAGAAAGGTCAATATTAGCAGCAGCGGCATGACTTGGAATGTGCAAGTCATCCAAAACATAGAGACCGCCCTGCCTACGGCCTGTCCCAATCAACTTCTTGGAGTTGGGATCCTGCACAGAGAAAGTGATAGAAGAAAAATGAACAAGATATCCAAGTTCACAAAGTTGTCCGACCGACACAAGGTTCATAGTTAATTTAGGAATACAATAAACATTTGGGGGGGAAACGTGTGTGGTTTGAATTGTACCGATTCCTGTTAATGGCAAAGGTGTGCCATCAGCAGTCAAAATAGAAGGTGAGCGAGAATCAAAAGACATAGATATAAATGATGAACAATCATGGGACATATGATATGAGGCACCAGAATCCAAAATCCATAAAGGAGAATTCAAACCTGATATGGGGGGAGCTAACATGGCAAAGTGCTGAGATTGAGGAGCAGTCATGTTTTGAGACAAAGACTGGCTAGCAAGGAACTTCTGAAATTGTTCTGCAAGAGAGTCCATAGAGGAATTCACAACTGATTCACCAGAAGGATGTACCAATGCAGCAGTCTTAGGCTGGGAATTACCTCGTGATTGTCCATGTCCTTGTGTAGTAGAGAGGGACTGTTGTTGGCTACCACGTTGTTGCTGTTGTGATCTATCACCTGGCTTAAAACTTTGATTTTTTTGTCGAGCCAATAATTCAAGACATTGATTTTTCCGATGGCCTGGTTGTTTACAATAATTACAATCACGACCATTCTTGATATTTACCTTGTTGCGTTGAGATGGGATTGGTAAAATCCCTGTAGCAAAAACAGATGCAGAAGAAGTTTGTGCAACTTTCTCAGTTTGAGACTTCAAGCGAGTTTCTTCAGCTAATAATTCATGTAGAACAGAATCAATAGAAGGTAAAGGAGTGCGATGTAGGATGGACGCACGACAATGCTCGTACTCTAGTCGAAGAGCCATCAACAATTGAACAAGACGTTGTTCCTCCCTACGAGCGATATATGGAGCAAATGACCTAAGCTCAGCAACCTCAGTCATAGCCAATCGATCCCAAAGAGCATTATTTCGTGACTGTCCATGTCCTTGCGTGACTATCCATGTCCTTGTGCAGTAGAGAGGGACTGTTGTTGGCTACCACGTTGTTGCTGTTATGATCTATCACCTAGCTTAAAACTTTGATTTTTTTGTCGAGCCAATAATTCAGGACATTGATTTTTCCAATGGCCTGGTTGTTTACAATAATTACAATCACGACCATTCTTAATATTTACCTTGTTGCGTTGAGATGGGATTGGTAAAATCCCTGTAGCAAAAACAGATGCAGAAGAAGTCTGTGCAACTTTCTCAGTTTGAGACTTCAAGCGAGTTTCTTCAGCTAATAATTCATGTAGAACAGAATCAATAGAAGATAAAGGAGTGCGATGTAGGATGGACGCACGACAATGCTCGTACTCTGGTCGAAGAGCCATCAACAATTGAACAAGACGTTGTTCCTCCCTACGAGCGATATATGGAGCAAATGACCTAAGCTCAGCAACCTCAGTCATAGCCAATTGATCCCAAAGAGCATTAATTTCAAAATAAAAATCTTGAATATTTCGATCATTCTGAGACAATGACCGAATATCAGTCTCTAATTGATATTGAACGGCAAAGTTAGAACGCACAAAAAGTCGCTCCAAATAGTCCCAAACTTGCTTAGCAGTATCATACTTAGCCAATTGCATACCAATTTTATTTTCAACAGAATTATTAATTCAAGTGATGATCTTTGAATCGTTAGTATCTCATTTCTCCATCAATTCAACATTAGCATCTTTAGGAGCCACAATAACACCAGAAATATATCCCCACATCTGTTTTCCTTTCAGAAAATTTTTCATGACATAACTCCAATAAGAATAGTTTTTTCCATCTAAACGAACACTAATAGCCTGTAATGAATCATCACCTCCTGCCATATTTTGAAGTCAGCAACTGCTTCAGGTCGAGACAGGTATCAATTGGGCTAGAGTTTTGGGAACTAGGGTTTTGGGTTGATCGGCAGGTTAGGGTTTCGTGACAGGGAGATCGGCAGGTTAGGGTTTCGGCAGGCTAGGGTTTCGGGGTTTTAGGGTTTCAGCAGGGAGATCGGCAGCTGGGGCAGGCGGATCGGCAGCTGGGGACTTGGTGGCAGGCAGGGAGATCGGCAGGCTGGAGACTTGGGGACGGGGCTCTGAGGATTTGGGACAAAATCGACGACAGGCTAGATGCTAGGGTTTGGAGCAGATGATGATACCAGGCTAGGGTTTCAGGTTGAGGCAGAGAAGACCAGACAGCGACGAGGCAGCAGGCAGAAACAGAAATGAGGCTCTGATACCATGTAAACGTTTGTATAATCAAATAAGAAGAAAAAGATAATTCATATTATTCAGCAAGACGGCTGAGCAAAAAAGAGATTAATTACATTAGGGTTACAGAGATAGGTTTATATAGATAGAAAGCATAAACAAGAAAAAAGGCTAAAAAGCCCAATATGCTAACAGTTTAATGATGAATTTCTAGTCAAGTTTCCATCTAAACAAGCTTTTACTACTGCTCTAAGTTCTAAATTTATGTGCAAGTATTAAGTTATTATAGGAATTCGTGAATGGATTTCCAATGATGGAATCAAACCGTGCATATATGATAGAAGTTTTTGGGTTAAACTAATGAGTCTGCCTTGTTCTTTATGGAACTTATCTTGTTTAAGGCATTTTCTTGGAGGGATTGGTTTTATATTGAGATTAGAGGAGCTAAATCTAAAAATTGATTTCTCATTTCTTATGGTTGAAATTCTCATTGGTAAGGATTTTAGTTTACCCAAAGTTAGCAACCTAAGGTTTGATGGAACATTATTTGTAATTTCTTTGGAGACTGCTTGTATAAGAAATGAAATTGAGCTTCTTAATATGCAAAACGAATGGTTTATTCATGTAGCTTTCCCTATTGAAGCTCTGAATACATGCACTTTAAACCATTGTGATTTGGATACTAGAGGGGTTTCGAAACAAGGTGTTTTATTTGAGAATAGAACTGAAGGTTTGACAGATATCTATGCTAATTTTGCTAATGGGGTTTTAGTTGTAGATAAAGGAATTCATCTTGACTCAATAGATATAACTGAACATGTAAATGCTTCAGATGGTTTCAAAGATGGAATGGTGCTTAATAACCAGTTCAATGAGTTGGTAAATGAAGATGACTGTCTTGTTAATAGCAGTTTTGACAATGAAGATAAAACTGAACATGTAAACGCTTCTGATGCTAATTTTTTGAGCAATCGAAAAAAAGGCAGGAGAAGGCTCATAATGATACAATGGGTAAATCGGTTACTATTAGTATTTCTAATGGTCATGATGAAAAGTCGTTTCTTCATAATAGATTCAGCATTTTAGCAAATTTGATGGATGAAGATAACCGTTATTCTTGTGGGAATGAAGTCACTGTTTCTGGCATGGGTACCGGCAGATTTAAGGTTGTTAAAGATAAAGGGTCCAATTCTTGAAGTTAAAAACTCTAAGTATATTTGAAGTGAATGAGGGAACAAAGTTGCACAAGTCTGCTCCTATGAATGAAGATTGCACTGGGCACAAAAGAATAAATTTGTTACAGTTAGCACATGTTTTCTAGTTTACTGATCAAGAAATAAATTAGTGAGTTAAGTTTAGAAAGTAGTTGGTTATTTTATTTTTCTATTTAAAAGCTTTGTATTTTCTATCGTTTAACAATCAAGCAATACAACGTAGTCTGTTTCTTTTTTAACGTTTAATCTCTCTCCATCTTCTCTTTGTCAAATCCTAACAAAATTCAAAGTCTGATTTTCCTTATGATCCTGATCTAAATATTGGTGACGGCATGGATAATTCTGTGATTGGCAATGTTGTAGAGGCGGTTATAAAGGGTCCATTTAACATTCTAGCAGTAGTCGATATTGAGCATAATAATGATAATAGAGTAAACTGTTCATTTGGCGTGCATGAACCGCTACTTCTGACAGGTTGTAATGGATAGAGGATTTAACTTCTTTCTGGAAGTTAATAACTCTCGAATAATTGCTCAGAATGATGGAACAAAGTTACGCAGGATGTTTGATAATGTTTTAATTGTTAGAGGCTTTGTAAATTCTTTATATAAAGAAAGAGCAATGGTGAGCAAGGAGGTTCAGATTGATATAGTGGAGAAATATGATATTTTATTCGTGTCTAATGGTCAAATAAATAAATATAACTTCTTGCGTGCAGTATTGGAAGAAGCAAGTTGCTTTGTTCCTCTGAACGATGAATATAAAGAGCGTAAAAAAATAATTTCAAAATCTGATATTAGTTATGTTCCTGCTCTAAATATTGGCGATTGCATCGATAACTCAATGGTTGGCAATGTTGCAGAGGCTGTTATAAGAGGCGCATCAAGCACTTTTGCAGTAACTGGTAGTGAATGTAATAATGATAACAAAGCTTCACTTTTATCTTCCATCGACAAAGACAGACAGACATAGGAAATCAGTTGCTGTCAATAGTGTTGTTCGACTACCAGGGTTCGTAGCACTCAATCCTCGATTGTGGGTAAGTTACTTGATTCGAGTGCTATGAGTGGTATTATGAATTCGGGCTTAGGTATAGCTTTTATTTTAAGCAGTACTTATTTTTTATATGCTCTAGACAGTTTATCCACTAGTGAGTTATGTCAGTTAGTTATGGATGCTATTTTTTTGTTTACTGATGTTGAATTAGATACTACTTATATTAGAAGTAGGGAAATATCGAGGGTTGGATCATCTGAATTATGAGGATTATTGGCTGGAATATTAGAGGTCTTCATGATGAAATAAGTGTGATAAAATTAGAGCATTTTTTAAAGATTACTTTATTGGTATCGTCCTTTATAGGAAACAAAATAGATTATCTTGATCTTCGTATTTGTAGAAGACTAGGTAGTTATCATTTTTGGCATTGGGCATGTTTACGTTCAGTTAGAGCTTTTAGGGATTTACTTATAGGGGTGCCTGAAAATTCTTTTAAACTTCTTCAAAGTATTACTAAGCAATACTCTTTATATATTATTCTTATTAACCTTAGCGATAACTCTTTATTAAATATAAATAATGTTTATGGACCAAACCCGAATATTAGTCGTCAAGTTCTATGGACCGAATGTTTAGAATTTAGATCATTTGCTCCCGAACCTTGGATTATGGGTGGTGACTTCAATGTTACGTGTTTTTTAGGGGAACGATCTCTCCGGGAAGGTGATTTCTCTTCTATGGAAGAATTTAATCAATTTATTATTAGCAGTAATTTGATAGAATTGCCATTAAATAATAGAGAATTTACTTGGAGTAATCCTAGAGAATCCTATTCAATGGCTCTATTAGATAGATTTTTCAATAGTGACGAAATCGAAGATTAATTTCCGATTTGTAGAGTCACTGGTTTGTCGTATACGTATTCTGAACATTGTCGTATCATTCTTACATGTGATTATCATATGATTGTTAATAGAAAAATTAAATTTGAAAAAATATGGTTATTAGAATCCAACTTTCCTAATTGTAACAACCCGATATTTTCAGCCATTAGCAGACACACATATCGGACTTGAATTGCTTAAAATACCGCATTGTAAATAGATTTGGAGCAAATAAAATACAATCACAGACACAGAAATATCAGAATAACTCGCAGCGGAAATTAAAATACCATAGTAGTTCATGAAGCTACTATAACAAACTCTCAAAACAATTACATAATAGCAGTTTGAAAACATATACAACAGAAACTCAAATACATATAAGTTTATAAATACCAGAGCTGAAATAGAACAAGTGAAACTGAAAGGGAATAGATAATTAGACAAACAGAATCTACAGCGTTTCCTAACTCCAGAAAAAGAAATCCAAAGCTAAGCTGTAAATACTCAGACTGATCCAAGCGTAAAGTAAAACACGAAACACTCGAGTCAGAACATATATACTTATATAATGTAAACCAACTCAAGTGAACTGTAGTAGTAATATACAATAACTTAAAGGATGATTGGGATCGCCCATCCTTTAAGTATCAGTTAAACTATAAATTAAATACATCCCGTGGTTAAAATTTCAAAATGGTATTTCATACTTCTAAATCAAATATCATTTAAAAATTCAATATCATTTCAATTTCATTTAAAATATTAAAATATCACTTTCTTCCAAAACTTCATTAAGTTTTATTTAATTTAAATACCATATCAAATCACATTTCAAAATGGTTTATATTTCAAATCAAAATATTCCATTTAAATCATTTGAAATGAAGTTATTATATTTATTAACCAAATATTCAATTCTCAAAAATTTACCATTTTCAGAATTCATTTATTCACTTAAATTTATTAAAACAGTGAAAATTCAACTTTCGCAGCACTTAGAAAATGCTACGGAAAGTTATGTTTAAAAACAATTCGATTAGCATAAGACAGCAGTTAAAATGCTGTAATAGGTTTTAGATTTCAAGTAAAAACCTTAGTTAAATTCAGCAACTACAGCACTTACTAAGTGTTGTAATAGCCTTTAGTTCATTTTAGCTATTTAGTTCATTTATATCAATTACAACATTTACAAAATGTTGTAATATCTTTAACTTTAGAAATGATAGCATTTCAGGAATGCTATCAATTTAAATTCCAAACTTTCACTACAATTTCATAAACAATTAAAATTTATTTGAATCCATTTTAACTTATAAAATCATATTTTCTCACTTTAAAAACAATCATTTAAATACCCCTTTTATGATTTTACAAAGTGAAATTTTCACAAATAATTATCAAATCTTTAATAATTCAAAAATAAATGTAAAATTTTATAATATTTCATTTACTTTACATTTTAAATTTAATTTACCATTTCATAAAGTAAATTTAAATTCCCTTTTATTTTTCTTAACTTAACTTTATTTTAAAACACATTTCACATTTTCAAAGTTAAGTTATATTTCATATTTCAATTTTTAAACATTTATTTACTTAACTATTTTTAATTTATAGAAAAATCAATAACACTTTATAAAATCATTTTAAATTTAAACTTAAATCAAATTATCATATTTTCTTACTAAACTTAAACTTCATTTATAAACAAAATCATAAATTCCAAAATTAACTTATATTTCAAATTCTACTCTACTATTTATCTATTTCACTTATTTAACTTGTAGAAAATCACTAATACTTTATAAAATCATTTTTAATTAAATTTAAATCAAAATTTCATAATATTTACATTTTTGAAATATTTTAAAATTTTTAGAAAAATATATTTTAACCACAGTCTCTATAAAATTTTCTAACCTAAGTCCAATGATACAGATAATATATCATTTCAATTCGTAATTTACAAAGGAAAAATCCGGGTTCTATCATTTCAAACCTGCAATTCCAAGTAAATGCAAATAAAAATCGCTCAGGCCTATCATTTCAGCCCATAACGATTTTTCCCTATTCTAAAGTCCGTTCGGGTGTGTATCATTTCAACCCATAGTGATTCTAATCTACAGGGAACTTGCAGTGTGATAAGCTGATATAAATATACAGAATAGCATTATATAACAGTTGCAGATGATATAACAGGTGTATAAGCATGGGTGAACATCATATGGTCATAACATAGCAGATATAGCATAGCGATATGTTTTATAGATTCAATTACGATCAGTTTACTAGTCATATAAGCGTAAATTTGTATGGTGAGAATTACTCACCTATATAAGCTGGAGATGACAACCAAATATGCAAACAAAGATCTTCAAAGGCATGAAAACACGACTACGATTTGAGAGTGGGAAAGCCAAAGCTAATTGCATTGTCACATAGAAAACAAAACAAATGCAACATGAATTTCAAACCAAACTATTACTTAACAATGCTAGAAATAAACGCACAACACAAAGCCAAAGCTTTTGCACTTGCATTCAACAACTTATGCTTCAGCCATAGGTTGGAAATACACTGCTATGGGATGGATTTGGATCAGGTTTAGGGTCAAATAGGGTCGTCCATAATAAGATATGAAGGAGTAGAGAGATGTGTGCATGTACACACAACTATAAGGCAACACAAGTGGATTTCCATGGCAAAAATGGTTCGGCCAAGGCATGGTCATGCAAGGCCGGATCTGGTGAGTCAAGTACAGGTGTGGAAGAGGTCTCAGGTTCAGATTTGGCTGGTGGTGGTGGTGTATGGGTCGGCCAAGGTGGTGGTTGGAGTGGTGGAACCAATGTGAGCTCGGCTATGATGTTTTAATGGGGTTTGCTTTATTTTTTTGGTGGATCTTCACATAGATGGCCATGGCTATGGAAGGGCAGTGGAAAGGAGGAGATGGTGGCTGATTGTGGTGGTGGTGGAGGCGGCCATGGTGCTAGAGATAGAAGGACCGAACACAAGAAGTAAATGCAATTGCAAAATTCATAACAAAACAATGGAAAAAAAAATGAAAAAGAATGAAAGATTTTTACCAAAATTTTCTCTTGTGATAGCCGAATGTTTAGGGCTTGAGAAGTATTTTTTTACGTGAGAAAAGAATGAGGAAGTCGGCTGAAGAATAGGTGATATGGCAGCAATTGAAGTGGTGTGTTGATTGGTGTTAAAAATGTAAGTAGAATATGAAAAGGCTAAGCACATTAAAGGACAAAAACCATTCAAATTTCCATATTTCATTTTGCAATTTTAAATACATGTAAAAATGCATATAAATAAAAATAAAACACAAAAAATAATGAATGAATAAAAATAAATAAATAAATAAATTTTAAATAATTATAATTAAATTAAGAAAATAGCAAAAAATGGAAACTAGGCTTTAAAATTTGAAAATAAATACACCAAGCTTTGAAAAAATTATAACATTACTTTAAAATATCTTAAAATAAAAATATATACCTAACATGTCATATAAAAAATATTAGAACATAATATGACAAATACAAGTATAATTTATGCAAATTAAAATAGACAATTTTATTAAATAAATCAATTTGCATACAATATTGTAAAAAGCATAACTTTCACAATATAAATCGGATTTCAACGAAACCAAAAGAATTATTCTTGAAATTTAATTTATTTTCATAATAAAAGATAAAATTCAAAAATTCAAAATTTTAAATTTTAAATTTAAAAGTCAAAGTTTGACCAGATTGACCAAAATCCACATTTTTGGAAAATATACAATTTATTCATGTTTGAAATTATAATTCACACAAAATTAAAATTTATATTTAAAAAAACAAAATTTATTCATTTTAATAAATATGATAAAGTTTTTAAATCAGGAGTTTCGATTTAAATAATTAAAATAAACAATTAAAATAATCACAAAATACTGGGATTGTTACACTCTCCCCCACTCAAATCTTTTCGTCCTCGAAAAGAACAAACAAGGAAAATAAGGAAAAACAAGATAGAAAAAGAAAATTGTAACTGAAAAAAATAATTCCGGATTTGAAACACGAATGCTCTCCTCCATCTCCCAGGTACATTCTCCATCATCAGTACTTACATGGTACTTTGACCAGACTAACAGATTTCCTTCTTAGCTGCTTCGTACCTCTGTCGACAATAAGAAGTGGGTTTCACTCGACAGTCAGATTAGGCTAAATAACCAAACTATCAAAAGCAGAAGGCTGAACAATAAGAGATGAGTTATGAAGATACTAGAGAAGTTGTGAGACGTGGAATACATCATGTACCCCAGATAGCTTCTCGGAAAATCCAGACAATAAGCCGAAGAACCAACTCTTTCCACAAATGCAGAAAGGACCCTCGAAGAGGAAGAAGGTAGAAATAGTTAGAAGGGGAAGTAGGTTGAAAGACAAGGATGGACCATTATTTTAAAACCATATACATTTTAATTTAAAATTTTATATTTAACATTTTAAACATTTTATAATATGATGAATAGTCATTTGATTCAAATTTGTTAGTTCGAAGAAAACAATATTTAAAAAAAATTAAATTATTTAGAAAAAAAATAAATGATCAAAATATCCTTTATATGATACTTTATTAAAATACTTTTATAACTCGATGTCTTAACAAGTTTACTTTCGTTCCTGCAGACTCTGGCTATGCGTTGATCAAGCGCAAAGCTAGAATTCTCCAGGTACTTGGTAGACTTGTTTCAACACCCATACTGGAAAACCTTTTAAAACAACAGACATGGAAAGTACAATCCAAACAAATCAACCAAACCAAACATTTGTCTAACCATGGATCGCAAATGCACAATGGTTACACCTGAATCCCACAGGAAACAACCATACCTGTAAGCAATCTCAGCCTGCAAATTACGCCATGATGACTAGTAGACCGAAGATACACAATGGTTATGCCTAGATCCCCTAGGAAACATCTGTACCCTTAAGCTATCTCAGCCAGCGGATTTCGCTACTAATACGACCTACATAGATTGTAGGATACACAATGGTTACGCCTGGATCCCCTAGGAAACATCTGTACCCCCAGGCCATCTCAGCCAGGCGAATTACGCTATGCAATCACAAACATAAGACCATAGAGATCGCCATGGAATTCGATTTTACACTCGAGTATCATATCCGAAAAACCTAAATCAAAGAGAATAGTATCGATAGAATGGCCACAAAGCGGACATCAAGCAGAAGGCACTTTCCATATCTTTACTTCGAAAATATGTATCATATAGTACCTTTCAAAATCTTTTTCAAATATCATGCTTATATAAAGTCCATTATATATAAGATTTCATTTTCAAATCAAATACTTCCCAAAATCAATAGTATATCAAATCACACTTACATAGACTTCGATTATATAAGATTTCAATTTACAAATTGAGTACTTTTGCAAATCAATAGTTTCAAATCACTTCATACTTATGCAAATCAATTTTATATAAATTTGATAACTCTCAAATCAAAGTATTTAAATAAACAAGGTTCTCAATTTCAAACTGTTTCAATATCAATTCAGTTTCAAAATCATATATGATTTCGCCAAATCATTTTTTTCTAATTTCATATATTCAGTTTCAAAGTTTCTTAAAACAATAGATTTAGAAAATAATCCAAATTTCCAAATCAACAAAAGTTTAGGTCAAACAAATCATTTCCATTTCAAACATATATTCACTTCAAAAATCATAATACTTCCAAAGTTATAAATCTTTCGAATCAAAATACTTGAAATCATTACACTTTGAAAATCATATCCTTTTGAAATCACACATTTGAAATCATAAAACATTCCTTTAATTCTTTACATTTCATAAACATATTCAATTAAACCCAAATCTAAAATTTCTAATTTTAATTCAATTCATACCATCAGTTTCAATTCAATTTATTTTTCCAACAAAACCATTTCAAATATTACCAAATTTCAAATAAAGATTTGATCCATAAAATATACTATTCAATCTCTAACATATTTCAAAGCTTAAATATACCATGTTTCAAAATTAAATTTTGTAATTTCATATATCTCAAATTTTACTTCATTATTACTTAGTTTTGAAATATTCATTTCATAAATCCATCATTTTTAAATAAACTCAAATTACAAGTAAACCAAATATCCTTTCATACAAATATAAACTTCAAATGTTCATTTATCAAAATCAATTATCATTTCAAATTCACATTCTTTATCAAAATAAAGTTTAAATCATTTTCAAACCATTTCAATCATCAAAATATCTAAAATGGTTACAAATTTTAAAACCATCTCTTTTTAAAACCTTCAAACTATTTATTTATATATGAAAAATCAAATCTACCATTGGAAAGATTATTATTCTATATATATACTTTGTTCAAAACATTTCTAATCTATATTTCATACCAGTATAATTCAAAATAGTCTTATTTATTTCACTCAACAAACAGTTTCAAACTTATATAAATAGTATTACTTTATCATTAGTCATACCAAACTAAACTTATAATCTTTATCAAATGCCCTTTACCTTTCAAAATTACCTAGCTTTGAAAAGTTAACCTTGATTTGGAAGTGCTTGAAACTTCAAAATAGTCGAAGAAATCATATTTTTAATCCAAGAGTTGGAAATCACCAACAAATCAGTAAACCAATTCCAAAAGATAGGGTTATACCAAAACAAATCTGAATCTCGAGGACTGAACACCGGCTTACTTTAAATCATTTCAAATATACATATATACATATATCTTTCGAATATCAAACCATACTTCAAAATCTGAAATCAAAATTTGGTTTCACAAAATCACTCGCATGGCAAAACTACTAGAGTGGCCTCTCCCCCATTCAGAAACTCGAAAATCAATATCGATGGTGCATGCATTCATCACCGAAATTATTTTCCAGCAACATAAATAGGTTCTGGACTTTATTTTCTTGAAACTTCTTAGAAATCTCTTCGAAATCATTGGAATTCATTCGAATACATTGGAAACGTTTCTTTTTCAGAAAATATCTTTAAATCATATTATTATTGTTATATATATTTTTCAAATCTTAAAACTGACATCGGAGTTCGATTCCTCGAACTTCAAATTCAAAACCCTTCAGTTATAAATCATTTTTATTTAACTCAAATTTCTTATAAATTTTCAAAACTTAAAATCCTTTCAAAACTTCAAATTCTCAAAGAAAGGAAAAATATATAATCCATATTGAAAACATTTCTCTTTTATATATGAAATGGGTCATCCTTATCAAAATAATAATTTCGATGTATGCACAATTTCAAAATACCACCAAACACAAATTTTCAAGGGATTTTTTTTTCAAGGATGGATTTCAAAACAAATAGAGATTTAAATTTTGAGGACTCTAATCAAATAGAATTCTGGTTCGAAGATAAGCTCGAACGAAGATAAGATAATTTAATTACCGAATAGAAGATGGATAAGCCTATATAAATCGCGGGCAACCTTAACTGGTTAATCGTGACGTCAGGAATATAATCAATTTAGGAATCTAAGGCAAATCGACATTCGATCGCCAGCGATAGAATGCAGGTAGAGCATGAGATAGCATCATAAACCGAGGATATAGAAATCTCAGGTGAATCAATGCCAAATTGTAAAGGAGTTTCACCCCTTTATAAATCATTCAAAGACTTGCGAAATCACCAATCTTTAGAGAGGTTATTCCAAAGTGGAGTTATGGAATGCTCCAAAAATCAAAGGAATGCAAATAGGGAAGACAAGACTGGATTTCAGAACAATTGGAAGCGTTCCAAAGTTCAAGGAATCCAAACCGATAAGAATCATAACCAAAAGATTTCTAACAAGGTGGATACAAAAGGAATGAAGTTTAGAAAATCTTGGTTTAAAAATAAGAAATTTTTTATACTAATATAATCTTTGAAAATACTTTAAAAATCATTTGGAAATCATTTTATACTTCGAAAATACATTCTCTTACAAAGAAAGGATTCTAAGATTGATTTCACTCATTCTAGGGTATTTCTACCCTATCTCTAATGAGTTTTTGCTCTACAGGCTAAGGTTTGCCAAAAAACCAAAGCTCTGATACCAACTGTAACAGGCCGCGCCAATGGGGTAACACCCACCGTAGCATACATTGGTATATGTGTTCTGCCTTTACGGCCAGCCTCTCGACTGCACCACCAACCCCCACGAGGACATGTAGGAGTAAGAGTCAACTGTTCGCTATCAAACCAGGAAGTAAGAACCCCTATCATGTTGCACCCTCCAAGTGCAATGTAGACACACATGTCGGACTTGAATTGCTTAAAATACCGCATTGTAAATAAATTTGGAGCAAATGAAATACAATCACGGCCACAGAAATATCAGAATAACTCGCAGCGAAATTTAAAATACCATAGTAGTTCATGAAGCTACTATAACAAACTTTCAAAACAATTACATAATAGCAGTTTGAAAACATATACAACATAAATCTCAAATACATAGAAGTTTTTAAATACCAGAGCTGAAATAGAACAACTGAAACTGAGAGGGAATAGATAACTAAACAAACAGAATCTCCAGCGATTCCTAGCTCCAGAAAAAGAAATCCAAAGCTAAGCTGTAAATACTCAAGCTGACCCGAGCGTAAAACACAAAACACTCGAGTCAGGACATATATACTTATATAATGTAAACCAACTCAAGTGAACTGTAGTAGTAATGTACAATAACTTAAAGGATGCTTAGGATCGTCCATCCTTTAAGGATCAGTTAAACTATAAATTAAATACATCCCGTGGCTAAAATTTCAAAATGGTATTTCATACTTCTAAATCAAATATCATTTAAAAATTCAATATCATTTCAAATTCATTTAAAATATCATATTCTTCCAAAACTTCATTCAGTTTTATTTAATTTAAATACCATATCAAATCGCATTTCAAAATTGTTTATATTTCAAATCAAAATATTCCATTTAAATCATTTAAAATGAAGTTATTATATTTATTAATCAAATATTCAATTCTAAAAAAATTACCATTTTCAAAATTCATTTATTCACTTAAATTTATTAAAACAGTGAAAATTCAACTTTCGCAGCACGTAGAATATGCTACGGAAAGTTATGTTTAAAAACAATTCGATTAGCATAAGACAGTAGTTAAAATGATGTAATAGATTTTATATTTCAAGTAAAACCTTAGTTAAATTCAGCAACTACAGCACTTACAAAGTGTTGTAATAGCCCTTAGTTCATTTTAGCCATTTAGTTCATTTATATCAATTACAGCATTTACAAAATGCTGTAATATTTGTAACTTTAGAAATGATAGCATTTCAGGAATGCTGTCAATTTAAATTCCAAACTTTTACTACAATTTCATTAACAATTAAAATTTATTTAAATCCATTTTAACTTATAAAATCATATTTTCTCACTTTAAAAACAATATTTTAAATACCCCTTTTACGATTTTACAAAGTGAAATTTTCACAAATAATTAACAAATCTTTAATAATTCAAAAATAAATGTAGAATTTTATAATATTTCATTTACTTTACATTTTAAATTTAATTTACCATCTCATATATTAAATTTAAATTCCCTTTTATTTTTCTTAACTTAACTTTATTCTAAAACACATTTCACATTTTCCAAGTTAAGTTATATTTCTAATTTCAATTTTTAAACATTTATTTATTTAACTATTTTTAATTTATAGAAAAATCAATAACACTTTATAAAATCATTTTAAAATTAAATTTAAATTAAATTATCATATTTTCTTACTAAACTTAAACTTCATTTATAAACAAAATCATAAATTCCAAAATTAACTTATATTTCAAATTCTACTCTACCATTTATTTATTTCACTTATTTAACTCTAGAAAATCACTAATAATTTATAAAATCATTTTTTTATTAAATTTAAATCAAAATTTCATAATATTTACATTTTTGTAATATTTTAAAAAATTTAGAAAAATATATTTTAACCACAGTCTGTATTTTTTCTAACCTAAGTCCAATGATACGGATAATATATCATTTCAATCCGTAATTTGCAAAGGAAAAATCTGCGTTCTATCATTTCAAACCCACAATCCCAAGTAAATGCAAATAAATAAAAATTGCTCAGGCCTATCATTTCAGCCATAACGATTTTTCCATATTCTAAAGTCCGTTCGAGTATGTATCATTTCAACCCATAGTGATTTTAATCTACAAGGAACTTGCAGTGTGATAAACTGATATAAATATACAAAATAGAAATATATAATAGTAACAGAAGATATAACAGGTATATAAGCATGGGTAAACATCATATGATCATAACATCGCAGATATAGCATAGCGATATGTTTTACAGATTTGCGATCAATTTACTAGTCATATAAGTATAAATTTGTCTGGTGAGAATTACTCATCTGTATAAGCTGGAGATGACAACCAAATACACAAAAAAATATCTTCAAAGGCACGGAAACACGACTACGATTTGAGAGTGGGAGAGCCAAAGCTAATTGCCTTGTCACATAGCAAGCAAAACAAAGACAACATGAATTTCAAACCAAACTATTACTAAACAATGCTAGAAATAAATGCACAACACAAGCCAAAGCTTTTGCACTTGCATTCAACAACTTATGCTTCAGCCATAGGTTGGAAATATACTGTTATGGGATGGATTTAGATCGGGTTTAGGGTCAAATAAGATCGGCCATAATAAGATATGAAGGAGTAGAGAGATGTGTGCATGTACACACAACTACAAAGCAACACAAGTGGATTTCCATGGCAAAATGGTTCGGCCAAGGCATGGTCATGCAAGGCCGGATCTGGTGAGTCAAGTACAGGTGTGGCAGAGGTCTTAGGTTCAGGTTTGGCTGCTGGTGGTGGTGTATGGTTCGGCCAAGGTGGTGGTTGGAGTGGTGGAACCAATGTGAGCTCGGCTATGATGTTTTAGTGGGGTTTGCTTTATTTTTTTGGTGGATCTTCACATAGATGGCCACGGCTATGGAAGGGCAGTGGGAAGGCGGAGATGGTGGCTGGTTGTGGTGGTGGTGGAGGAGACTATGGTGCTGGATAGAGAAGGGCCGAACACAAGAAGTAAATGCAAGTGCAAAATTCATAACAAAACAATGGAAAAAAATGAAAAAGAATGAAAGATTTTTACCAAATTTTCTCTCGTGATAACCGAATTTTTAGGGTTTGAGAAGCATTTTTTTTACATGAGAAAAGAATGAGGAATTCGGCTGAAGAATAGGTGATATGGAAGCAATTGAAGTGGTGTGTTGATTGGTGTTGAAAAGGTAAGTAGAATATGAAAAGGCTAAGCACATTAAAGGACAAAAACCATTCAAATTTCCATATTTCATTTTGCAATTTTAAATACGTGTAAAAATGCATATAAATAAAAATAAAAACAAAAATAATGAATGAATAAAAATAAATAAATAAATTTTAAATAAATATAATTAAATTTAGAAAATAGCAAAAAATGGAAACTAGGCTTTAAAATTTGAAAATAAATACACTAAGCTTTGGAAAATTATAACAATACTTTAAAATATATATACCTAACATATCATATAACACATATTATAAAATAATATGAAAAATACACAAATTATTTATATAAATTAAAATAGACAATTTTATTAAATAAATCAATTCACAAACAATATTGTAAAAAGCATAACTTTCACAATATAAATTGGATTTCAACGAAATGAAAAGTAGTATTCTTGAAATTTAATTTATTCTCATAATAAAAGATAAAAATAAAAATTCAAATATTTAAATTTTGAATTTAAAAGTCAAAATTTGACCAGATTGACCAAAATCCACATTTTTGGAAAATATACAATTTATTCAGGTTTGAAATTATAATTCACACAAAATTAAAATATATATTTAAAATAACAAAATTTATTCATTTTAATAAATATAATAAAGTTTTTAAATCAGGAGTTACAATTTAAATAATTAAAATAAACAATTAAAATAATCACAAAATACTGGAGTTGTTACACTAATCTAATTTAAAATAAATTGATATCAATGGATTTTTATAATATCAGAAATACGGATAACTCAGCGAGAAAATTTGTCTTAAAACTTAAAGGTTTAATGAATTTTTTAAAAAATTGGAATAGGAATGTATTTGGCAGTATTAAAAATAAAAAGATAATTTATTT
Source organism: Allium cepa (assembly GCA_030765085.1). NCBI lineage: Eukaryota > Viridiplantae > Streptophyta > Magnoliopsida > Asparagales > Amaryllidaceae > Allium > Allium cepa. Next base: position 116,871,616 of record CM060930.1, on the reverse strand, counting down.
TATAAATTGCTTAATATTAATAAGATAGAAGAAACTAGACAACTAAATCTTGGATAGTGTAAAGTACTTGCTAATTTAAAAGAAGAACATGATTTAATTTTAGAAAAAGAAGAGGTTATGTGGAAACATAGATCTAGAATTCAATGGATTAATGAAGGTGATAATAAAAAAATAATTATAATATGGTTAACGCTAAAAAACGTAGCAACACAATAAATTCTATTTTGATGAACAATGTTGAATTTGATTGATCCAAGGATCTTAATAAGGCCTTTACTGATTACAATAGCAATATTTTGGCAATAAAAACAAGCATAGAATAAATGTTAGATGGAATGAACTATATCCTATTGAGTCTTGAATTAATCTTAATGACATTGATAATCCTTTTTCCAAAGAGGAGATTTTGAAGGCTATTAATGACATGCCAAGTGATAAAGCCCTAAGACCTGATGGTTTTCCTATTTTATTTTACAAATTATTTTGGAATGTATTAAAATTTGATTTAGTTAACATGTTTAACGAATTATATAATAGGGCGCAACTACATTAATTTTGCAAATTTCATTATATTACATAAAAAATCTGTGCTAATAATTTGAAAGATTTTAGACCAATTTCTTTAATTAACCGTTCTGTTAAAATTATTTCAAAAGTATTAGCGAATAGACTTAGTATAAAAATGAATGATTTAATTGATTGTTCACAAACTACTTTCATTAAAGGTAGAAATATCATGGATGAAGTGATGTTGTTCAAGAGTACATTAATCACTGTTATAAGAATAACACTACATGTGCGCTTCTAAAAATTGACTTTGCAAAAGCTTTTGACTCGATTGATTGGAATTTTCTAATTGATATGTTACTGGCTAGATGTTTTACTCATAAATGGATTGGTTGGATCATGAGATTACTTAAAACTGGTAATTCTATTATAATGGCTAACATGTTCTAGGGAATAAAATACCATCAAAACATGGCTTACGACAGGGTGACCCTTTACCGCCACTTTTGTTTAATTTAGCTGCCGATGTTTTCGCTATGATATTTAAAAAAACAGTTTGAAATGGATCTTTAGGAAGCATAGGTAGCGAAATTTCACGTAATAGACTCTCTGTTCTTCAATCTGCAGACGATGCCTTATTATTTACTTCTCATTTGCCTAATCACATCATTACTCTTAATTTTATTTTATGCAGTTTTGAACTACTTCCAGGACTAAAAATTAATTTTGATAAAAGTTCGGTTTTAGTTTTAATGAAATTGATAAGTTTAAGGGTTTAGTAACTCATAAGTTAAATTGTAAAACCATGAATTCCCTATTGATTATGTTGGATTTTTTATTAGACCAACTAAACTTAAACATGACGACTGGCTAATTATAATAAATAAAACTAAAAATAGAATTTTCAATTAGAATGGGAGGTTTTTATCGACAGCGGGTAGATTAGTTCTTATCAATTCTATTTTATTCACACTTTCGATTTATTGGATGTCAATATACCTTTTTCGGGTGATCAATAAAATTGATAAAATTGTAAGGTATTTGTTATAGAGTGGTGATAATCCTAGTAGTAGTCTAAAATGTTTAGTTAACCGGAAAACTGTTTGAAAATCGAAAAAGGAGGGAGGACTAGATGTTATTAATTTCTATAACATGAATATGTCTTTATTAAGGAAGTGGTTGTGGAAATCTAAGGATTAAATGATAATTCTATTTGAAAAGAAATTGTATCCAAACATTATTATAATCATATTAATAACTTATACCAAATTACACCTACGGTTAATAATAACTTATCTAGTTTTTGGAAATCAATTTTAAAATTTCATGATATTTATAACCTTGGTATTAATACGATTGTTCATTCAGAAAATAATAAAACTTTTCGGCATTATCTTTAGATATCTATCATTCCCTTTAGAGTCGAATTTAAAGAAGTTTTTGAAAATTGTAACTTCAAAAATGCTTTAATTAAAGATATTTTTTCTCCAGAAAATGAACCCCCTTGGAACTTTAGTTTTAATAGGATCTTAGAAGGTACAGCTCTTAAACAATTTACTTTATTATGTATAAGTTTGAAATTATATAATATTGACAATGGAAATTATATTATTAATTGGGAATGTGATAAAAGTAAGAAATTCACTTCTAATTGATTATATAGATTTCTCAATTTCTCGAGCGTTACTAATAACATTTTTAATCTTATTTGGAAAGCAAATGCAACACCAAAAGGTAAGATTCATGTGTGGTTAATGATGCATGAAATCTAAATATCATTGAACTTTTAAAAAGAACGAATTTGCCAATCGATAATAAATGTACTTTATGTAACTTGTGTTTAGAAAATATTAATCATACATATTACAATTGTATGGATACTTGTTATATTCTTAATAATACTTTTAAAATTTTAACTTTATTCTTACAACTAAAGTTACTGATTGTTATTTTTACTGGAAGAACTTAAGATTTAAGTTTGAAAGAGGATATAAATTTTTACTAGACATTTTATTCACTATAATTTGTTGGCATAGTTGGTTTGAGAGAAACCAGAGACTTTTTAATAATAATAACAGTTATATTAATAGATTGGTAATAAAAGTAGCATCATTTTGTTCCAATTGGATCTCAAATCCAAAACATAGATTGGTAAAAAATAATCATTTTAAAGAATATATTAATAAGGTTAGAAAAGCATTGAACTATTTAAACAAAAAACAATATTTTTAACATTAATAACTACACCATTAGCATTTAACTTGAATGAAGATTTTTCCTGATTATCTTAATGTTCTTTTGATCAAAGGAGCATAATATTAATATTTTTTAGGTTTTTTTTTAAAATATATAAGTATACAATTACTATTTTGTTAATATCTATACCTTTTGATTTCGTGATCACTATATCATAACATAAAAGAAAATTAAGAGGCTGCATAATGAGTTTGAACCTTTTATTAGTCGAACTCTTATTATAGTTTCTTTGTTCTCTTATGGTTCTAAATCTAATTTTATTATTTTTATTTCATTAATGCATATATATGTATATAAATTTAATTTTTGTACATATATATGTGTGTGTGCGTGTGTGTGCGCGTGCGCGCATGTGTGTATTATTCTTATTTTTGTGTAGTTCCATCCACAGGTACAAGCTTAGGCTGAAAATGGTGCAAGAATGCTATTTGCAGAGTTTCAAGGTTGTTGTTGCCAGGATTACAGGATTGCTGTTCGTGGGATTGTTGTTAGAAGAGATTTCATATTTTAGATCTGGATCATCCGCGTTAGCTATGAGGCATTCATTCTCTATTGGAGCTGCTTGTTGATCTTAATTATTCGTTTGGATGCACCAAGGTTTATATTGGGTACTTCTAACACTTCATTATCGGGTGATGGCATTACCGAGTTCGATACTAAGGTGTAACGGGCGGTGGCCTTGCCGGAGCTCATTTAAGAAGTTATCTGAAGTTGTTATCTTAGATTTTTCTATGTTATGATTTGTCACCTGCCAGACATGTTGGCATGCAGCTCCTTTACTATCGGTGATATATGTATGTATGTATGTACATATATATGTATGTATGTATGTGTGTATGTACGTATGCATGCATGTATTTATGTATGTATGTATGTATATGTATATATATATATATATGTACATGTGTGCTCTCCTCTACTTTAGAGGATCACACATTTCTCTCAAAAGGGTTTACTGTGGAGCATATCATATATGCTATTATTCAATAATATTGTCTTTCGCTTATGTATTTGATGCATTGAGTGCGTAAAGACCCATCTTTTCGATCTTCAAAAGTCGACATTAATACATCCACGGTATTCATGTGTTGAACATCCAAGTGCTGGAAAGATAGATTATTTGGGTGAATGAAAAAAACAGAAGAGAATCTCACAAATGTGATGCGTAACATATAATATACCAATGGTCTTTACAAAGAAAAAATGTAACAACCCTATATTTTCTAATTATTTTAATTGAATTTTGATTTTTTACTTTATGTTTATTTATTTAATTTATATAATTTTGTTATTTTAAAATATAAACTTTGATTTTGATATGATTATCATTCCAAAACATGACTAAAAAGAATATTTTCCAAAAAGTGAATTTTGGTCAATATGGTCAAACTTTGACTTTTGAATTTAAAATTTGAAAGTTTTAAATTTTGAATTTTATCTTTTATTATGAAAGTTAATAAATTTTAAGAATACTTCTTTTCGTTTTGTTGAAATATTATTTATAATGTGAAAGTTATGCCTTTTTAACTATTGTGTGTAATCTGTTGTATTTAACAAAATTGTTTTTTTTTAAATTATACAAACAACATTTTATTTGGTCATGTAATGTTCTAATTTATGTTATACGGGTAAAATAACATGTTATGTATATATTTTGGTTTTAAAACATTTTTAAAGTGTAATTGACATTTTCCAGTGTCTGTTGTATTTTGTTTACAATTTCTAATTTCCAGCTTCAATTAATTTAAGGAATTCTTTATTTATTTATTTTTATTTTCTCAAGATCTTATTTTATTCTCATTTCCACTTTATTTTTCTCCTTATTTATTTTATTTATTTGACTTTTTATTTGTTTAAAGTAAAATAGAAATTTTCTAGAGCCAATGGTATTTTATTTGTAATTTTCATGCCCTGTTCTCAATTTTTAAACAATTTCTTTAGTTCTTTTTCTATTTTTCTCCAATTTAATTATTTATTTCATTTTAGAAATGACAAATAAATTATTTTATGACAAATTTTTTCTTTATAATACTTTTAAAATGAAGTGAATATTTTTCCAAGGCTAGTGATGATTTATTTGTAATTTTTGAACCCTGTTTTGAATTTTTAAGCATTTTCCTTAATTCTTTTTATATTTTCATTAAATTTAATTATATATTTTCATTTTACTTCCCTTTTTTTCGATTTTTAGATGTATTTACTGAAATTATATTGTTTTATTTGTTTTAAAAAGAAATGGAAAATTGAAGAGACAAAAACTCTTCCTTTTCTTTTGACTTTTCAATTTCTAGATTTTTCATTTTTCCATAACTCCTCATTTACTTCTTTTGGACATGTAATTTTGTTTCTCATTCGTGTATTTCATTTATTTTTCACTATCATCTTCATTTCTCATTTATGGCTAGAAACATTTTGGTAATGTCTTCCTCCTTTTTCTACTTTTCTTATTTTTTCCAAGTGTTTTGCCTTGTCTTCTTTACTAGTTTTGTTCGGCCTCTCCTCCATAGCCATGGACACCACCTCCTACACCTCTTCCATGTCGTCATCACCAGCTACTCCTCTGGTCTTGACCAAGGCCGAGCCCACCATGGTGCAAAAATCCACAAAAATGCAACCTAAAGCCTTGAAAGCATGTTGTTTGACCACCACTTGTTCATCACTTCCATTTCCACCACCACCATCACCTTAGGCCACCGCGACCACCTCTGTCCAGACCTCCCCTCACCACTTCAGCCACTGACCTGACCCATACTCCACTGGTTGAGTCCAAACACCCCAAGACCGACCACTTTTGTTGAACAAAATCACACTACATTGCCTAAAACCCCTTCAAATTCTCATGTTGTAAACTCCCTTCCATGTTCTAGCACTTAGGCCGTGCATTTCTATGCTTATAACTGAGCCTAATCGTGTCCAAACCCAAGTAAATCCAAACCCTAGGCCATGCAAAATAATATAGGAAGCAAGGTAAAAATTGTTGCATTCAAATTGCTTTTGATTTCAAAGTTATTCAATTTCAATGTTATGTGGAATTTTAACTTTGTTTTGATTTTTGTTTTGGGTTGTAACACAAGGTTTGCAGCATTGGATCTCACTCTCCACTTAAATCCGTAGTCATATCATTGTGTTCTGGAAACCGTTGTGTCATTTGTATTCATATCTCCAGCACAAGAGGTGAGTAAATCTCACACGACACTATATACTTATGCAATTATGAAGCGACAACATTTGAATGTGTAGAATTATAAATGATGTTACAACTGCTTGTGATTATTTATGTATGATGTTAAACCTGTTAAATTACATGTCATCTCATCTGTTACTGTTATATGTTGTTAACTGTTCATTTATAGCTGCTTATCACACTACATGTTCCCTGTAGATTAGGTTCACTATGGATTGAAATGATACATACCCGAACTGACTTTAGAATAGAGAAAAATTGTTATGAGATGAAATGATAGGCCGGAACGGTTTTTATTTATTTTGTTTTAACTTGGGATTGCGGGTTTGAAATGATAGAACCCGGATTTTCCTTTTTAGACTACGGATTGAAAAGATATATATCTGTATCACTTGACCTATGTTAGAAAACTATATACAAGCCCGTGGTTATTTTATAAAGTGTTTTGGATATTTTTAAGCATTTTAAAATATAAATTTATGAAATTTGATTTAAATAGAATTTGAAATTTTTTGAAATAAACAAATTATGATTTTTCTATGAGTTAGAAATGTAATTAATGAATGATTAAATTGAATTTTGAAATATAACTTAAATCTGGAAATTTGGACTTTGGCTTTTAAAATGACCTTTAAGTTATACAAATAAAATTTTAAGTGGTTTAAAATGTAAATTTATGATAATTTGATTTAAATAGATTTTAAAGTGTTTTAAATAAAGGATTTATGATTTTTCTATAAAAGGAAAGTGTTAAATAAATAAATGGTTGGATTGGATTATTGAAATATAACTTAAGTTTGGAAATTTGGAATTTTAGTTAAAAATGATATTTAAGTTATATAAATAAAATGGATATTTAATTATATTTGGAAAATCGTAAATATGATAATTTGATTTAAAATTGAATTTAAATGATTTAATGAAGTATTATTGATTTTTCTATGAATTAAAATGGTTAAATAAATGAATGCTTAAAAGTGAAATTTTAAAATATAACTTGACTTGGAAATGTGAAATTTGGGGTTTTAATTAAAGATTTAAGTTAATTAAAAAAACTGTAACTTAGTTTAATTTGTGAAATAGTAATCTAAAGTTTATGTAACGACCCAGAATTTTTATTAATTAAAAATTGAATATTTAATTAATTTTAAATATTAATAAGTGAAATATATAAGTCGAATAAATTTTATTTCGACTAATTGGATTTAATTTGATAATTAAATCGATAATTTAATAGTGAAAATACAGAAATAATTGAAAATTGGGTAAAATATGATTGAAAATGATTTGTAAAATTTTATTTTATCATATTGAAGTTAGAATGATGTTATAGAACTTTTAAAATCGAATTAAGAGTTTATTTGTGAAAATTGAATATTTTAATTTTAAATCGACTAGTGAAATTAGCCGTTTTTCGAACAGTCTCAGAATTGGACGAAACTAGTTCCATTGGATCCATAATAGTTTGTTATTACTGGATTTCAATTTTCGTAGCAATCGGAGTTATCGTTTGATCGTGGCAGCTCGAAACGCATCGAAATTATTTTTAATGTTAATTTGGCGAGTTAAAATAGTCATTTTTCAAACTGTCTCGGATTTCGACGAAACCAGTTTCATCGGATCCATAATGTGATATTATTGTATGGTTTAAAATTTCATATCAATCGGATTTACCGTTTGTCCGGTGCAAGCTAAAATGCCTAGAAAATCGTTTAATCGGCTAAATTTTAAATTGGACGTTTATTGCCATAACTCGCACAGATAACCGAATTAGCTCCCGAAACACATTCCATTGTGTTCGGAACGCGGGGTAAACCTTAAAAAGGCCAACCGACACGCTTCGTTTGGAGTTCGGAAAATCCGGGATGAATAGTGTCGCGTGAATTTTCTACATAAGTACTTATAATTCATAACTTTGCAAAGAAATTAAACCCTAGGGTTCCAAAACCTTCAGCCGCCGCTGTTATGCAATCAATGGCCGAAATCTTGTTCTCTTCCTTCCCTCTTTTCTTCAAATCCGTTCATCAATTCAAGAAACGTTCAACATGAAAATTGTAGAGGGCTATGAGATCTTGTATATCAACGGTGATGATCGTAAAATACGAAGTAGATTGTCGGCAAATCTCAATCAAAGGCCATGCATTTGGCACGCAATTCGAGAGCCATGGGGGGCCGAGCTCCTCCCTGTTCCAGTCGAAGATGGCTCTTGCAATGGGCTACGAGATGGAGTTTCCTGATCGACGTGAAGTTGTGTATTTTACTCGCGAAACTTAACCCTAATTTGCAAAAATAGGTTCGGCCTTTACTTCGTTACCTGTAGAAGTTGAACGCGCGTGGAAGGAGATGAAGGGGACGGTCATGATGCAGGGGTAAAGATCTCACGGCTTAGATTGATTTAGGTTGAGAAAAAATTAAATTATGTTGTATAATTTAGTTTATAAAATTCGTGTAAACTTGTAAAATTCATATCTTTTTCATACGAGGTCGAAAACGTGCGAAACCAGTTGCGTTGGATTCGTATGGACGAGCACTACGCTATGGAATTGGATTAGAGTCGTTTGTAGTTAGTGAGAATTTTGGGTAAAATTAAACGTCCGTTTAATTTTATTCGAAATAAATCGCTAAAACGAAATTGAAATCAAGGTGAGAACTTCTCACTCAATCGAATCGGTTTCGATTTTAATTTTAAATAGTTAGATTTAAAATTCTTGAATGCATGTTTGAATGATGATTGTTATCTATTGATTGTTAAAATAGACATTATGCGCCGTTAGTAAGCGGATGTTATTTATTAAAAACATATACCGCGAATATTTCATAAACAGAGAAATTGGTATTATTTATGTACTTGGAGTTGATTTCCCGCAGTATATAGCAGATGAGACCCTATTGCGCCGTCTATTAAGCGAATAATATTTTAAATCCCATATACCGCGATAATTTCGTACTGGAACGGAATTGGTATTGTGCTAACATCTTTGGATGCAGGAAAACAGGTTGGAGGGATCCAACTGGATTCCTCAACAGTATTTATTTGATTATGGATATTTTGATATTCGTTGATTATCATATCGATATATGATGTCGTTGTAGTCGTGATTGACTATTTGGTATGTAGCATCATTGGGCCAAATTTTGGAATTTTAAAAGGATTTTTAAAGTGATTTTTGAAGAGTATACGTTTATAAAATATTTTTGGAATTGATCCATTTTAAATAAATAAACGTTATAATTCTAATGTTATAAAAATTATGATTTTTGAGAAATATAGTTAAAAGTTGATTTTTGAAAATATGAGGTAAATGATTTTATAAAATAGTTTAAATTGCGATTTTTGAATTTATTATAAAAAATTTAATATATAAGATTTATGAAATTTAATTATTTTATAAATCAAAACGGTGAAATTATAAAGGAGTTTAAAGACATTTTAAAATAATAGTATAAATTGATTTATATAAGAGATTTATAAATTGATATTTATAAATTAAAAATATTGGAATTATAAAACGAGTTTTTATAAGTGTTAGAATGAATTGTAAATGAATTTCACAAATGAATGAAATTTATAGAATTATAAACTGTGACGTTATAAATGAAATTTTATAAGCAGTAGGTTTATAAAATTTGTAAAGTTATTTGAAGAATAATTTTGGGTAAATAATGAATCTTATGAGTTATAAGATTTATAATTTGGGAAGTTTAAAAGAACGATTTTTGTAAACAAATAAATTGTAAGTGTTTAACTTATAATATGAACCTTTGTTATATAATTGAGTTATGAATTGAATATAGGTTAATAAAGGAATTTAAACGTTGTTTTATAAATCCGCAAACGACTTATTTTGATAAGTAAATTGTTATAACTTATTTATGGAGTTATATTCACATCTTAGATAGTGAATAATCCTTTGAAATAAAATGAATAGAAAGGATGAAATTGGTTAGCAAGGTATATTCACGTTTTTGAATAGTGAATAATATGTTAAAGAAAATGTTTTGGATGTGATATTTTAAACAGAATTAAAACGATCTAAAGATGTTTTAAAATGTGTTAAGATTCGAAAACATAGATTTCAACATTTATTGTTGAAATAGACGTTTTCGAGAAATAGAAGGGAATGGTGGACTATAACACTGTTGTTATAGTAAATGATTTCCGAAAGGGAATGTTTTGTATAGTATTGGGATTTATATATCTATTTTAATTTCGAATCCCTATACTAGTGATTTTGGGACGTCGTAATGATGTTTTACGTAACATTCGTTTTGGCCCAAATAAATATGATTAAGAGAATGATTTCCTTAAAGAATGAAATATATGCATAATTTCGATTTAAGTATATCGAATATTTTCCAAGTGTTGAAAATAAATGGATTTGAAAATTACTTCCCCCATCCCTTTCTGTACCTTCATCTTCAATTCCCATGCGCCCCGTTCATGTCACATCTTCTCCCCATCGTCCTTCCCCCGACTCTGATTTGTCCCCTCTCCCTCCTCCTCTTCAGTCACCCATTGTCGCCAATTCTGCTCTGCCATCTTTATACAGTTCTATTCCTATCCTGCCCATACCCGCTACCATCCCCATTAACCTCCTTCCACCACCTCCTCCACCAATTCCTCCTCCTCCTGATATTATTCCTCCTCCTACATCTCTTATCTCGTCCTTGCCTTCTGGCTCTCCTCTTTCTTCTGATCATTTCCCTACCCTTGGTGCTGCATCTTCCTCATCTCATTCTGCTTCTTGGTCCTCCCTTTTTAACTCAAAACCTCGGAATGCTGGTTCTTACATTCCAAAGCAATTTGAAGTTGAGTACACTGGATCCCCGATTGAACCTCCTCAGGAAGTATTGAATGAGGGTATTAAGGCCTGGTCTGATTGCCTTGTTGGTTCCTTTTTGGCTGGAAATGTTAATTACATGGCAGTTAAATCTCATCTTCAAAAAGTATGGAAGTTAAAAGGATCTTATGACATCTTTTTTGATAACCAAAATTATTATTTCAAATTTGCCTCTGAGGAAGACAAGATTAATATTCTGCGTCGTGATCCTATGTTCATAAAAGGTCAGATGTTTATCATTACTAAATGGAATCCCACCCTGTCTTCTGCTCATGCGGCAGTGAGATTAGTGCCAATCTGGATTCATTTATACAGAATTCCAATAATGCTATGGTCATTGATGGGTATCAATTGGATAGCGTGTCACCTTGGGAAGCTTGTTTGCTTTGATGAGAACACTGAAAGGATGAATAGATTTGAATATGCTAAATGCTTAATTGAAGTTTCTCCAGAAAAAGAATTGCCTGATTACATTGTTGTTGGGGATGATTCCTGTCCTAATATTCAGATTGAATACTCATGGAAACCCCTCATTTGTGTTTACTGTAAAGCTTTTGGCCATGCTACTGAACAATGTGAGAGGAATAAAAGTCAGCAAAATGGAGTTAAGAATGATATCTTGTGTACAAGTAATGTTGCAATTGATGACATAGTCAGGGATGGTGAAAAAATTCATGATGATAAAGATAAAAGGGGTTTTTTGATACGAAGTAAAAAGAGATTTAAAGCCGGTCAAAAGATTTGGAGAAAAGTTAATAGGGACAAAAATAACAATAGTGAAATGGAAGGAAGTCTGGTAAGAGTACCTACTGAAGTGAGTCAAAGAGAAGATGTTGATTTACAGGCGTCGAAACAAAATGAACCAATAATTGTTACTGCATTGGAAAATATCAGTAGTGCTAATTTGGTTAATGATTTTAATCAACAGTTGAGTACCATTGAGGAAGTCAGGAAGCAAACTGTGAATATACCTGAATATGATAAATGCAGTAATGGTCAAATAGATGGTGGAATACAGAATGTAACAGAAAAGCCTGATAATAATGTTGTAATTCTTGATAATACAAATCATGATTGCTGTGTTGTGTCAACACACAATCCTTTCTCAGTCCTTCAGGATATTAGTGAAAATGAAGAAGTTAATCAACATGTCTCTCCTCAAATTCCAGATTTGCACAATACTGTATTGTGCACTGACATGCACAATCTTTCTCCACATGCAATTACCACTGCCATTAACTCTCCTCCCAACAATGAAGTATCTCCTTATTCTTCCCTCTCTCTTCCAAACCATATCTTCAAAGACATTTCTGCTTCATCAATTCCTCCCCTACCCTCTCAACCTACCAATCCAGAATCCTCTGGAATAAAGAAGAAAGGAAGGCCAAAGAAATCGATTAATATACAGAGAAATGACTTGGACAATGGAATCAATTTCTCAATTGAACAAATTGGTCTTGAAGTTTTGTCTCATAATTCTAAGGCAAACTTGTCCTCTGGTGTTCAAACCAGAGCTTCATCCTCAATGTTATCATGATGTATGATAAAATAGGATTTTGGAATGTAAGGGGTGCTAACTCCATTGACAAGCAACTTGAAATCTCTAACCTTATTTCTACTCACAACATCCAACTTATGGCCATTTCTGAAACTAAACTTAATCATAATACTACTCAACATGCTCACTCCATCATCAGACATAATTGGAGCAGTATCCATAATTTATCCCAAGCTCCTTTTGGTAGATTGTTAATTCTATGGAATCCTCTTATCTATTCCCTATCCCCTATCACTGTCCATAGACAGTTCATTCACTCTGAAATTCTTCACATTCCCTCTTCAACTTCTTTTATCCTTACCACTGTTTATGCTGTCAATAATGCTACTCAGAGGCAAATCTTTCTTGACATTCTACCTTCTCTTCAGCAGTCCAATCTGCCTTGGATTTGTCTTGGTGATTGGAATTGCATGCAACTATCATCTGAAAAGAGTGGGGGTTCTCCATTATCTTACAGTCAAACACGCCCTTTAAACAAAGCAATTTATGATGCTAACCTTATTCCTTCCAACAGTACTGGGGCTTTCTTTACTTGGAATAACTCAAGTAAATTGAGAAGGAGAACGTACTGTAAACTTGATAGAGTTTATACTAATTACTCCTCTATTCTCAAATGGCCTAACCTATCTACCTTTATCCCTCCGCCATCATTATCCGATCACTCCCCTCTTATTCTTTCCTGGGGAAAGGACACTGTGAGAAGACGCTCCTCATTTTCTTTTTTTAATAACTGGTCTAAACACCCTGATTTCCTTGAAATTGTTAAAAATGGCTGGAATTTTCATACATTTGGAAACCATATGTTTGTTTTGCAGGCTAAGCTCAAGCACTTGAAGATTATTCTGAAGGACTGGGCTCAGCAAACTTATGGTAATGGGAGCAGCTTGTCTTCTTCAATTCGTGAAAAGCTTTTTCAAGTTCAACTGGAAATACAAAGATGTCCTGACCATCAACAGATGATACATACTGAAGCTTCTCTTCATAAGGACCTCTCCAAAGCTCTCACTGAAGAAAATAAGATGGCAAAGCAAAAATCTAAACATGAATGGCAGTTGAATGGTGATAAAAATTCTGCAACCTTCCATAAAAGATTAAAAATTGAACAATCTTCAACAAACATTTTTTCTATTCTTGACATACATGGTCAGCCATGTGATTCCCAAGTTTCAATTCAAGATGCATTCATGGAGTATTTTCAACATAACCTGGGGAAGCCTCAGATTCCTTCCATCTTCCTGCATCAGTTCGCTCAATACCAACTCCCTAAAATTCCTGATGACATGTACACTGACTTAGTTAAGGAAATTTCGGATGATGAAATCAAGCATGCTATTTTTGGATTAAACTCCAACAGTTCTCCTGGTCCTGATGGATATAATGCTCATTTTTTCAAAATCACTTGGGATATAATTGGTAGGGACTTTGTCAAGGCCATTAAGAACTTTTTTAGTCACAGCAAGCTTATCTCTGGTATTAATGCTACTAAAATTGCTCTGATCCCTAAAATTAGCCACCCAACTTCTGTTGATCAGTTCAGGCCCATTGCATGTTGCAATGTTATATATAAGTGCATTGCTAGGATTTTGGCAGCTAGGATGAAAACGCCATTGGATGGATTGATATCTGCAAATCAGAGTGCTTTTCTACCTGGCAGGGACATAACTGATAATATTCTTCTTGCTTCAGAACTTATGAAGGGGTATAATAGGAAAATCATTTCTCCTAGGTGTGTCCTTAAGCTTGATATTCTGAAAGCGTATGACTCCATTCAGTGGAAAACTATCATATATATTTTGTACAAGATGAATTTCCCCATCCCTTTCTTGTGTTGGTTATATACATGCATTTCCACTGTCAAATATTCTCTTAGCATTAATGGTAATATCTTTGGCTACTTTGGTGCCACTCAGGGTATCAGACAAGGAGACCCGGTCTCTCCTTATCTCTTTATCTGTGTTATGGAGCTGCTCAATACTATGCTATCTGCTGCTATGCGTAATAAGCTTCTGGACTATCATCCATTATGTAGAAAGATCAGTATCTCTTCGCTCCTTTTTGCTGATGACTTACTTTTATTCACTAAGCCTAATTCTAAATCGATTAGTGGGGTTTTAAATGTGCTTGATTCATTCACAACCTTAACTGGTCTGGTCATAAACAGCAGTAAATCTAAATTGCTCATTGCTGGCCTTCCAGAGGAAGATAAAGAGATGATTTACACTATGTCTGGCCTCTCTCCTTTCAATGACAATGAATATTATCTTGGGATGCCTATATGTAAGTCGAGAATCAGGACTATCCAATGCTTACAACTTTTTGAAAAAATTACTGCTAAACTTGCTAGCTGGAAAGTTTCTCAATTTTCGATGGCTGGTAGACTTATTATTGTTAAGTCCATAGCAATATCCATGTGTGTTTATTATGCCAGGGTCTTCATTCTTCCAGCCAAACTCATTTCCATGATCAACTCGGCTCTTAATCATTTTTTATGGCATGGTAATCCCTTCTCTTTGAAAATGATACCCATTGCCTTTGGTAAAATATGTTGCCCTCAGGAAAAAGGTGGGCTTGGAATAATAAATATTAAGAATTGGAATTTTGCTATGCTCTCTTCAAGAATTGACAAGCTGTCAAGGAAGGATGGAAATTTGTGGTCTTCTTGGTGTAGGCATTACCTTATACGTCATAGCAACTTTTGGTGTATGTCAGCTTCTTCTGACTGCAGTTGGACATGGAGGAATATCTTGAGAGGAAGACCGTTATTCCTTCCTATGGTGCAACAGAGAATGAAAGAGATTAACAAAGTGTCTTTTTGGTTTGATCCATGGTCTGCAAAAGGGGTGATTTTAGCGAATATAATTGATTATGACATGAGAAGATCCACTGGCATTGGAAATAATGCTACTCTTGCAAGATATTGGGCAGATGATTCTGTTTCTCTCCCGAATAGTAGCTCTGCAGTGATTACTGGAGTGTGGACTGATATACACAACACCACTTATAAGCTAAGCCCTATTCATATGACTTGGAATGACAGAGAGCACTCTATTAAAACTGTTTATAAGGCCCTTGACTCATCCATGCATTTTCCTTCTTTTCCTTGGTATTCTCGTATCTGGGATCATAAGTCTATTCCTAAGGAAAACATTTTCATGTGGAAGGTGCTGAAGAATGGTATCCTAACTCTAGGCAGGTTGAAAGGTCATGGGGTTATTCAATGTGATAAATGTATCTTTTGTGGTGCTGTTGAGGAAACTGTTGGCCATTTATATTTTGAATGTCATTACACTTATCATATCTGGTGTTCCATTGCTCAGCACTATGGATATCATATGCCTATGAGAAGTTCCTGTATGGAATGGTTCAACATATTTAAGGCAACGAGGTGGAAGAATGATAGAAGTAGAGGGCTGCTTAGAATTATGAAGAAGGTCTTGTATTTTATTTGGTTGGAGAGGAACAATAGAGTGTTTAAAGGGCAAGCTTCCTCTAAACATGTATTGGTCCTTTCTATTACTAGTAATTTATAGTTCCCGCTTTGCTTTCTTCTATCTTGTGGTGGTCAGTATTTTGTAATCTTATGCGGTACAATTTTTGGTTAGTAATAAAATGGTAGGGGACCATTCAACCCCGCTTGCTTTGCAAAAAAAAAAAAAAAAAAAAAAGTATGGAAATGTTTTCCAATATAAAGTGAATATTTTGAGAATTTATCTTTTTGGAGATAAATTGAAAATGAATAATTGAAATCGTATATTCGTAGATATTTTGGAATGTAAATTCACTATGGAATTTATAAAAGAAAGGGGAATTTGTTTAAAAATAAATATTGATTTATTTTTGAGGTATTGAAATTATATATCTTGTAAAGATATGAATTTTGGGAAATAAATAATTTGGAAAATTATTTGGAATCTGGTGATGTTGTGCATATCCATTGATAGTTCAATAACCGACTATCAATATTTACCTTTGAATGGGTATTTGTTGTGATTTGTTTGAATTTGAATGCCACACTTATTTTTGAATAAGCGCTCACTATTCGGGTTAGCCGGGAAAGGACCTTGGGGTCGTATAACCCATTCCGAATATGTGATACGTCGTTATGGATTGCATTTGATGCCCGGTGTTGAAGACCGGGTATTTGCCAGAGCGATAGGATGACCTGTCGATTGACTCTGCACCGAGTTGCTCCGGTATAGAGTTCTCCATATGTGATGGGGAATCCGATCAGGATTATGGATATCCGTATTGCAAGGACTTCTTTGTAAGTGCCTTCGGTTCTGTTCGAGCCCGGAACAGACTTGTATGGATTGTATGTCTGACATTACAAATTGAGATATAAAGCTAATTTCTTTCAAATATATTTCTGTTGGTGGCGGAGAATTTATTCTCTTAGCTTAACACCCTTCTCTGAGACGTACGAGAGGTTATGTAGTTGATGGTTATCAGCGATATATTTCCAATTTGGTAATGTGACATGCTGAGTGTTGCTTTGAAATGATCATTGTGTTGATCATTTGTGATATGATCATTTGTTTGATCGTTTATCTTTGTGATCATTTCTATGATCATTTGTTGACTCAAAGCATGACTTTGTACCAAAGCGTGGCTTTGTGGACGAAACTTCGTCGAGCCTCACACCCTGGAATGGTCAAAACAGGATAGATGCGGTAAGGTTATGAGGGGTAGCTCCCTTTAGGGTATGTGCATTTCCTTCTAGAAAAGGGTGGTATCATGGTATGGAGCCCAGATACTTACTCATGTTGAAACACTTATTATTTTGTGTGATGTTGATTATGAGCGCTAGGTTAAAGGTCCCAAAGGACCGAGGGATGGCATACTCGTGTCAGTAGTTACCCAGTTAGGGGTAACCCGGCCTTGTGTTGGCAGAGATCCGGTTAGGTTCTCGGGGACGTCCTTCCAGAGGCATTCTCATGTGGCAATGGGAAGTTCCTTGGCCTGACCATTTGTTGGAAACCCAAAGAAACAATACGATCTTGTACGGTATTAGTTATATAACCTGCCATGGAATGTGGCGGTAACCTGCTATTGAACATGGTAGCTATAGTAGGCATAAGTGCGAAATGTCTATGCTGACTAAGATTTATATCTTACTTTCGAAATGATTTTTTCCTACACTATGCACTAGTAATAATATCAAATGTTTCTTTTAAATGCGTATCAAGCATCTTTGACTATCATAATGAGAAATCTCTTCCGATTCTGCGTTTGCATTGTGTGTGTGTGCGGGAGGCCTTATGGTAGTCCCAATTTTAAAAGCATTGCGAATTGACTTTAAAAATATTGCTCTATTTTGATTTTAAAGATAAATAAACTGTTTTGAGTTCTCACACCAGTCACATGACTGACTCGGAGTTTATTGTTTTCCTTCCTAAACTCTGGGTGCCCACCAATTTCCACACGGGCAGTCAAGAGTTAAGGTTTATCAGGATATTCAGGAATTCAGGAGTTGCTGGATGGCATGACGTATTACTAGTATGTAGTATTTCTTTTCCGCTGTTTGTTGTTGTTTGATGTTGTACACTCTGATGTAATGAAATGAAAATGTAATGTAATGTAATAACTGATATAGTTCTTGTTTAAAGATTATTCATTTATCTATTATATGTTGTTCCGCTGCGATTGTGAGATTCTGATGTTGTTATGCTGTTTTCTTTCCGTTCTATTTTCTTTTCTCTCTATTTTCTATCTTTTTCTCTCTTCTTCTACCTTTTTCTTTTTCTTAAACAATGAGAATTCGTATTTCTATTCATCTTGAGTTAATCTATGGAGATTAGTGTATATTCAAGGAGTACGGATTTGCGGGTCTTCACAAGTGTATCGGAGCATATGGTTAAGCGACAACCATGGCTCTGTTGGGTATTACTCATTAGAGATAGAGTCAGTAGTACTCTAGAATGAGTTTGAGTGTAATAATAGCTATGAGAGCGTATTTGTTAGTGAATATAAAATTTGTTTTATATTGTGATGAATGGTTTGTTGAGTGGCATATGAACCTTCGTCAGCACGGTCTGTACAACTATGCCGAAGGGGTTTATAAACACTTGAATAGAACAATTCGACATAATATTGTTTTAAATTGGGTAAATGAAATAATTTTACCTTGATTATATTTTATGTATAAAGGAATAATTTTTTAGAATTATTAAAGTGTATATAAGTTGATTGTTTGGTTGTTGAATAAGATGTTTGAATAATCTAAATAAAAGAATAATTGTATAAGAAAAAGAATTATAAGAATTGAATTATAATTAAAGTAATTTATAATTGTGAAATAAACTTATATATATATAAGAAGTGAAACTATATGAATATATTTATGAATATGAGTTGTAAATAAAAATGAATTTAAAGTTAAATGGAAATTTATTTAGAATTGGAATCTGAATTGATTTATAAGTGGGAATTTAAGTTTTGTAAAACCAAGTGATGTTCATAAAATGAAGTATAACTTAAGAGATGTTGAATGAAGTTGATATTGGTATCAAAGTAAATTAATAAAGCTAAGTGATAAATTTGAACTTAAGTTATGTAATGAAATTCAACTTTAGAAATTGAATTGAATTAATGGATTGAATGTAAATCAATTGAATGTAAATTAAGTTGATATGAAATAATGAATGTAAGTGTTAATTCATTAAAATCTAATGTTATTGGAAGTTGAATAATTGAATGAAAATGAATATAAGCAAAGGAATTTGGTTGTAATTAATATACATTGGTTGTTATATGATTGTTAGTTGATTGTATATAATTCATTAAGAGTTAATGAAATTGGAAGCTAAAGTAATTGAAATCAAATTGAAAGTTAAGTGAATCTCAAATAGAATTGAATTTGATTTGGAAGTGAACCAACTTGAATATGAATTAGTGAATATAAACTAATTGAGAATGAATGTTAGTAAAAACATCCACTGTTAATGAATCAAATGTAATTAAATTGAAAACCCATTTCATTGAATATTATGAGAATATGAATGAATATTGATTTGGTTATGGATGATAGTTGGTTGATGTTTGCATTTGTTGTTTTGTTGCATTTGCTATATTGGCACATGTAGTTGTTATGTTGCTATATGTTGTGTATTGATACCATTTTCATATATGCATGGTTCTCATGTTGTTTGTTGAGTGTTTAGTAGGTGCGGATCGCGTTTGCTTCGCATTTGGAGCTCGCTTTCGCGCTATATTAGTCGTATCTACTCGCTAATAAAATATAAGGTACATATCTCGGATTAAATATCGTACTTTTACACTTTTTTCCTACGGGATGCCTCATTACTTGATGAGATGTATATTTGTGATATATATGTACTGTCATTTTTTTCGGATCGAGCCGCGCAAAGGAGACTATGGCGAATTTTTTCGAAAATTTAAGGCTTTAGAAAAAAATTTGAGAAAATTGGAAAATTTTGAAAACTATAAATTTGATTTGGAATTTAAAGTAAAACAATAGTAGTTGTTTTTGAAAAGATAACTAAGTATGATTTGAAAACTTAGTAAAGTATTGTAAGAAGTTTAACTATGGATTTATGGAAAAATTAATAGATTCTGTAACTTTTCTTACTTGGTAATTTCGAGGACGAAATTCTTTTAAGGGGGGAAGTATGTAACGACCCAGAATTTTTATTAATTAAAAATTGAATATTTAATTAATTTTAAATATTAATAAGTGAAATTTATAAGTCGAATAAATTTTATTTCGAATAATTGGATTTAATTGGATAATTAAATCGATAATTTAATAGTGAAAATACAGAAATAATTGAAAATTGGGTAAAATTTGATTGAAAATGATTTGTAAAATTTTATTTTATCATATTGAAGTTAGAATGATGTTATAGAACTTTTAAAATCGAATTAAGAGTTTATTTGTGAAAATTGAATATTTTGATTTTAAATCGACTAGTGAAATTAGCCGTTTTTCGAACAGTCTCAGAATTGGACGAAACTAGTTCCATTGGATCCGTAATAGTTTGTTATTACCGGATTTCAATTTTCGTAGCAATCAGAGTTATCGTTTGATCGTGGCAGCTCGAAACGCATCGAAATTATTTTTAATATTAATTTGGCCAGTTAAAATAGTCATTTCTCAAACTGTCTCGGATTTCGATGAAACTAGTTTCATCGGATCCATAATGTGATATTATTGTATGGTTTAAAATTTCATGTCAATCGGATTTACCGTTTGTCCGGTGCAAGCTAAAACGCCTAGAAAATCGTTTAATCTGTTAAATTTTAAATTGGACGTTTATTGCCATAACTCGCACAGATGACCGAATTAGCTCCCGAAACACGTTCCATTGTGTTCGGAACGCGGGGTAAACCTTAGAAACGCCAACCGGCACGCTTCGTTTGGAGTTCGGAAAATCCGGGATGAAAAGTGTCGCGTGAATTTTCTATATAAGGACTTATAATTCATAACTTTGCAAAGAAATTAAACCCTAGGGTTCCAAAACCTTCAGCCGCCGCTATTATGTAATCAATGGCCGAAATCTTGTTCTCTTCCTTCCCTCTTTTCTTCAAATCCGTTCATCAATTCAAGAAACGTTCAACATGAAAATTGTAGAGGGCTATGAGATCTTGTATATCAACGGTGATGATCGTAAAATACGAAGTGGATTGTCGACAAATCTCAATCAAAGGCCATGCGTTCGGCACACAATTCGAGAGCCATGGGGGGGGGGGGCGAGCTCCTCCCTGTTCCAGCCGAAGATGGCTCTTGCAATGGGCTACGAGATGGAGTTTCCTGATCGACGTGAAGTTGTGTATTTTACTCGCGAAAATTAACCCTAATTTGCAAAAATGGGTTCGGCCTTTGCTTCGTTACCTGTAGAAGTTGAACGCGCGTGGAAGGAGATGAAGGGGACGGTCATGATGCAGGGGTAAAGATCTCACGGCTTAGATTGATTTAGGTTGAGAAAAAATTAAATTATGTTGTATAATTTAGTTTATAAAATTCGTGTAAACTTGTAAAATTCATATCTTTTTCATACGAGGTCGAAAACGTACGAAACCAGTTGCGTTGGAATCGTATGGACGAGCACTATGCTATGGAATTAGATTGGAGTCGTTTGGAGTTAGTGAGAATTTTGGATAAAATTAAACGTCCGTTTAATTTTATTCGAAATAAATCGCTAAAACGAAATTGAAATCAAGGTGAGAACTTCTCACTCAATCGAATCGGTTTCGATTTTAATTTTAAATAGTTAGATTTAAAATTCTTGAATGCATGTTTGAATGATGATTGTTATCTATTGATTGTTAAAATAGACATTATGCGCCGTTAGCAAGCGGATGCTATTTATTAAAAACATATACCGCGAATATTTCATAAATAGTGAAATTGGTATTATTTACGTACTTGGAATTGATTTCCCGCGGTATATAGCGGATGAGACCCTATTGTGCCGTCTATTAAGCGGATAATATTTTAAATCCCATATACCGCGATAATTTCGTACTGGAACGGAATTGGTATTGTGCTAACATCTTTGGATGCAGGAAAACAGGTTGGAGGGATCCAACTGGATTCCTCAACAGTATTTATTTGATTATGGATATTTTGATATTCGTTGATTATCATATCGATATATGATGTCGTTGTAGTCGTGATTGACTATTTGGTATGTAGCATCATTGGGCCAAATTTTGAAATTTTAAAAGGATTTTTAAAGTGATTTTTGAAGAGTATACGTTTATAAAATATTTTTGGAATTGATCCATTTTAAATAAATAAACGTTATAATTTTAATGTTATAAAAATTATGATTTTTGAGAAATATAGTTAAAAGTTGATTTTTGAAAATATGAGGTAAATGATTTTATAAAATAGTTTAAATTGCGATTTTTGAATTTATTATAAAAAATTTAATATATAGGATTTATGAAATTTAATTATTTTATAAATCAAAACGGTGAAATTATAAAGGAGTTTAAAGACGTTTTAAAATAATAGTATAAATTGATTTATATAAGAGATTTATAAACTGATATTTATAAATTAAAAATAATGGAATTATAAAACGAGTTTTTATAAGTGTTAGAATGAATTGTAAATGAATTTCACAAATGAATGAAATTTATAGAATTATAAACGGTGAAGTCATAAATGGAATTTTATAAGCAGTAGGTTTATAAAATTTGTAAAGTTATTTGAAGAATAAGTTTTGGGTAAATAATGAATCTTATGAGTTATAAGATTTATAATTTGGGAAGTTTAAAAGAACGATTTTTGTAAACAAATAAATTGTAAGTGTTTAACTTATAATATGAACCTTTGGTATATAATTGAGTTATGAATTGAATATAGGTTAATAAAGGAATTTATAAACGTTGTTTTATAAATCCGCAAACGACTTATTTTGATAAGTAAATTGTTATAACTTATTTATGGAGTTATATTCACATCTTAGATAGTGAATAATCCTTTGAAATAAAATGAATAGAAAGGATGAAATTGGTTAACAAGGTATATTCACGTTTTTTAATAGTGAATAATATGTTAAAGAAAATGTTTTGGATGTGATATTTTAAACAGAATTAAAACGATCTAACGATGTTTTAAAATGTGTTAAGATTCGAAAACATAGATTTCAACATTTATTGTTGAAATAGACGTTTTCGAGAAATAGAAGGGAATGGTGGACTATAACACTGTTGTTATAGTAAATGATTTCCGAAAGGGAATGTTTTGTATAGTATTGGGATTTATATATCTATTTTAATTTCGAATCCCTATACTATTGATTTTGGGACGTCGTAACGATGTTTTACATAACATTCGTTTTGGCCCAAATAAATATGTTTAAGAGAATGATTTCCTTAAAGAATGAAATATATGCATAATTTCGATTTAAGTATATCGAATATTTTCCAAGTGTTGAAAATAAATGGATTTGAGAATTACTTAATAAGTAAGTATGGAAATGTTTTCCAATATAAAGTGAATATTTTGAGAATTTATCTTTTTGGAGATAAATTGAAAATGAATAATTGAAATCGTATATTCGTAGATATTTTGGAATGTAAATTCACTATGGAATTTATAAAAGAAAGGGGAATTTGTTTAAAAATAAATATTGATTTATTTTTGAGGTATTGAAATTATATATCTTGTAAAGATATGAATTTTGGGAAATAAATAATTTGGAAAATTATTTGGAATCTGGTGATGTTGTGCATATCCATTGATAGTTCAATAACCGACTATCAATATTTACCTTTGAATGGGTATTTGTTGTGATTTGTTTGAATTTGAATGCCACACTTATTTTTGAATAAGCGCTCACTATTCGGGTTAGCCGGGAAAGGACCTTGGGGTCGTATAACCCATTCTGAATATGTGATACGTCGTTATGGATTGCATTTGATGACCGGTGTTGAAGACCGGGTATTTGCCAGAGCGATAGGATGACCTGTCGATTGACTCTGCACCGAGTTGCTCCGGTATAGAGTTCTCCATATGTGATGGGGAATCCGATCAGGATTGTGGATATCCGGATTGCAAGGACTTCTTTGTAAGTGCCTTCGGTTCTGTTCGAGCCTGGAACAGACTTGCATGGATTGTATGTCTGACATTACAAATTGAGATATAAAGCTGATTTCTTTCAAATATATTTCTGTTGGTGGCGGAGAATTTATTCTCTTAGCTTAACACCCTTCTCTGAGACGTACGAGCTCAGAGCTTATGTAGTTGATGGTTATCAGCGATATATTCCCAATTTGGTAATGTGACATGCTGAGTGTTGTTGTGAAATGATCATTGTGTTGATCATTTGTGATATGATCATTTGTTTGATCGTTTATCTTTGTGATCATTTCTATGATCATTTGTTGACCCAAAGCATGGCTTTGTACCAAAGCGTGGCTTTGTGGACGAAACTTCGTCGAGCCTCACACCCCGGAATGGTCAAAACAGGAAAGATGCGGCAAGGTTATGAGGGGTAGCTCCCTTTAGGGTATGTGCATTTCCTTCTAGAAAAGGGTGGTATCATGGTATGGAGCCCAGATACTTACTCATGTTGAAACACTTATTATTTGGTGTGATGTTGATTACGAGCGCTCGGTTAAAGGTCCCAAAGGACCGGGGGATGGCATACTCGTGTCAGTAGTTACCCAGTTAGGGGTAACCCGGCCTTGTATTGGCAGAGATCCGGTTTGGTTCTCGGGGACGTCCTTCCAGAGGCGTTCTCATGTGGCAATGGGAAGTTCCTTGGCCTGACCATTCGTTGGAAACCCAAAGAAACAATACGATCTTGTACGGTATTAGTTGTATAACCTGCCATGGAATGTGGCGGTAACCTGCTATTGAACATGGTAGCTATAGTAGGCATAAGTGCGAAATGTCTATGCTGGCTAAGATTTATATCTTTACTTTCGAAATGATTTTTTCCTACACTATGCACTAGTAATAATATCAAATGTTTCTTTTAAATGCGTATCAAGCATCTTTGACTATCATAAGGAGAAATCTCCTCCGATTCTGCGTTTGCATTGTGTGTGTGTGCGGGAGGCCTTATGGTAGTCCCATTTTTAAAAGCATTACGAATTGACTTTAAAAATATTCCTCTATTTTGATTTTAAAGATAAATAAACTGTTTTGAGTTCTCACACCAGTCACATGACTGACTCGGAGTTTATTGTTTTCCTTCCTAAACTCTGGGTGCCCACCAATTTCCACACGGGCAGTCAAGAGTTAAGGTTTATCAGGATATTCAGGAATTCAGGAGTTGCTGGATGGCATGGCGTATTACTAGTATGTAATATTTCTTTTCCGCTATTTGTTGTTGTTTGATGTTGTACACTCTGATGTAATGAAATGAAAATGTAATGTAATGTAATAACTGATATAGTTCTTGTTTAAAGATTATTCATTTATCTATTATATGTTGTTCCGCTGCGATTGTGAGATTCTGATGTTGTTATGTTGTTTTCTTTCCGTTCTATTTTCTTTTCTCTCTATTTTCTATCTTTTTCTCTCTTCTTCTACCTTTTTCTTTTTCTTAAACAATGAGAATTCGTATTTCTGTTCATCTTGAGTTAATCTATGGAGATTAGTGTATATTCAAGGAGTACGGATTTGCGGGTCTTCACAGTTTAAGTGTTAAGTTTATTTGTTGAAAAGTAAAGAAAAGGAAATTATACATTTGAATTTGTTAATTGAAATTATTGAAAATTTGGATTTTTCTGTAAAGGTTACTTTATAAAATCATAAGTTGAAAGAGTATTTTTAATGAACATTTTTGAATGTAAAAAATAAGATTTTTGTAATGTTTAAAGGGTTTAGAATAGAGGAATATTTCAAAGCTAAAACAAAGTTTGAAAATATTTTGAAAACATGATTTTGAAAGCTAAAACATTTTGAAAACAGATTTAAAAACATTTTGAAAATCTATTCAAACTGAAATTGCAAGAACCTTCCTACAGAGCTCCTCCATAGGACTCGAGAACTTGTACAAAGTAGTTTAAATAATTTCGATTTTCGTGGGTTTGTAAGCCACTTTTCATAGGTTTGTAAGCTACTTGTCGTGGGTTTGTAAGCCACTGGTTTCGATAGAAATTGGGTTCCATCCCAAAAGAAAATTGGAAGAAAGATGAGAGTGCTATTATGAAGTTTTAACAAAATACTAGACACTTATCTTGAGATCTTGAAATCTTTATTCTCTAGAGTCTTGAATCTCTAATCTTCATCTTGATGCTTGAGTCTTTATACTGATCAGTCTTCGATGATACCTGCATATAATTCCTACACACACACACACACACACACACACATGGAAATATTAGTATATATTTTATAAAGTAAAGTACAACAACTATATAAGGTGTTGTCATCAAAACATCATCAACTTAGTTCCTAACAATCTCCCCCTTTTTGATGATGACAACCTTTATTTATAAAATATTCTTACCATACCATAACTCCCCCTTACTCCGTGATTTCTTCTTTTAACTAAATCCCCCCCTTACACCAAGCACGTATATTTTTATAACTTTCTCCCCCTTTGACATCAGCCAAAAGGAATAAAAGACTTACTTGTTCTAAGATAATCAAGTATATATAGAATATAAGTGTAAAGTGAATGTGTAAGTGATCAAGTGTGTGAGCATATATATAAGTGTAACTTGTCAATCAAATCAATATCGTACATAGCAAACCAATCATGTATAGTATATGAAGTTACATACAAACCAAATCCAAATCAAACTTAAGTAAACAATTCAATCAAATAATAATCAAATCTAAATCAAATCAAAAAAACAAACATACATAATGATCAGACATTCCTTGGGACTTCCACCCATCCATCTTCTCCAAAGATAGGATCAGTTTTGATAACATCCCAATTATCTTTGTCGAGAGTGACTGGTGGATTTGCTTCGGGTTCGTCTTTGCTAAGGCTTGAGATCATCCAACGAAGTGCGTCGATGTGTTTCTCTTGCTCTTTGATCATCTGCATTTGGCTTAATTCTAAGTGCCTTTGATTTCTAAATATAAAAGAGAGAATTTCTAAGTATAAAAGAGAGAATATTCTTGAAAGAAGTAAGAGTTTCTTCAAGATTTTCACTTAAATTCTTAATTGGAGAAGCCATAATTTAAGAAATAAGTTGAAGTATGAGAGGAGACGAATAGAAATGGAGGTAGAGAAGTTTTTCTGGAAGAAATAGGTATTTATAGGAGTTATTGGCCGTTCAAAATGAATTGTCACTTGGTAGTTACAAGAATTTGAAGTTTGAAATTGTAACTACTTTTTGACTTTTATATGTCGACATGGGGGGATGGGGCATGTCGACATGGTCTAGACAGAATGACCAAGTTGAGTTATTTTTGATTTCTAAGTTTATTTTTATACTAGTGAACCTATATAAACTTAAAATAAATAACTATCAGAGATATATAAAGATGGAAAACAGAGAATAAGATAGCATTACTTATATCAGTTAACATTACATAATATTAACCAAAAAATAGAAAATACAAAGATAGATAAACGATAGCTAGAGAGATAATGGCTAGGATTAGTTTGATGAAGATGATGATGAGGACAAGCCAAGTTTCCTGCCTATCTGTCCAAAGAACTTGTCGATCTTGTTAGAGATTTTATCCTTTTTCTTGCTAATAGATCTCTTAAGAACCTTTTGGTTTTGAGCAAGTATCTTTTGGTTCTTGAGTATGGTTTTGTTGGATGGATTAGCGGGCGTATGTGGATACTCTATACTTTCCAAAGAGGTTTCTTCATCTTCCTCTTCTTCTTCAATTTCCATTCCTTCCCCTTCTTCTTCCTCTTCTTCTCCCTCTTCTTCCATCTCTTCATGAGCAAGTCTCTCTTCCTTTTCAGTAAGTGTTTCATACGGTTGAAACATAAGCGGGATTTTCATAAGGGAAATGTTTCCATGATTGAACACTTTCCTACTTACAAACTCTTCCTTTTTAACATCCACATCAAAATAATTGAAACTCCGAGTAAGATAAATTCCATGATAAAGAGTGTTTTCTCCCATAGCAAATTTTTTGGGTCTTAACTCATCCAAAATAGTATGTGCCCAATTAATATCATATTTTCCAAATATAGCAAAAAGAGCTTTACACACTTTTGAGGTGGGATTATTGTAGTTTCCCGACCTAGGAATAATGATGTGTTGAATAAGAAGGTTGACAATTCTTGCTTTTGGAAAAAGTGATTCTTAAAATCCATGTGGTCATCGCTTTCAAAATTATGATGAAAAGTCTCTCGATCGGTTTCATTGATTTGAAATTGCGAGAGATTCATACCGGTAGATTTGCAACCCAAAATAGTACCCAAAATATCGGAATCCAAAACAATAAGTGTTCCTTTAACACTACTCCAAATTTGATCTTCATTTCCATTATAAAATTCACGGTTTAGGTTTGCATAAAACATTTTGACAAGGTTTGGATAACAAACAAAATCATTTTGCTTGTTATCAATCAAGCTAAGAATGGAGTTTTCTTCAAAAAGTTGATCGATTTCATAAGAAGGAAAATCATCAAAAATAGCAAATTTTCCCGTATTGACTTTACCATAGTTTACATAACTTATGTAAGCTTTGATAGCCATCGGGTCATTAAAAAGATAATTTTTGATGGATTTGGTCAGCCTCATAGTTGATGGGGTACTTGAGGAAGCCATTGATGAGTGTTTTAGAGGAGTAGAAGATAATGAAGAAAGTTTGAATTATGAGAATAAAGTGAAAAGAGATGATAAGAGAAGTATATTAAATAGATTCTCTAAAGTCATGTTCTCTGGTCAAGAGGTATCTTTTCAGAATTTTGAAGTAAGTGAAAAGGTGGAGGGAAATTCAAAAGTTTGAATTCAAATTTTGAAGTCAAATTTCTGAGAGACATGTCGACATGGGGTATCCTGGCATGTCGACATGTGCCTGTTGAATTTGAAAAGGGGTTTCTATACCTAAAATTTAAGAAATTCCTAAAATCTTAAGAAAACTAATCTACATTCTATATCTATATATAATTCCAGTAATAATATTAAATATAATAATATTAAAATATTTTAATATTTAAAATATTATTAAAATAATATTTTTTGAATTTAAAAATTCAAATTTCAAAGGGTGATTTTGAATTTAAAAGTTCAAGGAATTGCAAACAAAATCAAAACAAACAAGCATCCAATAAAATTATAATAAATGTGTACCTATTTTTAGATTCAAACTCCGATCGTCTTCCGATTCGAGAATAGCAGTAAAGCACAGATTTGAATTATCAGTTTTCTTCTCATCATCACTGGATGAATCTGAATAGTCAAGAGTTGGTGCATATGCCTTCTTTCTTTTTCTTAGTTGTTCGTTATTTGGTTGAAATGTCTGTTTGTCTGGATATGGACAATCTATCTTGTAGTGCCCTGTTTTGTTGCAATTGTAGCATTTATCACCATTGTTTTTGTTGTTGTAATTGTTGTTGTTCTCCGAAGTATTTCTGGAATTCCTTTGATCATTTCTTTTAAAGTTATTCATCTTTCTATACTTCGGAAACTTTCTAAAATTTCTGGTCATGAAAGCAATTTCTTCATCACTATCTTGTTCTGAATCTCCAGTTGTTGCCTTGAATGCGATCGATTTCTTTTCCGTTGCCTTAGATTATTTTCTCCCTTGTAGTTGAACTTCATAAGACATTAGGTTACCGATTAACTCTTCGATCTTCATTTGACTAACATCATTTGCCTCTTCAATAGTAAGTGTCTTTTGATCCCATTCTGGAGTGAGTGAATTGAGTATCTTTCTGACTTGATCTTCTTCTGAGAAACCCTTTCCTAAAGCAATCAATGAATGTACAATGTCTTGAAATCGATAATACATGTCGGAAATGGATTCGTTTTCATGCATTTTAAACAATTGAAATTGGTTAGTTAATATGGAAATTTTAGTCTGTTTAATTTTGTTTGTTCCTTCATGAGTTACTTGCAAAGTTTTCCAGATTTCAAATGCAGACTTACAAACAGACACTCTATTAAACTCATTCCTATCTAGTGAACAAAATAGTATATTCATAACCTTAGAATTGTTTTGTGCAACCGTCTTTTGCTCAGTAGTCAACTGGGCAAAATTAATAGTTGGTTCAACATATTTAGTTTGTGTCATATTCCAAGTATCTAAACTTATGGATTGTAAATAAATTTTCATCCTACATGCCCAATATGCATAATTACTTCCATTAAAAAGTGGTGGTTTGACAGTAGACTGACCTTCTACAAATGAATTAGTGTTAGTACTTGTGTTGACAGAAGTAGTGATGACAGGAGTGACATTATTAGTGGGATATGCCATTAAAAATTTTCAAAATTTCGTATTATGAAAATAGTGAAAACCAATGCTCTGATACCAATTGTTGGGGATGCGGATTAAGGATCTTAAGGCAGAAATAACACTAGAGGGGGGTGAATAGTGTTTTAAAGAATATATGAACTATATGACTAAATTAAAACTTTCAACACAAATCTAAACAGAATTCTAACATAGAATGATCACAGAACATATAACAAATGCAAATAGTAAAGTAAAGCAAGTAAAAGGAAAGAAAACACCAAATTTTATACTGGTTCGGAATCCTCCTACATCCAATCCTGCACCAAGGCAATATCCTTGTACAGATTTTTATAAGCCAATATCCAAATTACAACCCTCAATTTCTAAGGCCTTGAGGAACCCTCCTATCTTCGAGTCTGGGGTAAACTCTCTTGATTTACGGGACACAAGATCACCCTTATACTTCTTAATAACAATCCTTTTGAATGGATAGACTCTATGGACTTTTTGAATACAAATTAATCCTACAACTCTGAATAGCACTTTGATCTTTAGTAGAATGATGGAGAATCAAATAGAGAGAGTATCTAAATGATTTCCTATTGAGAATTTGGCAGAATGATGGCACGATCTTGAAAATATGAAGTTTTATGGATATGGAATGGTGGAGAAGAAAGAGTGAAGAAAATAAGAAAGTAGTTGTTAAAAAAAATCATTTTGGAAGCCTTTATATAGATGCACAACAGTCATAACCATTGGCGAAAGGTTTTTGAACGTATGGACACTTCTTTTGAAATTTGAATTTTGAATCCAACTGTCACCATGTCGACACGGGGTATCCCCATATGTCAACATCCCTCGGTTCAAAATTATAGAGATGTTGTTTTGTGAAGACAATTGAATTTAAAACAAGTTGAAACTTCTCTGAAGCAAAGTAAAGTGTTTAAACAATATTTTGAGATAGAGAATGAATATAAAACATTATTTTAAATATACATATAATTGATATAGACCGTCAATTATATAAGTAATATTTAAAATCAGAATAAGTTTTGATGTTTTAAAAATAGAAGTTTTTAAAATCAGAATAGAGGAATATTTCAAGGCTAAAACAAAGTTTGAAAATATTTTTTAAAACATGATTTTGAAAGCTAAAACATTTTGAAAACAGATTTAAAAACATTTTGAAAAATCTATTCAAACTGAAATTGCCAGAACCTTCCTACAGAGCTCCTCTATAGGACTCGAGAACTTGTGTAACGACCCGAAATTTCCGAATCCGAAAATTCCAGATAGTTATGAAAAAGAAGAAAGAGATAGAAGAAGAAGAAGATCAGAAACCCCAGACATCTCACATTCGCAGCAGATAAAATATAATAATAAATAATAACAGTTTATAAAGAATATTATAACTGTCGATTACATTTAATATACATCAGAGTTTCACATAATATACAGTCACTGAATATTTGCAATTATCATGTCTCAGATTAACAATAATATAAATACAGCAGATATACTCTATACGATACTGCCATCCAGCTCGCCCTCTGAGCTCCAGAACGTGCCTACCTGAAAATCTGTAATACTCGGTCTGACCCGAGCATTACACCAAAGTAACACCCGGGTCAGGCTGGAAACCAGCGTGAGTAAACCAAACTAATATGGAATACCGAAGCAATCAACATATATAAACCCGGGATGTCATATTAATTTAACAAATTCACAATTAGGCATAAACAACGCTTATTCCTCCTGTCAATTTCTAAGTACCAAACTTAGATATAATAATCCAATTCACTTAAATCATTTCATTTCAGTCTATTGATCCACACATCAATATATTTTTAGATCCGAAGTGGCTTCGGGTATTTCCTAATACCCGATTCCGGTCTCCTCGGATCTCATGTCATCCCAACCCAAATTATCCAAATAAAAATCACAACATTTCATATCAGAGATATCAACTCATTTCAAGCATCCAATACCATTCAATCATCCATAAGCAATGCTTAATCACATATAAATTAATTCAATTTATTCTAATTGAATTCCTAACCACATTCATTTAGATTTCTCCATTCAATATTAATTAATTCCAAATCAATTACTTAGTCAACCCTTCACCATTCATCTTAATTAATCACCCTGGATAAATTTTGTTTTTACAATTACCTTCAAGTAATTATCTTAAATTAACTCCACAATATTGATTAGTCTCGACTAAGAACATTAAGTAATCTTAAGTACTTCACGAATTATATTAATTAACTTCATGAGTCACTTGTTACTGATTAATTTATCTTCATTAGTCAATCTTCAATTTCATCGTTAATTATATTAATTTTTTTTTCCCAATTATATTTTAATTTGTTCCAATCTAAATTAGTTACTTTAATTCAACCACAATATTAATCATACTCGATTTATCACAACCTGTATTTAATTATCTTCTATCTACTTCATAAGTAAATTAATTCTCCTTAATTAATTATCTTTAATTAATCTCATTAAACCACCCAATGATTATTCTAATTTAGTTAAACTCCATAAATTTTCTAAATCTTTAATTAATTAATTCAAAACTTTAGCTACTAAGTTGATTACCCCAAATCATTAACTAATTTAATTTAATTTATTGTCCATTTTATTTACTCTTCTTATCAATTTCATCAAGTAATTTAAATCTAAATTACTTCCACTTATTAGTCATCCATTAATTTATTACGACTAGTAATTTCAAGTCTCACCAATTACTTGATAAATTACATTTAGTAAATTATACTTACCAAATTTCACAATTGATTTCCTTAAATAAAACAATAAATTTTATTTCCTTGTATTAATCTCATTATTTAATCATTTGATAATTCTTATCTAAAAATCTTTTATTAGCTATATTCTTTAGCCGAACCTTTAATTACTTCTCTAAGTACTTAAACTCAATTAATCACTTAACTACCCATTAATTAGTTCATTTATTCTTAATTACAAATTTATTTAATCTCTAATTAACTTTAAATAAACATTTTTATGACTAACCAACTGATGATTCTCAACACAATTGGAAATGTTTCCCTTCCTATTCATTTCTAAACTTAAAATTTGTTTCTTTTCAATCGACATGTAGATAATAGTAATCAAATATAGCAACTCAATTATTAACAGTAACTCAGACCATACCAGATTATGTAGTACGAAGATTTACTCACCATCTATTGTTAGCATCCATTCCCAAATCCCCTCCTCCACGAGTTCGGTCGAGCTCGTATGCCACTGAATCAACTCACGAACCCCACACCATCGAGAATCGCGGCCTCAAGTTCGCGCTTCATCACCACTGCGACGCCGTGAGAAGCTCGAACCCCAACCATTTGCACACGCTGACTCCAACTTGCTTGGCTTCCATCACGACCATGGGCTTCCACGAACCAGACCCTGACGCCATTACCTATGCGCGCACACGAAGGCGCTCGCCCTGCCATCTGACAGCGTCGTCGCCACTTCCAGCTGGCTCGCGATCGAGCTCCACGCAAACCCTAGATTCAGCCTTGACTTCGAATGACCGGCCCGCCACCCAGCTTCCACGAAATCGCAATTTATTTATGAGGGCTCCGGCCGATTCTCCCTTCTGTCACTCTCTCTCTCTCTTTTTTTTTTTATTTATTTATTTGGGGATTTGATCGTGAAAGAGAAACCGCGTTCGAGTATGAAGAGTAAGGAAATTCACACGGCTGCTCTATTTAGATTTGGTTTTGGAAGAAAATAAGAAGATCGGCCATAGATTTTTTTTATTTAAATTTCGCGTTCGGTTTCTGCTATCCCTTATAGGAAGACGAAGAATTAAATAAAGATTGGTGAGAGGCTTCTCGAGTACGAGTAAATGAAAAATATCTTTGACCCCTTTGACTGTAAAAATTTATATTATATTATAAAACTCTCGAAACGTCTCGTTAATCATAATGTGAAATCCCGAACCCCGAATCAGACATGCCGACAGGCGCTTATAAGGTTTTACCCGCGTTCCGAACACAATGGAATGTGTTCCGGAGGCTAACTTAATCATATGCGCGAGTTACAAAAGAAAACGATCAAATTTCAATTAAATCGATTAAAATAGTTCTAAGCGTTTTGAGCTGCCAGGGTCAAACGACAACTCCGATTGCTACGAAAATTGAAATCCGATAACAACTAACTATTACGGATCCAATGGAACTGGTTTCATCGAATTCCGAGACCGTGCCTCGGAAGGCTATTTTAAAATTCAATTTAAATGATATATTATTAAAATTGAACAAATTACCTTTAAATTAAATTTCAACAATTTTATTATCTTCAGTATTATCATTATAAATTTTATAAGCCTTCTAATTATTTTAAACAGGCTTAGAATCTCAGATTCAACAATTTACCCAATTTCAATTATTAAATTCAATATTTAAACTATACAATTCAATGATTTAATTATCAAGTAAATATTGATATTCTAAAATTCAAATTCAAATTAACTTTTTAAACATTTAAAATCAATTAATTATTCCAATTTAAATTGTTAAAAATGCCGGGTCGTCACAACTTGTACAAAGTAGTTTAAATGATTTTGATTTTCGTGGGTTTGTAAGCCACTTGTCGTAGGTTTGTAAGCTACTTGTCGTGGGTTTGTAAGCCACTTGTCGTGGGTTTGTAAGCCACTGGTTTCGATAGAAATTGGGTTCCATCCCAAAGGAAAATTGGAAGAAAGATGAGAGTGCTATTATGAAGTTTTAACAAAATACTAGACACTTATCTTGAGATCTTGAAATCTTGATTCTCTAGAGTTTTGAATCATGAATCTCTAATCTTCATCTTGATGCTTGAGTCTTTATACTGATCAGTCTTCGATGATACCTGCATATACTTCCTATATACATACATACATACATACATATATATATATATATGGAAATGTTAGTATATATTTTATAAAGTAAAGTATAATAATTATATAAGGTTGTTGTCATCAAAACATCATCAACTTAGTTCCTAACACTACCACCAGCCCAAGTGTCGTAATTAGTGTATCTATCCTGGCATTGCCTTGTGTGTCATATCACCTACCCTATCGAGCCTTTACTACGAGTTTGGTTTCCTTCCGTAGACCATGCGTATCTTCCCATAGTCTCCCAATCAGGAGATATGCAGATATTGGATGGACTACTAGGACTATTACGTAAGGTGGAAAATGTAAAGCCTTAATGCTATTTAAAAGTATGATTATTTTATTGATAGACACTATTATAATAGTGCAATATTACTACATAGTAAATAGTTTAACGGATCCTTAGAGGATGGGCGGTCCCAAGCATCCTTTAAGTTACTTGTACCTTTACTACAGTTCACTTGAGTTGGTTTACATTGTATAAGTATGTATGTCCTGACTTGAATGTTTGTATATTTATTTACGCTCTGGTCAGCCTGAGTATTAACAGATTTGGATTTCAACTTTCTGGAGATTGGAATCGCTGGAGATTATCTACTTGTCTAGTTTTATCTTTTTCAGTCTGTTATTCCTTTTCTGCTCTTGTATTAGTATACTTCTATGTATTGAGACTTTTGTTGTACTTTTATTTCTTCTGTTGTATCATATGTAACTCTGATATATTTACTAGTAGCTTCATGAACTACTATTTCTTTTACTTCCGCTGCACTATTATTACTCTGTGATCTGTGATTATTTATTTATTGTATATTCTAAGATTTGCCAAATTTTATTTACAACGCGGTATTTTGAGAAATTCGAGTCCGACATGTGTGGATGCGAATGGTTGAAAATTCTGGGTTGTTACATTTGGTATTAGAGCTTTGGCTTTGAGGAAAAACTTAGAATATAAGGTAAATTTATTTACAGAATCACTTTTGTTCGAGTCTGAATCTTTTCCTCTTCGATTCAAATTTCCTTTGAATTTTGAAACTTTCTCTGCGGTTCCAAAATCCAGCCATGTCCCTCACTATTCATCTTCTTTTAATTCTGGTGTATCCCATAACTCCACTTCGAATGATCTTAATAGCGAATCGGCAGTCTCGCCTATCTCAACTTTGCTTGTAAAGGGGTGAAACTCCTTTACAATTAGCATCGATTCACCAGAAATTTATCTCTATCGTTGGTTTAGATGCTAATATCTTTTGTTATTGCAAACTCTATCTCTTGAGATCGGATGTAGATTTACCCTAGAAAAATCCACATTGATCTTATTCTTTAAATCACGGTTGACCCGGTTTAGGGTTGCCCACGATTTACTTAAGCTTACCCATCTCCCTACTCTGTTATTTAATCAACTTGTCTTTTGTTCCCAATCTATTCTTCCAAACATTCTGAATTGTACTTGTAAATCTATATTTCGTTTTATATATTGTGTTGTTTGAGTTGTTGATGCTGATTTGGGTTTCCGATCGATTTCTCTGATCAAAGCTATCGAAAGGATTTTTGAAACACTTTGACAGAACAAACTGACACAATATTATTTTAAAATTTGGTTAACGAAATAAATTTTGATATACAAGTAAATTTATGGAACTTAATAAACTGATTTAAATTGATTTTTTGAAATGATAATACTTAATTCATCATTTATTGTTCTATAAATGAATTTATAAATAGTTGTTTATAAATTGTTTTGGGAATTGAAATGAATTTAAAACAAGAAATTTAAGAATTTATTTTCCGATAGTTTTAAACCTCGTGCTTAAGTTTTAAAGTATATTATTTAAAGTATTTTCGAATAAGAATATGTTTCCAAAGAATTTTTAAGTTTAAAAACCAGTGCTCTTCTCTTTGTCGCTGGGAAATAATTTCGGTGATGACTGCAGCATCATCGACATTCATTTTCAAGTTTTGAAGTGAAGAGACCGCTCTGTAGTCTTGCTACAGCTTTGTTTTGGGAAATCAAACTGATTTGAATTTCTAAAATATGACTTGATTTATAACATATATAGATATATGATTTAAATTTGATTTGATAAATTATGTACGTACATTTATTTATTTCTAAATGGTTTGAAGAAATCGAAAATTTAATTCTTAAATTTTGTTTTAAAGAATAATTTCAATTATAAAAAGAAAATCAAAATTTTAGATGAATATTCAAGCATGAAATGATTTAGTTGGAAAGTTTTATTTGTATAATACAATTGCATTCAAATACAACTTACCTTAATTTCAGAAGTTAACAATGTAATTGGATAATATACAATATCAAAAGATTTTATAAATAAAATTTGAGTGGTTATAATAAATGTTATACACTTAAATTCTAGTTATAAAATGATTAACAGAGGAATATAATAAAGGGTAATTGAATAACTTACAATAAAATAATGTTAAAAGAACTAAGAATAAAATAAAGCAGTTATAATAAGTGTAAGTATATTTAACATAAGTGATAAATATATTGAGAGGAATAAATTTAATTTTAATTAGGAATAAAGAAGAATTAAATTTATTAAGTACATTATAAGTATAATAAATGATTATTTTTCAAACCCATGGTTTTAAAATTGTTAATTTAAGATAATTGGATGATAAGATAATGAAATTTGAGATAGTTAAGATTTATTTAACTTGTGTAAAATAAATTACTTTCTATTTAAGTTGAAATTTCCATGGTTTCAAATTTATTTCCTTATTTTGTTTTTCAAACTATCTTTTGGTTTTCCTTATTATCCTTATCTTGCTATAGACTTGTATAGGCATCTTTCTATAATCTTTCTGTTTAGAAATCTTTTTATAATCTTTGATAATCTTTGGTACTCATTTTGAATCCACCTTTTTCGTGCTTGTGTTCTTGATGCTGGAGGATCTGGGAAAGATCATCTCCATCTTGTTAAACTTACCTATAACAACAGTTATCAAGTATAATTCCAATCTTCTTGTCATCTTATCTTAATCCTAATTCATTTTATCTTTTCTATGCTTTCCCGTACCTCATTCCTTTTCGGGGACGAAAAGTTTTGAGCGGCGAAGAGTGTAGCAACCCTATATTTTGTAATTATTTTAATTGAATTTTGATTTTATACTTTATTTAATTTAGATAGTCTTGTTATTTTAAAATATAACCTTTTATTTTGACTTGAGTTATCATTACAAAACATGACTAAAAAGAATATTTTTCAAAAAGTGAATTTTGGTCAATATGCTCAAACTTTGACTTTTGAATTTAAAATTTAAAAGTCCAAAATTTTGATTTTTATATTTTATTATGAAAGTAAATAAATTTTAAGAATACAGCTTTTCGTTTCGTTGAAATCTGATTTATAATGTGAAAGTTATGTCTTTTTAACTATTGTGTGTAATCTGTTGTATTTAATAAAATTGTTTATTTTAAATTATATAAATAACACTTTATTTGGTCATGTAATGTTCTAATTTATGTTTATATGGGTAAATTAACATCTAATGTATATATTTTGGTTTTAAAACATTTTTAAAGTGTAATTGATATTTTCCAGTGTCAATTGTATTTTGTTTACAATTTCAAATTTCCAACTTCAATTAATTTAAGGAATTCTTTCTTTATTTATTTTTATTTTATCAAGATCTTATTTTATTATCATTTCCACTTTATTTTTATCCTCATTTATTTTATTTATTTGACTTTTTATTTGTTTAATGTGAAATAGAAATTTTCTAGAGCCAATGGTATTTTATTTGTAATTTTCATGCCCTGTTCTCAATTTTTAAACAATTTCTTTAGTTCTATTTCTATTTTTCTCCAATTTAATTATTTATTTAATTTTATAAATGATAAATAAATTATTTTATTTCAAATTTTTTCTTTATAATATTTTTAAAATGAAGTGAATATTTTTCCATGGCTAGTGATGATTTATTTGTAATTTTTGAACCCTGTTTTGAATTTTTAAGCATTTTCCTTAATTCTTTTTATATTTTATTTATATTTAATTATATATTTTCATTTTACTTCACTTTGTTTCGGTTTTAAATGTATTTACTGAAATTATATTGTTTTGTTTGTTTTAAAAAGAAATGGAAAATTGAAGAGACAAAGACTCTTCCTTTTTCTTTTGACTTTTCAATTTCTGGACTTTTCATTTTTCCATAACTCCTCATTTAATTATTTTGGCCGTCTAATTTTGTTTCTCGGCCGTGTATTTAATTTATTTTTCCCTATCATCTTCATTTCTCATTCACGGCTAGAAATATTTTGGTAATGTCTTCCTCCTTCTTTTTCTACTTTTCTTATTTTTTCTAAGTGTTTTGCCTTGTCTTCTTTGCTAGTTTCGCTTGGCCTCTCCTCAATAGCCATGGCCACCACCTCCTACACCTCTTCCCTGTCATCAACACCAGCTACTTCTCTGGTCTTGACCAAGGCCGAGGCCACCATGGTGCAAAAATCCACAAAAATGCAACCGAAAGCCTTGAAAGCATGTTGTTTGACAACCACTTGTTCACCACTTCTATTTCCACCACTACCATCACCTTAGGCCTCCACCACCACCTCTTCCTAGACCTCCGCTAACCACTCCAACCACTGGCCTGACCCACACACCACTGGTCAAGCCCAAACACCCCAAGACCGAGCCTTTTTGTTAAACAAAATCACACTACATTGCCTAAAACCCCTTTCAACTTCTCATGTTATAAACTCCCCTCCATGTTCTAGCATTTAGGCCGCGCATTTCTATGCTTATACCTGAGCCAATTATGTCCAAACCTAAGCAAATCCA
The DNA here is from genome assembly GCA_030765085.1 of Allium cepa. Classification (NCBI taxonomy): domain Eukaryota; kingdom Viridiplantae; phylum Streptophyta; class Magnoliopsida; order Asparagales; family Amaryllidaceae; genus Allium; species Allium cepa. The sequence continues at coordinate 116,831,739 of CM060930.1, read as the reverse complement.
AACCCAAGGCCATGCAAAATAATATAGGAAGCAAGGCAAAAAAATTTGCATTCAAATTGCTTTTGATTTCAAAGTTATTCATTTCAATGTTATGTGGAATTTTAACTTTGTTTTGATTTTTGTCTTGGGTTGTAACACAAGATTTGTAGCATTGGATCTTGCTCTCCACTTAAATCCGTAGTCATGTCATTGTGTTTTGGAATCCGTTGTGTCATTTGTATTTATATCTCCAGCACAAGAGGTGAGTAAATCTCACACGACACTATATACTTATGCAATTGTGAAGTGAAAACATTTGAATGTGTAGAATTATAAATGATGATGTAACTGCTTGTGATTATTTATGTATCATGTTAAACCTGTTAAATTACATGTCATCTCATCTATTACTTTATATGTTGTTAACTGTTCATTTATACCTGTTTATCACATTGCAAGTTCCCTGTAGATTAGGTTCATTATGGGTTGAAATAATACATAACCGAACAGACTTTAGAATAGGGAAAAATCGTTACGGGTAGAAAAGATAGGCATGTGCGGTTTTTATTTATTTTGTTTCAACTTGGGATTGCGGGTTTGAAATGATAGAACCCGGATTTTCCTTTTTAAACTGCGGATTGAAATGATATATATCTGTATCACTTGACCTAGGTTAGAAAACTATATACAGGCCCGTGGTTATTTTATAAAGTGTTTTGGATATTTTTAAGCATTTTAAACTATAAATTTATGAAATTTGATTTAAACAGATTTTGAAATGTTTTAAAATAAAGAAATTGTTATTTTTCTATGTGTTAAAAATGTAATTAATGAATGATTAAATTGAATTTTGAAATATAACTTAAATATGGAAATTTCGACTTTGGCTTTTAAAATGACCTTTAAGTTATACAATTATACAATTAAAATTTTAAGTGGTTTAAAATGTAAATTTATGATAATTTTATTTAAATAGATTTTAAAGTCTTTTAAATAAAGGATTTATGATTTTTCTATAAGAGGAAAATGTTAAATAAATAAATGGTTAAATTGGATTATTGAAATATAACTTAAGTTTGGAAATGTGGAATTTTGGTTAAAAATGATATTTAAGTTATATAAATAAAATGGAAATTAAATTATATTTGGAAAATGGTAAATATGATAATTTGATTTAAATTTGAATTTAAATGATTTAATAAAGTATTATTGATTTTTCTATGAATTAAAATGGTTAAATAAATGAATGCTTAAAAGTGAAATTTTAAAATATAACTTGACTAGGAAATGTGAAATTTGGGATTTTAATTAAAGATTTAAGTTAATTAAAAAAATTGGAAAATTTACTTAAATTTTTTAAATGGTAATTCAAAGTTTATGTGTTAAGTTTATTTGTTGAAAAGTGAAGAAAAGGAAATTATACACTTGAATTTGTTAAGTGAAATTATTGAAAATTTGGATTTAAGGTTACTTTATAAAATCATAAGTTGAAAGTGTATTTTTAATGAAAATTTTTGAATGTTAAAAATACAATTTATATAATGTTTAAATGGTTTAAAATGAAGTTTATTAATTGTTGGAAATATAGTAAAATCTGGAAATCACTTTCAATAGCATTCAGAAGTGCTATGGTTTCTGAAAATGAACTAAAAGAGCTATTATAGCATTTCTGAAATGTTGTAGTTGTTGTAGTTGAACTAATAGGCTAAAACTTAACTCAGGTCTATTGTAGCATTTCTGTAAATGCTATAGTCGGCTGCTGTCTTTGCTGAAATAAAAAAAAACCTTGTTTTGAAACCTGAGCTATTATAGCATTTTTGGAAATGCTTTCTTTAATGTTTTGAACTAAATTTAACTAAAACTGAGTTTTAACAGCAGTTTTTAAGTGTTGTCTTTGCTGAATTAAAATGTTTCCAAGTGTAACTTATAACAGCTTTTTCGAAATGCTGTGAAAGGCTGAAATTTCCAATGTTTATGGGTTTTAACTAAGTAAATGAGCTCAAAATGGTTTGAAACTTTGGAAATTGAATACTTGACTTGAAAGAACAATAACTTCACTTTTAAATGACATAAATGAATAGATTTAATTGGAAAATAAATCATTTTAAAGGTGATTTGAAATGATAATAAATGAATGATATCTTTGAATTTAAAAGGTATTTAAAGTTGAATATTTGGATTTGCATTCAAATGATGATTTGATAATAATGTATGAAAAGATATGATATTTTCAAATGTTAAAATGATTTAAAAATGAAATTTGAAAAGATCTGATATTTTGATATGTTAAAATGATTTGAAAATGAAATTTGAAAAGATATGATGTTTTGATATGTTAAAGTGATTAAAATGAAATTTGAAAAGATATGATATTTTGATATATTAAAATGATTTGATAATGAAGTTTGGAAAAGATATGATATTTGATATATTAAAATGGTTTGGAAATGACTTGATCTGTATTTTGGATAAAGAAATGAAATTTGAAAGGATATGATATGTTGATATATTAAAAGGGTTTGGAAATGACTTGATCTTTATTTTGGATAAAGAAATGAAATTTGAAAGGATATGATGTTTTGATATATTGAAAGGGTTTGGAAATGATTTAAATCTTTATTTTGATAAAGATTTGGATTGAAATGATATTTTACTTTGAAGTATAAAATATTATTTTTAAGTTATAATCACGGGTTATAATAACGATTGGTTGGCAAAGAGACGGGGAACGGATATGGGCATACTCTCTGTCGGTACCAAAAACCACTTTGACAACCGTGTACGCGGTGGAGATTCCAGAATGAAGTAGGATAGTGGCGATGTTCTTGAGGTATATTACGTAGACCCAACTCCCATGAGTTGGCATAAGGTGGCAGAAACAGGAGCGGTCTCGGGCCAAAAGGGGTAGCTCATTTGGTCGGACGCATTTCTTCGATACCATTCTATTGCTTTTGTGATTGTTTGGACGCCCTTCCGATTTTGGGAATGTGTTCCAAGGTGGGCCTATGTGGCTGCTGCATTACAACCATCCCGAGTGTCACAATTGGTATATCTACCCTGGCATTGCCTTGTGTGCCGTGTCACCTACCTTATCGAGCCTTTACTACGAGTTTGGTTTTCACCCGTAGCCCATGCGTATCTTCTCGTAGTCTTCCGATCAGGAGATATGCAGATATTGGATGGACTACTGGGACTATTACGTGTTAAGGTGGAAAATATAAAGCCTTAATGTTATTTAAAAGTATATTTATTTTGCTGATAGACACTATTATAATAGCGCAATATTACTACATAGTAAATTGTTTAACGGATCCTTAGAGGATGGGCGGTCCCAAGCATCCTTTAAGTTACTTGTACCTTTACTACACTTCACTTGAGTTGGTTTACATTGTATAAGTATGTATGTCCTGACTCGAGTGTTTGTATTTTGTTTACGCACCGGTCGGCCTGAGTATTAACAGATTTGGATTTCCACTTTCTGGAGATTGGAATCGCTGGAGATTATCTACTTGTCTAGTTTTATCTTTTTCAGTATGTTGTTCCTTTTTAGCTCTTGTATTAGTAGACTTCTATTTATTGAGACTTTTGTTGTACTCTATTCCTTCTGTTGTATCATACGTAACTCTGATATATTTACATAGTAGCTTCATGAACTACTATTTCTTCTACTTCCGCTGCACTTTTATTACTCTGTGTCTATGATCTGTGATTATTTATTTACTGTATATTCTGAGATTTGCCAAATTTTATTTACAATGCGGTATTTGGAGCAATTCAAGTCCGAAATGTGTGGATGCGAATGGTTGAAAATACTGGGTTGTTACAAAAAACATATTATATACATACACTAATCAGGGTATAACTAACCTATCATCAGCGTGGATAGTTAGAACACTGTATCCTTTCAACTGTTGATGAATACAAACAAGAACAAACAGTGGAAGATAAAATATAGTAATACATCTTGGAGGATCCAGGTTATCTCCTGCAACTTCAAGTGTCCAACTATATTTGGAAATTATGCTCAAGATGACCCAAGCATAATAAGGAAAATCCTGATCAGTCTAGTAAAACCAGCATAAGAAACACAATCAAATGGATCACTTAATGTAATAAAAACCTTTCAGAAATAAAGGTATCTCGTGAGACCATGTCACATATAAACATGGATGGTTTTTACCTTATGATAACCAAACCATTTTATAGAAAATCTTGTGATATTGTAATAATGTATAGGGTTTAAAATTAATTATGAATATAGATGGAATTCTTACATATCAAATTCCTATATAGTTGGGCACAACTAAATCCGTATGACGCATATAAGAGAATGGATTCCATCAGTGACAAGGCACCGGGTGCCACCTTCCACAGTACACTCAGAAAAATCTACCGAGTTCAAACATATCAATCGCAGCGAATTGGGACCGGCGTACCCCTTATTGGATAGTATCGAATATGTCATCACCCTGGTTGCTTTGCAACATTTTCTTGAGAGCTCTCACGTACAACCAAATCCATAAATGTATATATTTAGAAGCATGATGACAATAACCTAATAGGTGTGGTCTACATAGCCCTGAAGTATATTCCCTGTTTTAGTCATTCTCGATTGATGAAGCTTAAGGCTACGTTTTACCTTTTATATAGCAAACCCACTTGTAATGTTTACACTGCCCTCCAGGAGACAATACAATGCCAACATTCGTCCATAAAAGTTGTTCAAACTATGAACGAAATGAAGACACTACTTCTACCACACCTATTTTGGAATCACCCTCAGGATTAGTAGCAAATAGCTCTTGTACTTCAAAGAGCTCCATCTTTGATGTATCTTTTATTTGAACGCTTAAGTTGGTTCGAAGTGGGTTCGGATAATTCATACTTATCTGATCCCGATCACTATAAACAAACATTTGATAATTTCTGATAAACTCAACTTCGGTTCTTTTTGAAAATAAATAAACAATACATAAGATCCGAAATTACTCCTAACCATTTAAGTGGATGCATCTCCTTATTATTTGTCTTAAAAGAACACAATGAGTTTGTACATACAGTAACATCAACAAAGATCGCTGTAACATATAATTCATGTGTTCCTCCTGGATATTTCTGGAGTTAAAAATTGGTCCAGATTTGACAGTTTGCTATTTAACTATCAAATAAACAAAAAATTAAACATAACATTAATTCCATATGGGGTCCACTAAGCCTCTATTAATTAATCTTCCATTAATCAAGTCTCCTTTAAATTATTTGAATCAAAGTACCTTCACAAAAGATATTTTCACAAACTCCTTATACTCCTTTCAATAGTGAAAAAAACATTCATATACTTATCTCATGGGTATAAGTATCATATAGACATTATACTTTCAATTCTTAGAAAATATTTCTGTATACCAGCCTCAACGGGGTAAGTATATTTATAAAACTTAAGGAAGATTTCCTCTTTTCCAATTTTATATTTAAATAGGACCAATAGGACCAACAAATATTATTTAAAACATTACTTACTATAAACCAAACCATGATCCTTCGATGTGAAGTATGAAATAAATGTTTCCATACCACCATAGTTAAGAAGGATTAATTGTCAAAACAAAACTCATTCTTTTATAAAATTCCCTCTCTGTAGGCCCATTTTGTATTTACAAATACTTTTATAAATCTCCAAATTAATTTATGAAACTTCTTCTATATATCTCAAAAATGATTTATAAACTCTCTTTTCAATTTATAAAACTCTGTTATAAATCTTCCGTTATAACTTTTTATAAAAATCCTTCATAAAATATCAGTTACCAAATGTCATTTGAAAAATCTCCTTTAAATAAATCCTTATATTAGGTGAAATCCCCTTTATAAATAGATTATTATTTATAAGTACCTTTATTTAATTATTGATTTCCTTCAAACATCATAAATAATTAATTAATTAACTTTAAAACCTCATTAATAAATAATAAACTTAAAAACATTATTTATAAACACTTAACCTCGAATTGTTATAAAATTAAAGTTATTTTAAATTCATAACTTTACAAATTTGGAAAGAAGCTTAGCGACCATTATGGTACTAAATCAAGTTACCATTATAATTTAATTTGACCTTTCAAGTTACACAACTGGAATCTACATGTGTAAACATATATATAAATAAAATCAATAATTGACTATCAATAGTTAACACATCACTTTTCTCAGTATTAATTAACCGGCATATGAATAAATGTCCAAATAAATATAATAGCAGATTTATTCTGGCAGATGTCATCAGTAATCTATTCCATTTAATTATAGCAGAACGTGGATTTATTGTGCTAAATAAACGTCATCCATAATTTATTTAATTAAATTTAATGGAATGGTGTTAAATATACAATGAAGTATAATCCATATACTTAATTTATTATTACCCATTTATCGAAATAAACTTTCTAATATTTATCAAGTTTTCAACATTTCAACTTCTCTATCTCTCACGAAGAAACAAGTTTTAGATCTCAGTGATAGAGGAAAGTTTACTTGTCGGCTTTTACTGCTAAATGCAAGACAACTTACTTTCAATAAGATGTGACAATGTTTTAGTATAACTTATTCATAACTATTTGGCTACTTAATGGCACAAATAAAGAGAAACCCTTAAATTTATACCATTCTTTGAAAAAGAAAGTTGTCTTTTGAACAAACCGATCCTTGGAAATAAAATAATTTAAAATAAAACCTTTATTTGATAATACCTAAATCCTAATTAAATCTTAACTTACTCAGTAATCAGGTAATAATTAAACCATACCTGATTAATAATTACTTAACTATTAAACCTTAATTAATTAACAATTACATAATAATTAAACTTTACTTAAAAAATAGTTAAATAACCATTACTTAATTAAAAATTAATTAATCTTTACTTAATTAACTAATTATAATTATCTTAGCTAATTAATAATTAAGTATTAATTACCTTTACTTAATTAGTTACTAATTACTTATTTAATAAATTAAACAATCATTAAACCCTTTACTTAATTAATAAGTAAAAATTACCCTTTTATACTTATAATATGTTTTTGAAATACTTTTTAAAATGTTTAAAGTGAAAAACACTTTTAGTTTTCAAAAAGTATTCGTTTTATGAACTGCATCCATAGTGACTGTCGCTACGAATACCATAACTTCAAAACTAAATTTATAAATAAAATTCCCATTTTAAATCCTTACCATTTATAATTTAAATTCCTTTATAAACTTGTATAAAGTTTTGGAAGCTAGAAAGTGAAGTTTGACACTTTATAAACTTTTCTAGAAATTAGAATAAGCAAAAAAACTTAAATCCAAGGGATTTCCATGACGCCACAAATACAAATCAAGTGCCAACTTTCCTTTAGCCGAAAATAACGGTCAAATATTTTATTTTGTATTTTATATTTGCACTTAGGCTCGTTTGCATATTTTTATTTATTTTCATCCATATATAGAGGTTGTTCAGGCCAAACATGTTCATCTACTTATGCTTATGTATATAGTTGTTGTGCGATATTAGTCTGGGTTGCTCTACACCACTCTGTTCATTGCTGTTTTTCAGTTTGCATTTGGTTTTATACATTGGTGTTATTAGTCTTTACTGTTCATTCGAGCTACTATTTCATTCACTGTACTGGTTGAGTTCATACTGATTGAGTTCAGTCACACTTCATTTGATGTTGTCTTTGATCATCTTTTCAAGTTGACTGGTCTTGGTTTCATGAAGCAGTCTTGTTTTATGTAAGATTTGCTGCATCACGTAGTAGCCTTTGTGTCCACTGCTTTATTTGGTCTATTTGCCTTTTTGTGATGATCATTACTTTTGCACTGTGTATGTTGACATTCCTTTGTGCATCTCTCTGTTGCATACCTATGCATGTCACTGTTGCATTGCTACGGGTCAGGTTCCATTTGGTGGCTTCACTTTGGTACTGTTGCATTGTACTTGAAGTCTGTAGCTTGGTTCTCTGTATATTGATGTCTTTGGTTGCAGCGTGTTCATTAGTCTGCACTTGCACTGCTTGCAACTCTTTACTGTTTGAACTGTGGCTTTGTAATTGTAGTCTGGTTATCACTGTTGTATGGTTCGATGTACTTGAATATGGTTTGCACTTCCACATGAGTTCACATGAGTCTCCATTGGATAGTTGTTGTGCACTTGTCTTTGCTTGCATATATGTGTCAGTGTTGTATTTTCTTATAGTATTTGTGAAATGCTGGGTCTGTTCTTTGTTTCACTGGTGCATGTGCTTATGTCTACATTTCTAGTTGAATTTGAACTTATATTTGGATTGCACCTGCATTGAATCCAGCTTATAGCCCAAGTTTGATCTTGTGCTAATATCATGACTTAATTTGTATTTCACTTGAGTTGAACCCGGCTTTTGATTGGGTTTGACCTTGTGCTTACCTATCCCTTTAATTTTATCAAATGTACATTGGTGTGCATAGCCTTGTGGTATGTACAGTGATTCACTGTGCATGTCATAAGCTGTTCGTGTATGATGAATTCAAAAATAAATATGATGATGAACAACCCAAATAACTGAGGCAAATAACGTTTTCAAAATACACATTTTATTTTACACTGCACAAATATTTCTTTTTCAATTTTATAGCTTTAGTGTTATTTTGCAGATGACTCAAATGATTGATTCACACTGGAATAGAGTTGAAGATCAAATTCGATTGAATGAGTGAAATGTAGTGAGGTGAACAATATAAATGGAAAACTGTGATTTAATCAAAGATGTATTGTAATTGAAATTGTAAATATATATATAGCGAGGGCTCAAATTTGTACTATTCAAAATTGTAATAAATATTTGTTTGAATAAAATATCCATTTGAATTTAAATTCTGTGTTATTAATTTTATTCGGCAAATATTTAATTAATTAAGTGAAAAATAAAATAGTACAATAACCAATACATTTAAATGAATATATATATATGTGTGTGTGTGTGTGTGTTTATTATCATTAAAAAAATCATATACTAGCATATTCAACAATCTCCTTCTTTTGATGATAACAAACATATATTTAAAATTTAAAATTTATTAAATGTATTTGATCATTCAATTTGCTCCCCCTATTTGAATGCTTCCTCTCTACAAAAAATCTCTCCCTTCATATATGCATGAAAATAAATAAAAATATGCAAATGAGCCTAGATGCAAATAAAAAATACAAAATAAAATATTTGACCTTTATTTTTCAAAATCTTAACCTTTCTCTCCCCATTTTGTTATCAGCAAAAGAGTAATAGTGTTAGAAAAATAAAGATATAGTGATAGATACTAATACAATATTAATACCCAATCGAGTATAAATATTAAATTTTAATAAAAAATCAAACAAAAATCATAAATACTCTTTTAGGCGCATATTCCGCTTTAGATGACAGGGATGACGTCGGTATACAAAACCATATAGTTATGTCTATTCGTGGTATATTTATATCAGGAATTAGAATATCTACTAACCACGCATAACCGTTAGGACTTTTAAATGAGATTAGTAGCATTCCTAATTTTTTTTAAAATGAATTCAAGTATATTCTACCACGCATAACCGTGAAGACTTTTAAATGAGATTAAAAATCAACTTGTCTATTTAATTAATCAATTTTGATATGCATTCCATATATGCATAACTGTGAGGACTTTTAAATGAGCATGGAAGCACGTAATAAAAAATCCCAAGTAATTCAGTCATGCATAACTGTGAGGACTTTTAAATGAGAGTGAATACTTTGGATGTTTTTTATTGCTAAAAATATAATAAAATGAAAGCGCATAATTTCTGTTTAAAATACCACATATTGACATACTATATTGGATTTTGATGAGTGATAGTCGATAGAAATAAGATAGGAATAGAGATGGTCATGGAATTTTTTACCAAAAAAAAGTTTTTATAACTTTTGTTTAAATTTCTAATGAAATTTACTAATTATACTGCCTCAAGTTATAATATATGATTAATATCAACACTCATCAATTATTTACACTACAAGAAAATGTGTTTTCAACTGCAATAGTAGACAGCGTTTTTACAATAACTGCTGACAAAGGAATTTTGCAAAATAAAAATTAGAACCTTGAACGCTGTTTAAAGTAGCCCAATTCATTTTTAGAGTTTTTTCATTACGCGGTCACTAGGCCGCCTTCCTTTCTTCCTTTTCAACTTCACTCCGCGTAAAGGTGAAATTCTAAATCCTCCTACGAAATTTTAACCTAATTAAACATGAAATCTCCAATGAAAAATTGTTCCTTCCTGACCTCTCCTATAATAGCCCATAAACTAAAGCCCTGATTCCCTTTGAATCCATCATTGGCAATCACTTGAGCCCTAAAGCACCGTGAATCCTTCATTGGCAAACACGAGAACATGAATCGAATTCTAAGTCCACTCAATAAATAAGAGGCCTCACTCAAGAATTCTTGGTCGATTCGCTTTAGAAACCCGATTTGAGGTAATTTATTTAATTTTAGATGCAACATGTGAAATTGCTTTCTTTATTATCATGCATAATACTGCAGTTACGTTTCCAAGTTATAGAGAAAAAAGACAGGTCTTTGTATGGTAGGGTCAGTCAATAATAGTTTGTTTACAAATGGTTAGTCAAGATTTCATCATTGCTCATCATAGAAATTTTTAATTTCTATCATCGTTTTAATTACAAAAAGGACAAATAATTTGATCATAAAGCATTTTGAAATCGACGTTTATATTTAGATAACTCTAAGTACTAAAAGCTCTTGAGCCGGCTTTGGTTTAGTTGTATATTATGTCGAGTACAGCAAGGTACGATGATTATTTGTATTTTTTTATTAACATACAATAATGAATAAGTGTACAAAATATAATTTGCAATTGATGAGCTTGCATAAATAGCGTAAAATAGCATGCTCAATACCAAGTGATTCTATAAAGTATGGATACACTTTATTATTTTGTTGTTATTGCATAGAAATGATAGTGACATGAAGGTTTGATGTTGTCAGTGTTATTTATAAAATTCTTTCACTGAAGTTTATTAGTGCAAAAATAATATAGTTCTTCATAAATAAGGATTGACTTATTTCCTAATCTACTGCTGCTAGGATATAATTTTTTGTTGCTCTTGGATTTGGTAGTATTAAATTTAATTAGTTAATACTAATTTGTAAAAGGTTGCTCATGTTATGACAGTAGAAGTAGATTAATAGTTTATACATTATATTTGTGTGAAAAGATTATATTTATTTATAACTAAGCTTTTAATTATCTCCTAGTTAATTTTTGACAGGTAAACAATTGTTTGCTCTTCATGGAAATGGTACATATTGAATTTAATTGGCTAATATTGATTTGTAAAGAGTTGCTCATGTTATGACATTAGAAATATGTGTAAACAAGTTAAATTGAATAATATTCTAGGTTTCCATGTAAGATTAATATGTTACTAAATTTTGATATTTTCTATTTTGGATTAATATTTTCGTCTTTCAACTTCTTTATTATGATGTAATAAACTTGTAACAATATAATGAATATAAAAAAGGGTGCATTAATCAAGTATAAGGTATCACTATCTTATTCATATTCCAAAATGGCCATGGAATTTCCTTTTATATTTTAGCATTGTGAAATATAAATTGGTAAAGAATACATTCCATAAATTTAGGCTCAAATTCAAGTCACGTTATTATTATTTCCTAGGCTATTAATTTTGTGATTAGGCGGAACTAAATGTATACCATTTTTATTTCAATTTGTACATTTCTTCCAAACGTATCATCTTAGTGAGATTTTTTTTTTACAAAAAGTGAATTTACTCATGGATGCTTGGGGGTCACCTAGTAACTAGCATACCCTCATGCAGGACATATTATAACTATACAGTTTTCTTTTTGGCTAACATCAATCTAGAGGAGTGACTGAAGCCCATTTTTCATTGTCAATATTTAAATATGAAAAGCTCACTTGAACCTTTAATCCCTAATAAATTAAAACCAATATTTTTGTGCCATCACTATTGGATGTGCATGATGAACCATCATAGGTGGATATACTAATGCTTACCTCCACAGTGTAGTTTAGTTGCTTTTGAGCTTATTTCTGAACTACTCAAATATGGAACTAGGTAATTATTGCATAATTTGGATATATTATAGCTATATACCATGTATGACATTTCAATAGATTTTCTCCTAAAATGTAGTCCACCTACACAAAAATTTAATGTTTTACATATGCAAGCAATTGTCAATTCAAGTTCAAGACCTTATTGGATCAATAATATCATTTATTTCCATATGCATAGTAAGAACTAAAGCAGATGCAGTTTTGCTGTTATTGGTATTTAATGCTGAGTTATGTTATGAGAACAGAACAGTAAATTACCTGACTTTTAGCAACCTTTACAAGCCTTGATGGAGGAATAATAATATTGTCGCTGCATCTTACTTCACTGTTACTGGCATGCAGGCACTGAGCTAAAGCTATTAAGAGGAATGAGTGTACTAAAGGGTTTTATAGGTTACTTCATTTATCTTATCGCTATTGTACTTGAGGCTGAGGTCATGGATAAGGAAATTACAGGTGCAACTTTTTAAATAGATCATAAGAGCAGTCCGGATCCAGGCTGATTTGGCTCAAGCTTTCTAAATCACACTAGGATATGGTGAAAGAAGACATTTATGCAGCTATTAAAGGTATATTTTGATACATATTATGACCAAACTTTAAATTCAGAACATCCTACCCACAACTGGTGTTTATTTAACAACCACAAAAATGCTATTTCTGGAATGCAACTTGGAACATAAAAAATAAACGAACAGGTTATAAAAAATTGTTTCTTATGCTGGTTATCCACATAATGCAATTTTAAAGTAGTTGCAAATTAAATATGTTATTTTAAATGTGTATTTGATCACTAACTTTTAAATTTCATTGTTACAGGTAGGTGAAGTTTTTAGATGCAAAAAATGCACAAGATACTCTTTAGGTTTTTGGAGGTTCGGCCTAGTTAGCACATGAAAAGTTTTTGGTTGCATGTTTGGTCATTAATATTTGGTCATTAATATAGAAGGGATGTAGTACATGTATATCCACTAAAATGAATATTTTGAAATCTCAGTCTGTAAAATTAACTGACTCCTCTCTTAATGTAGAATTTATTGCTAAGAAATGTGATGTAAATGAAGAAAGAGCAGTCTATCTTCGCGTTGAGTTGTTCAGATCCTGTGGCAGCTCACTTACAGGGATCCTGGTACACACACATAACCATTTAACATTTATATACTTGTCAGTATCACTTTTATATTAGTTTACCTAGTAATCTTGAATTATTTTATTTTATGTTTTCAAACTTAGAAAATATTCGGTTTAAGTAGTTTAGTAAAAAATAGAGCTATTGTGTGGCATGGGAGATGGGGCAATGGTTCGGCTTCCATTGTTAAAAGTTGACTATTTGATTATTAGTTTTAGTAGATTTAGGATGAATAATTCCTACTTTGTAGGTGAGGATATATGATGATAAGTGTGAAAGAGACTACAAAGTCTGAATCTACTAGCTAATTAAGTTATTTCATGATGATACACGCAAACAAGGTCGATATATTTTTAGCGTGGAATATATAGTTTAATTACAAGAAGTGTTGGATGAAAATTTGGGTTGAAATGGACCTTATGTGTTATATTTGCATCTATATTGGTTTGTACACTCAATGAAACCAACCCATTGGTCAATCCTAATCATTGAGTTTTGGTTGGTTGCTGCGGGTTAATGCGGTGGATTCGAGGTGTGTATTGGGAGATAGATGGCTCATATCTGGGAGATGGTTATTGCAATGGAATATTTTGTTTTGTTTGGAAAAGAAAAATAAAAGTTAAAAGGAAAGGAATATGTAATTTAAAAAAGAGTTAAATGTACTAAAGAAGGCGAATACTAAAAGTTGTATTCTTTAATAATAGTATTGAGGACAAAATGTGTATTATATAAAAACATATTCTTTAATTTAGAAAAGAATTAAATGTATTAAAAAGTGAATATAAAAAAAATCTATAATAGTACTTTGTAACATCTAAAATAGTTGTAGTTGATTAAATTACATAATCTAAAAATAGTTGTAGTTGCCTCCATTACAATCTTGTTTACAACATCAAAAAACTGTGGTAAAAGACGTCAAGCCTATTACAACTTAGTCTAAAATAGAGCGGTTCAGGTTGTGTTGCTGATTGAGGGTGAGGTTGGTTGGTTGGGTTTTGGCTTGTTGAATTTCACCAATTAGTCTTGAATTTTATGTTAGTTTTTCTAAAAAAAGTAAAAATATACAAGTGAACTTCTATTTATATTTTGAACAAAAGTAGATGACTGTTTATTCGGTCGATCATGCATTGATTGATTGTCCAGAAGTGGGAGCTTTTCTTTGTGTCCCGTTTAACTTTGTATTGTACTTTGTCCAGAAGTGAGTTCTTATTAATATACTGAAATTTTCTGACATGTTATCGCGGCTAAATTTTTGTTAAAAGTAATCAATTTGATCATAATGTCTTACTGACTGCAGTTTTGAATATTTGTTGCAGCTTTTGTTGCAAACTCTCAGTTAATATAGTGAGTAAGAATAATACCTTTTTAGTTACTTTGAACAGATACTAACGCACCACCCCTTCGGAGACCATCATATGTTATTGTTACTGTATTTGATACTTTTTCTTCTTTACTATGACATTAAACTATTGTTTTCAGCAAGCGAAACCTTAAAATTATGACATATAATATTGTTATACCTCCTGTACAACTTTTACTTCAAGTCTGTTTACTAACTTGGTGTTGAAGTTTCCTTTATACCTTACTGTTTTGCAGAAATAGTTTAAGTAGACAGGTAGTATATTGTGTCATGGAAATTTTGGTTTTACGATGCCTTTTGGTAGAAACCATTCTATAGTGATTCATGGTGATAGGACTCTGTTTGTATGGGCCAATCTTTGTGTCCGGTTTATATTTTGTGCAAGTTCAACTTTGTGTTGTACATTTTCATACACTGATAGATTTTGTCTATGAGTCAGATTATAAGGCATAAGTTGCAACTTCTAGGTGTTTCTGCAATCTACTTGTTGTATAAGTTTCATATAATTAAACATTATCGTTAGAAGTAATTTTTGTGTTTTACACTGAGTGTTGATGAATGATTGCAGGAAATACGAGAAGATTACTCCTCCAAAAGTAGAAGATTTCTGTTTGATAACTGATAACAAGTATACAAAGGAAGAGGTTGTTTTCTTAAGCTTATTTGTACACTATCAATGCGTAGATGTTTTTTTTTTAAATTTGTTATAAATTAACGGGCAAAAATTTATGTCCAGGTCGTATAAATGGAGGCTGACATATAGAAGTTATTAAATTTTGAGATGGGAAGTCCTACAACCAAGACATTTCTAAGGTATATAATAAGCACACTTTTGATAAATATAAGACTGATGCTATTACATGTCATGATTAATAAACTTCTCACAAATGGAGATTCTTTGCAAGCTTCTATATTTTTTATTTTTTATTTTAATTGAGTATAAAGAAGTTCAACAACACATGTAGTGATTCTTATTTGGGAACTTAACTTAAACTCCTGTAGTGATTTCCAACTAAGTCACTTTTGATCTGTGCCCATTTTCTAGCCCAATTCTGTGAGATATGAGGTTATCATGTGCTTTTAAATCAATTAGACTTCGGAAATAATTGTCTATTAACTATTCAAAATTCTAGTTTTCTATTTTCTTTGGAAATTTTTGCATTTTTGAATTATTAAGCACTAGTCTTATTTAAGGACGCCTTCCGCTTTTCATTAAGAAGTAGCAAGCATTAAGCAAATAAATATACCTAGAAGATGGATACATAGGTACCAAGACATGGATATCAAATCTAAAACTTCCCCACAGTGTAAGTATTAAGGCATGAATTATTAAGCACTATTCTTATTGCAGACATGTAACTAGAACTATTTTATTATAAGTAAAACCATGTCCTGTTCATTTTGCCTGGGAAAAATTACATTGAGTTTCTAGGTAATAGCATGTCAACATGCATGATATGTAAGCAATGTACTTCTAAGTATTTTTAATTTGAAGTATTGGGTAAAATAGCGTGTCAACATGCATGATATGCGTACAATCTACTTCTATCTGCTTGCTTCTTTCTATCTGCTTGCTTTATGAATAACGCTTTATGGATTTATTTGGTAAAATGTAACTTCTTATGAAGCTTAGAATTATGTGAGTTTGTGTTTGCATCTGTGTAACTCTGCTATCCCTGGTCAAGTGTCTTTAACTAAGAAAGTGGTTATTGTGATCCGTTAGAAAATAAGTAGACTATATGGTTATCTATTTATCACGTCTATGTTGTGATATTTAAGGACCTTTGTGAATTTCTACGCAGATGGAGGTTTAAAATTCTGTATTAGGAACAAAGTAGTTAGGGGGTAAAATTATGTAGGGATTTATACATTACAAGCTCAATACAAGTTAAAAAAATTGTAGTAGACAGAGAACAACTCCAGTTAATGGAACTTTTTTAATACTCTATGTTTTTATTTCTTTAATACCTACTTTACTAGTATACTGAGTGGACGAAAGTATAATTTATGTAGTTGTAAAACGTGTGCAGAAGATGTTGTGACCAAAATTTTTACCTACTTATATGTTTAATCCACCACTCAGTAATTATGTACTACTTTATAGCCTCGTTTTTTTGTTGTAATTTTTGTAGAATGAAATAGATTTGTAGGTATATTCTATTTGTTACTCTTATACAATATTTGGAGTCATTTTAAAACTTCTTTCTAAATTGTATTATGATTAATGCACAAAAATGATATTGAAACTGCTTTTTTTGCTCTCAGCCACAGATGTTAAGAGCATATGGTCAATGCATAGACAGACACTCAAAAGTATATTATGATCGCACTGAAGTGCAGAGAGCATTTTATGATAATGTTACTGGAATTGAATACCCATGAGATACATACAGGTTGCATTGTTAATATTAATTTATCCATCTTTATTATTTGACACCTCAGTATAATGAGGTATATTCTTTTGCATCTGTTTGCAGTGATACAGTAGCAAACTACTGGGTAGACTCTCCTTTAGCAATGCTTTCTATTTATGATGAGCTTATTGTTGTTGGAATAAGGATGTGGATTTTCAAGTACCATTTTCTTACTGTACTATATCAGCCATCGATTGATGTATATAGTTGTTAATATGCTGCTGCTAATGCTTTACAATATCCTGATTACTAGAAATCTTTGTAAGAACCATGGACATCTGATTCTAATTTATCATTTAACAATATATTGTTAAATTACAGTGGAGATACAGACATTGTAGTACCTATAATAGCCATAACATACTCGATCAGTGCATTTAAGCTTCCAACAATCGCTAACTGGTACCCTTGGCATGACAATGGCAAGGTTAGTGTCAAATAATTCCTTCCTTTTCAACCTTTAACAACATAAATTACACTGGAAAATCATGCTCAATAGTGTATTTGGAGTAAAAGATAACATCAACAGACCATCAATTTGTAACATTGTACATTTACAATCAAAGAGCAGTGAGATAAATCCTGCTCTTTATACTAGTCAAAAATATACCAGGATCCATTTTGAGGCTTAGAGATACGTATGAATAAGCACATAGTAGATTACCGTAAGTTATTGTAATGTGCACTAGATTTTTTCATCTTCACTTAATGTAAAACAGGAAAAACATCTTTCACTCTTTCGTACTCTTTGTTTTGGTATAACTTAAAACAAGGATTTAGTTCCTTATGTACTCTTTCGTGACTGTAGGGATATTTTCGATTCTGAATTCCTCTTACTGTATTATATATTCTGATGTTTTAGCCAAAATTTGGGAAGTTTAATGTATTTCAATGCTATCATCGCTCCTATAAGGCTGCTGAAGAGTTATGTTCAAGTATATTTTCGTCTCAATATATTTGAATTACATAATAAGGTCGATATCTGCTAGTTTAAGTCTTCTAGTTTAAATAATCATATGTTAACGTTGACTTTTTGCTTTTTTTATTTTTGTACATCCTATAACAATGCTCCTTATATGACAAAATATAACATTTTTAATTATTTAGAAAATGAATCACTTTGCAGTTTAAAAAATTGAATGTTGGTGACGGTTGCAATTGAATAAGAAATTTAACCTATAGTGTACAGCTATTACAAGGGAGGAACTTCGAGTAGTATGTCTAAATTTTATTATAACTATGAGCATTATATCTGAATAACTATATTAGGAATGAAGTGTAACAACGTAGTAGTAAATTCATTTTTGTCATTAGCATCATTCATTCAGGGAATACACGGTTTTGGGTTTAACTAAAATAACAATATGTTCACACTGTATCTATTAAGTGAATCCTATCTTCCCTCATCGTGGAATGGTAAACAAAGTTTGGCTTTTTAAATGAACCATCTAAAATATTAATGGGAGTGGATTGCAGGAAAGAGGTGAGCCCTTCAGAATGACAGGGTGGGGTTGGTTTATAGATACAAGTTTGGCCGTTTAAATGAAGCCGAGCTCACCAGTTGGATTCTTGTTGTGTCTAGGACAAAGAAACGTATTTGATTAATCCAAATAAACATCGTCGATTCCTTATATTATTATTTTTCGATAGAACCAAAAGCCTTCTCTTGTCCTTGGATTACTGGATCTTCATTTTGTTATGTTTTATTTGTTTTTGCATCTATTACATAGGAAGCAATCATTGCTGTAGGATATTGGTTTTTGTGGATTGATGGCACAACAAAAATTGCAGATAGAGAAAGCATAATGAAGGTCCATATCATTTGCAATCTTATATTTCAATCAATTAAGACGATTTAATCAATATTGTACCAATTGTATTTTCTTTTCAGGATTTCAAGAGGGACGTGGAGCTCCTATATTTTTGTTGACCTCACAAGTTGTTGGACTTGGTCTTACTCTAACAAAAGCAGATCGTGCTATTGTGGTTGATCCAACATGGAACCCAAGGTCATTGATTTTGTCCCTGTTGCTTTTGAATTTGTTAGCCACTCATTTATGAGTTTTGTTGCCTTGGAAAATCATGGCTAAAATAAAAACAAAAATAGAAAATAAGTTGGTGAGGCAGTGTATGTTACTGATGGGTCTGAGGGGAGTTGATAGTATGGTCAGCAGTAGGATGAGGCAGAGGCAGGAGGTGTATGCACGGTGGGTAAGTGGTGGAAGGTGAAGTATGATACAGTATAGCAGGGGGTTGTTGTGGATTTATATCAGTGTTGGGAAGTGCAATGGTTGAATTAGTGGTTGTATCAGTGATTGTAAAAGTGTGGACTTACTGTATTGATATTATACTTTTACTTAACATATAACGTGTCTTTGTTTAACAGAATTTGTGGCAACTTGGTTTACTTTGTTATTTTTGTTTATGGATATTATTGAAACTTGGTTTATGGATGTCTTTTGTTTATTAATATTCTCTTAACTAGTTTATGTAACCAATTAATAGTTATTAGAACCTGTTATATATACTAGTTGCTTGAATATGCTTAAAATATAGTTTTGGAATATTCAAAAAAGCTGTTATATAAATAGAAGACAGCGTTTGATTAATGCTGTCAATGAAGAAACAACAGCGTTTATTTCGTGCTGTAATTATCTTGAAATTGTCAATAACAGCGTTTTTCACATGCTGTCGAAATAGTTGATGATTCAATCACAGCATTTTTAACATGCTGTCGAAATTGTTGATGATTCAATAACAGCGTTTAGAAAACGCTGTCACAGAGATGTTTCAACAGCGTTTATAGAAACGCTGTTGTAAGTTGTGTATATACGACAGCATGTCGTTATATAGCGTTTCTAATAACGCTGTTGTATCATATTACAGCGTTTATCAAACGCTGTTAAAAGCCTTTTGTGGTGTAGTGTTAGTTACTATTTTTCTTTTAGGCAATCAGTAGGGAGGCAGATTAGTCAATGTAGTCATTTAACATCAAATCCAAAAATAACTATAAAATCAAATTTTCTAAAATGACTAATCTGAATCAAGATCAACAATTTTTTTTTCTAGAAGGGGTTATATAAAAGAAAAATGTCTGCTAATTTAAAATTATTTGAAATGAAAATAATGTAGATATTTTCTTTGAAATGTGATGCAGCTGATGGATGTCTCAGCATAAAACATGTTCCACTAGTAGTTTTTTTATCAACTAGATTACCAGTAAACTGCATCTGAATTTCTAGTTGACTCAAAATTATCATTAGTTGAATGTTATAGACCGGACCTTGAAGTTGTAACAATTTCCTTAAATTCAACATTTAAATGGAAATGAATTGAAGCTATGCAAATAAAAAAATAGTGAACATAGTGACAGATCCAAAAAAAATATCCACGTATATAATGAGTAAATGTCATCATTAATCCAAAAAAATCTATATGAGCGAGTTCAAAGACTCTAGTGTTCTCGGCATAAAAGAATAATTGGCCAACAATTTTGAAAAAGTCAAAATCAGTATCATCATTCATTTCTTTATCACATAACTAGATGATTTAACTAAGTGTAGATTATCACATTTAATATATCGTTCAAGATAGATGTACATTTACCTATTTACCTTTACGATAATATTTCGTTGTTTCCCATTGTGATTCTACCACCTTTGTACTAGACTAAGGAACTTTGATTTGTCGCCCATTGTGTGTTTGGAATAGCCAGAATCTAGGTAGCACTATTGTTGTTCCTTAGCCTGCCACCACACCTATACGATAATAGATTTTCGTGACCTATTTGTTTTTATAGGTCCATGGCTGTTAGTGGCAACGGATTTTGGAAAAATCGAAGTATTTTTCTCATATATTCTATCACACCCGTTTTCAATAATATCCCAACATTTAACATTAATAGATTTTCAATAAATTTCATTTTTAATTTCCAATTCAAAAAATCCGTTCCAACAAAAACTGGAGGAATAATATTGGGCCAACCATCAGTAAAAGCATTATTTAAAGAAGCCATTTTAAAAACTCAAATTTGTAACATAAAAATTGGTTTTTAACAAACCAAAATTTTAAAATAAAAATGACTTTTGTTCCTAGCTACGATAACACTTGTAGGATCGATTTCACCCTCGAGGGGGTGAATAGGGTGATACTATTAATTATAAAAATTTAACGCGAAAGTATATAAAATAATCTCAACACAGATATAACAGAATAATAGCAGCACCGATAATAGCAGAATAATAAAAACAGAAAGTTGAACACACAAATTTATCCAGCTTTGGCAAAACCCTGCCTACGTGTTGCCCCTAAGGTTTCTACTAGAAATTAAGTAGTAAGACACTTACACACGTAAACTCGCGGCACCCGCTATCGACTAACCTAACTTTACGTTCAAAACCCTGCCACAACTTAGTCACTGAGTTGCGAATTCTCCAACTACACCACCGTAGTTTGTTCCCTAGTCACATGACTAGAATTTACACAATTTTAAAAGAGAAATACAAATTTAAAAACAACTAAATAACACAAAGCCCCAATTTAATAATTGAAAGCCCAATGGAATTTTAAGCCGGCCCAAAGATAGGTAAAGTGATAAAGCAACTTTCCATTCTCCTTTCTAGTTATTCGGCCTATATTCTTTCTTTCCAAAATAGCTGCTTCAATTTTTGTTCGTTCCTCGTTCTGAAATTAAGGCTTTACTGATGAGGCCACCGCTTGAACTGATAGCTGGTGGTTTAACTGATGCTTCGTTTTCTTTCTTTGATTGATTTCTCGGCTACTTCAAAATTGTCGGGCGCCTTTACTTGGTTGAAAAATTGGTACATGATGTTCCTTTTTGATTTCAATTTAGCACGACTTTTTGATTCGAGTTTATTGATTTATCGTTCTCGTTTTGCTTGAACTCGAATGAATTTTGGCCCATGACATTAAAGGATTTAAATAGGGTTCGAATCCCTTAAGTTACGTTCGAATTAATTTATTTGAATTCGTCCTTGGCCACTGATTTTCGTTTGGATGCTTATGATGTTTCTGACTTGTTCAAATGCGTATATTTTGTGATTACTTGATTATCATGGTTTTGATTTTTAACTCGCTCGATTCCTTGATTACCACGGCTTTGAATTCTCTGACGATGTTGATTAATCTTGACTGTGTCATGGTTGTCTTTGGCCATGTTGATTTGTGAAACTATATACTTTCGAGATTTAAACTTGACTTGTTTGATAGCGACTCTGGTTGACAATTGTGTTCTTTATGTAATCTGCTTTGGATTCAGATTGGAATAGAGTTGAAGATCAAATACGATCGAATGAGTGAAATGCAGTGAGGTGAACACAGTAAATGGAAAATTGTGATGTAATCAAAACTATATTGTAATTGAATTTTTTTTTGTGTATATATATAGTGAGAGCTCAAATTTGTACTAGTTAAAGTTGTAACAAATATTTGTTTGAATAAAATACCTGTTTGAATTTAAATTCTGTGTTATTTATTTTATTCAGCAAATATTTAATAATTAAGTGAAAATTAAAAGTGTACAATAAAAAATACATTTAAATGAATATATATATGTGTGTGTGTGTGTGTGTGTGTGTGTGTGTTCATTATTATCACAAAAAAATCATATACTAGCGTATTCAACACTTGCATTCAAAACACATGCCATAAGCAACATCACATGTAAAAACAATAACTTGCAACTAAAGCTTAGCTTTTTACTTAATTTTCTAAGTCTAATACAACCATTAGAAACGAGCACATATAGATATGTTCAATCAACATCATATTTCACCCAAACTACCAACAAATTTGCAAAATAAAGTTAAAAATCCTTTCTTAAAAGTGTGAGCTTTACTCACTAAAAATTATCTAAATCAGGCAAAACTACCACCACAACTTGATTCGATAATAGATCTTGGATTTATTTTACAAAAGATGGGTTTTGGAGGCTAAAGGGGGCAAGTGGGTTCAGCCATGGGCTTGGTGGGGAAATTTAGGCTTGCTTTTGAAAAAAAAGAGGAGGCGTGGAATAGAAAAGATTACTTTTGAATAGGTTTTAAAAGATTTAAAATTGAAAAGGAAGGATTTTTGCTTTGAAAATTTTATAAGGAAGGCACTAAAATGAAATCAAGCTTTGAAAAGAGCAAAAAAAAGTTTGGAATGAGAAAAGAAATGAAAAATGAGAAGGTATACAAAATGAATTGAGTTACCTAAGTACCCTTAAGTCCATATCCTCCACTACCTTTTTTCACATTACCATCTTCTTCCATTCCTTCATACATATGCCACCATCATGCCCCCATATCCATCACATTATCACCCTTATGAAAATATGGAGGATATTAGCATGGATCGTGTACTTTTGTTAAACTTTATAGTTAAGGAATCTTTTATTTTTCAATTCAAAATCCATATCCATCATTTCATATTTTAAATTATATTTTATACTACTTAATTCTTATTATTATCATATTACTTATTTACTTTGAATTTTCAAAATAAAGTGTTATAAACATTCACACGTTGTTTAAAATGTACAAAAAGGTTTAACAACTTTTTATAACTTGTCGTTCGATAAAAAAGTCGAAAATTCGGAAAACGGGTTTCGGTCACTTTTTCTGTTTTTCATCAAACTACATGTTTTAGCAAAAAAAAATCAAAACTGAATTTTTCCATCATCTTTTATAAATTAAAAGAGGGTTATTTACTTATTAAAACCATAAATTTAAAATATAAATTAAATTTAATATTCATAAATCAAAGCGATAAAATTTTGGGTTATTACATTCTCCACTCTTTAAAAGAATTTCGACCCGAAATTTCACCACAACCTAAACCCAGAAGGAAACATCCATATTATTCATAATTTATTCATAAGTCTATATGATGTTCATAGATCATCCATATGCAAAGTTTGATTTGATCCCTGCTCAAATACATACTTCACTTCTGAACTAGTATTGTTTACTTTGATCGCCTTGTGCGGAATCCGATCAGGCTTCTTAATTAGAAGCCTCCCTTATCTGTAACAGTTATATGCTATGATAGAAAACTTTGGTTCCATATCAAGAACCCTCACCAAGTGTTCGTCATCAAATATTAAGTGATAAATCCTTATTTGGAACGGTGTGAAACACCTCAAAGTCTTGTACTTGAATCTCGAATCAAGAACTATGTGAAAAAGGAAAATGATCTACATTCACTTACAGTGAGAGGCTTCTATTGAATTATTCAGAGGTTACTTTTCTTATTATTTCTTACCAATACCAATTTGTTTTACTTCTAAAATTATTTGTGAAAACATTTCATAAACACTAAGCTTAAGTTTGACTTATACAATACCCTACTATATCCTGAGAGTTTATAAAACTATTTGATTCAAACATTTATTTCAAAGGACTAAATACCTGGGTTTATTCCTTTAAAATGATGCTATATAACCTTGAAATAATACTAAGAAACTGGGTACTACCAAATAGCATCATACTTTCTCTTACTAAGAAGGGTAATACTTAATAGAAGTGCTTACCATCCGAACAAATCACTTTGCTATTTTAGTTATTTCCGAACCACTCGAACTAGTTAACATAAAAATACTTCTTCTACTTTAAATCTCCTTTTTTGAACAATATTTACATATTTCCAAACAAATAGTTTTAACAAAATATCTATTACCAACTTGCTTTTGGTTCATTTGAATTTGACCTTGTTTCGATCATACAATGATAAAGAGAATAATTACCAAGTGCACTACAACATTCGCTTAGGCAAACATCTGACTTTTGTCCGAGGCCTTGGTGCAGTGGTAAAACGCCAGGCTGTTGACGACAAGGTCGGCAGTTCGATCCCTGCCTCTGGCATATTAAACTGTGCGCCATGATGATTCTTGCAGACTTGTGTGCTGCCTTCTTTGTAAATATAAGTACCCAGTTTCAAAAAAAAAAAAACATCTGACTTTTACTTAGAAGATTATTCAAATCATCATAAAAATAATCGAGACTACTTCATGAACTACCCAAGGAAAATATACTTTACTAAAATTTCTGTTTGAAATTTTTGTACAATAAATACCTTTAAGTAATATTATTATTACTTTTTCCAAAAAAATTATTTGAAATCTTTTTCATGACCTCGGGATTTGAAATCTCAAAAATCATTTAATTTATATAACATTTTTTTATAAATCCAAATTTCATAAAATCATTCTTATAAAATCATTTCCCAAATATTTATCCCCAAAATATTCTATCTTTCTTTTAATAATTTATTAAATAAAGAGTTTAACCCAAAATTATTTCTGAATGCCATATAGTCAAATCATGAAACTTAATTCACAGGGTGTTCACTTTTAATGTCCCTCCAAATTCTATTTACCCACCCATGCTTTAAAAAGTAAAATTACTGATAAATCACCAAACAATTTTCATTGCCCAAAACTAAACGAGGTAACTAATTAAATCCTAAATGATAATAGTTACATATTATCATCTCCTAACAAACAAATACGTCAAAAATAACTTTATAATTTTTTTCATTTTGAAAATCATTCTTTTATATGTACAATATATTCCTAGGTAAAATTATTCCATTTACCAACTTCAAAATAATATTGTGTTGGTTAGCCTTGTTTAAGTGTTTAGAGATCCCTATCAATAACGTTAGCTACTCGTATGGAACAAAATCCATAAACCACTCAACAGATTAATCAAAACCATATGAAAAATTTTGTAGCACCAACAAATATGCGCTCTTATATATACACTCAAACTCATTCTAGGTTGTCACTTACCCTATCCTTACTGAGCTTACCCTACCAGGACTAAGGTTCTTGATTAACGTTCAGCTCTGATACCAACTATAACAACCCGCTTTTTCGATCCCTAAGAGTCGACGCTAGTACATATGCAGTATTCATGTGCCAAATATCCAAGTGCCAAAAAGACAAATTATTTAGGGTGAAAGAAAGAAAACAAAAGAACATAATCTCACAAATATGATAAGTAACATATAATATACCAATGGTCTTCAAAAAGAAAAAACTTAATATATAAATACACAATTCATGGTACATAACTAACCTATCATTAACTAGACAGTTGTAACACACTATCCTTACAACTGCTAATAAATACAGACAAGAACAAATAGCGGAAGATAAAATACGGTAATATGTCTTGGAAGATCCAACTCATCTCCTACAGCTCCAGCTGTTCAGCTTAATCTGGAAAATATTTCGGGCTAACCCGAACAATATAAAAAACTAATTCCCATATCAGTCTGGTAAAACCAATGGGAGAAACATAATTAAATGGATTACTTAATCAAATAAAAGCCTTTTAGAAATAAAGTAATCTCATATGACCATGCCGCATATAAACACACATAGGTTTTTACCTTACGATAACCAAACCATTTTATAGAAAATCTTGTGATATCATATAATGTACAGGGTTTAAAGTCAATTAAGATTATAGCTGGAATGCTTGCATCTCACGTTACAGTATAGTTAGGCACAACTTAGTCCATATAATGCTTATTGGAGAATGGATTCCATCAATGACAAGGCATAGGGGTATCGTCTGCTACAGTACATCTTTAGAAAAATGTACCTAGGTCAAACCTATCGAACCAAGAGAATCAGAACTGGCTTAGCTTACTGCATAATAGAGAATATGCCATCATCCCGATTTCTTTGCAACCTTTTCCCGAGAGCTCTCATGCACAACCAAATATGCAAATGTATACATCTAGAAGGGTGATGACAATACCCTAATGGGTGCAACCCACATAACCCTGAAGTATTTCCCTTATCTTAGTTATTCCTGGTAAATAAGGCTTGAGACTACGTTTTACCTTTTATATAGCAATCCCACTTGGAATGTTAACACTACCCACCAGGCAATAGTCAATGCCAGCATTTGTCCGTACAAGTTGTTCCAGACATGAACGAAATAAAGGCACTGCTTCTACTACATGCATTTTGGAATCACCCTCAAGATTAGTGACAGGTAGCCCTTATACTTCAATGAGCTCTGTGTTCGATTCCATCATCTTTATGTCTTTTATTCGAACGCTTAAGTTGATTCGAAGTGGGTTTCATAAAATTCATACTTATTCGATCCCGATCTCTTCGAACCAATATTCGATAGTCTCTAGTAACATCAACTCTGGTTCTTTTTAGAAATAAACATAACTTACATAAGAGTGAGAATCACCCCCTAAAAATTTAAGTGGACGGATCTCCTTATCATTTGTCCTAGTAGAAAATAATGAGTTCATACGTATAGTAGCATCAACAAAGATCATTATACCATATAATTCTCTTCTTTCCCCAAGATATTTTCAAAGTTAAAAATTGGTACAGATTTAATAGTCGGTTATTTAACTATTAAATAACCAAACAATCAAACATAACTTTAATTCCATACGAGATCCACTAAGCCTCTATTGATTAATTTTTCATTAATTAAATCTCTTTTAAATAATTTTAATAAAAATACCTTCACAAAAGATATTTTTACAAACCTCTTATACCCTTTTTAATACGGGAAAAACGTTCATATACTTCTCACTAGTATAAGTATATTATAAACATTATACTTTCAATTCTTAAAAAAAATATTCATACTCCTATCTCAATGATATAAGTATATTTACAAAACTTAAGGAAGATTTCCTCCTTTCTAAATTTATATTTAAATGAGTCCAAACAAATATCATTTAAAACATTACTTACTATAAACGAAACCATTATCCTTCGATGTTAAGTATGAAAAGAATGTTTCCAAACCACCATAAGTAAGAAGGATTAATTGTAAAAATAAAACTCATTCCTTTAGAAAAATCCCTTTCTATAAGCCTATTTCATATATGCAATACGTTTATAAATCTCCAACTTGATTTACAAAACTTCTTTTATAAATCACTAAAATGAATTATAAAATCCCTTTTCCAAACTCTTTTATAAATCTTCCTTTATAAAAATCCATTATAAAACATCATTTACCAAATATCATTTGAAAAGTCTCCTTTAAATAAATCATGCTATTAGGTGAAATCCCCTTTATAAATAGGTTATTACTTATAAATACCTGTATTTAATAATTTGATTTCCTTTAAAACATCGTAACTAAATAATTAATTAACTTCAAAACCTCATTAATAAGTAATAAACTAACTTACTTTAAAACATCATTTATAGACACTTAACCTCAAATTGTTATAAAATATAAGTTATTTTAAATCCATAACTTTACAACTTCGAAAAGTGACTTAGCGACCACAATGGTACTAAATCAAGTTACCATTTTAATTCAAATTGACCTTTCAAGTCACATACTGGTATTTTTGCATGAGTAGGCATATATATAAATAAAATCAATACTTAACCATCAATAATTAACACATTTCCCAATATTAATTAACTGACATATGAATAAATGTCCAAACTAATATAATAGCAGAATGAGGATTCATTTTGCTAAATAAATGTCCTCGATAATCTATTCAATTTAATTATAGCAGAACAAAGATTTATTCTGCTAAACAGATTTCATCAATAATCCATTCCATTAATTATAGCAGAAGGTGGATTTATTCTGTTAAACAAATGACATCAATAATTTATTCAATTAAATTTAATAGGATGGTGTTAAGTATACAATGAAGTATCATCCTTATACTTAATTATTCATGACCTATTTATCAAAATTAATTTCCCTATGTTTATCATCTTTCCGGCATTTCGACTTCTTCATCCTTCTCCTAGAAATAAGTTCTAGATCTCACGAATAGAGGAAGTTTCCTCATCGGCTTTTAGTGCTAAGTACAAGATGACATACATTCAGTAAAATGTGTCAACGTTTAGTATATCTTATTCATATTTGTTTGGCAACTTAATGGCACAAACAAAGAGGAACCCTTAAATTTAAACCATTGTTGAAAAAGAAAGTTGTCTTTTAAACAAACCAATCCTCGAAAATAAAATAATTTGAAATAAAAACTTTATTTAGTAATATTTAAATCCTAATTAAATACTAATCAAATCCTGATTTAATTAGTAACCAATTAATGATTAAACCATACATGATAAATAATTACTTAATAATTAAACGTTAATTAATTTAAAGTTAATTTATAATTAAAACTTACTTAAATAATAACTAATTAACCTTTACTTAATTAAAAATTAATTAATCCTAACTTAATTAACTAATTATAATTAACTTACTTAATTATAATTAAGCACAAATTACCTTCACTTAATTAGTGATTAAGTGTAATTATCTTTACTTAATTAATAAAATAAACAATCGTTAAACCCTTTACTTAATTAATAAGTAATAATTACCCATTTATATGAATAATATGTTTTTGAAATAGTTATTAAATTACTTAGAGTGAAAAACACTTTTAGTTTTCAAACGTGTTCGTTTTATGAATTGCATCCATAGCGATTGTCGCTATGGATACCATAACTTCAAAACTAGTTTTATATACAAAATACCCCTTTAAAACTCTTTTCTTTTATAATTCAAATCCCTTTATAAACTTTGTATAGAGTTTTGGAACCTAGAAAATAAAGTTTGAAACTTTATATAAACTTTTCTAGAAACTAAAATAAGTAAACAAGTTAGATTCAAGGAATTTCCAGGTCACCATAAACACAAATCAAGTGCTAACTTTCCTTTAGCCTATAACATCCAAACATAAGCTCTTACATTCAAAACACAAGCCAAAAGCAACGTACACAAGTAAAAATCATAAATTGCAACTAAAGCTTATCTTTTTTACTTCATTTTCCAAGTTTAATACAACCATTATAAATGAGCACATATAGGTACATTCAATCAACTTCATATTTCACACGAACAACCAACAAATTTGCAACCAAGTTGAGAAATAAAATAAAGTTAAAATAACTTTATTAAAAGTGTGAGCTTGACTCACCAAAAATCATATGAATCAAGTAAAATACCACTACAACTTGATTTGGCACTATCTTTGATTTTTTACAAAAGATAATTTTTGGAGGCCTAAAGGGGAAAAATGGGTTCGGCCTTGGGCATAATGAGGGAATTTAGGCTTGCTTTTGAAAAGAGAGGAGATGTAGAATAGAAAGAGGTATTTTTAAATAGGTATTAATGGATATAAAATAGGAAAGGAAGGATTTTTGTTTTTAAATTTTTTTAAGGAAGCCATTAAAGTGAAATAGAGCTTTGCAAAGAGAAAACAAAAGTTTTGAATGAGAAATGAAATGAAATATAAGAAGGAGAAAAAATAAATTGTTTTTATACAAAAGGAATTAAGTGTATTACCTTAATGTCCTTCAGTCCATAACCTCCACCACCTTTTTGCTACGTCACCATCTCCTCCCACTCCTTCATACACATGCCACCATCATGCCCTCCTCTCCATCACATCATTA
Source organism: Allium cepa (assembly GCA_030765085.1). NCBI lineage: Eukaryota > Viridiplantae > Streptophyta > Magnoliopsida > Asparagales > Amaryllidaceae > Allium > Allium cepa. Next base: position 116,801,262 of record CM060930.1, on the reverse strand, counting down.
CCCTAATGAAAATATGGAGCATATTAGCACGGATCATGTATTCTAGTTAATCTTTGTACTTACGGAATCTCTTAATTTTCAATTCAAACTTCATATCCATTACTTCATATTTTAAATTATTTTATACTAATTAATTCTTTTTATTATCATATATTACTTATTTACTTTCCATTTTCAAACTAAGACATTTTAACATTTAAATGTTGTTTAAAATGTACACAAAGCTTCAACTACTTTCTATAACTTGTTGATTGATAAAGACGAAAATCCAAAAAAAGTGTTTCGATTACATTTTTCTATTTTTCACCAAACTACCTATTTTAGTAAACAAAGTTCAAAAATGAATTTTTATATCATCGGTTATCAATTAAAAGAGGGTTATTTACTTATTAAAACCATAAATTTAATATTTAAAATAAATTAAATGTTCACAAATCAAAGCGATAAAATTTTCGATCATTACAGAGTGTATATCAAATTTAATTTAATATCATGAGTATTCTTGGGTATTTACGAAATATTAGAGAATTTTTTATGGAAACAGTGAACTCCTTATGAAGGTGTGTTCAGACTAAGACTTTATAAGCAATATTTGTAACGACCCGCCTTTTTGATTCTTAGAAGTCGACATTAATACATCCATGTATTCATGTGTCGAGCATGCAAGTGCCGAAAAGACATATTACTAAGGGTGAAAGAAAGAAAGACAAAAAAAATATCAATAAAAGGTGACAAGTAACATATAATATATAAATCGGGTCTTTATAAAAAAAGAAAGAAATTTAATATGCATACAATATCAGAGTACGCTACTCTGTTATCAGCATGGATTGTTATAACAGCTTTCCCTTACAATTGCTGATATCAACAACGATAAAAAAGAGGAAAATAAAAGAAAATATGGTAGTCAGTCTTGGACATCTAGCTCATCTCCTAAACTCAAAAGCATCCAAAGCTAATCTGAAAACATGCTCGGTCTGACCTAAGCATTATTAGAAAACAATGCCCGGGTCAGTCTGGTAAAACCAACATGAGAGACTCAAATCATAAGAAATTTTATTATAACTTATAAAATCCTTTGAAATCATAGGTATCTTGTAAGATCGCCGCATATAAACACGGATGAGTTTCTACCTTACGATAATCAAAACATTTTTATTATAAAAACCAGTGATATCATAATGTCTAGGATTTAAAGTTGTGATAACCAAGTAGTTATGATGTGTGTAGACGACAACAATAAGAGGTATACAATCAAAACTAGAAGCACTTATTGGAGAATGGATTTCCATCAAATAGCAACGTAAGGTACTACCTTTCGAAAATTTGTGCACCTCTAGATAAAATGTACAATGAGATCGAAAAACATTCAATCTCTACCAATACAAGACCAGCCTACCCATTACTGAATGTTACGAATATGATCATCCCTTGGCTATGATCATCAACCAAAATGGGCCCCGAAGCAGAGATAGCAATACTAGATCTTGGGATGATCAGACCGTAATGAGAGTGCCACATAGCCCTACCGCATCTACCTTGTTTTTGCCATTCCCAAGGTATGAGGCTTTGAGAGGCCACAATTACCTTTTCCTCATAGCAAACCATCTTGGAATGCTAACACCGCCTTTCAGGCAGAAATGCAATGCCAGCATTCATCCATATAAGATGTTTCAAGATCGAACAAACATTCAACATTTATTATTTTCCATCTTGGAATCACTCTCAGGAAAAAATACAGCTCCATAGCATACTTCATCATGAACGATATTACTTTGGAGTGCTTCAAATAAATCAGGAATATAGTTATCTTCAAACTAAGCGATAATTTTCGGCTAACTCAATTCTGGTTCTTTGGAAGTATGCAACAAGTATTTGAGTCCTTACCGGGGAACTCAAAAATGCAATCATACTTCCTGAGTCAAAACAAGTAAAGATTTCATATCAGTTATTTAACTATAAATAATTAAATAACAACAATTCAGATATTTAATTATCCATAGCAACCACTATGCCTCAAAATAAATCTTTCATTTATTTTAAATCTCTTTCCAAAATATTTACTGAAGTATTCATATACTTTTCCCACTGGTATAAGTATATTCATAGAAAATTTGTGAAAGACTTCTCACTTTAAAATCATATTAAAAGGATCAAACAAATATTATTTAAATTAGAGATTAGGATAACCCCAAACACTATTCCTTTAGAATTAAGCATGGAACAATTGTCCACACCACTACAATAAGAAGAATGGTTAAGGGAAATCCTATCTCTAATTATTTTATAAATTTTCTTCAATAAATCCTTTTAATAAGTTATTCCATTTATAAATCTCCTTTTCTTAAATTCTAAATCCATTTACAATTTTTTTATAAATATCCAAAATCATTTATAAAATTCCTTTATAAATACCCAAAATCATTTATAAAGCTCCTTTATAATATCCAAAATCATTTATAAAACTCTTTTATAGATCTTTATTTATAATTCTTTTTTTAAATATCATTTGTAAATATCCTTTAAACAAGCCCTTTATAAAATATTATTTACAAAATATCATTTTTTATTAACAACTAAAAAATTATTTAAACACTTATCCTCAAATTGATATAGAACTAAAGTCAATTTTAAAACCATAATTCTACAAACTTGAAAGGTGACTTAGTGACCACAATGCTACAAAATCAAGTTACCATTTATTTAAATTTGTCTTCTAAGCTACACAACAATTATTTACATGAGTTGTCATATATGTAAATACAATCCATATACAAATCAGGGCATGAAAATGTAAACCAACTAGCAAATACAAGTCTAAATACATATTAGCAGGATGGTGATTTATACTTCTAAATAGATGTCCAAACAGATTACTAAGTTTAGTTATAGCAAAATGAGGATTTACTCTGCAAAAGGATATCCAAACAATTAATTTAGTTAAAGCTATAGCAGAATGGTGTTTAATAGATATCCAAGTTTAGTATAACTTGTTTATAGTCGTTATCTACTTAATGGCACAGATTAGAGATCCCTTGGTTTAAATCAGTTTACTTATAAAAAGAAAAGACTCAAAATAAAAGTTTAAAACTAAACCTTTATCAAATAATAATTTAATTTTTATTTGGTTACTAATTAAATCATTATTTAATTACTAATTAAATAATTATTTTATTACTAATTAAATCTTAAATAACTCTAGTTAAGTATTAATTAATTCCATATTACAGTCTAAATTAAATCCAATTAGATTAATTAATTTTATCCCGCCTAATTAGTAATTAATTATTAACTAACCCTAATTAAATATTGAATTAAATAATTAAACTTAATTATTTTATTTCTTAATTACTTTTATCATAAGTAATTATTAATTAAACTTCCTTAATTAGTTAATTGAAATTAGTTAACTTTACTCCATAATTGAACCCTAATTAACTAACTTAATTATAATTAATTAATAATTACCTTAATTAAGTAATTAATTAATAAATCAATTCTTAAACTCTTATTTAATTACCAAAGTAATTAACTTTTGAACTTACTTAATATTTTGAAAGAAAATTCAAAACCGTTTCAAGAAGAATCAGTTTTAAGATCTAAACACTAACTTTTTCTGAACTACATTCATAACAACTATTGCTATGAATGCAACTCAATTAAAGTTAGACTTTGCTTAGATCTAACTCCTACTTCACCCTTAGTTTCACTTCTCTTGAAAACATATATAGAAGTTTGTATTTTGAAAACTAAACAAAGTTTCGATCTTTTATCTCCAATCTCATTTAGCATATAAAGATGCTAAATTTCTCAACTCATATCCAAACAACCAAGTTTAACATCCAAATAAATATATATCGTCACGTATATAAGCAAGATGAAAACTTTAACACAAAACCTTATTTAATTTTAACGAGAAAACTTATCGAACCCCCAAAGCAGAGTTCAAAGTGTAAGTGTTCCTTTCGAAACAACCATTCGAACAGATTAAGATAGTTTGGACCTTTTGAGTCTCTTTTTCCAAACAATCTAAGTGATTTAGATCTCCCTTAAGTCCACCTTTCGAAAAGGTTGAGGCAATTGAAACTCCTTCTAAACAACCTTTTGAAACGGTCAAAACACTTGGATCTCCTTTTAAACTACCTTTCGAACTAATTTAATTGGCTTGGGATCCTTTCGAAACCTCCTTTTGAAGTGGTTAAGGTGACCTGGTTAGGACCTTAGGACATAATGGATCTAAGGCCTTGACTGACTCAATAGGTTCCTACTCTTTTGAAAGGTAACCTTTTAATTGAAATTGATGCAAGTAATTCATAACCAAAACTATATAGAAGCAATAGGTCAATCGATATTTTCCATATACTTGCTTTAATAATAATTTTCTTCAATACAAGAAGCCTAATTATAATAAAGAATTAAAATCCCTAATTTGATTTAAAGATTAGGGTTTACAAAATTGAGGAAGAACAAGGATTAAGTGAATCCGATTGAATCCCCAAAACAGTACACCTAAGGTCTTATTTATAAGCCCGGGTTGGACGCTTTTGAATCGTCCTTTCGACTAAGTCAAAATGGTGCCTTAATGACATTTCGTTGTTGCTAAATTCAGGGTGCCTTCTAACTTCACTCGTGAATGGAACTTGAGTGCTTTCAAATTCATCGAAAGGTATAGATGCGCCCTCCACTTTGTTGTTGTTGTGTTGTTTCAAGCAGGATATGATGCGAGCTTTCGATACTGTCGAAAGGTGTATCATTGGGGAATGGAATGAGTTGGAGTATAGTAGAAGGCTTAAATGTGGTAGGTGACTTTCGAATGCATTCTTATTGATTGATGCGGAACCCCAGTGTCCTTTGGTGTTTGAGGAGGCCATATTGAGCTTATGTAAGCTTTCTTTTTGTAATTATGGACGGTTTTAACTTATTCGAAATGCTAATTTATGCTTTTGAAGGAGTAGCTTTGTCCTAATATTCTTCTAAGGATGGTAAATGTTAGCGAAACCCATTGTTTCGAAAAGTTTAGCGCATATGTAGAAGCTTGTAATATGTTGCCTTTGAATGGTGCCTTTAACACATTCGAAACATCTTTATGCATGAGGAAGCAACTATGTTGAAAGGGATCAATTGAAGAAAAATGGTGTCCCTATCCCCTTTCGACCTCTTCAAAAGCGCATTTCTCATCCAACTTTTGCAGAAGCATTCCGTTGACTCTTTTGAATGGTCTTGCTATTACCATCATTCTTTATGGATCCTCCTTTTGTATTCCTTAAGGCTTCGATCAAGTTTGAGTGGTCTTTTGATGGTAACACTACCCCCCCCCCCCCCGTGAAGGGATGCTCTTGACTTTTCAACTCAACTGTTTCGACACTTTTTTATTTTAGTATAAAATTTCTTACCTTTTCATATACTCACATAGATCTTGGTTGTTCATTTAAATTTGATCAAATGGTTTGTCTTTTGCATTTTCTTTTCTTATAAATCATGCTTACTTCTCTCCCTTTTTCATTCACCTGCCATTAAAAATTCAAAGCAAGAATCAAAAATTTCAATTTCTCATTAAATTTCTAATTTCAATAGACACGAGTTCGAATTTGACGCATGCATCTATTGTTCATATTCGATTTCGATTTCAAATTTTTCGGGTTTGAATTTGTGTTCATGCTTCAGTTTTTCTAGATTGAATTGAGTTCATCATTCATATAAATGACCTTTAGATTCATTTTTATCCTGATTTCGAATATGATATTAATTTTGGGTTTGAGCTTGAATTCGTTAAATCCAGGGTTATTCATCATTATTGTGCGTGAATTTAGGCTCAAATTCTAGTATGCTTAATTTTAACTAGTTTGAGAGGGCTTTTTCATCATCACATCATCATCATTATTTTCAATTTTTATTAATCTATGGAGCCAATTATGGTCCGAGCTTGAATTTGCTAAAGTTAGAGTTTTTGTTATTGTTAAATGTGAATTCAAGCTCGAATTAATATTGCTGTCATCATCTAAGAAGCATTGGATTGACAATGAATCAAGAAGGAATTCCTTTCTGGTTACCTTAAAGAGAAGGCTAAGTTATGTATATTAAATAAAATAATATTACAACTTAATTTTCCAACCCTTTTGAAAGGGGTTAATGCGACTAGCTCCACTTCGTTTTCTAACCCCTTTCTAAAGGGTCGAAAGGAAGTCAAGTATCCAATTTAAATGGATCCTTTCGAAGGGGTTCATGTTGTTGTTATGAGATGGACTTCTTCGAAAGCAAATGTATGTTCCGATGTATTCTGACACCTTTCAAAGAAGTCATCTTGAAGGGTTCAATTTAATGAAAACACAACGTATCCCTTTGAAGGCCCAATTCTCTTCGAAAGGATTCAAAACTTAATGCATATAAAAAGTGAATTAGATTTGCTATTGGACTTTGTTTTAGGTAGACTATGTCCAATTTTAATTTACTTTGGAAGATGTTAAAAGTTTGAAATTCATATCTCCTACCAATCATTGGATTGGGAATGATACATTTTTGTTACAGTCGAAAACCTTGTCTATCCTTTCGACTTGATTGAAACCTCCAAAATTAAGACAAGCCTGGTTGTTTGCATGTTTTTGAAACTCCACCATGCCTTTACGACTTGCTCGAGACCCATTATAGTCAACAGAAATATAACTATCATTTTCTCAGCATAAACATTGTCGAGGTCCTAATACCCTTCCATTTGTACTAGAATCACTTTGCTCCAAGTCTTTCAACTTAGTGAGAATATAGAGTTTTGGCAATATTTATATCTTTTAAGTAAAATGGGTTTCGACATTGTTGAAAGGTTCATTTGACTTGGATGGGGGATGTTGCTAATAATTTCTATAATGTATAGATTCAAATAAGCATTGTGGGGATAGTCTCACTTAATAATAGTAAAAAGATTTCGGGCTTTTGACATTGTCGAAGGGTGTGTTTAGGTGTCTATATCCAATCTCCCTTTTTTTCACTGTTGAAAGTTTAATGAATCTCATGATTCTCATTAACTTTAACACCCTTTCGAAGGCATAAAACTATATGCCTTGGTGGATATCTGAACCATTGCAATAGGCTTTCGACATCTTTGAAAGGTGTTAATAATGAAATAAATTATAATTTTAATAAAACGATTTCATCTAGAAGGATCATGGGTTTGAAAAGGACTTCTAAGAAACCTGAAAAGGATGTAGCTTTAGAATTGGAGTCTTCTCCAAAGAAGGCCGAAGCAGTCTCGAGGCATTCTCTTATATCCACTCTAAACGAAGTTGATGCAATCCTTAACAACTTCGAAATCACAGGAGTTGAAGCCATTCCTTCTAGTGATAATGACACTATCTAGATTCCTCCTGAATGATATTTTTCTTACATTTCCATTCACGTTTGGCAAGGCGATTTTATTCCATTCCTTGATTTCTTGTCAAGATTCTTGAGTCACCTTGGCATAGATCCAATTCGATTATCACCACATGTATATGCATATCTTGTCTCCTTAAAGCTTATGGCCTTAGAGTCAGGCCTTCCTTCATTAAGTTTGAAGTTTTAAATTATTTGATGCATCTTGTTAAGCTTGGAAATTTAAATAGCTATATCTTCAAAGACAACCCACAAAAGAGTTAATTTCTGAGGGAGTAAATAAGTTTAGAGATTGGGAGACGCAATTCCTCCATGTCAAAATGTTTTCCAAATATTAGTGGAGCTTTCTCTTCTCCACATAAGTTGATCATTGTTTTCATTTTTAATTAAATTATCTTTTTTTGTTGATTTACATTTTCGTATTAGGACCTACTCTTATAGATCTTAATGATGAGGGGAAGGAATTGTGAAGTCGTTAACTGTTGCTTCTAGTAGCATTAGGAATAGACTTACGTTGTTGATCCCAAGCAATCTTCAAAAACATTTTCTCCTCCCAGTAAGCCAAAGGATTCTCGGACAAACCTCCTCTTATCCAACACACTTCCAAAGGCATGTGCTTCCTATCTTTGGGCGACCCCTCAAATTTTTCACCATTATCTCTGATTTGTCCTGGCCGGCCTGGTAAACTTATATGTATTGTTTATAACTTTCCATTGTGCTATTATTTAGATTGGCTTACTAACTTATGCTTTTTGGATTTGAGTAGCTGCTACTTCGGCTGAATTAAAATAAGTGATCCAGTCCTTTCATCTTCCGAATCCATCGCTTCATCTTTGACCTATGCCATCTCTAGGTCGAGGATGATTGCCAAAAGAAAATTAAGCAAGATGGCTGTAGCAAGTCCTTCTCTCGAGAAAACTAAAACTGCTGATGTTTAGTGTTCTCTTTCTCCAAAAGAGAGTGAATCTATTAATATAGGCCAGACTCTAAAAGGTTCTACTCTTGATGCTGCTCCTTACCCACCTAGAATGTTTCCTTCAAAGGATGATTTCATGACCCACATAGTTGTGTCTGATTCTCCTAACGTCATTGAGCAGATGTAAAGGGATTTAGGCACTTTAACTCCTCGCCAGGAGTTGAATCCTTCTAGACCTATATCCCCAGTGCCACCTAATGATTTTGAAGAGCCGTCGTGAATTCTTTGTCATTCGCTTCCATTCATCCGCCTTCCTCTATATCTGATCGACAACACATTATCGATCTCTAATTGAACAACAACTTCTTGTATGTTTCATACTGCTTGACCTTCTTATTCCTATTTCTTACTAAATTTTAATACTCATGTCATACTTTTTCTTTCAGATTTCTAAAAGCTGGTTCTCCCTCTAGAGCACTTCAAAGTCTTCCGCTGAGACGTCCAAGCTTGAAGAAGAAGCCTCAATTTTAAATAACAATTTACTTCCCTCTCTGCTACTAAAGATAACGCAGTGAGGGAACAAGAAAGGTTGAGCGCTTCCCTTGCTCAAGTGGAATCCATCATTTTCGAGGAGAGGAAGGCAAAACAAACCTTCACTAATGATATTTTGGCTTTAAAAATGACTCTAAAAAAATCAGAGGAAGAAAAGGACTAAATGATTGCTAAACAATCTTCTCTTAAAAACAAATGCATTCTTTTCTAGAAGAAGTTCAAGAAAAATAAAATTCTTTTACAATGGCCATCAAAACCATTTCTGAAGCCAAACAAAAGGTGTCACGATTTTTGAGCACTTCTCTTAATGACATCATCATGAACTCTTATAAGGACGCTCTCATGCTGGCTTATTTCGAAAATATCCAAAAGTCTCCAGACTTAAGCTTCCCCTCACTCGATCCTGCGCTAGTGAAAAGATTTAAGGATAAGATCAAAGAAATGGAACAAGGGATCGAGGTTCCTGAGAGAGAAGAAATCGAAACCGCAAAACTCCTATCTTTCAAAAACCCTTCTGTAGAAGGAGATTCTAATTTTGATGAGGGAGAGTATGATGAAATCATCGTTGACGAAGGCGGTAACGATGATAATGATGATGATGATGATGATGATGATGATGATGATGATGATGATGATGATGATGATGATGATAACCCTAACAATGAGGATAGAGGTTAGGGTTCTAGAGCCAGTGGAGATGATCGTGATGGTTCTCACAGAAGGGATGGCGAAGATACTCTTAGGGCTTTAGAAAAAGCCATCCTTGACCCTAGTGATCGTGAAGCAAGTCAAACTGAACTTCCTGAGCCTTTAGATCTCTATGGAAAAGATGCCAACAATGATGTTGGGGAACAAGAAGGGAAAAAATAGACCACATAAACTTCAATTCCTGATTCTCAAGCATGGAATTCTTTTTCTAAATGGATTTCACTTCCAAGATAGCAGCAGCTGATTTCTTTGTATTTAGATAAAGAAGAAATCCATTCAAAAACAAGCATAAATAAATAGCCTGTATAGGGAGTTAGATAAACAATTAAAAGAACATAATGCACTCTTTGAAAATTATTATAAGCATAATAAGAGTGTCATAGTGTTAGCGTCTACTAAAGATCAAGAAGCTGCCCTCCCCCCTCCCCCTGACTGAAAAGGGCATGCCTTTGATACGAAAAGCTCTTGGAAGAGAACAGGGAATAATAACATCCTTTTGGATGTTGACTGAAGATAGAGATATCCTAGTATACTTCGTATCCAAAGTTTATTACATGCATCCAACCATAGATTTTTCATACTTGTACGATTTAGCGAGGGTGTACTTAGATGTCTATATAGGAGATATTTAGATGAATTTAGATTCGGTCCATATCCGAGGGCTTGTTGGAATTTATCGCGAGTCAAACGAATCCCTCGCGAATTGTCTCCGGAAAAACTAAAACATTATAAGGATAAATTCATTTCTGAGTTATTCAAAAAATCTATTTTGTACGAACCAGATGAACATTTGTAATTATGTAATACTATTGGTTTGTGAATTTTTTGTATTAATTTCCGTTTGCACCAAGTCGTATGTTATTAAACAATAAATGTCTCTCAAGCAGCCTTGTTTCTAGAGATTATCTAGGAAAATATGTCAAATTAAGAAGAGATTATTAGAAAAGTCCTCACTTTGAAATCCTCAAAATTGGCTAGATATTGCTTTCTTAAATACCTACAGAGGCTTAGTATGCAACATCCCTGCCTTCTTTTTGATTTTCTTGACGAAGAAAAGGAAATGCTTCTTAAGGAAATCAGAACATATCATACCAAATTAATATGCGGTCGTGATAGTCCTTCTGCCGGAGAATGGAATTATAGTAAATATTCTCTAGTTAATACCCCAGAAGGATTTAATGCCCTTTTGATTCTATAATTACTCTTTCAGCTAATTCTTTGAACAAAGTTAAATATTCTATTTCCCAGCTTTATGTGTAATAAAACAAGTATTTGGTTATTACTATGTGTAACGACCCAGGATTTTTAGTAATTAAAATTTGAATATTTAATTAATTTTAAATATTAATAAGTGAATTTATAAGTCGAATAAATTTTATTTCGAATAATTGGATTTAATTGAATAATTAAATCGATAATTTAATATGTGAAAATACAGAAATAATTGAAAATTGAGTTAAATATGACTGAAAATGATTTGTAAAATTTTATTTTATCATATTGGAGTTAGAATGATATTTTAGAACTTTTAAAATCGAATTAGAAGTTAATTTGTGAAAATTGAATATTTTAATATTTAATCGACTAGTGAAAATAGTCAATTTTTGAACAGTCTCAGAATTGGACGAAACCAGTTCCATTGGATCCATAATAGTTAGTTATTACCGGATTTCAATTTTCGTAGCAATCGGAGTTATCGTTTGATCGTGGCAGCTCGAAACGCATCGAATTATTTTTAATTTTAATTTGGCGAGTTAAAATAGCCATTTTTCAAAAAGTCTCGGATTTCGACGAAACTAGTTTCATCGGATCCGTAATGTGATATTATTGTAAGGTTTAAAATTTTGTGTCAATCGGATTTACCGTTTGTCCGGTACAAATTAAAACGCCTAGAAAATCGTTTAAATCGGTTTAATTTAAATTGAACGTTTATTGCCATAACTCGCACAGATGACCGAATTAGCTTTCGAAACCTGTTCCATTGTGTCCGGAACGTGGGATAAACCCTAGAAATGTCGGTTACGGCGCGTGAATTGGAGTTTAGAAAACCTGGATGAATAGTGTCGTTCGTTTTCCTATAAATAGGGCCTAAATTCACAAAAATAAAATAATAAAAAAACAATAACCCTAAACCTAATGCAGCCGCCACCCCCTCAACCCACGGCCGAAAATTGTTCATCTTCCCCCCTCGTTTTCTTCAAATCCAAGCCTCGTTTCAAGAATTTTTCAACTGGAGATTGGTAGAGGGCAGTGAGATCTACGATGTGTACGGTGGAGATCTTAAATAACTCGATGGATTGGCGACAATTGGAGCTGGAAGTCACGGCCTTCATTCACGTTTTTCAACGCCTAGGCTCGACCGAGCTCGACGAGGCTCAGGGCAGTGGAGAAGCAAGGTGGGGCGAGTCGAATGGCAGTGGTATGATGGGGTCTGGAGGTTTGTAGGAGGCGCGGCCATCTAGGGTTTCACGCGAGCATGGGTTCGTTCGAACCTGGAGAGACGCTCGATGGGGAAGATGCATTGCACGGCCCTGATGCTTCCATGATGAAATCAACGGCCTGAGATAGTTAGGTTGAAATTTTAAAAGAAAATTTGTAATTTATTTATATTATAATTGTTCAAACTTTAAAATATGATAACTTTTTCATACGAGGTCGAAAACGCGCGAAACCAGTTGCGTTGGAATCGTATGGATGAGCACTACGCGATGCAATTGGATTGGAGTCGTTTGGAGTTAGTGAGAATTTCGGGTAAAATTAAACGTCCGTTTAATTTTATTCGAAATAAATCGCTAAAACGGAAATTAAAATCAAGGTGAGAACTTCTCACTCAATCGAATCAGTTTCGATTTTTATTTTAAATAGTTATATTTAAAATATTTGAATGCATGTTTGAATGATGATTGTTATCTATTGATTGTTAAAATAGACATTATGCGTCGTTAGTAAGCGGATGTTATTTATTTAAAAGCATATACCGCGAATATTTCATAAACAGTGGAATTGGTATTATATATAATAGCAATATATATATATATATTGGCATATGTATATATTGGAGTTATTGATTTCCCGCATTTGTATAGCGGATGAGACCCTATTGCGCCGTCTATTAAGCGGATAATATTTTAAATCCCATATACCGCGATAATTCCGTACTGGAGTGGAATTGGTATTGTGCTAATGTTTGTGGATGCAAGAAAACAGGTTGGAGGGATCCAACTGGATTCCTCAACATTATTTATTTGATTTCAGATATTTTGATATTTGATGGGCTATCATATCGATATATGATATCGTTGTAGTCGTGATTGACTATTTGGTGTGTAGCATCATTGGACCAAATTTTGGAATTTTAAAATGATTTTTTAAAGTGATTTTTGAAAGTATACGTTTATAAATATTTTTGGAATTGATCCATTATAAATAAACGTTATAATTTTAAAGTTATAAAAAATTATGATTTTTAGAAATACAGTTAAAGATTGATTTTTGAGAAATATGGGTTAATGGTTTTATAAAATAGTTTAAAAATTGGGATTTCGAATTTATTATAAAAAGTTGAAAATATAGGATTTATTAAATTTAATTATTTTATGAATCAAAATGATGAAATTATAAAGGAGATTAAAGATGTTTTAAAATAATAGTATAAATTGATTTTATAAAGGATTTATAAATTGATATTTATAAATTAAAACATTTGAATTATAAAACGAGCTTTTATAAGTGTTTGAATGAATTGTAAATGAATTTCATAAATGAATGAAATTTATAGAATTATAAACGGTGAAGTTATAAATGGAATTTTATAAACAGTAGGTTTATAAAATTTGTAAAGTTATTAAAAGAATGGATTTTGGATAAATAAATGAATCTTATAAGTTATAAGATTTATAATTATGAAGTTTAAAGAAACAACCTTGCAAACAAATAAATCATAAGTATTTAACTTATAATGTGAACCTTTGGTTTATAATTGAGTTATAAATCGAATAGGTTAATAAAGGAGATGTATAAAAAGGAAGTTGTTATGAAATAAATAGAAATGGAATTTATAAACGTTGTTTTATAAATTCACAAACGACTTATTTTGATAGGTAAAACTGTTATAACTTATTTATGGAGTTATATTCACGTTTTAGACAGTGAATAATCCTTTAAGTTAAAAAGAATAGAAATGATGAAATTGGTTAACAAGCATATTCACGTTTTTGAATAGTGAATATTATGTTAACGAAAATGTTTTAGATATGATGTTTTAAGTAGAATTAAAACGATCTATCGATGTTTTTAAATGTGTTAAGATTCGAAACCATAGATTTCAACATTCATTGTTGAAATAGACGTTTTCGAGAAATAGAAGGAAATGGTGGACTATAACACTGTTGTTATAGTAAATGATTTCCGAAAGGAAATGTTTTGTACAGTATTGAGATTTATATATCTATTTTAATTTCGAATCCCTATACTAGTGATTTTGGGTTGTCGTAACGATGTTTTACGCAACATTCATTTTGGCCCAAATAAATATGTTTAAGAGGATGATTTCCTTAAAGAATGAAATATATACTTAATTTCGATTAAAGTATATTGAATATTTTCCAAGTGTTGAAAATAAATGGATTGAGAATTACTTAATAAGTAAGTATGGAAATATTTTCCAATATAAAGTGAAAAATTAGAGAATTTATCTTTTTGAAGATAAATTGAAATGAATAATTGAAATCGTATATTCATAGATATTGTGAAATATAAATTCACTATGGAATTTATAAAAGGAAGTGGAATTTGTTTAAAAAAAATAAATATTGATTTATTTCTGAAGTGTGAAAATTATATATCTTGTAAAGATATTTTTGGGAAATAAATTATTTGGAAAATTATTTGGAATCTGGCGATGTGTGCATATCCACTGATAGTTCAATAACCGACTATCAATATTTACCTTTGAAAGGTATTTGTTGTGATTTGTTGAATTTGAATGCCATACTTATTTTTAAATTATTGCGCTCGTTATTCGGATTACCCATTCCGAATAGTGATACGACGTAATGGATAGCATTGAAGATCGGTGTTGAAGACCCGCTATTTGCGAGAGCGATAGGATGACCTGTCGATTGACTCTGCACCGAGTTGCTCCGGTATTGAGTTCTCCATATGTTATGGGAAATCCGATCAGGATTGTGGATATCCGGATTGCAAGGACTTCTTTGTAAGTGCCTTCGGTTTTGTTCGATCCCGGAACAAACTTGTATGGATTGTATGTCTGACATTACAAATTGAGCTATAAAGCAGATTTCTTTCAAATATATTTCTGTTGGTGGCGGAGAATTTATTCTTTTAGCTTAACACCCTTCTCTCAGACGTACGAGCTCAGAGGTTATGTAGTTGAAGGTTATCAGCGATATATTCCCAATTTGGTAATGTGATATGTTGAGTGTTGCTATGAAATGATCATTGTGTTGATCATTTGTGATAGGATCATTTATTTGATCGTCTGTCTTGGTGATCATTTCTATGATCATTTGTTGACGCAAAGCATGGCTTTTGTATAAAGTATGTTTTTGTGGACGTGACTTTGTCGAGCCTCACACCCCAGGAATGGTCAAAACAGGAAAGATGCGGCAAGGTTATGAGGGGTAGCGCCCTTTAGGGTATGTGCATTTCCTTCTGGAAAAGGATGGTATCATGGTATGGAGCCCAGATACTTACTCATGTTGAAAACACTTTATGATTGTGTGAATTGATTACGAGAGCTCGGTGAAAGGTCCCAAAGGACCGGGGGATGGCATATTCGGTCAGTTGTTACTCAGTTAGGGGTAACCCGGCCTTGTGTTGGTAGAGATCCGGTTTGGTTCTCGGGGATGTCCTTCCAGAGGCATTCTCATGTGGCAATGGGAAGTTCCTTGGCCTGATCATTCGTTGGAAATCCAAAGAAACAATACGAGACTTGTATGGTTTTAGTTGTATAACCTGCTATGGAATGTGGCGGTAACCTGCTATTGAACATAGTTAGCTATAGTAGGCATACGATAATGGTCGTATGTTGGCTAAGATTTATATTCTACTTTCGAAATGAATTTTTCTCTACACTATGCACTAGTAATAATATCAAATGTTCTTTTAAATGCGTATCAAGCATCTTTGACTATCATAAGGAGAAATCTCCTCCGATTCTGCGTTTGCATTGTGTGTGTGTACGGGAGGCCTTATGGTAGTCTCATTTTTAAAAAGCATTGCGAATTGACTTTAAAAATATTCCTCTATTTTGATTTTTAAAGATAAATAAACTGTTTTGAGTTCTCACACCAATCACATGACTGACTCGGAGTTTATTGTTTTCCTTCCTAAACTCTGGGTGCCCACCAATTTCCATACGGGCAGTTAAGAGTTAGGTTTATCAGGATATTCTGGATATTCAGGAGTTGCTAGAGGCAAGCTGGATGGCATGGCGTATTACTGGTATATAGTATTTCTTTTCCGCTGTTTGTTGTTGTTTGTTGTTGTACACTCTGATGATGATGTAATGAAATGTGATGTAATGTAATAACTGATATAGTTCTTTGTTTAAAGATTATTCATTTATTTATTATATGTTGTTCCGCTGCGATTGTGAGATTCTGATGTTGTTATGTTGTTTTCTGTTCCGTTCTATTTTCTATTTTCTTTTCTTCCTATTTTCTATCTTCTTATCTCTCCTTCTCTCTTTTTTTTTCTTAAACCCTCAGTGTTCGGTTTTCCGGCATCCGACTGATTGGCATTCGATACAGTGGACGTATTGATGTCGATATTCGGGAGTCGAAGAATCGGGTCCTGACACAATGGGTTATACTTTTTGTTTTATTTTTTCCCCTTGAGTTGTAACCTCTATTATTGTAATATAAGGAATTGGAAGTTTGAGTATTAACATTTTTTGTTCCTTTAAATAGGAGTTACAGTTATCTACCATGTCGCTCTCATTAGATTCATTATCTCGTTTCACCGGCATCAGAGATAGGTTGGTAGTGGATGCTGAAAAAAGGAGCCTCCTTAAAGATCCTCTGTCTGCTTGTCTTTAAGGCAACACTGAAGCATTGGAATGACATAGGAAATTTTTGCTTCAAAAGATGATTGTTAGGGACCCTAACGATCAGATCACTAGTCTCGAAGTGGACATCAAGAGTAAAGATGAAACAATTTCTCAATTAAAACTTCAATTAAATCAAACCCTTCAATCGTCTTTTATCAAAAAAATATCTAAGCTTCTCCAACAGATAAGCGATTTGGAGATAAAATTAAAATATAGTCAATCCCAGGGCAAATCCATGGAATTTATCAACAAGGGTGACATTCAAAATATCAACTTACCAACTCCTCTAATCGCCTCGTATGTTGTGAAATCGACATGGTCTTCATCTCTAGCTATTCAAAAATTTCTAACCACGACTAACCCTCTTCAAGGATCAAATGAGAAAGCAGTGGGTGAATAGTGCACGAAATTCAAATTTGAAACGATGAGATATTTTAACGACTAACAGAAAGTGAGATATCCACAGCGCATTAATGAGTATGCGGCTAGAATTCAAAAACCTGAACATGAAAAATATCTTCTTCGAAAGCACATTGCCGATTTAGAAAGGAAAAATATGACCCTTAAAGGTGCAAACAAATCTTTCAGCCATGCTTTGAAGACCCGCATTGAGTCCATTAAGGATGCCACTAAAATTAAGAAAAAAGAAAAGAAGCTTAAAGAAATTCTTCGTATAGAAATTGCTATATTATCGATCCTTTAATTGCTGAGAGTCTAAATAACATTGTCCAAGATGTATGATATATACCCTTGTACTATATACTTGTAAATAATCTTATAAATCATGTAAATTACGTAAATATCACCTAGTTTGTAGCCTTTTCTTCTTTTTACAATGTTGTTTCTGAATTTGCTTCCTGATAACTTTGACTACGATTTTTGTATTTTTCGACCCACTCAGTCTTCCTTATTGATCTTATTTTCTTGAAAGTACAACATAGAAAACATTTCTTATTATTAATTTAAAACCTATGCAAGAATATATTTGGTGGTTTTTTATATTATTGGCAATAGTATGAGGAGTCCTGCTAATTCCAAAAATTTAAGTAATGATGGTTAACAAATCATCATGTGAAAAAAATAAGTGAAGAGAAATTCTAGAGTTAGAAATGAATAGGAGGAGTCTTGAGATCCCAACTTTGGTAATGATAAGAGAAAACTAGAAATCCGACTCTAGTTGTATTAATAAAAGATCAGAAATCTGATTGTGAAATTAATAATGGAAGGCCAGAAATCCAAAATTAGCATTGATAATGGAAGTTTAGAAATCATCTTCTTAAAATAACTGATAGAAGACCAAGAATAATCGTTCAATAATAAAATTCCTGAGATCGTTATCTAAAAATAAGTCATGGGAGACTAGGAATCTTCTTTTGGGAACACATAATTGGAGTCCAGAATTCCTTATCTCGAAATAATAGAAGATCCGAAGCACAGATTCGGGCATTAATAAGATAGACCTTGGAATTAATAGAAACCAGAAGTCCATAATAGACGACTCGAAGCCCAATTTCAGGCATTAATGAATGAAGTCCATAAATCAATGGTAAGAGACCCAAAACCCACATTCGGTATTAATGAAGTCTACAAATCTTCTTTTGGAAATCAGCCGAAAGCTGTAGATTCTTATTTGAGCCTTTTGTTTTGCACCACTCTTTGTGTTTTGATTCTTATGACATGTTCCATTTTTAGGCTCTGTATGTTATCATTGTTTGATGTGCCGCTTCTCGATCTTGGATATCTTAGTCCGTTGTTGTCTGGTGTGCTTGGTTAGCTTATCTACAAGTAAGACCGAAGGACTTACCCAATCTCCCTCCAGGAGGCGCTCCAACCAGGCCTTATACGCGAGACTGAAGGCATGTTCGGTGCCTTGGCCCAGCATAGTGGGACCATGGGCTTACTTCCTTCTCCCTCCAACAGGTGCTCCAGCCAGGCCATAGCATGTAGGGACTGAAGGCTTGCTCGATGCCCTGGTTAGGCCATAGTGTGGTGGGACCAAGGCCTTACTCTGTACCTCCTCTAGGGGGCACCTCGATCTGGCCATATCATGGCACAATCAAGGGCTTGTAGATAATATAACCTGGCCATAGCATGACGCGGATAAAGGTTTACTCTAACCTCCCTCTAGGAGGCGTTTTGTTGGGACCAAGAGCTTGTTCGGTACCTTAGTCAGGCCATAGCGTGGTGGGACCCAGGGCTTACTCCGTCCCCCTTCTAGGGGAAGCCTTGATTTGGCTATAGCATGGCGCGATCAAGGGCTTGTGAATACTATAACATGGCCATAGCGTGGCGCGGATAAAGGTTTACTCTAACCTCCCTCCAGGAGGTATTTTGACCTGGCCAACTTGGCACGGACAAAGGCTCATGAACATTTAAGGTAATTTCCAAGATTAAGGAGAATTTTTCTCCCGACCATGTAGATTCTCTTTAGAAAGCTGGTGCATTATTGAATTTGATTAGGATCGCTTTACAAATCCATTGATTTTACCTTGTCTGAAAAAGTTGATCACTATTCCTTCAAGTGTTCTACATTAATTTGTTTCATGCCCATTCATCATGTGATAGTAACAATAGGATCCTCCTCGATTCCTTTCATATTTGGGCTTTTTCTTTTTGGATAGCCAATAGTCGACTTCCTCCCTAGTTAGTAAATAAAGGTTCTCAATCGATGTAGTCAGATTGCATTCCTTAGGGAGCCTTGATTTGAAGCTTGTCTTTTTAGGATGATTTCTGGATTTTATGTTGCCAGATTCAAAAACTTCGCCCTCAATGACCAATTTTCTTTTCAAAACCTTTTGAAGCTCACATGTAGGTAATGTTCCGCTTGTTGCTTGATACCATTTTTATGCAAAGATATAGCAATCAGCCATCACCCCTTCTTCAAAGATAGTGCCTCTGGTATAGAATTGAATTGTCTTCTTCATTTGATCAAACAAGTTATCACTTTCATCCTTTATTTCCCCTAAAGCAAAGATGGGTGTAGAGCCAAAGTGAAATGGGTTTAAGCTCCATTTATCTAGATCATAAGATTCAACTTCTTCTTCTTAATGATTCTCAAAGCCTCTAATTGTAATATTTGCTCTTTATATAGTTTTGAATCTTCAATATTTCCATGGGAGAATAAAATTAAGTATGGCTCTAAGGATCCTTGTTCAAACTTTTTAATTTTGCTAAGCAAGGTGGTGTAAGGTCTAAGCTAAGATTAGAATAGAATAGGTTAGAGGAAAATAAAGTTGGTAATTTAAGTAGTATGGAGGTTCACACCCTCGATCAAGCCCCAAAAATGTTAACAAGAAAACTTATCAACACCCCTAAAGTAGAGTTCAAAGTGTAAATGTTCCTTTCGAAACCACATTTCGAACAGATTAAGATAGTTTGAACCTTTCGAGTCTCTTTTCTCAAATAATTTAGGTGAATTAGACCTCCCTTAAGTCCACCTTTTGAAAAGGTTGAGGCAATTGAAACTCCTTCTAAACAACTTTTCAAAATGGTTGAGACCCTTGGATCTCCTTTTAAACAACCAATTAGATTAATTAATTTAAACATGCCTAACGAGTAATTAATTATTAATTAACCATAATTAAATAATAATTAATTAAATAATTCAATTTAATTATTAAAATTATTTTTAATTGCTTTTATCTAAATTAATTATTATTAAATTTCCTTAATTAATAAATTAAAATTAATTAACTTTATGAACCCTAATTAACTAACTTAATTAAAATTAACTAATAATTATCTTAATTAGATAATTAATTAATAAATTAATTATTAAACTCTTATTTAGTTACTAAAGGGATTAGCTTTTGAACTTAATATTTTGAAAAGATTTTCAAAACCATTTCAAAAAGAATCATTTTTAAGATCTAAACTCTAACTTTTTCTAAACTATATTCATAGCAACTATCACTGTGAATGTAACTTGTTAAAAGTTAGATTTTGCATAGACCAAACTCCAACTTCAATTCTAGCTACACCCTTAACTTTACTTCTCTTGAAAACATATATATAAGTTATTATTTTGAAAATTAATAAAGTTTCAATCTTTTAATAACTTGAAAACAAATGAACAAGTTTTGATCTTTTCCAATTGACCTCCACTCTCATTCAGCATATAAAGATGCTAACTTTCTCAAATCATATCTAAAAAGCTAGGTTTAACATCTAAATTAATATATATCGTCACATATATAAGCAAGATGACAACTTTAACACCAAATCTAACTTTTAGGCTACATTTAATGTTAACAAGAAAACTTGCAATACCCCAAAGCAAAGTTCAAAGTGTAAGTGTTCCTTTCGAAACCACCTTTCGAAAAGATTAAGATAGTTTGAACTTTTCGAGTCTCTTTTTCCAAACAATCTAGGTGATTTAGATCTCCCTTAATTCCACCTTTCCAAAAGGTTGAGACAATTGAAACTCCTTTTCAACAACCTTTCGAAATGGTCAAGACACTTGGATCTCCTTTTAAAATACCTTTCGAACTAGTTGAATAGGCTTACGAACCTTTCGAAACCTCATTTTGAAGTGTTTAAGGTGACTAATGGTTAGGACCTAATGGATCTAAGGCTTTGACTGAATCAATAGGTTCCTACTCCTTCAAAAGGTAACATTTCAATTGACATTGATGCAAGTAATTCATAACCAGAACTATATAGAAGCAACAGAACAATCGATATATTTGGAAATGCCATATGCTTGCTTTAATAATAATTTTCTTGAATACAAGAAGCCTAAATATCACAAAGGAGTAAAATCCCTAACTTGATTTAAAGATTAGAGTTTACAAATTTCAGGAAGAACAAGCATTGAGTGAAACCAATCGGATCCCCAAAATAGTCCCCTAGGGTCTTATTTGGCGCGGGTTGGATCCTTTTGAATTAGTCCTTTTGGTCGAAAGGATGCCTTGATGACCTTTCATTGTTGCTAGATTCAGGGTGTTGTGATGTCCCGGGAATTTAAGCAATATTTATTTAATAATTTCGATTAATAATTATTTTAAAATGTGCAATATTGATTTAATAATCTAATTATCTTTTCAAGAACTAATAATTATTTGATTTGACAAATGTTACCTTTTAAAAATTTATAATAATAATAATTTAATTTGGCAAATTTTATTCTTTTCAAAGTTAAAAATATTTAATTTATAAAATTTTATCTTTTTATGCTAATAAAAATTTATTCTTTTTATAATGTATATGTGTGTATACATTGTGAAAGGAAATTTGATTTTAATTAAAATTTAATAAAACTATTTTCAAATTTATTATATATATATATGAATATATATTGTTTATTGATATAATTTGATTGAATTTAATATAGAAACTTTTCAAAAGCTTATTTAAAAATCTATGTTATATTTTCAAAAGTACTTAAAGTAAATATTTATGTTATTTAAAAATACAATATAGCTTAAATAATATATTATAATAGAAGTTTATTTTGTTTTCTTTTAAAAATTGGTTTTTGAAATAGATTTAGTTCATATATATTAAATTATAATATTTTTGGTTTGAAACTTTGAAACAAGGTTTAATTTAATATTCTTTTCTTTTCAAATTTTCTTTCTTTAAAATTTAGCTTTGGAAATTATATTTTTCTTAAAATATATAAATAAAACATAAAAGTATGTAATTATATAAAGATATGTAAACATGTTAGGCTAATTGAAATAAACAATTATAACCATATTTCATAATTAATATAAAAATATAAATAAAATTTAAGTGAGGCGATAAACATAATTTTTTTTACATTAGTAAAACAATTAGGACATGTAATCACACTTGTAAGCATTTTAACAATCTAAAGAAACAAGTGGCATTGTCTTAAATTTATTTTTGAAAACATTTATTAATAAATATGTGGCAATCCGAAAATCCGTACCCTTTGAATCGACAATAATCCATACATGTCCAACCCAAAAAGCACAGACTGACGGAAAGTCAAGAGAAAGAAAAGAAGAGAGAAGAAGAGAAGAGAAGAAAGAGAGAAGATAGAACCAAACAGAACAATACAGAATCTCACATCGCAGCGGAAAACATATAATATCATATCAATGATCTTTACGAAATAGAAACTTTATATATATACACACCAATCAGAGTTCAACATCAATCAATAGCTATCAACCTGAACAGTTAACAACAACTAACAAAGCATAGCGGATAATCCAAACAAGTACGTGTATACGAATATGAAGATCTCCAGCTCTCCTGTTGAAGCTCCAAAAGCACTAAATCTGAACCTGTAAATATACTCATTCTGACCCGAGCATTGAAAAGGAAGAACCCCCGGATCAGTCTGGTAAACCAGCGTGAGAAACATACTCAACTGAATTTATTAAATTATCAAAACTTTTCCTTTATCAAAATAAAAGTATCTCGTAAGACAAGTCTACACATAAACACGGACATGTTTTTACCTTACGATAACTAAAACATTTCATATCAAATCCTCTTATATTATAGTAGTGTCTACTATATACAAATAATATTAATCATAGCCGAAATTGTTATATTGATTAAATTCCAGCATATAGCCCAACTGGGTAATACAATCAAAATGGCAGGTACGTGGTGGAGTTTGGATTTCCATACAAATGACCAGGTGAAGGGACTACCTTTGGGCAGTACATCTCTAGAAGAATGCACCGAGAAACCATCACAAAGTTTCTCTACCAACACAAGACCGGCCCACCTCTATACCTAGATGGTACCGAATATGTCATCCTCCGGTCGTTACCGACCTTACCGAGGGCCCTCTAGCATAAAAACCACAATAATCAAATACATGACGTGATAGCTTGTATAGATATATCCAGAAGAGGATAATCATATCCTACTTGGGAATGACCCACTTAGCCTTGCCGTATCTAACCCTGTTTTGGTCATTTTCGGTTGATGAGGCTAGAGGTAACGATTACCTTTCACAATCACAATCACATCACTTTGAATGACACACGGCCATTTCCGTTTACTACTAATTACCTTCCACAAAAATACAACCCTTAAGCTCATACGTCTCAAGAAGGGTGTTAAGCTAAGAGAAGTTGCCTTCTCCGCCACTACTGACGTACATTTGTAAAAACCAATGTACGTAATCTTTAGAAATGCAATGTCGAATAAATATCCATACAAGTTGTCCAGGAACAGGACGAACTGAAGGTACCGTCCTACCACATCCTGTCGGGAAATCCCTAGGATTAGTAGCGAATAATCCTCGCATTAGATATTTCATAATGAAGAGACCAATGCTACTGTATATATATATTGGGATTTTAACTCCAAACGATCAACAAGCAGTCCCCCACTATAAAACTCCGAAATATCAATATCATCACAAGCAACCTGCACAATCGTCGTATATACGTTGGTCTGAAGTGGTTTTCAGATAACTGATCCCGGTCACTTCGCACCAACAACGCAAAAGCGTTTCTCAACCTCACACGGCAACTAAGTCTCATAGACTTATCACGTTTTCCACTTTCAACTTGCTATCCTTCGGGCCAAGAAGGAAGCTCGATAGATTGAAGTAACACTCCGCACTATACGAATCAACATCCTCAACACAAATGATAAGCAAGCCTACACAGAAGGCTATGTACTAAGTGTACGACTAAATAGTTCCCACATCAAGTTGAGGAGCTAAATTTTTTTAGGAAATTTAATAGTCGGTTATTTAACTATCAAAACAAACAAACAAACAAATATTCATCATCATAACAATCACTGGGGGCTTTTAGTTAATCTTTTATTAATTAAACTATTTGCCAAATATTCCCTCCAAATTCTTTAAAAAGATATAATTCCAAAATCATTTCAACAATGGAAAACATTTCTAAATACTTATTTAATAATAAGTAATTCACAAATCAATTTATTTTCAACACTAAGAAAATACTACATATACTTAAATCACGATTAAGTATATATTTTACTCTTTAAGGAAAACATTCTCTTTAAACTCATTTATTTAGGTCAAAACGAATGTTGTAAAACATTGTTACGATAACCCAAAATCACTAGTATAAGGATTTGATAATAAGATAGATATATAAATCCCAATACTATACAAAAACATTTCCTATCGAAAATTATTTACTATAACAACAGTATTAGAGTCCATGATTTCCTTACTTCTCGAAAAAGTCTATTTCAACAATGGATGTTGAAATCTATGGTTTCGATGCTTAACACATTTTAAAACATCTTAAAAACCATTCTAACTCCATTTAAATATCATTCCCAAAACATTTATTTAATATATTATTCACCGTCCAAAATCGTGAACATAGTTCATTTACCAAATTCATAGCTTTTATATATTCATTAAAGGATTATCCACTGTCCAAAATTATGAATATAATCCCTTTATCAAATTCATTACTACAACACATTTTAATTAAAGAATTATCCACTGTCCAAAATCGTGGATGAAATTCCATTATAAATCAATTCCATTTGATAACTTAACTTCATGCCAAAATCCAATTTACAAGTTAATTACTTATAAATCATTTATTTTACAAATTTATTTATTTTATAACTTCACAATTATAAATCTTATTCACTTATAAAATCCAGTTATGACTTCGTTTTGACACTTATAAAAACTCCTTTATAATTCCATTATTTCGATTTATAAAAATCCAATTTTATAAATCTTATACATAAACCTTTTATAATAAATTCAAAAATCACCATTTAACTATTTTATAAAAAATCAACTTCGTATTTCCAAAAATCACATTTCAACTATACTTCTCACAAACCATAATTTTAATTATATTTCACAAATATCATAATTTTTATAACGATAAAAATTATGAAATTTATTTATTTAAAATAAATCAATTCCAAAATTCAATAAAATGTATACTTTCAAAAATCACTTTAAAATCCTTTTAAATTTGGAAATCATCACTTCAACATTTTTAAATTCCAAAAATGGCCCAATGCTGCAACAACACAAAATAATCAATCACGACAACCAAAACATCACATATCATATGATAACAGCATATATCCCAATATCTGTAAATAAATCAATACTGTTGAGGAATCCAGTTGGATCCCTTCAACCTGTCACCTGCAACAAACATACATATTATAATATGTGTACAATGTCCGCTTCGAGGCAGATGCGCGTACAAAGGGTCATCCGCTCATACACGGGAACGTATAGGGTCATCTGCTCCACTAGGCTGGTATATATCCAAATACCAATCAATATAACATATATCATCCAAACAATCATCAATCATCATAAATAATATTTATTCTCACTTATATAAAAATAACAATGAGTTAGAAGAGTGAGTTGTACTCATAATGGTTCTAATAGCAGTTGCAGTGTTTTGTTTCGAATAAAATTAAACGAGCGTTTAATTTCACCTAAAATTCACACTGGCTCCAATCAACTCCAAACTAGGTCCATCGCGTAGTGTTCATGAATACGAACCCAACGCAATTCATTTCGTGCGAAATGGATCTCGTATGAAAAAGACATGATATTACAAAATTTATCGAATTATATAATATAAATAATTTCTATTTCTATTTTTAACCTTAAGAAAATCGTAGCCGTTCGTTTATTTTATTACAGATCTCAGCCGACATGCTGTTCTTCTTCCATCGCGCGAAAACACGTACGTGTTCGAACCCATGCCGTTTGAAAAATTTTGATGGCCGTGCTACCCTCGTCGCCATCTACGACGATCAGAAGCCACCATTCAATAGCACGCCAAAGACTCCACCCATGGTCGAAAATCCCATGAACTCGGTCGCCCCTACACCATGATTTTGACCCACGAACGCCCAACATTCGTCATCCAATTGTCGCTGATCCATTGCTTGAATCACGATCATGACCGTTGGAATTATAGATCTGGCTACCCTCTATCATTTTGTGTTGAAAACTTTGGCTAAATGTTTACAGATTGGAAGGAAAAGAGGGAAGAATGAGTTGAATCTCTGGCCATTAAAATAGATGTGGCGGCTAGCCCTAATCTTCTAGGGTTTTGAGAAAATAAGAAATAAAGTTGGCCTTATATAGAAAATTTACGCGCACTATTCATTGGATTTTTTTTCGAACTCCAAACGAAGTGTGCCGCTTGGCGTTTATAATGCTTTACCCCTATTTTGAACGCAATGCAATATATATTGAGAGCCAATTCGATCATATTTGAAAGATAGGTTTTTGAATCGACTATTTAAATTTAAAATTCACTTAAACCGATTTTCTACGCGTTTTAGCTTGCCCCGGACAAACCGTAAAACCGATTGACGCGAAATTTGAAATCTTACAATAATATAATATTACTGATCCAATGAAGCTAGTTTCAACGAAATCCGAGACTGTTGGAAAAATGGCTATTTTCACTCGTCAATTAAATATTAAAATATTCAATTTTTTTACAATTTGACTTTTAATTCGATTTTAAAAGTTCTCTAACATTGTTATAATTCAAATAGAATTTATTACAACTTTGTAAATCATTTTCATTCACATTAAATTCAAATATCAATTATTTTCACAATTTCAAATATTAAATTTACCATTTAATTATCCAATTAAATCCTTATATTCGAAACATTATTTATTCAGCTTATAAAATTAACTTTCAAATATTTAAAATCAATTAAATATATGAATTTCAAATGACTGAAATTCTGGGTCGTTACATTCTCCCCTACTTAAAAGAATTTCGTTCTCGAAATTACCAAGTAAGAAAAAGTTACAAAATCCATTAACTCTTTTCAAAAACAATTCAAACTTCTTACAAAATTCTTTACTATGTTTTCAAATTCATTCATAGTTATCTTTTCAAAACCAACTATATCGTTTAACATTTAACTTAAAAACCAAAACTTTAGTTATCAAAAGTTTTCCAAAAAATTCTGACGCCTTAAATTTCAAAAAAATTCACCAGCGTCTCCTTTACGCGATTCTATCCAGAAAAAATAAGCAATATATATATCACAAATATACATATCATCATCAAGGATGAGGCATCCTGAAGGGAAAAAAGTGTAAAAGTACGATATGTAATCCGAGATATGTACCTTATATATTATTAGCGAGCATATACGACTAATGTTGCGCGAAAGCGAGCTCTAAATGCGAAGCAAGCGCCATCCGCACCTACTAAACACTCAACAACAAATGAGAAATATGTATATAGAAAGTAATATCAATATACAACATATACCAATACAACAACTATATATGCCAATATAACAAACACAATCAATAACAACAAATCCAACCATCAAACAACTATCATCCAACAACCCCAATCAATCCATACCAAATCAATATATATTCGTTTCTTATTAATATTCATTGAATTGATTTTCCAATTTAAATCATGTTTGATTCATTAACATTGGATTTACTAACATTCATTCATTCATATTCAATCAGTTTACATTCACTAATCACATTCAAGTTTGTTCACTTCCAATTTAAATCAAATCAATTTAAATTCACTTAACTTCCAATTCGAATTCAATTATTTATCTTCCAATTTCATTAATTCGATTTTATTAATACTTAACGAACTTCTATGCAATCAACTAACAAACGTCCAACAATCAATGTATAACCAACATAACCAAATTTATTTACTTTACTTATATTCAATTTGGTTTTACACATTAAATTAGTTTAATATTCAATTGACTTTCATTCATTAATTCAATTTAGATTGAATTCTAGTATTCACTATATTCACATTTTTATATAACACTTTCAATATTATTATTAATTCACAACTTCTTTACTTAAGTTTTATCCAAATTCTTAACAACAATATTTCTAATGCTAATTCATTTTACAAATAAAGTTGAATTTCTTTATATAACTCAAATTCATATTCATCACTTAACTTTATTAATTTACTTCGATACCAAAATCAACTTCATTCATTAGTTCACTTTCACTTATACAACTTAAGTTCACTACTAATTTACTTCAAATTTTATTTTATTTAACTTTACTTAAGTCAAATTCCATATCACTATTCAAATTAAGATTTTGTTTTGCTTAACAAAATTGTTTAACCATCTTTAACAATTGTTTTTACTTAGCTTTTCTCATTTTCTAAGTTATACAACTTATTTAGTCATAATTCCGTGAACATCTGACTAATTTCACTTCCATTCACATTTTTATAATTTCAAATCATGGCTATATAATCACTTGACACTTAGGTTTATTTAAACTTCCAAATTCAAATTATAATCACTTACCACTTAAGTTTAATTTCCATTTCAATAACTTATATGATCTGGTTAAAAACTAATTCCCTTTATTTAACTTTCCTTTAGTTAAATTTCAAATCATATATCTTACAATACCAACTCAATTTATTATTTCATATTATAAGTCCAAAACTCATTTCACTTATATTCATCAATTTTAACTTGGATTTTAAATCAAATTTGTTTATCACAATAAAGCTTCAATTTCAGTTTACTATTGGTGGTAAATCCGTCACACAGAAACTCGAAAATTATACTGATGATGCTGCAGTCATCACCCTTATTGTTTCCCAGCAGCAGTAGCGAATTTAGTGCTTTATTTTCTTTAAAAGAAAATCCTTTTTATCATAAATCACATTTATAAATATTTAACTTATATAATTTCACTGTTTTACTTAACTTATATAAGATCATTTCAGATTCATTTATCTTATCTAGATTTATAACAATATAATCTCTTTAACTTTGAAAAACAATTTTCAAAATAAATGGGATTCAAATTTCACAAATTCTTAGTTTAATCCATTTTCATTTACAACTCATATTTATATATACTCAATTTGTTTCACTTCTTATATATAAGATTATTTCACAGTTATAAATCATACTAATTATAATTCCATACTTTATAATTCATTTGCTTATATAATTTCATTCTTTTACAATTGTTGTTTTTATTTAGAATATTCAAACATCTTTTATTAACTTATATATTTACATTTTCAACAACCAAAAAATCAATTTATATACACTTTAATAATTTTTGAAAAATTGTTCCTTTATATACAAAATATAATAGAGGCAAAATTATTTCATTCACCCAATTTAAAATGATACTATATCGACATGTCTCGTTTAAGTGTTTGGAAATCCCTATCGATAACACGACGTCCCACTTACCGACCAGAATTGACAAACAGCTCAACGGATAAGCAAACACAATATAAAACATTTTATATTCACTAACAAATACGCGCTCATATATATAATACACTCAAACTCAATCTAGGGTGCTACTATCCCTATCTAACTGAGTACACATCAAAGCTTAGGAATATACAAAATCTAAGCTCTGATACCACGTGTGACGAACCGAAAATCCATACCCTTTGAATCGACAATAATCCACACATGTCCGACCCAAAAAGCACAGAATGACGGAAAGTCAAGAGAAAGAAAAGAAGAGAGAAGAAGAGAAGAGAAGAAAGAGAGAAGATACAACCAAACAGAACAATACAGAATCTCACATCGCAACGGAAAACATATAATATCATGTCAATGGTCTTTACAAAATAGAAACTGTATATATATATACACATCAATCAGAGTTCAATAATCAATCAATAGCTATCAACCTGAACAGTTACAGTAATCTATCCTTACAAAAGCTGATAATAACAACAACTAACAAAGCACAGCGGATAATCAAAACAAGTATGTGTATACGAAAATGAAGATCTCCAGCTCTCCTGCTAAAGCTCCAAAAGCACCAAATCTGAACCTGTAAATATACTCGGTCTGACCCGAGCATTGGAAGGGAAGAACGCCTGGATCAGTCTGGTAAACCAGCGTGAGAAACACATTCAACTGAATTTATTAAATTACCAAAACTTTTCCTTTATCAAAATAAAAGTATCTCGTAAGACAAGTCCACACATAAACACGAACATGTTTTTACCTTACGATAACTAAAACATTTCATATCAAATCCTCTTATATTATAGTAGTGTCTACTATATACAAATAATATTAACCAAAACGGAAATTGTTACATCGATTAAATTCCAGCATATAACCCGATTGGGTAATACAATCAAAATGGCAGGTACGTAGTGGAGTTTGGATTTCCATACAAATGACCAGGTGAAGGGACTACCTTCTGGCAGTACATCTCTAGAAGAATGCATCGAGAAACTATCACAAAGTTTCTCTACCAACACAAGACCGGTCCGCCTCTATAACTAGATGGTACCGAATATGTCATCCTCCGGTCATTACCGACCTTACCAAGGGACCCACTAGCATACAAACCATAATAATCAGATACACGACGTCATAGCGTGTAAAAATATATCTAGAAGAGGATGATCATATCCTACTTAGGAATGACCCATTCAGCCTTGCAACATTTAACCCTGTTTTGGTCATTTCTGGTGGAAGAGGCTAGAGGTAACGATTACCTTTCACAATCACATCACTTTGAATGCCACACGGCCATTTTCGTTGACTACTAATTATCTTCCACAAAAATGCAACCCTTAAGCTCGTAAGTCTCAAGGAGAGTGTTAAGCTAAGAGAAGTTTCCTTATCCGCCAACACTGATGTACGTATGTAAAACCAACGTACGTAATCTTTAGAAATGCAATGTCAGAAAAACATCCATACAGGTTGCCCAGGAACAGGACAAATCGAAGATACTCTCCCAGTACATCCTGTCGGGAAATCCCTAGGATTAGTAGCGAATAGTCCTCGCATTGGATATTTCATAATGAAGAGACCACTACTACTGGATGTATATTGGGATTTTAATCCCAAACGATCAACAAGCAGTCCCCCACTATGAAACTCCAAAATATCAATATCATCATAAGAAACTTGCACAATCGTCGCATATATGTTGGTCCGAAGTGGTTTTCAGATAAATCTGATCCTAGTCTCTTCGCACCAATAATGCAAAAGCGTTTCTCAACCTCACACAGCAACTAAGTCTCATAGACTTATCACGTTTCCCACTTTCAACTTGCTATCCTTCGGGCCAAGAAGGAAGCTCGATAGATTGGAGTAAAACTCCGCACTATACGAATCAACATCCTCAACACAAATGATAATCAAGCCTACACAGAAGGCTACGTACTAAGTGTACAACTAAATAGTTCCCACATCAAGTTGAGGAACTAAAATTTATGGGCAATTTAATACTCGATTATTTAACTATCAATGCAAACATACAAATATTCAATACCATAACAATCACTGGGCCCTTTTAATTAATTTTTATTAATTAAACCATTTGCCAAATATTCCCTTCAAATTATCTTTAAAAAGATATAATTCCAAAATCATTTCAACAGGAAAACATTTTCAAATACTTATTTAATAATAAGTAATTCACAAATCAATTTATTTTCAACACTTAGAAAATACTACATGTACTTAAATCACGATTAAGTATATATTTTATTCTTTAAGGAAAACATTCTCTTTAAACACATTTATTTGGGTCAAAACGAATGTTGCGTAAAACAACGTTATGACAACCCAAAATCACTAGTATAGGGATTCGATAATAAGATAGATATATAAATCCCAATGCTATACAAAAACATTTCCTTTCGAAAATTATTTACTATAACAACAGTGTTAAAGTCCATGATTTCCTTACTTCTCGAAAATGTCTATTTCAACAATGAATGTTGAAATCTATGGTTTCGATACTTAACACATTTTAGAACATCTTAAAAACCATTTTGACTCCATTTAAATATCATTCCCAAAACATTTATTTAATATATTATTCACTGTCCAAAATTGTGAATATAATTCATTTACCAAATTCATAGCTTTTATATATTCATTAAAGGATTATCCACTATCAAAAATCGTGAATATAATCCCTTTATCAAATTCATTACTATAGCATATTTTAATTAAAGAATTATCCACTATCCAATATCGTGGATGAAATTCCTTTACAAATCAATTCCATTTAATAACTTAACTACATGCCGAAATCCAATTTACAAGTTAATTACTTATAAATCATTTATTTTATAACTTCACAATTATAAATCGTATTCACTTATAAAATCCATTTATAACTTCATTTTAACACTTATAAAAACTCCTTTATAATTTCACTATTTCGATTTATAAAAATCTAATTTTATAAATCTTATATATAAACCTTTTATAATAAATTCAAAAATCACCATTTAACTATTTTATAAAAAAATCAACTTCATATTTCCAAAAATCACATTTCAACTATATTTCTCAAAAACCATAATTCAATTATATTTCACAAATATCATAATTTTTATAACGGTAAAAATTATAACATTTATTTATTTAAAATAAATCAATTCCAAAATTCAATAAAACGTATACTTTCAAAAATCACTTTAAAATCCTTTTAAATTTTGAAATCATCACTTCAACAATTTTAAATTCCAAAAATGGCCCAATGGTGCAACAACACTAAATAATCAATCAAGGCAACCAAAACATCGTATATCATATGATAACAGCATATATCCCAATATCTGTAAATAAATCAATATTGTTGAGGAATCCAGTTGGATCCCTACAAACTGTCACCTGCAACAAATATACATATTAGAATATGTGTACAATGTCCGCTTCAAGGCAGACGCGCGTACAAAGGGTCATCCGCTCATACACGGGAACGTATAGGGTCATCTGCTCCACTAGGCAGGTATATATCCAAATACCAATCAATATATCATATATCATATATCATCCAAACAATCATTAATCATCGCAAATAATTTTTATTCTCACTTATATAAAAATATCAGTGAGTCAGAAGAGTGAGGATTACTCACAATGGTTCCAATAGCAGTTGCAGTGTTTTGTTCCGAATAAAATTAAACAAGTGTTTAATTTCACCCAAAATTAACACTAGCTCTAATCAAATCCAAACCAGCTCCACCACGTATTGTTCGCGATATAAACCCAACGCAATTCATTTCGTGCGAAACGGACCTCGTATGAAAAAGATATGATATTGCAAAATTTATCGAATTATATAATATAAATAATTTCTATTTCTATTTTTAACCTTAAGAAAATCGTAGTCGTACGTTTTTTTTATTGCAGATCTCAGCCGACATGCTATTCTTCTTCCATCGCATGAAAACATGTACGTGCTCGAACCCATGCCGTTTGAAAACTTTTGATGGCCGCGCCACCCTTGTCGCCATCTACGACGATAAGAAGCCACCATTCGATAACATGCCAAAGACTCCACCCATGGCCGAAAACCCCTTGAACTCGGTTGCCCCTACACCGTGATTTTGACCTACGAAAGCGCAGCATTCATCGTCCAATTGCCGCTGATCCATTGCTTGAATCATGATCATGACCGTTGGAATTATAGATCTCGCTACCCTCTATCATTTTGTAGTTGAAAACTTTGGCTAATTATTTACAGACTGGAAGGAAAAGAGGGAAGAACGAGATGAATCTCTGGCCGTTAAAATAGAAGCGGCGGCTAGCACTAATCATCTAGGGCTTTGAGAAAATAAGAAATAAAGTTGGCCTTATATAGAAAATTTACGCGCACTATTCATCCGATTTTTTCGAACTCCAAACGAAGCGCGCCACCTGGCGTTTATAATGTTTTACCCCTATTTCGAATGCAACAGAATATATATCGAGAGCCAATTCGATCGTATTTGAAAGATAGGTTTTAGAATCTGCTATTTAAATTTAAAATTCACTTAAACTGATTTTCTACGTGTTTTAGCTTGCCCCGAACAAATCGTAAATCCGATTGACACGAAATTTGAAATCTTACAATCTATATAACAAAATAGAGCGGACTTAATAGAATAGGTTAACAGAAGACAAACAAAACATAAAGAACGCATCTGATTTAAAATTGGAAAGACATTAAACGAATATAAATGTTCCACTTTTTAACTGATATAACTCCGTTAGTCAGTCATGCTTCCCACTAAAATAGCTTCTTGCCCACTTCTACGTAACTCCACTTCCCACTAAAATAGCTTCTTGCCCACTTCTCCATGAATACTTCCCATTTATTTACGCTGCACTCATCTGCTTCTAAGTTAACCATTTTCCCATTCAGTAATACAGTTTCAATCCTCAAGTACTACTTTCTTTTCCATCTACCTTTACTGCATTTCTTTCATCCTCTTTTTCTTTGCTGGCAAATATCCTCCGTTACTCCTTTATCTTTCTTTTCCATACCTTTGCTGCGTTTCTTTCGACGCTTTTTCTTTACAGGCAAATATCCTCCATTCCTCCTTTATCTATTTGCACACATACTGTTTGACTTTCTGCCTACATACAGCAGTACTTATGCAGTTCTGCAACATTAGTGATTATGTATTCTTTTTTTTGTCTTTCTCAAGCATTTAATCATAAAGAGTAACTCCATGTATGTTGTTGTTTTCCTTTCCCTTTACGTTTTTCTTTGATGTTTTGGTTCCATGTGCCCTCTGTTTCTTTTTGTTTGCTGAATGGGACATTATATGTAACTGATTTTAAATTATTTGATTGTCTTCTTCAGTGACTTTTGTTAAATTATTTTTATCTTTGATGTTTTGGTTCCATGTGCCCTCTGCTTCTTTTTTGCTTACAATGGTCCATTGTATGTAACTGATTTTAAATTATTTGATTGTCTTCTTCAATGACTTTTGTTAAATTATTTTT